>CM076583.1:1092557221-1093157221 GCA_034641835.2 Pinus albicaulis
AAAAAATAATTACTTTGTTGAAAAATTATTTTGAGGAGGAAATTTTTTTTTGCTGGAGATATACTCAATTGAAGGGGAAAAGTTTTGATAGAAAAAATACTGAATTTTGGAAATATACTCAATTCTGTAGAAAAAATATTATTATTATTTTTTTTTTTTGGGAAAAAATTTATGTGAGGGCAGGATAATGAATGAAAAGCATTATAAAAAATGAAATGGTATTGAATATGGGGGTGCAGTGGTATTAAATATATATGGGTGGTGAGAGTGGTGGTATTAATGAATGGTATTAAAAATAGAGGGGCGATATAGAATGGGACAGACTTGATGAATGGTATGAGGGGCAGTATTAATGAATGGCATAGAGGGGCGGTATTGTATATGGTGATGAGTGTTAACTATATTAGAAATAGCATATTAATGGTGTTGAAACAACGTGGAGGGGGCTGGTGTAACACAATGTATGAACAAGTGTATTGTAGTGTGACGGGGAATAGGCAGCGTGGATAGGGGGTGAGAGGGAATAGGCAGTGGCGTGGCTGTAGCGGCAGGGCTGGTGTGATGGGGTAGGCATTTGCAGGGGGAAGGCCGAGAGGCCATGGGAGCGAGAAGAGGGGAGGGCCAGGTAGAGATTCGGGTGAGGCGTAGTGGGATAGGGAGTCGAGGGGTTGGGCGATGGTTTCCAATGAGTGTAAGTGATGGTGTAAGTGAGTGTAAGGGGGAGTAGGCCATGTATTGCAGGCCAGGTGAATAGGGATGAGGGTCGATGTGAGGGGGTATTTGATGAGAGAGGAGAGCTCAGGTGAGAGCGTTGTTTAGGGAGATAGCAGATAGGGGCTGCATAAGGGAGAGAGCAGATAGGGAGTGCGTAAGGGAGTGCGTAAGGGAGATAACAGATAGGGAATGCGTAAGGGAGGAGATATGAGGCCGAGAGGCCGTAATTTTTTTTGGAATTGCAGGATTTTAATAACTACATAATTTGCAGGATTTTGCAGGAGCTGCAAATTGTAGATTTTCAAAATCTTCAAAAGCTGCAAAAAAATTCAGAACTGGGCAAAAATTGCAGACATAATTTAAAAAAAATGCAGAATTGTAGTATATAAACTCAGAATGGAAAAAATCTAATTGAGCAGCAAAAACTAGACATAAAACTGACTGAGAAAAATATTGTTAGCAGAAATGAGGGAGTTACACCACAAGCAAGAATGCCAATAGTGGGACTGGCTCTGATACCATGTCAAACCAGGAGGTAACTCGGCAAATCAGAAATGTGTATTAGATGAAGAATGTGCATATATTTATACATGGAGGTGAGGCTATTGGGATTCATCTCCCAATGACTCTTGGCCTTCCTTATTTCATAACATTATTTAATATACAATATTAAATATCCTCACTCAACCCTTAGGATTAGGTGCAAAAAAAATTTAAATTTCAAATTTCAAATACTTACATTTAGTTTATTATAGTTCATATTATAGTTAAAATACTTAATATTTTCATGTAGTTATCATAATATTTTATTTAATATTTACATGTACTGAATGTTGAATAATTCAAATATAATCTCAGATACAAATTTAAAATATAAAATACTTACATGTAGTTAATTATAGTTAATATTATAGATAAAATAGTTAATATTTGAATTTAGTTATCATAGTTAATATTTACATGTACTCAATGTTTAAAATCATGGGATTAAATTTTAAAATTTAAAATATTTACATGTAGTTAATTATAGTTAAAATAGTTAATATTTGCATGTTGTTATTTTTGTTAATATTTACATGTAGTCAATCTTAAATCATTCAAATAAGAAAATTATTTTAGTTTCGAAGACATGCATGAAAGGAATATTTTGTGGATATTTTGAATAGAAAATATGGTGAAATATTTGAAGACCAACAGTTTATTAAGAAATTTTGAAATATATTTTAGATGAATATAATGTAGGTTTAAAATTTAAAATTTAAAATATTTACATGTACTCATTATAGTTAAAATAGTTAATATTTTCATGTAGGTATTATAGTAATATTATAGTTAATACTTACATCTAGTCAATGTTAAATCATTGAAATAAAAACATTATTTTAGTTTGGAAGGCATGCATGATAGAAATATTTTGTGGATATTTTGAATATAAATATTAGTAAAATATTTCAACACAAACAGTTTATTAAAAAATATTTAAATACATTTTTTGACTAATATTTTGTACGAAATATTTGAAATGAAAATTTTGGAGAGAAAGTTTTTCGTGAAATTTTTTGGGGGGGCAATTTGGAGGGAAAGTTTTTCGCGGATTTTTTTTGGGAGGGGAATTTGGAGGGAAAATTTCAGTATTAAAGCTATATATTGTAAGTGGGAGAGGAATTTGTATCATTCAACCTATTCTTGTTGAAAGCCATGGTTTCTTCTGATAGCGAAGTTTTTCTTTGTACAACATCAACATCTTCGTCACGCAACAACTCTATTCAGAGTGATGAATATAATGGGAGTTCGTTCACCATGAATAGAGAGTCAAAAAATCGACTTGGTCGTAATCCTAAAGATGATGAGAACAAAATTGATGAGGCGCAACAAAATGAAATTTCTGTAAATCGAGCGCCAACTATACCACTTACTCTTAATCCTAAGGATTATGAAAGCAACAATGATGAAGGGCATGATGAAGAATTTCCAGAGTCAAAAGTTTCACTTCATCCTAATCCCAAGGATTATGAGGACACCATTGATGAAGAGGGAGATGAAGAATATCCACTTCAGCTTAATCCTAAGGATTATGTGAGAACAACAAATGAAGAGGGGAATGAAGAATCTGTAGAGTCAAAATATCCACTCTTTCCTAATCCTGAGGAGTATGCCAGCACCACTGATGAAAAGGGGGATGTAAAATTTCCAAATTCAAAATATCAAATTCGTCCTAATCGTAAGGATTATGCGAGCACCACTGATGAAGAGGGGAATGATAATGTTTCAGAGTCAAAACATCCACTTCGTCCCAATCCTAATGATTATGAAATCATCAAGAAAATTTCCAGAGTCAAAATATCAAATTCGTCCTAATCATAAGGATTATGCGAGCACCACTGATGAAGAGGGGAATGATAATGTTTCAGAGTCAAAACATCCACTTCGTCCCAATATTAAGGATTATGCCAGCACCATTGATGAAGAGAGAAATGAAAAATTTACAACGTCAAAATATCCACTCCGTCCTAATCCTAAGGATTATGCAAGCACCACTAATAAAGAGGGGGACGAAAAAATTCCATAGTCAAAATTTCCACTTTGTCTTAATCCTAAGGATTATGTCAACACCACAGATGAAGAGGGGAATGAAGAATTTGTAGAGTAAAAATATGCACTTCGTCCTAATCCTAAGGATTATGTTTGCAACACTCAGGAAGAGGGGAATGAAGAATTTTCAGTGTCAAAATATCTATTGTGCTCAACTTAGTGTTCTTAAATTGAGGTCATTAATTGTCAACCAGGGCTAGTAAACTGCTGAAGTGTGGTGCACTGTATGTGCCTAGGTATCTGTTTCTCACTACGTTGTGTTTAGTGTTTTTATGATGTTTTTGGTTTTATGGTTTTTATGTTGAAAAAGAGCTAAGAAGTTTACACTAAAACATAGTGAAACTATTCTAAACTAGGTGTGCACTAGAGGACAAAAAATGCAAAGCTTGATAAGGACTCATAGCAAAGAAACAAATCACAACATGAACTTAGTAACCCATATCATGAACTCATCCAATTCATTCATTTAGAGATATGTTGGAATATCTTGAGAAAAGGATAAGTTTTTAGTGCAATTGAGGTTTTCCTAAGTCAACAATCAACTTACAATGTTACAACATCTCATCCATGGTTAAAGGTTTATTGGAACATAATTGGAAAAGAACATTTGTAGCACAATAAGATTTCTACTCTAAACTAACTTCTAATTCTATTCTGCAACTCAATTTAGCACCACTAGGCCTCATTCAAAAGTTATAGATTTCTTTTTAGAATAGTCTTTGAGAAAAGGTTTGTTTGTGAAATTGTAAAAAGGTTGCAAAATACTCAAGGCCTTAAACTGATATTACTAGCTTCTGTCTAGATGATGATGTATTAATATGAAGTTAGAACAAAAGAAGTTTTGTAGATAATGAAGACCGTGGTATCTAAATTTAACAACTAATACAATTTAAAATGCAATGGATAACAACTAAACTAGAATGCTAATATAGTGAACTAAGACTAAACTAGAGTGCTATTATCTAACTTGAAATGAATTGGAACTGAACTAGAATGATACTAATACAGTGAACAGAGTTAAACTAGAGTAACATTATCAAGCTTGAAATATAGTGACAGAATTAAACTAGAATGACATCTACCTCCGGAGTATTTCAACTGAACCAAAATGCAACTAATTCTATGAAATACTACAACCCTGTCTTGTTCAAGATGAGTGATATTTTGGAATAGTTTGTACAAACAAGTCTGGCTGTATCATTCAGTGCAAATGGGCATAAAAAAACATAACAATACGCAGGTAAACTAAAACACCATAGCTAAGTCTTATCCAGAGTTAGTGATATTTTGGAAGAGATTAATGAGAATAGGACTAGCTGTAACAACTAATTATAATTGAACACAAAAACGTAAAGTTCTAAATTGCTACAATTATGCCTCATTCCGGATTAGTGATCTTTTGGAATACTTCATGAGAACAAAGCTAAACTGTAGTATCCAATGTAAGCAAAGTTTAGAAAACTATTTAAATTGAGAATGAAACAAAGCTACGGCTACTTATCTAAACCAAATGCATAACGCTTCATGGGCAGTAGGGGCCCTCTACCACCGGATCAGCACGTGGATCTACTCAATATTGACTCAGCTTGTGCAATAAAATGATGTCTCTTTCATTAAAGGAGAAATTCTTCAAAACAGAGTATTTACAGCCTTCCAAAATCTAGCAACAGAAACAAAATCTAACCAACAGTTTCTCGGTCTCCCGAGTCATACTTATAATGAAATTACATAACTACTTCTTGAGAAAAACAGGGATAAGTGTCTTTCCCATTCCTAATCAAATTAAAACTTTTATTAACAGTCTTGTGCTTTACTGCGGACATCTGTAGAGTCCGTGTTTTGATAGGAAACTGCCTCTCTTCTTCGTGCATAACCGCTTTGATACTTTAACTCAGACTTCGTGGGGAGCAAAAAATGATGAGGGAATGATGTGGAATACGACCATATGTGTTTTTCCCTGAGATGACACCTGGAACCTGCGTAGACATGAAGACAGCTGCAGAATCGGCAACTAGCTACAAAATGTCTGCATTCTGTAGCTAGGTGTAGTCAAAAAGTACTACAACAACGAAATCATGAAAACATAGCAAGTTAGACATTATATACAATCTCAAAGCAATTTTAACTAATCTTATTGATCATTTAAGCCTGAAATTAATAATGGACAAAGGAAATGAAGTGGAACGTGGTGGAAGAGAAGAACATCTTTGAATCTCAACAATATCCACTTCGCCCTAATCCTAAGGATTATGCCAACACCACTGATGAAGACGAGGATGAATTTCCAAAGCTAAAATTTTCACTTCATCCTAATCATAACGATTATAATTTTACCACTGATGAAAGGGGGGATGAAGAATTTCTAATAAATATAGATTCAAGGCATTCACTTATTCCTAATCCTAAGGATTATGAGAGCATTAGTGAGGAAGGGGAGGGGCGGGATGAAGAAATTCTAGTGAATACAAATTCAAAGCTTCCACTTATGCCCAATCCCAAGGATTATGAGAGCACCACTGAGGAAGGGGAGGATGAAGAGTTTCTTGCAAATGATAAATTTAGAGGCACAAATTTGAATATTGCATTTTCTCTAAGTGATCATTTCAAAGCCACTCATGGTGATGAAGAATTGAATCCTTCCAGGGAAGAATTTGAAATCATGGGTCAAGATGGTGAAGAATTTATACTGAGTCCAGGTTACAAAAGCGTCGATAATTCTTGTGAAATGTTTTCTTCAAGTGATGATGGTAAAGGAAATTTTCTAGGCAATGATGTTGATGAATTTCCTAACTATGTTGAGGATGATGATAGTGGGGATAATATTCCTCCTAATGGTGATGAAACTGCTTTTACAAATGATGATGGAATGATGAAGCTGTTGCAAGAAAATATTGCAACTAGGAGTAGGAGTAGACCTTTTCATATCAATCCAAAATGTTCCAGTTATACAAGGGTGAGGAAAAAATATCTCACAAAAAAAAATTTTGTCGTTCATTTGATTTCAAGTGAATGTTGTCGAAGGGATTGCTTGAAACATATGGATTTCAACTTTGTTTTGGAGAAAAGGAAAACATATATGTCAATGAATAAAATCACACAAAATTCATATTTAGTGGGTTCCATGCAATCTATACTAGCAGGTTATGATTATCATATTGGGAATGTATTGCTCTGCAGAAAGGCATTAAAAATGTTGCATTCAATTGGAAATTTTAGTTTGTCAATAATCCAGGAAGATTGGAAAATGATCCCACATATTATTCAGAAGTACATTATAAATGGGAGGTGGGCTGTTTGCAAATAGTTCTAAGACATGGATGAAAGAATTCTTTTCAAATCATGGATAGTGTATGCCAAATAAAGACACAATACATATTCCAGATAATTTCTTGAGACGAGAAATATTCATGTTATACAAAGATTATGCAGAAGTTGTTGAAGGAATTGGTAATTTAATTACATATTCTTAGTTTACAAGGTTATGGAAAACTGAATTCAACAATGTTTGTATTCCTAAGAAGACAAGGATGGGGGTTTGCAGCACATGTTCTTCTCTTAAAGAAAAAAGAGATAAATGTAAAGGGGCAAAAAGAGGTATGCGTTCAAAACATTTTTTTTTTAAATTGGATACTTATCAACTATGAAAATATATTTATTCATATGTTTCTTTTATTTTATGTACAGATTCCGTTGTCAAATAACTTCAAGACCATCACAATCAGCAAACAAGTGAAAGGTAAAAGTTGTATAAACATCGAAAGAAGTGTTATGATCATCCAAATAAATATCTGGGATTGATAATTGATGGTATGGAACAAAGAAAAAAACTTCTTCCACATTTTTTCCGCACACCAAAAAAATTACAGGAGGAAAATTTCATTCAGTTTCACTTGGTTGGTTGTATGGTATTTAATGAGAAGATGTTTCCAAGAGTTTTCTTCACAACTCCAAATATTCACAATGATGAAAATATGACCATAACTATAATCCATGACGTGGTTACTCATTGGTATAGTATTCTTCCTAAAGTTTTGTATTTACAATTAGACAACACAAGTCATGAAAAAAAAAATCAAGTTCTTTTTGGGTATCTAAACATGCTCGTTGAATTGGGGATTTTTAAAAAGATAAAGGTTGGTTTCCTTCTTGTTGGGCATACTCATGATCATATTGATCAAATGTTCAGTCATTTTCAGTAACATTGAGGAGGAAAGGTGTTGGGAGCCTGCCATCATCAATTGAATGTATTAAGAAATCGTACATTTCAGAGCCTGTTTTTCATGTGTTGGAAGAAACTATTGACATGCGAAGGTTTATTTTTGGATCACGTGGTGAGGAGAAATGCATTGAACAACTTAACGACATTAGCTTCCAGCATCAATTTCGTATCAACAAAATTGATGGGATAACATTTATATGGGGCAAGAAGTATTCAATTATTGAAGAATGGGGGCCATCATCAGGTTTAACATTTTTTAAGTTCATTCCAGAGCGTCCAATATTTTCATCAAAGATATTGTTATTACAGTTAGTTGTTGAACTCCATAATGCACGAAGGCATAAGAGAGACATAAATTATTCTGAATGTCTAGAGGAAATTAAAAGATGTATTAGAGATACATATGAGTACTTCGATGTTGCTGATTCAGTTTGGTGGGAGTCTTTTTTCAGTAATCAAAGTGATATGATTTCAAGATCAATAAATTTGGATACGCTTTTGAAGACTCCTTTTTTTGGCCACAAAATATGCTAAATGAACATCAGGAAACACACATTGTTGAACAACAACATCCTCAAGCTATTATTAATTCCCCATAGGTAGAGGAAAGAGAAATATATATTGGTTCTAGAAGATCACGTGCACAACGTGAAGCCATGGAATACCTTTACAGGGGTTCTATGCAGGATGTTAAGGAGGGTTGCATGATAGCAGTGTTAGCAGATAAAGATCCACTTGGCTATCCATTCTGGATTGCCAAGGTTATAAAGTTCATTAATGAAAATTAATATATTACAGTTGTTGATTTACATTGGTATGCCACAAGTAGCCACCCTTTCAATGGTGTGTACAAGCCAGAGATGGTAGTTGAAAAAAGAATTGGCAGAAAGAGAAAAAGAAAGGGCACAAATATAAATCGTCGCCGCACAGATGTCTTAAAATTGGAGGATGTTGACATACTTGTGTATGACTTCAATTTAACAAAGAGAGGAACTCTTCGGTTGCAAACCATAAATATTTTGAAGAAATTGCTACCAGAACAATTACCGTTGAGATGGGACTCTACAGAATGTAGTCGTAGATCTACAATACTTTTGAACTCTGAAATGGTGGGCATGCATGTTGACTCAGATGGAGCACTAGTTGATGAAAGAGAATAATATGGATCATCTTCATCTGCATCGAGCCATTCATATGAAGATGTAGGTTCTGATGGTCTACCAGAACCTATGGTTGATTTTGAATAACTATCTAAGACACTTTTATGTAATTGATGTTTGCATGGTAACTTGAAATAAAAAATTTGACTTCCATCTCATTTTTCATGAAGTTATGAGGCATTTCTATGTTTGTTGGATTATATGTTTTAATTATGAAGAATTCATCTCTTTAGAATATCAACAACGCAACAATGAATTACAAAAATAATTTATGTTATATTCAATGTACCAATGTTGATATTTTGATTATAAGTAAAATAGAAAATAGAAACTAATGTTGAATTTTTATATTATGCAGTGATATTACCATGATATTATGTATTTTTACCATTTGGTATAATATACTTTTAAAATTTTTAATAATTATATGCGTCATTGAAAGGGGACACTTTGTTTTGATGCTTGATTTTAGGTTTTGGTTGAAATTAGATTTAAATTTGTCTTATGCTAAGATTTGAAAAAAGATAAGTTTTTATCCTTTAAAATTAAAATTACTCTTGTTTCTATTCAATGATAATTTTTTCATTTATTTGTTCATTTTTATAAATTGTTTAAGTCTTATAATTTCTCCATAATTTCATTGTTCAAGTATGTTGAAAACTTAAGATTGAAAAACTTTAGATTTACAACTTATCATTAAGGTTTTTATGCGCTACCAAATTTTATCTTTAATGTTATGGTTGACAATAATTACAATTTTAGGGTTGTTTAGAGTCAAGATATTTTATGTTTAACAACATGGATGAAAATTCTTTGAAATGATAAGCCCTTCAGACATGTTTTTGTTTATCTTTAACATCATCTATCAAAAAATTTAGAAATTTACGATTTAAAAAAATTTCCTAATATGTTGTCTTTAATTCCATTATTACAAGTGTCAAAAGTATGACACAATAATTTTTTTTGTTATTCCAGCATCAACTAGTTTTGTTTTGAGGGTGTTTTTTCAATCCGTTTTTCAAGAAACAATTTTTTTTTAGGCATAATTTTATAAAATGTTGAAATTTGACCTTCAAAAAAAACCAAGTGCGTTCTGGAATACACACTTTTTGTTTTTCGGGTGTTTTTTCATGTTTTTTGAGTCTTTTTGGGCTAGAGTTCTCATTTTGAGGTAATAATTCTCGTTTCATCGATAACTATGTTCATAGAGACGATATCCTTTGGAGGTATTGGAATACCCCAAGAAGATACATTTTTGACTTCTAGCACCAAGTTTATTCCTTTGTACTGTGGGCATCAAAGCATAACAAGTGGAACCAAAGACCCTAAAATGCTTTACCAAAGGAATGTGGCCATGCCACATTTCATAAGGAGTTTTTTTTCTGATTGAATTTGAAGGGCACCTATTCTTTATGTATACAACACATAAAAATGCATCACCCCAAAACATCAAATTTACATTCTTAAAAAACATCATGGAGCGAACCATATTTAAAATTGTCTTGTTCATTCTTTCAACTACACCTACCTGTTGGGGATTCTAGGGCACAGTTGTTTGATGTTTGATCTCATGTTGATGAAGATAATTTCAAATTCATTTGAAGTGTATTATTTTCCATTATCAGCATGCAAAGAGCCAATATGAGTTTGTGCATCATTTTCAATCCATGCATGAAATTTCTTGAATGTTTGAAAAGCATCAGATTTGTTCTTCAATAAGTAAACCTGATACATTCTGGCGTAATCATCAATAAATGTCATCATATATTTATTTCAATTTGCAGAATAAACAGGCATAGGGCCACATAAATCTGAATGAATAAGCTCATTTTTTCTATGTGCTCTAGAATGTGAATCATGAAATGGTTGTTTGCTATGATTTGCTAGAATACAAGCATGACATTGCTTAAGTTTCCTAGGAATTGTAGGTATTCCATTAACACCATTTTTCTGACCTCAACCTTGCCATCAAACATGTGAATGGAGTGTCCTTTCTAGTATATGTGGACCAAGGATAGCAAGTTTCTCCTCAACTCAAGGAGGTATAGAACCTCATGTATAAGATGATCTAGAAGACAAGGCAACTTAAGGTTGATTGTGCCAAGCCCTGATGGCTTGAGTTTGGATTTATTAGCAAATTATACTGCTCCATCAACTTTGTCAATAAATTCTTCAAAAAAATCTTTTCAAAATTTCATGTGACATGTTGCTCCTGAATCTAGCAACCAATCATTTCTCCAAGAAGTAAATGAAACATCAAACAAGTCTTCAGTTACTCCATTGTTACAATGTGCTACAAAATAATGAGAAGATTCAGGTGCTTTACCTTTGTCTTTGTCATGATTTTTACCTTTTTCTTGATTTATTTGCTTCTCAATTTTATCCCAAGGCATCTTACATGTAGATGCATCATGCCAGTCTTTATTGCAATGTATGCAATGAAGATCATAATTTTTAGTTTGAGTTTTTCTGCTTCCTTGCTATACGAAATTCCTTCTTCCTCTTCCTCTTCGGCCACCTATTCCTCTAGAATAATCTTGAGCATGACTCCTCTCTCTATGTGCAAAGCATACGGCCTCTTCAGAAGACAGAGGGGTTGTCATCTTTCCAAAATCCTTCTCTCTTTCTGCACACTTTTTCTCAAGGGAATCAAAGGTGATTTTCACGAGGTTTCCACTTAATTGCAATGACTCAAGATAATGTGAGTAAGTGGGATACAATGCCTTAACATATGCTATGAGAGGTATGTCAACCTCTACACAAGTGTTCTTAATGTCATGCATTTTAGATCTTACTTCTGAAGCTAAAGCAAGAGGGTCATCATTTTTCAATTCAAGACTTAACAACTTAATCATTAATTGAATAATTTCAAGTTTTGAATTTGAATCATAGAGTTCATTTAGCTTTCTCAAGGCTTCATAGGCATTTGAAAATGGTGTAATATGGTGACTCACCTCTTCATTTATGGAAGCTACAATCAAGGCATAGGCCTTGCAGTTATTGTTTTCCCAAATGGCGATCTCCTTGTCTGAAGTGGGCTTTGTTGGTGGATGGTCTCCTTCTCATTCACAAATTCCTCTCCATGTCTCATTAAAAATGAGAGTGTACTTGATTTTCTGAGACCATTCAAGATAGTTCTCCTTGCCGGAGAGAACAAATCCTACAATAGATATGAGAGAATGAATTCTTTTGAAGAAAAAAATACTTTTTTGTCACGATAAAAACTCAATACTGGTTTAAATTCTACAATTTTTATATTTTTATTTTTTGTTTAAAAAAAAAAAAAAAATTGGGGAAAAACAGAGAGGAGGTGTTTTCTGGGAGAGGTATTTTTTTGAGGAGGTGTTTTCTATGAGAGGTGTTTTTTGGGGGAAGCCATTTTCTGGGGTAGGTATTTTATGGGGAAGGTTTTTACCAGGGGAGGCATTTTCTGGGGGGGGGGGGGGGGGATTTCCAGGGAAGGTTTTTACCAGGGGAGGCATTTTCCAGCTGGGGCTTGCTGTAATAAAAAATTAATAAAAAAAATTACACAATAGGGGAAAGTGGCCGAGGGCCTGCGTGAGATGGGGGGGGGATGGGAAGGGAGGCCGAGGGGCCGAGGGAGGGGATGGGCTGTGAGGGAGGGAGGGGACAGGATGAGTGAGGGAACGGAGGGGAGCGAGCCGAGCGAGGGGAGGGTTGTGAGGGAGGGAGGGGATGGGTCGAGCGATGTGAGGGAGGGATGGGAGGGGAGGGCGAGGGACAGTGAACGCTGTGAGGGAGGGCCAAGGGGTGAGGTAGGGTCGAGTGAGGCGGAGTGCGTGAGCGCTATGATGGAGAGTGGTGGTGTGAGTGGGCTTGAGGGACTGCGTACAGGCGAGGGGGAGTGCATGAGAGATGTGAGGGAGAGTGGTGGTGTGGGTGGGAATGAGGGACTGCGTGAGCACTGTGAGGAACTGTAAAAAATAAAAAAATTGCACAATAAAAATTAAATGTGCAAAGAACTTGAGCTTAGAATTTGAGCTGAAATTGCACAATGGTGTGCAGAAACAAATGAGGCAGAATTTTCCAAAAAAAAATGCAGAATTATTCCAGAATTGCAGAATGTCAGGAGTAGTAACAAAATCTGAATGCCAGGAGCAGTAAAAAAAAACTGATTTCACAGTGATAGTATGCAACAATGCAGAATAAGAGGGAGTTACACCAAAGGCAGGAATGCCAAAAATGGAATTGGCTCTGATACCATGTCAGACGAGGAGGTAACTCTGCAGAACTGAAGATGCATTAGATGGAGATTGTGTGTACTTATACATGGAGGTGAGACTATTGGGATTCACTTCCAAATGTCTCTTGGCCTTCCTTATTTACTAAATTACAATAAAATACAATCTCACCCAATCCCTTAGGATTAGATATCAGCACATAATTTACCTGGGGGGAGGTCTTGTATTTAGTAATCAGGATGATTATTATGGTAAGTCTTGTCAGGAATGATTCAGTCTTAATTCCTCATTATTTTGTAAAGTGACTAATCCTCCTTCATGTCACCATCCTAGCATCCTTCTTTTTCCCCTTTCCCTGTTATTACCTAAGTCATGGTTGTTGTTACCTCAGTCACAACTATTTTTGTTGGCTAATTTTCACGTTGAATTAAACATATGTAGATCTTTCTGATTTTTTTTCTTTGGTGAATGGGAAATACTTTTAATGGTCTAGGCCCTCTTTGACATAATGATTGGGTAGTCAATTTGTCCTTTTTTATCTATAAACATGTTAGGGTCCCGTGATTTAGCAGATTGGTAGACAAAATGCACAGGGTAACATGAAACCAATCTTTGGAGTCCTAGGACCTAGCCTTCCTGGACTCAGATAGGGCTCTCTCTGTTTGCAAAGGATCATGAACGTGTTTGCTTTAGATGGTTTATTTTAGGATATTTTTTAGGTGTAGGGTTTGTTGTTTTTTTTTGTTGGGTAAGATGAAATAGGTAGAATAGGTGGAGTGAGAGATCATCAAATCATTGGGCTATGGATTCTATGAAATTCATGGATATCTCAACAGTGAGTCAGAGTGCATCACAGGGAAAATCTAGTGTGGTCAATTGATCCTTAAGGTTATGTGTGAAGTGAAATGGACATTAAGTTGGGGAAACAAGGTAGGGAAAAGGGCAGTTAAGAATCCTTTGTCAAATACCCATAAACAAGAAGGTCTCAAATGTTGATAAGCAAAATATAATAATCATGAGATATGGCAAACCATTTACTAAATGACAATACTTAACAAATAAAAATTCAAGACAAACATTCCAATGAAATATAGAAGGCGAGAAACTCATTTAACTTCTAGTGATTTCACCTTCAAGCTTTAGAAAACACTTAAGATAAAAAAATAACTTTAATCAATCAAAGAGGGAACTCCTAAACATTTTTGATCAAGCTATAAAGAACTTTCAGGAAAAATGATAGGCATGAACAAAGGGCAAGATCAGAACAAGACCTACTTGGCTTAACCTAACAAGTAATACTTCAAAGAGAGATTTCAAAAAGAGAGTTTATATAGCAATAAATAAGTAGGACTTGCCATAAAACATATTTTTAAAGTAGAATATTAATCCATTGATGAAATAAGAAAGCATAAGGAGGCCTAAGGAGCAGCTAAGAATTCCTTAAACACACCCAGCAGAGGAAAACATCAAGGCAATAGAAGGCAGGAAGGACTAAGGTGCCTCAAACAACATTTATTAGCCTATAATTTTCTGTTTTACTGCATATAGAAGGATGAAACATAATGATAAACAAGAAAACATGAACAAACTAGAGACACATCACCATTAACCAAGCTCAGGGATCCTGCAAGAAAGCTTCGTCATCATCAATCAAAGCAAATCATCCACAAGCTCCACAACACCAAATTGCTCTTTAATCTCAAAAAACAATGTATTTCTCTCAAAGCTCATCAAATGCAAACATTTACAATGAAGCCCTCATCCTCTATTTAACTCAGCAAAGGAGGGAAAAAACCCTAGGTAGGGTTGCAAAATGTCAAAATCACCCATAAATATCATAAATTCCCAAGAGATAATGCAAGGCCCAAGGCACAAAGTATCTGATGGAATAAATGAAAAATTAACTTCTAGCACCTAATTCTAGAGTGATTTTCCTTAAAAAACACTAAAATATGATTTTACAATAAATGAGTGTGTTTTGTTGACTTTTGTCCAAAAACACACTACACAGTTTATTTGCGAAGCGCCACCTCAAGCAGAAAATAGGTACTTTTGCAACCAAGTTTTGGACTCCTTCCCGATGTCATATTTTTATTTGTGATGGCTCGTTGGAAAGCCTGATGAGTCTGATTTCCAGAAATACTTGTAGTTTCCTGATCCAACACACGTAGCCTATTTAAAATGCCAAAATCCCAACACTGCTATTAACGCAGTGCCAGGTCTGAAATAGAGGTAGAATGGTGAAAATTTAGGTTTTTTTGACCTTTTGAGGGGTCAAAACTGCTCCAATTACTCTGATATTTTGTGAGAAAATTTTACTAGCCGTGAGAAGTCCAGAAATGTTGAGTTTTCCCTCTAATTATGCTCCATGGATTAGCGTAGCACCAGTGGCGCTACGCTAATAGGCCTTCAAAATCACAAAAAACAAAAAGTTGGCCAAATTTCCTCAAAATTGGTGGAAGTCTCCCTCAAGGGGTTTGGGAGACCTGTTGAGAATCTGAAGCTAGAAATCCAAGGTTTTCATGACCCTTTGCCTCTTTTAGGGTTTGGATTTCAATGAGGGCCTTCCTCATTTTGGCACAAGTAAGTTTGTTTTTCATTGCATAGTACTTGGTCATTTTTTTCTCGAGAGCAAGGCCTCTCTTCATATTCTTGAATTACTTGTGTTCATCTTTGTAATACTGAATGATATGTTGTGCCATCTCAAAATCCTTCTCCCATTCCCTGATTTTTGCATCTTTGCTTTGGAGTAGTATTCTAGTGGCCACCTCCTCATCTTCATTATCACTATCTAGGTCAATGAATTGGGGCTTTTGAGTATTTTTCTTGCTCCCATTACCTTTCTTACCCTTGTCCATATTTTCTTTACCCTTGTCAAGCCTTTGAGCTGATGTAGGTGGCAAGGTCCCTTGCCTTTTGGAGGTAGCAAACACTTGCCTTGGCCCTCTTTGGTATGTGCATGCAAGAGGTGTGATGGTGATTTTTTTAGTCTCTTTGCAATGGCTATGATCATCACTTAGACTATGAGCCTCTTCCTATGTTTTGTTGTCACCATGACTAGGGTTATATTCTTTGTTTTTTGCATTGATACTATTTTCATTGTCATTGAAGGGCTGATTATTGTCATGACAGTCATGACTGTCATGACTATTCTCCTCTTTGTTGTCTTTCCCTTCACTGTCTTCCTGATCACCGGCCTCTTTGTCACTATATTTTACCTCTTCCTCACTGTGATCTGTCTCATTTGCCTCTTCATGATCCTCTGTTTCTTCCCCTTCTTCACTTTCATCATTGCCTTCTTCTTATTTTATGTCTTCATCACCTGTCATGGCTACATCATAATTTGATGTCTCTACCTCCTCACTTTCCTCTTTTCTTTTTGCCTATGTATTCTCTGTTTTATTTCTGATTTCCCCTCCTTCAATGCTCATCTCATTTTCACTTTCAACCTCTTCATTTCCTTCAGCATCCTCTTCCAAGTGGAATTGTTTTGTTCACTATTTTCACTATCATGCTCACTATCCCTTTGACTGTCAACCTCCTCACCTTCATCAACATCCTCTTGGTCAGCACTTTGTTCATTAGCATCATCCTTTTCCTCACTTTCGGCTTACTCACTTGCATCATTACCATCACTGCCTTCTTCCATATTTTCTTTTTTTTTTATCTTTATCACTGCCATGTTCATTACCCTCTTCTTCACCATCATTTCCTTCTTCTTCTTCCTCATTAATTTATGTCTTTGCCTCATTAATTTCATCACCTTCATTTTCAGCACTCTATTCATCATTTCCACTGTCATCCTCTTCATTTGATGCATCAATATAAGGGGAAGAAGGGAGGTTTCCTTGAGGTGAGGGAACTTGTGCAGATGAGGAGGCAAAGTTTGGTTTATGAGGAGGTTGTGGGTTTGTGAAGACTTCATCTTCTATGAATACCTCCCAAGGTATACCCTGGTTCTCCAACTGATATAATATCACCATCTTGATCAATGAATGGTGAAGTAGACTGCATTTGTTGGGATTGATTCCTCCTCCAGACAACAGAAAACAGCTTCTCAATGCTCCTATAGAGATAGTAGGGAAAGTTGAGCATCATAACCCTTGTGAAATTCATGAGGAGACTGACATGGTAGAAGTAGAGCATGAATTATCTCCCCTCACAGGTGAAGTAATTCATGATAACCATCATCAAGGGTGCAAATATTTTTTTGAGGTGTGAGAAAGGAAAAATTGTCTTGATGCCTCCTCTATACCTACTCTTGAAAAATGTTTCAAAAAATTCCTTGTCTAATTTTCCCTTCTTAAACCATTTTTCACCCACAGCAGGGATACCTGTAGCATCAATGATGGTATCTGCTGATAGTTCAAAATCCACCCCTGCAAGATTCACCTATTTTTTGTGAAGTTTGAGGAAGAAAAACCTTGTGAGCTCTGGGTGATGTTGTACTAGTTTTACCTTCTCACAAAATTGAAAACATACCATATTCTAGAAACATGAGAGGATCATGGGGGAGGAGGTGATAGCCATTGTACTCTGGGGTTCAACTATGTTCACTTTTCCTCCCTTTTGGTTTGGGCTCGTAGGCCCTTGACCCCTATCACTGGTGCTACTATCTTCAGCTCCTGACATGGTGATAGGAGACTCTTGTTTAACAAACTAGGGTTTGGAGGAGAAATATGAATATGGTGGTGAAGTCAACTTGTAGTGAATGAGTGATGTGGAGGCTAGTTCAAGGGTTTAGCTGCTTTGGAGCTTAAGGGGGCTTTTCTTAAAAGTGTTTTGCAACCACTCTAACTTAATTACCCTCAAATGAAATTTAACTATTTTAAGGAGCTTAAAAACATAGGCTCACTTTGCATGTAAGATATAGGGTTTACCCACCTAGGGTTTAATCACTTCACAGCCACAAAAAGACTAAAATTTATTTGAAAATTTCTTGGGGACAAGGAGGGAATGTCACCCGCCAACTCTTAGCTCTTCTGCAAACCCTGGAGGTAGCTTGGATGATGAATTTGAGACTTAGGGAAAGAGATTTTTCTTGTTGGAGGCCCTCTACATTAGCGCAATGACATGCCCAAGCAATCAGGTCGGCCTGTTAGCACAGTGCCAGAAGCCTTGCCTGTGGGTTAGTGTAGTGTCGGGCGTTCAGCAGAGTTTTTGGTCTCTGGGCGAGTCGGGCCCATATTTGCGCAATGCCTAGGATTTGCGTAGCACCACCATCAATTAGTGCAGCGCCTTGTAAATTTGAACGGGAGGAGAATGGATTAGTGCAGCGTGAGCCTATATTTGTGCAACGCCACTGATTTTCACAGCACCAATAACATTCGACCAAAAAAAACTATGTTCTTCTTCTACAAGCTCTCTCTTCTTTTTGTGATAGCAAAATGAGATTGGGAAAGACTAATAAGGCCTTTTATACGCTTTGGAAAATAAATTAAAACTTAAAAACCCACTTTACTATGTTTGCCTTTGGTCACTTTATAAATTTCATTGATATCTCTTGACTCTTTTTTGCAGGTGATGTTGAACTTTTCCAAAGTGATTTTTCTTTGGTGAGGGTGTGGCGAAGGATGAAAAAGGTCCCTTTTCCATCTTTGAAGGTCTGGGCACTGTGAAAACTGTCCTTTATTGCACTATTAAACTAAAACCATTGTTCTTACCCTTTTTTGGCATTCTTGAGTGTAAGAGACTTGAAACATGTGTTTTCACCTTCTTGCTGATTGACAGTGATATGCCCTTTTTGGTGAAGATGTGTACATAATGCTTACTATGTTTTCTCTTGGCCACTTCTGATTTGCTGCAGATACCATAACACAATGTTTTTGGTCTTCTTAAACTTTCTTTGGAGTTTGACACCTTATTTACTCAACAGTAGAACTCATGCTCAATTTGATTTCTCATTTGACACTTAACCTATTTCTTTCCTTCTTTTGACCATTTTAAAGGCATTTGACTGCACTTGAAAGCTTAGGCTCCCTCTCACTGATGCTCTTTACAATTTCTCCCTTATGTGCAGTGAATCAGTGTTTCCTTGAAAAACCCTAAAGGCCATATTGAATAGCCTTTGAAGGCTTTCTGCTGCCATGATGGAGGTCCATCATATTTATTTCACCTATTTTGCCTATCTTTCCAAACCTTTAGGTTTTAGGGCTGTTAGAGAAGAATAAGTAGTGTTGTCTTCTAAGTTCTCTATAGCCCTTTCAAGTTCATTCATATCTGTCTAGTTCACTTCACCTTTTTCCCTTCTTAATTTATAATTTCTGAAACTCTTCAATGTGTGCTTGGTTTTGTTTTTGTGCCTTCTGTCCTTGTGACCTTTGTACTGGTTCTTTGCTTGGCAACATTGTTTTTTCCAATCAATCCCAAAACCCTAATTATTTTTGTACATAGGCCTGCTGCCTCTCTTTTGTTGTGGTTGTCTTTAGGGATGATTTTCCCTCTTACCTTACCTCTTTTTCTGTTGATGGCCATCTCTTTCATTCCTGCAGAAATGTCTAAGATGGGCAGTTGTCTTTTGCATAATTTGTGCTTTGACTGAGGCCTTCCTTGTAATATTTTCTGATCCATTTGGACAATCATATGTTGTCCTCCTTATTCTTTGATTGCAACCTCTTCGCACAGAAAAAACAAATATTTTAGAATGCCAAAACAAACCTATGACCTATGAAACCCTAGGTGACCTAGTGGGAGGCTCTTTGGACTTGCCCTTTGAATGAAACTTGGTTATGGGTCTTCAAGTATAAAAAATAGAGTTTTTGATATTTTGAGGTATTGAAGATCCAAAATCTAATGTACTTGATTTATCTAAAGAGCTTACAGAGATATTTTTGATACCATCAATGCTTGATGTATCTAGGAAACACAAGAGTGATTAGGTTGGTTACTAATCCTAGGTGTCAAGTGGGGGAAAGTAAGCAAGCCAAAAACAAAGTGCTAAGGTAAATGATGAAAAAATATAGACAAAATGAGTGGTATGAGCCCATGATGGGTCTTCTGGGACTGGTGAGCTGAGCATGAAATGATGGGATAATGAAATAGTGAAAAATTTATCCTAAGGATAATGAAGGCAGTGAGATTTCTAGACCTTACAATATTCATTAATTTTGTTTCTAGAAATCTAGGATAGGCATTTAGTCATATACAAAGGAAAAAATTACTGATGACAAACAGTGGCTGCACTTGGGGAGGGAAGTTCCTTTTCAGGAGGTGTCCAGAACTTCATATCTCTAGTTTTACGGAGACCATTGCCTCATCCATTGTGCAGATTTTTTTATTTCTTTCATTTGTTGATGCTTCTTTGAAGTTGTGATGTCAACAATCTAAAAAACATCAGTAGATCAACTTCATTTTTACCTACCCAAAATACTTGCCTAACATTTTTTCTTCCTTGGGTGCACTTGAACTGGCAAACCCTTGACATTTTCTTCTTTTGAAAGCAAAAAAACTATATAATTCTACTCTTATCACTTCCAAGAGTTCAAATTAGGCTAGTGAATTCTTTCTATTCTCTACCTATACTATTTGACTGTCAAGATTAAGTCGTATGACAAACTTCATTCTCTAAGCTATTGACATGAAATTGAAAACATGGTTTAAATCAGGAATAGGCAATTTGACTTACCATGAGTTGTGGCATTAGGACAAGCTGCACACAAACATTATTTTTGTACAAACAAAACTAGAAAAACAAGGGCTGTGATTTATCATTTGGTATGCATCCCCATATTTCTCTTTGGTTCAGTTTTGAGCATGTGGAACCAGTATATTTCATTCCTAATCTATCCTTTTGACAAGTCAAGTTTGAATGATTTCACAAGCTCTCTTTCACTAACTTATCGGCAATAAATTGAAAACATGTTCAGTCATGATTAGGCTAGATGACTGAACAATACTTTTTGGCACAAGTAGTGGTATTTAGGCTTGCACACTTTCAGTAGTACTATTTTTTGGGTATGGGGCTATACCTTTTTCAAATCTACCCTCTTTTCATTGTTTCTATGTTTTTGTATTTTTTTTTTATTTCCCTCATGAAATGTTTATATAAAATGAATGAAAAAATTTAAACTAAGGGTTTTTACAACAACGGTACTTGAGCATCCTATCTTCAAAAGGATCTCCTAACATTCTTTGTCCATTTAGCTCTTGTAAACAAAAATCATAGTTACCTTCACTTGAAAACCTGATATAAGGATCTTTCCAAAAAAATTCAAACAATCCATGCTCTCTTTGGTATTTTTTCTTTGAGTCTTGCTTCACAAATTTGTTTCTGTCATAGATCCTCTTTAGGTAGAAAATATATTTTTTATGAGCTTCAAGGCAAATGATGATGTCATCAATGTATATCATAGTGAAGAAGTTAAAAATAGGGATCATGGCTCTTTGTAAGGTGTCTTCAACACTCCTTAGCCCACAAAGCATTTGGTCAAACATGTAGTGGTTCCAAGAAACTTTGAAAATGTCTTTATGCTGATTGATCTGAAGTGGCATCATCTGATGGTAACCTGAAACACTATCATGCAATGGAATTTTGTTAGAAACTCCTACCTCTGGCATAGAATGATTTATCTTGGGAAAATGGTATCTGTACTTCATGGAGGCTTTGCCTAGGTACCGAAAGTCTATAAGCATGTACCTCACACTGCTTGGCTTTTCTACAAGGATACGATTTTTCCAAGGGTTTCATGGCTTTTCTTGGAAGGAGGCCTCTTTTGAATAATGTCTATATCACAAGGCTTTAAGCTTTCATTCCTATACACAAAAACATCCTGAAACTTCTTTCATAGCCTTATGTATTTAATTTTGTGTGTAATGACAAGGTTTTGGATAAATTAATTGTTGGAACACCTAATCCTACATGGGTAGGTGTGGAATGCGAAAAGTCACAAGGGAGTCCAAGTGACCTTGGAATATGAAACCAAGAGTCACACCATTGTACTATAAATGTACATCTTTGTATAATGGAAAATAAGAAAGCCTCACGCTTATCCTTCATTGTGTTGAGTCTCTTGTGTGTGTGTGCTCATCTTCCTCATACACCATGTGTGTGCTTCAACATGGTGTTTAACATGGTATCAGAGCATTGGCTTTGAGAAGGAACAACATTCAAAATCCATGGCGGCATTAAGAAATTGACTTTGAAGAAGAGTAGCAGTGGTATTGAAGAAGCACATTTGAAGATCTTTGAAGAGAATTCAGTTGCCTTAAAGATTCTTGCACAAGTGTTTTCAGCTACACATTTACAAATATTTTGCAGAGATATGTATTGAACTAACATTGTATTGCTTCTTCATAGTTGCAATCAGTATTTGAGTTGTTGGAAAATTGTTGATATAAGTCATTGTTGATTGCCCTCCATCATTTGAGGAGCACACTTTGTACTTTGAGAATTTCTTGAGTCATTTATATTTTTT
The DNA here is from genome assembly GCA_034641835.2 of Pinus albicaulis. NCBI lineage: Eukaryota > Viridiplantae > Streptophyta > Pinopsida > Pinales > Pinaceae > Pinus > Pinus albicaulis. Next base: position 1,092,579,522 of record CM076583.1, read on the forward strand.
GTTGAATCACATTGTAAACGGGTGCATTTTCGGTTGTAGCCGACACCCTTTCATTTTTTGAGCCTAAGTTGTTGAAAATGGCCAAAATCAATGAGGCATTAGAGTTGTTGAATAACCTCATTCATTCAAATGTTGATGACATGATAAAAATGAGCAAGGATGCTCTTTGTAACATTCAAAGTTGTTTGCTATATGCACATGAAAAGATTGAGTTTTTGCAGTTGGAATCTCAACTCCAACAAGATGAACAGAGTCACCATTCTGAACCTGTTTCTGTTCAGAAGATTGAGAAGGACTCTCATCAGAAGAAAGAAGATAAAGTTGCAGTTGATCCACATTCAGTTCATTGCACTAGAGCAAATGTACATGCAGATGCAGCAGTTCAACCTGCACTTCCTAAGCCCATCATCAGACCTTGGGAAGAGCTTGTCCACAACAAGCACCGAACTGGTCTTGGATATGACAAGGATGTGACCTTTCATATTCCAGACTACACCAAGCCCATCATATTTCAGAGTGCCGGATTCATGTATGACAGTTCACCTGCAGCTATTCCAGATCCTGTTCCACTTCCACAACAGATTGAGAAATGCCAACACTGTGATCGAGTTGGCCACATGAAAGATCACTGTTTTGATCTTCATCCATGCAAGCACTATGGTCGGCACACCCATTCTTCAGACAGATGCTTCAGACAAAAGCCTCCTGCAAGAACCAAGATTCATCTTGGATGGATCGCTTCTTGGCAATGGGCATTAGCAGCCAAGAAGATGTTTACAACACATGTTAGAACTTGTTCATGCATATTGAACAAACTTGCAGTTGAGTTTTCGCCATCATCTCACCTTGTCCCTGATAGGGGGGAAAATGGTGGTCATGTACAAGCTTCGACGAGAGATCAAGCGAGCCGGAGCCACAATCTCTCATTCCATGTTCAGAGTTGTAGCCAGCAGTTCAAGTGAGCCTGAGTCACAATTCGTCATTCCGGAGTCAGAGATGTAGCCAGAGACACGGATGCCCATGAGCATACCTTCGGTTGGTGGATAACCTAAAACCATCATCTTTGGTTGGTGGATAACCTAAAACCATCATTTTTGGTTGGTGGATAACCTAAAACCATCATCTTTGGTTGGTGGACAACCTAAAACCACCACAGGTCGTAGACCTCCCTTCTTTTAGGTCGAAGGTCTCCCTTTTTATGAGCGACAATTCCTCTAGCAGAAGCCTTCAGCTTCTTGCCAGTTTTGGAAGAGTTCTGGGAACTGCAACAAGTTTTGCGTTCCAGTGTTTGTGGTCATCCTAAAACCACATTTTTTTAACATTTCAGAGAGTTGATTCAGCCAAGTGCTGCCATGTATACTTTGCAGATTTGTATTACAACTCTTTTCTTGGACTCACACATACCCCTTCGTATTAAGGGGGGATGTTGGAACACCTAATCCTACATGGGTAGGTGTGGAATGCAAAAAGTCACAATGGAGTCCAAGTGACCTTGGAATGTGAAACCAAGAGTCACACCATTGTACTATAAATGTACATCTTTGTATAATGGAAAATAAGAAAGCCTCATGCTTATCCTTCATTGTGTTGAGTCTCTTGTGTGTGTGTGCTCATCTTCCTCATACACCATGTGTGTGCTTCAACATGGTGTTTAACATTAATCATTTTGGGTCTTTCTAAGTTGCCCACATTATACTCCTCTATATCAGTTTCAGTAGATACACCTGTAGGGTCCATAGCAACATTTGTGAGAGTCAAAAATTCTTCTGAAGGGATTAAAATCTTTGATGATGAGGTATCTATGTAAGGCAAAAACATAAGACTCTTTTCATATGGATTCCCAAATATTTTTGTTCTATGAGGGTATTTCATTACTTCTGGATTGGAAAAAGGGAAAAATGGTGTTTTCGAGGTTTGTCCTTTATTTGAGCAACCTGATTCATATATTAAACCAATTTTTGGTTTTGAAATTTCATTTTCAGTTTGCATAAAATCAAGTTTAGTTTTATTATCAGGTGGTTTTTCTGGGCTACTATAGTTTTGACTATTGAGTTCCTCATGCAGAGACTGGTTTGACTGTTGCAACATGTTTAGATCTTTTTCAAATTTTCTTATCTACTCATTAATGTCCTCTTCATTACATCAGATGAAAGAATCAATATCTAAATGAATGGAATAAAGAGGAGTGTTGTTTGGCCTTTCCTGACTACTAACCATATATTTCATGTGTGACTCTCGGTATAGTCTTCTTGTCTGGTTAAAAACTAGGATGGTATCATAGGACATATCTAGTTGAAGGTTCCCCTGAATTTTGGCTCCCCAATATCTGGATAAAAGAATGCCATACTTAGGGGGAATATCTGCCACTACTATGTCCATGACAAGACCTTTAGCAGATATTTGTGCCAAATTGACACAAAGATCCTTGATTAGGCCCAAACACTTGGCTCTATTTGAATTGAATGAGTACAAATATTTGTAAGGTTTAGTAATTTCTAGGCCTAATCTCTCCATCACAACTTCAGGCATGAGGTTGTGAGAGGCACCGGAGTCTAGCATGGCATTGTGCAAGATCTTGTCATGTATGTTTAAGCTAACATAAAAAGGGGGGAATGGCTCATTCTTGATACTTTCCTTCCACCTCAGGACCAAACAACAACTCTGATTTATCATTTGTCAAGTTTAAAGTATCAGCATCATTTCCAATGTTCAGGACCTTCAAAACTTGGGACCTATACACTTGTTGAGTAACCAGTTCAGTGAGAGGCATGGTTATCTTGTTTTTGGCAATCTCTCCCTCAAAGTTGAAAGGTATTTGTGTTTTGGACATATTTACATCAGTTTTATCAGCCATGAATATTTCTACATTTTTAATTTTCTGATTCTGATTTGGAGCTTTAGACAAAATAGTTTTCTCAGGGCCACTAGTGGAGGTACTAGGGAAGCTTGGGTCATTGTTTTGCTGGCTGATTTTTCCTTTGTTTGGATCAGTTTTCTTAGCCATAGTGTTGGGATTCTCTGTTGTTTTCTTAGGAATTTTTTCAGGTGGTTTCCTAATAGCAGTGTCTATTTGGCTTTCCTTGGGGGCATCTTGGTTCTTTTTTCTCCTAAGGTAATATTGCCTATGGACTTCCATTATGGAATTTTCAAATCCCAAGCAGTAGTCTTCAGAATACTCATGATTTATTTCAGTTTGATCTGAGGAAAAGAAACCTTGTTATTCTTCAGTGAGAAAAACACCATCTTCATTATCAGAACCTATTAATTTTACATGGCTTTATTCAAGTTCTATAATTTCTCCTTCTTCTTCATCTACACAGTTTTACTGAAAGGGAGGTTTGATTTGTTGGTCGTTTCCCCTTTGTTTGATTTGAGGAGTGTCTCTTCTGAAGTTTTGAGCTCTCTTTCTGTTTTGGGGATTGACTTGGTTTTCTCTAGGAGGTTTCATTTCATTCAAGCTTATCCTTTCTATCATTCTCTCCATTGTTCTCATTAGGTTGTCCATTTTGGTATCATATGAGGAGGTTGAGGGCATGGTTTAATATTTGTAGGTCACTCTCTTTTCTGACCTCATCCTAGCTCTCTTTCAATCAAGTTGACCTCTGCACTAATAGTTTCCCTTTTCATTTCTTCTAAAGTTGTGGGGTCTCTCTCTCACAATTGGAATGTCATGTCCGAATCAAAGCCTTTAGGAAATTTCACCTAGTGCTAGGCCTTGTGGGGGTTTCATGTGAGGTGGGAGGGCATTGTAGACACTATTAAACCTAGTGCAATAATCTTGTACACTTTCCCCTATATTCCTCTTAATATTGTTATATTCAAAAAGGATTTGGAGGGGGTTTTTCTTCATTTCCCCCTTGTTTATGAAAGTTTGGTAGAGGGAAGGGAGATCATGTATTATGTTAGGAGTTATTGCTTTGGACCATTTTTTGGCCTCTCCTCCTAAGGTTTATGCAAATATCCTCATTTTAATGGTTTCTTCTTCTATTTCCATGTAATCAAAGGCATCATTTATTCTATCTACATGTTATTGGGCAGTGATGGATTCATCTCCTGTGAAAGGAGGGATCTTGGATTGGTATTCATTTGGCAAAGGCACTAGAGGTTGAGGTAAATCCAAGCGGGCATACCAAACTACCATGATGGTAGCTAATGGAGGATTTACAAGAGGAGGGTTTTTGAAAGGAGGTGTATGATGAAGTGGAGTGGTTTGCACAGTGGTGGTATGGATGGGTTTGGTGGAAGTACTTCGACCAGCAAACTGATTCTGAGCAGATTTGGTATGGAAAGAGTAGAAGTGATGGAGAAGCTGAAAGTCAGGTGTTGTTGAAGGAGAGGCTTTTCTACTAGAACTCTGCTGTACATCTATGGGCTCAAGGTTAGTCTGGTCAATATCAGTTTGTGACTTGGTTCTGAAAAGTTTCTTTGTATGGTGCAAGTCAAATTGGGGATATTGCAAAGCTATGAGATGTTTAGTTATATAACTCGCTCCATGAATGGTCCTAACAAGTAGTTAAGTTTCCAAATCTAGAAGTTTTCCACAAAATATTTTCTAGGTCATCAAATATGTTTGGAGGGTTTGGATCCAGATGAGATCTGGTACTGATCCTTTGTGAAGCCATATTTCAAACTCAAAATGTAGAAAGGCTAAAATTTTAGGATTGTTTTCTAAAGGCTGACCTCTATTAGGTGCTTGGTAAACTCACACAGTGTATAAATAGGTTTATAAACTCCTCAGGGCTGATTTGACACAATCCCATGGAGTCTAATGAGAACTAGTGAAGTAATAGGCCTACTGGAGGCTAGTGGAGTCACCAGGTGGATATTTTTTGTTGTTTTAAGGATGTATGTTTATGGTCCACCACCAATAACTGACAAAAAACCAATCTAGGGATGTTTTGGGGTTTTATGAGTTCTTTCCTATAGCCCTAGGGTTTGTAAGAGTGTCCTATAGCTGAGTCATCATTTTACGAGGATGGTGAAAAAACTAGATTCTACTCTTTGGCTGAAAGTTTGAGTTCTCTATGATTTGATAAGGGTTTCTGAAGTCCTAAGGGATACTTATATTTTCACTGGCTCAGAGGTCCCATCACGATCACCATTGTGTTATTTATAGTGATGAAGTGGTTACAAATCACAAGATATTCAAACTCTAACTGAGGGTCTAATGAATCTATAAGTGATATGCAGGCTACTATGTACTTAGTCCCACCATGATCGCCAAAATATTAGGGTCCCGTGATTTAGTAGATTGGTAGACCAAATGCACAGGGTAACATGAAACTGGTCTTTGGAGTCCTAGGACCTAGCCCTCCTAGACTCAAAGAGGGCTTTCTCTGTTTGTAAAGGATATGAACTTGTTTGCTTTATATGGTCGATTTTAGGCTAGTTGTTAGGTGTAGGGTTTGTTGTTTGTTTCGGTTGGGTAAGATGAAATAGGTAGAATAGGTGGAGTGAGAGATCATCAAATCATTGGGCTATGGAGTCTATGAAATTCATGGATATCTCAACAGTGAGTCAGAGTGCATCACAGGGAAAATCTAGTGTGGTCAATGGATCCTTAAGGTTATGTGTGAAGTGAAATGGACATTAATTTGGGAAACAAGGTAGGGAAAAGGGCGGTTAAGAATCCTTTGTCAAATACCCATAAACAAGAAGGTCTCAAATATTGATAAAAAAAAATAATAATCATGAGATAGGGCAAACCATTTACTCAATGACAATACTTAAACAAATGGACATTCAAGACAAACATTCCGATGAAATATATAAGGCGAGAAACTCATTTAACTTCTAGTGATTTCACCTTAAAGCTTTAGAAAACACTTAAGATAAAAAAATAACTTTAATCAATCAAAGAGGGAACTCCTAAACATTTTTGATCAAGCCATAAAGAACATTGAGGCAAGCTGATAGGCATGGACAAAGGGCAAGATCAGAACAACACCTCCTTGGCTTAACCTAACAAGTAATACTTCAAAGGGAGATTTCAAATACAGACTTTAGATAGCATTAAATAAGCAGGAATTGCCATAAAACATGTTTGGAAACTAGCATATTAATCCATTGATGAAATAAACAAGCATAAGGAGGCCAAAGGAGCAGCTAATAATTCCTTAAACACACCCAGCAGAGGAAAACATCAAGGCAATAGAAGGCAGGAAGGACTAAGGTGCCTCAAACAACATTTATTAGCCTATAATTTTTTGTTTTACTGCATATAGAAGGATGAAAGATAATGATAAACAAGAAAACACGAACAAAATAGAGACACATCACCATTAACCAAGCTCATGGATCCCGCAAGAAAGCTTCATCATCATCAATCAAAGAAAATCATCCACAAGCTCCACAACACCAAATTGCTCTTCAAGCTCAAAAAACCATGTATTTCTCTCAAAGCTCATCAAATGAAAACATTTACAATGAAGCCCTCATGCTCTATTTAACTTAGAAAAGGAGGGAAAAACCCTAGGTAGGGTTGGAAAATGTCAAAATCACTCGTAAATATCATAAATTCCCAAGAGACAATGCAAGGCCCAAGGCACAAAATATCCCATGGAATAAATGACAAAATAACTTCTAGCACCTAATTCTAGAGTGATTTGCCTTAAAAAACACTAAAATATTATTTTACAATAAATGAGTATGTTTTTTTTTACTTTTGGCCAAAAACACACTACAGAGTCCATTTGTGCAACACCACCTTAGGCAGAAAATAGGTACTTTTGAAACCAAGTTTTGAACTCCTTCCCGATGTCGGATTTTTCTTTGTGATGGCTCGTTGGAAATCCTGATGAGTATAATTTCCAGAAATGTTTGTAGTTTCCTTATCTAGCTCCTGTAGACTGTTCAAAACTCCAAAATCCCAACACTGCTATTAGAGCAGCGCCAGGCCTGAAGGCATAATGGTGTAAATTTAGGTGTTTTTTGACCTTTTGAGGGGTCAAAACTACTCCAATTCCTCTTATCTTTTGTGATCAAAGTGTAATAGCCATGAGAATTCCAAAAATGCTGATTTTTCCCTCTGAGGATGCTCTAGGGATTAGCGTATCGCTAGTGACGTTGTGTTAATAAGCCTTCAAAATCACAAAAAACAAAAAGTTGCCCAACTTTTCTCAAAATTGGTGGAGGTATCCCTCAAGGGGTTTGGGAGACCTATTGAGAAGTTGAAGTTAGATCTCCAAGGTTTTCATGACCCTTTGCCTCTTTTAGGGTTTGGATTTCAATGAGGGCCTTCTTTAGTTTGGCACAAGTAAGTTTTTTTTTCATCACATAGTATTTGGCCATTTTTTTCTGGAGAGCAAGGCCCCTCTTCATCTTCTTGAAGTACTTGTGTTCATATTTGTAATACGGAATGATATGTTGTGCCATCTCAAAATCCCTCTCCCATACCCTGATTTGTGCATCTTTTCTTTTGGAGTAGTAGTCTAGTGGCCACCTCCTCATCTTCATTATCACTATATAGGTCAATGAATTAGGGATTTTGAGTAGTTTTCTTGCTCCCCTCACCTTTCTTACCCTTGTCCATATTTTCTTTTCCCTTGTCAAGCCTTTGAGCTGATGTAGGTGGCAAGGTCCCTTGCCTTTTGGTGGCAGCAAACACTTGCCTTGGCCCTCTTTGGTATGTGCATGCAAGAGGTGTGATGGTGATTTTGATAGTCTCTTTTCCATGGCTGTGATCATCACTTAGACTATGAGCCTCTTCCTCTGTTTTTCTCTCATCATGACTAGGGTTATATTCTTTGTTTTCTGCATTGGCACTATTTTCATTGTCACTGAAGGGTTGATTGTTGTCATGGCAGTCATGACAGCTGTCATGACTTTCATGACTATTCTCTTCTTTTTTTTCTTTCCCTTCACTTTCTTCCTGATCACCTGCCTCTTTGTCACTATCCTTTACCTCTTCCTCATTGTGATCTATCTCATTTGCCTCTTCTTGATCCTATGTTTCTGCCACTTCTTCACTTTCATCATTGCCTTCTTCTTCTTTTATGTATTCATCACCTATCATGGCTTCATCATCATTTTTTGTCTCTGCCTCCTCACTTTCCTCTTTGGTTTCTGCCTCTGTATTCTCTGTTTTATTTCTTATTTCCCTTCCTTCAATGCTCGTCTCATTTTCACTTTCAACCTCTTCATTTCCTTCATAATCCTCTTCCATAATGGCACTATTTTGTTCACTTTTTTCACTATCATGCTCACTATACCTTTTACTGTCAAGCTCCTCACCTTCATCAACATCCTCTTGGTCAGCACTTTGTTCATCAGCATCATCATTTTCCTCACTTTTGACTAACTCACTTGCATCATTACCATCACTGCCTTCTTCCATATTTTCACTATTTTTATCTTTATCACTGCCCTCTTCTTCACCATCATTTCCTTCTTCTTCTTCCTCATTAATTTTTGTCTCTCCCTCACTGATTTCATCACCTTCATTGTCAGCACTCTGTTCATAATTTCCACTGTCATCCTCTTCACTTTATGCATCAATAGAAGGGGAAGAAGGGAGGTTTCCTTCAGGTGAGGGCACTCGTGCAGATGAGGAGGGAAAGTTTGGTTTATGAGGAGGTTGTGGGTTTGTGAAGAATTCATGTGCTATGAATACCTCCCAAGGTATAACCTGTTGCTCCAATTGATGTAATATCACCATCTTGATCAAGGAATGGTGAAATAGACTTTGCATTTGTTGGGATTGTTTCCTCCTCCGGACAACAGAAGACATCTTCTCAATTCTCCTATAGAGATAGTAGGGCAAGTTGAGCATCTTAACCCTTGTGAAATGCATGAGGATTCTGACATGGTAGGAGTAGAGCCTGGAGTATCTCCCCTCACAGGTGAAGTACTTCTTGATAACCATCATCAAGGGTGAAAATCTTTGTTTGAGGTGTGAGAAAGGGAAAATTGTCTTGTTTCCTCCTCTATACCTAGTCTTGATAAATGGCTCAAAAAAGTCCTTGTTTAATTTTCCCTTCTTAAACCATTTTTCACCCATAGCAGGGATACCTGTAGCATCAGAGATGGTATTTGTTGATAGTTCAAAATCCACCCCTGCAAGATTCACCTGTTTGTTGTGGAGGTTGAGGACAAACAACCTTGTCAGCTATGGGTGTTGTTGTACTAGCTTGACCTTCTCACAAAATTGAAAACATCCCATATTCTAGAAACATGAAAGGATCATGGGGATGGAGGTGATAGCCATTGCTCTCTGGGGTTCAACTCTGTTCAATTTTCCTCCCTTGTAGTTTTTTCTCATAGGCCCTTGACCCCTGTCATTGTTGCTATTGTCTTCAACTCCTAACATGGTGATAGGAGATGCTTGTTTGAAAAACTAGGTTTTGGAGGAGCAAGATGAAGATGGCGGTGAAGTCAACTTGTAGTGAATGAGTGATGTGCAGGCTAGTTCAAGGGTTGAGTTTCTTTGGAGCTTAAGGGGGATTTTCTTAAAAGTGTATTGCAACCACACTAACTTACTTACCCTCAAATGACATTTAACTATTTTAAGGAGGTTAAAAACATAGGCTCACTTTGCATGTAAGATCTAGGGTTTACCCACCTAGGGTTTAATCACTTCACAGCCACAAAAATACTAAAATTTATTTTAAAATTTCTTGGTGACAAGGAGGGAATGTCACCTACGAACTCTTAGCTCTTCCGCAGACCCTGGAGGCAGCTTGGATGATGAATTTGAGACTTAGGGAAAGATATTTTGCTTGTTGGAGGCCCTCTGCATTAGTGTAGCGCCCTGCCCAAGCAATCAGATCGGCCTGTTAGCACAGCGCTGGTAGCCCTACCCTTGGGTTAGCGTAGTGTCGAGCGTTCAACAGAGTTTTCAGTCTCCAGGCGAGTTGGGCCCGTATTTACGCAGCGCCCAGTATTTGCATAGTGCCACCCTCAATTAGCTCATCGCCTTGTAAATTTGAATGGGAGGAGAATGAATTAGCATAGTGCCAGCCTGTATTTTCACAACACCACTGATTTGCGCAGTGCAAGTAGCCTTCGACCAAAAAAAAACTTTGTTATTCTTCTGCATGTTCTCTCTTCTTTTTGTGATTGCAAAATGAGATGGGGAAAGACTAATAGGGCCTTTTATACCCTTTGGAAAATAAATTAAAACTTAAAAACCCACTTTACTATGTTTGCCTTTGGTCACTTTATAAATTTCATTGATATCTCTTAACTCTTTTTTGCAAGTGATGTGGAGGTTTGCCAAAGTGATTTTTTTTGGTGAGGGTGTGGTGAAGGATGAAAAAGGTCTCGTTTTCATCTTTGAAGGTCTGGGCACTATGCAAACTGTCCTTTCTTGCACTAATAAACTGAAACCATTGTTCTTACCCTTTTGGGCATTCTTGAGTGTAAGAGACCTGAAACATGTGTTTTCACCTTCTTGCTAATTGATAGTGATATGTCTTTTTTGGAAAGGATGTGTACATCATGCTTACTATGTTTTCCCTTGGCCACTTCTAATTTTCTGCAGGTGCCATAACACAGTGTTTTTAGTCTTCTTAAACTCTCTTTGGAGTTTGACACCTTATTTCCTCAACACTATAACTCATGCTCAATTTAATTTCTCATTTGACACTTAACCTCTTGTTTTCCTTCTTTTGACCATTTTGAAGGTATTTGATTGCACCTGAAAGCTTAGGCTCCCTCACACAGATACTCTTTACGGTTTCTCCCTTAGGTGCAGTGAAGGAGTGTTGTATTGACAAACCCTAAAGGCCATCTTGAATAGCCTTTGAAGGCTTTCTGTTTTCATGATGGAGGTCCATCATCTTTATTTCACCTATTTTTCCTATCTTTCCAAACCTTTAGGTTTTAGGGCTGTTAGAGAAGAATAAGTAGTGTTGTCTTCTAAGTTCTCTATAGCCCTTTCAAGTTCATTCATTCTCATCCAGTTCACCTCACCTTTTTCCCTTCTTAATTTATAATTTTTGAAAATCTTCAATGTGTGCTTGGTTATATTGTTGTGCCCTCTGTCCTTGTGGCCTTTGTACTGTTTCTTTGTTTGGCAACACTATTTTTTCCAATCAATCCCAAAACCCTGATTATTTTTGTACATAGGCTTGTTGCCTCTCTTTTGTTGTGGTTGTCTTTAGGGATGATTTTCCCTGTTACCTTACATATTTTTCTGTTAATGACCATCTCATTCATTCCAACATAAATTTCTAAGATGGGCAGCTGTCTTTTGCATAAGTTATGCTTTGACCAAGGCGGCCTTCCTTGAATTATTTCCTTATCCATTTGGAAAATTATGTGCTATCCTTCTTCTCCTTTGATTGCAGCCTCTTGGTATAGAAAAATAAAAACAAAGATTTAGAACACTAAAACAAACCTGTGTCCTATGAAACTATAGGTGATCTAGTGGGAGGCTTTTGGACTTGGCCTTTGACTGAAAACTTGGTTATGGGTCTATAAGTATAAAAAACAGAGTTTTTTAAATTTTGATGTATTGAAGATCCAAAATCAAATGTACTTGATTTATCTAAAGAGCCTACAGAGATAGTTTTGAGACCATCAATGCTTGATGTATCCAGGAAACACAAGAGTGAGTAGGTTGGTTAGCGATCCTAGGTGTCAGGTGGAGGAAAATAGGCAAGCCAAGACAGAGTGCTAAGGTAAAGGGTGACAAAACATAGACAAAATGAGTGGTATGAGCCCATGATGGGTCTTCTGGGAGTGGTGAGTTGAGCATGACATGACAGGATAATGAAATAGTGAAAATTTTATCCTAAAGATAATTCAGGCAGTGATATTTCTAGAAGTCACAATATTCATGAATTTTGTTTCTAGAAATCTAAGATAAGCATTTAGTCATCTACAAAGGAAAAAATTACTGATGACTAACAAAACATAATCTTATTTCTAAGGAATAATTATGCAAAGATGATTTCATCATGGCAGTTTTCAACATTCCGAATTGGTCAAGTCCTTGAGCTTGTAAAATTTATAATGATGACCACATAATTGTATTTAAATCTTTCTGCCATTATCTAATGAATTGTTCCTCAACCCCAATGTTACACCATTTTTTGGTCATCTAACCTTTTATCATTAGATGGACCCAAGTACACCATGTAAGACCAGTTTTACCCTAAGTAAAACTGCTTTCACTATGTTAAAATAGGAAACCCCAAAAGGAAATATTAAACATACCTACATTTGTTTGATTTTCCTCATGGAATAATTAATTAAACCATAATTTAATTATTATTCCCAGTCATGTTTAACCCAAAAACAAAGAAATTAATGAGATAAACCCTTAGTTATCTTGTTATTTTCTAGGAATAATTATTTAAATCTTATTTAGGTAATATTCTTTGTTAAATATGACCAAATCACCCACCATTAATCAAATAAATCATTATTTATTTGATTATCTCCCAACCACTTCCTTAAAAAGATAAATAAATCATTTATTTATTTATTTTTCACTAATCAAGGGATTTGACCCAAGTCAAACACCCTATCCCTCCAACAAATATAATAAAATATTCCATAGAGGTGGATCTAGATTTGGTTAACATTATTTTAATCATGCACCAAGATCTAGAATGACCCAATATTTTGTTATAAATAGGAGGGTTTTCCCCATCATTCTTCACCTTTTGTTGCCTACTAGATCACTATGGATCTATACACTTGGTCTCATTTCTATCATTTGCTCCCATTGAGCTCTACTTTCTGCATTGGGTTTTCTACATCTACAAGAGAGAGAAAGCTTAGATCTGAAGTGCTGAGGACTACAAAGAACCCATCCCATTGAGGAGATCTGGACACACCTTCTTGTTTCCTCCCAGGTGCCCTGTAATATAAAAATTCATTCAAATATCGTGTTCTTGTCTTGTCTGTTGGATGCATGGAGAAAACTCTTTACTTTACTGCTTAATGTCTTTCCATTTATAGATCTGTTTGTTGCAGCATTTTAACTACTAATCGCAGATCTGAAGATGTTTGGCAGCCTCTATTGTTGTTAGGGCTATTAGTTATGCGTAGCTAAAGTGGTTCTTTTTCGTACACTTCGACGAAGAATACATACTAACACCCAATCTCAACAATGAAAAATATATTTATCAACAATCATTTTAAGGTTATTATTTTTTGAGAAGAAAAACTATCAAAGTTGAAAATAGTTACTACACAAAATTTTAAAACATCCCTAGCTCTTAAGGAGCTGACCTGCCACCCCATCTATTAAGTAATCTGTTATTGATTAACAAAAACCATAGCTGAAGTTTAAACATAAATGGTCAACTAGAGGATAGGAGGTCTCATCACGAGCCGACCTACCATGATCATAAGTCCTAATAAAGTGACATTACCACTGCTGCTCACCAAGCCACAGTAATGGCCTTCGATCATAAAACTGAAGGACAAGAGGTCTCATAACAAGTCGAATTTTTCAATTTTGTTAGCTCCCATGAATGGCATTGTTATTAATTGGTTACCATGCCATTGTTATTAACTAGTTACCATGCCAGAACAATGATCTTCAGTTGACATCTAAGTAAATTGAAAGGCTTTTTTCAACTATGTACTTATTTTTAATAGATGGGACACTAGCATCTCAATGGGTTAAAAAGGCATCCCTGTCGAGGCTATGGACGCTTGCTGGCAGTAGTGGCTATGCCTATGGTATAGAAGTTAATTTAATACTATAATATTCTTGGATACCTTGTTTTCTCAAAGCTAATTTCCGATAAAGCTGATTGTTTCATATACAAGGTTTTCCAGAAATCATGGTTCATGGGGTAGTATTTAATTAGTTCTTAGATGATGGTGGTTATGGTTTATAGCTATTATTGAGGGATGAAACTTTTAGGATATTTGATATTCGACATTTTTTATCATATAATCCATCATTCCTTTATTCTACACATATCATATCTTTAACCAAAGATAGTTTCTTTGCCCAATCAATCGTCATTTATTCATAGCTTAACAATGCTACTATTGTTTTGAGGTGGAATAAAGAGGCCTAATTCTGATTTTGAATCTCAGGTAATTGGACAGACCTTGAGAAGCAAAGACTGAGATAACTAATTCTCATAATTTGTGTGCTCATAACAACCAAAGCTTATGGGTATAGTGAATGCATCTTTTCCCTTCTTATCCATTATTATCCCATGCCATTCACAATATGTTTATGTCACTTTTATATGTAATGAGGTAATTGAGGTGATGAATTACTGAGTAAGGATAATCATGAGATGTTTTAAACATGACAAGGAAACTAATCATTTTGGTGGAAGGAAACCGTGCTACACTTTTTTATTACCTTTTTCCGCTTGCACGGCTTCCACATTCCGCATCACTTTCAGCATCATCTCAACCTACTTCAGCTTCAAGAAATGTCAATCCATACATTCCATTCCAAATTTTTATGGAGGTAAAACTTAAGATAAAATAGCATAAGGTTTTTATTTATTAAAATTTTAGGAGAATGTCATGAAAAACCATCGAGCATTATTCACTCATATTTTTTCAACCATTATTTCCCTTTCTTTACCACTTCCCATTTTTAGAGACACAAAATATTTCATTTTGGGGGATTTTGACTTTCATTATCATGAAAATACCATTACTATTCTTTATCATCCATCAATATCCTACCATTACTATTCTTTATCATCCATCGATCTCCTTATTCATTCTCAACATCTCCTTTATTCCATGTTGTTATACACCAAACAAAGATTTCAGCCATGATTGTAGCAACCACCTCAATTTGTTTTCTAGTGTATCATGAGGGCATGCTAATTCTCTAGTTTGGGGGAAGGGTTTCTATGCATGATGAATGATTTCTCATTTCTTCTTTTAAAGTGTACAATCCTAAAATTGATTTCTATATACCCTTGAAATTATCAACTCAATTCTTGTGATTTTTGGACAACAAAGAGTTATCATTAAACCCAGAAATTTTCAAGCTAAAACAATTTGTTAATTCCAAAAATTCATGCATTATTACCTACAACCATTTTTCTAATATATTCAAATCCGTTCATTGCATTGATTTGATTTTCGGATTGCAGAAGCATTGATATAGTATAAATTTGCTTACAAAATTTCAGCAAAATCTGGTTTGTAATGAAGTTTGTATTTACTTGTATCATACTTTGTTGCAAATTCATATACATATGGTTGAAAGTATACATGAAAATTATTTTAAGAATTTTAGGAAGAAGCCTTCTCTTCCATAAATATCATGCATTGGGGTGAGCATTTTTATTATTGTATTACAACTTGGTTAATATAGAGGCATTGGGTTGCATGAGGACATGCAACATGTTTAGTTTGGGGGAGATGTTGGGCCACTAATTTGTATTATTATTATCACTTCTTAACATTAATTTCATCCATTTCTAATGTTCTTTTATCACATTGTTTGTCATAATTTATTATATAATTCCATTTCATAATTATTTATGCTTTTTTGGATAAATAATACTTGTTCTCCTTTATTTTAATAAATTAATGATTATTATGCATGATTTTTCCAATGATGGTTTATTAATGAAATCATTATAACATCACTCACTATTTTAGCCTCCAAGATCTCTTCCAGATCACAGATTTGATCTTTAGCTGATAATTAAATATTCCAACTCAGAAATTCATTAGGATAACAAGAGACAATTTTACGTTGAATGTTTTGGGCAAATGGAGAATAATCCTAAAACTCTGAGACGTGGGTTTTGTGAAAAATGGACCAAATTAGTTTTCCGAAGAGCATTTTTCCAAAATTTGGACTTGATTAAGAGAAACGCAAGGTTCTTCGAAGGAAATATTTGCATATTTTCTGTTGTGGCCATTTTCCAAAATTGCCCCAATTGTAATTTTCCAGATTTGACTTGTGCCAGCTAAATCATGATGGAAATATCTTTCAGATCTCATCTTGCTTATTGATATTTTTTAATCAGTCTATTTCCCTTTTTTTTTATATATATTTAAAAGGACACAAATCAGAGAGAGGGATATAACGCATGGGAGAGAGCGCATAGAGGATTGGCTACACAAGGAATTGAGCTATATAACGAAACATTATTTTAATTCAAGATTAATTTCCTATTACTTCTATGAGTTTGTAATTATATCACATCCCTGATCAGATATTTTGGCCCACTCTCCGATCAGGTGTTGCATATTTCCTATGTATTGTTATATATATTTCATGTTTTGTATAATTTTCAATTGTTGTGACAATAGACATATTTGTTGATATTCTTATTGCTATGAGTGCATTAGAAGCTTTATGATTTATTACTGCCCATTATTTAGTTATTGTTACATTGATTGTTTCTTTTTTTAATTATCGAATCCATGATAGATATCACAATTGTTCTATTGTATCTACACATACTCTGTGTGTTAGCCTTGCAAAAACCAACGCACTCAGATTGATAATTAATGTGGGAAAGGGTTTTAATATTCATTCACACTTGGATACCAACAGATACCGCCACTGGACGTGTTTTATAGTCCAAGGAACAAATTTGTTGTAATATTCCAAAATTTGCCTGCAACAAATTGGAATATTAAATTTTTCCATTTTCACTTAAGAGCTGAATAATTGGGTGAGGAGGCCCATACATAATAAAAACATGGATAAAATCCCTCTTAGTATGAAAGAGGATCATCAGTGGAACTATATTTCACACCCTCATGTGTGAAAGGAGACATTTGCAAGAAGACAAGGTCAAGTTTGACCAAGTCAAACAGCGCAGAGGTAGAAGGTGGAGTGCATCTTGTGGGACAGCGTAGTGACAAAGGAGGGAATTTTCCTTGATGGAGGAAACCCTAAAGAGTGGGAACCATGGAGAGGGAGCTTTCATTTCTTTAAAATGAGGGCAAGGCAGCCATTGTTACTCATGTATATGATTATTGATTTCTTGTCTGTTTAGACTATTTGTAGTCTCTGGCTATTTAGCTGAGTTGTAGTGTTATTTAGCACGAGGGAATCTTTTTTAGGATTCCTTCTCCTTCTTGAGAGGCCTATTGAGAAATTTCACTTCATTTCTCGACATCTAGGCTCAAGGCCAAATCCATTCCTTCAGCTACAATGTTATTTCTACTCAAGTGTAACGTTGTGTTTCAGAGTGTTACAGTGGAGGTTCCACAACACCATTCCTTGGCTTATTTTTCAGAGGAAGGGGCCTTATTTCCTTTGGGAGATCAGTAAGGAAGGATTTAGAGCTCATTTCAAACCTTGGCACTTGGCCAACACTTTTTATTCCACATACAACGCAGTTTCCCTATTAGACTGCATTATTTTCAGAGTGCACTTGCAGTGAGGGTTTGTAGTGTTGATTGGAGGGTGAGATCTTCGGTGATAGGATCGGCCTTTCACTTGAGAGATCCATTGGAGGAGGTCTACTTCATATTTTTCATCATATTCAGCCTCCTCTATTCATTTCTATTTTTTGAGTTGCAACTGCTACTGCAACTCTGGCATTTTCTGCAGTTTTGCTATATAGTGTATATTTCATCCAATCCTTCTAAGGATTGTTGTATTATTGTTTTCAGGGGTTGAGAGCTTGCTCCCCCGCATTTCTTGAGCCATGAATTGTATATCTTTCTGTTATTATTCAATATGATGCAGTGTATCATATAAATTACATCCTCTTAGCCTGCAGAAATACATGTGTAGCAGTGTTTCTCTATTTTCATGTACATGTCCCTTTGAGGCTGCATTTCTTTGCTTGAGTGACTTTTTCCTCAAGGATTTGTATACCATTAGTGATATAATATAAATTTGTTGGCTATCTACATCTTCATGTGCCCAGGCTTATAAAAATAACATTTTTGTTCCATCTCTTGTTCAAATATTGTTGCAATCCCTTCATCGAGCACTTTTTCAAGACAACTAGGTGTGGGAGATCTGTTTAACCCACCTAGATGGATTTCTTTTGAGCCTCCTCTTGGATTTCAAACTTATATGCATTTATCTAAGGGATCTAGGTCTTGGTTTCAAATCCTGTAGCAGCTATTCCTGGAAAATACGTTTTTCAGTCATGCCTTGCTGACAGTTCCCATTTTGGGATATTACAGTGGTATCAAAGCATCTTTCTTGGCTCATCTTATGAGTTCCAGCCCAAGAAGGCAGAAGAAGATCATAATGATGAATAATATGAGATTTCTCTCATTATTGTTCAGAAATAAGAAGAGCCTCTCCAAAGAGGAGGAGAAAAAAGAAGAGGAAGGACCATGCACTTCCTATTCTCATGAAGAAGAAGAAGACAAGCATGAAGGATACTTGGATCATCATATTCTAAGTGATTACCTTATTGATTTAAAATCTCAACCTAGAGCCTTAAAGGATATGCTATATTTTCCACCATTAATCCAGTTGAGAGAAGAGAAGAGACCATGTAGCAGAAGAGAAATCAGAGGCAATAGATTTTTATTGTCTACATTTGATGGGTCATCTACAGCAAGAGCTTGGGTGAGGAATTTGGAAGCATTTTTCCTGCTACATCCTGTAGTGGAGGATGAGGTTGTTGAGATCTCAGCGCTACACCTAGAAGGTAAATCCCACATTTCATGGTTCAACCATTTGAGCCATGCAAGAGTGTCTACTCTTGCTAAGTTTTCTCAAAAGCTAATCAAAGAGTTTGGCAATAGAAGAACAGAAGAGGAGGAGCCCTCACCACCACTTGAGGAGTTTGGTCCTAATGCTGTCACACTCATGGAGGAGCAGCCACATGCATCAACAGTTGGTGCAGCCAACACATTGGAGGAAGGAAATCTTGCATCCCTACAAGAGATTCCCAAATCTCATCAAGGTATGAAGGAATTTCCATTATCTATTGTTGCAGCAAATTCTTTTGATAGTTGTGGAAATTTACTTTTACATGACCAAGGGTCAAATCCCATTGTTGATCTAGAGCAACGTGATTGCACTGCGCTGTGCAAATGGTTCAAGGAGGAGATGAACCATCATCCTCATGCACCTTTGTTGAGTTGCACACAATCCTTGAGGTTGGGGTGTGAACTTTTGGAGGATGAAACAAACCATGAAACTCCTATGAAAACACATGAAACCATCTTTGAGTTGGAGTATGAGACAACTACTACATCCTTTGGGAGATTAACAACGTTGTAAAACAATGGTGGAGAGGAGATATTACCTTCATCATATTTGGATCCTTGTGGATTCAACATAGTCATGGATTAGAGATATTCTCTAGGAGGTCTCCAAAGAGCTGCATTTCAAACTTTCATGAAATGAAAAGGGAAAGATTGGTTTGGAATAATGGTAGACCTCATGAGAGGAGTACCAAGGGGAAGAGAAGGATAAGACATCCACAAGTGATTGAGTGGATGTGGCTAATAAGCAAGGAGTTGGGAGGCTACTTGCAAATATAGGACACCGGGCAGCAACAGGCTTGGCTACGCTGACTCCTTTTGACGGAGTTTGGCCATCACTTGGCATATCCTCTTCCTAAGAGGATGGGGAAGGAGAAGAGGTGTCAAGATGCTTGCATCATTGGGTAGCATGGAGTATGGATGCATGGTTTTTATATGACACACATATCATTCATTATGTCTTCATCGCATAAGTTGTATGATGGGAGTATAAGGAGGCAGCAAGCACTTTGGTTGCTTGAGTTGTGCTTGAGAGAGCAAGGGAAAAATTTCTCTCACATGTTATGTGATGTTGCAGGAGTAGAAGAGGGCACTTTCATGGTGAAAAGGGGCTACTCCTTGGCCTTGGATGATTTGGAAGCACTACCATCATGGGAGGTATTCCATATTTGCAGCAGCATTACTAGAGGAGTCTTTGACAAGGAGCATGTCAAAGAATAGAGCTTTGTATTGATAGGAGCCTATTTGCATGAGCACATAGCGCTATCACTTTGGAGCAGGGATTTATGGATGGAGTGTCCCCAGGATCACTTCACATTGGGTGCACTTGGTGAACAATGAGGAGGTGAGGATGATAGAGTAGTGGATAGAGACATCTATCACTATGACATATTCTTCTTGACTTGGATTTCCAAGCATGAGAAGGAGGATCTTCTTGCAGCACATGGTTCATTCCTCTTCATAGCATGCCAAAACACTATGGAGGACTCACTCATGGATCCATGTACCATATTACTTCTATCATATGGTAAGGAGTTTTTTTTTTACATTCATTAATTTGCATACTCTTACCATTACTATGCAGTGCATTGCTCCACAAGAGGGCAAGATTTTCGCATTTCTCCATGACCTAAGTTGGGTCAAATTATATGATGGAAGCAACCATATTTTATGTGGCCTTGGGAAAATGTTTTCTTATTACATGTATGTTCAGTTGTTATATCCAAATCTTTACCATATGATGGCATACATGAAACACTTTGTAACAAGAAACATTTTTCCATGTAAATTTCTGAAGCAGAAGTTTGTAAAACTGCGTTGTACATACTCAGGAAACTATTGGTATCTTCAAGCACCACATGAAGCCTTCAGTATCTCCTTCATTTTAGCACTGATCATGCCTTCATTTTCTGATATTTTTTCTATTCTTGTTGAGAGAATGATTGAGAGATTGACACATGAGTTGGATGTGTCCTTGAGGGGAGAGGATTCCCACATTTTCTGCACTACATGTTCTAATGGGAGCATGGGAGGAGATATGGCCACCACAGCCACACATTTGTTCTCTTTCAGGGTGGGCCATGAGTTTGATATCTATCCATTGTATAACCATGGGCAAGTGTTTGATCATGTATTGTTGACACATTCATCCATTTTCTATTCATTAGTAGATGTGATGGATTTTGTATCTTACTTACCATGTAATTTTCTGAAATTGCAGTGGATGAAACTGTGTTGTGTCCTCTTGAGACATTGTTTGTATCATGTAACATCATGTAAAACCATCAGAAAAATTATCATTAGGATTCTCTATGATGATCATGTCCTATTCATCATGGATGAAACATTTTGGGCCAGCTTGTTCTTCAATGTTGGAAGGGAAATATTTGGAGGATTGTTCTCCATTTTTCCACTTGAGGGTAATACTTTTGCAGCCCAGGATCAACACATACTCTACACTCATCATGAGTGGAGAGAAGGATATCATGGGGTATGCTATGATGCTTACCATATTCATATTTTCATCCCATCTTCATTTCCGGAGCTTGTGGTGGAAGGATATTTCCATGAGTTGCCATGTTGGGAGGTGACTCATTTTGTTTGGATGATTTCCTGGGATGGAGGATCCATTTGGGGAAGATGTTTTCCCAACACTTTTCATTCTCCATGCCTTGGGGGAAACTTCTTAGTTCTATCCTTGCAGTTGATTTAGGACAAGCAACATTTGGGAGGGGAGGACTGTAATATTCCAAAATTTGCTTGCAACAAATTGGAATATTAAATCTTTCCATTTTCACTTAAGAGTTGAATAATTGGGTTAGGAGGCCCATACATAATAAAAACATGGATAAAATACCTCTTAGTATGAAAGAGGATCATTAGTGGAACTATATTTCACACCCTCATGTGTGAAAGGAGACATTTGCAATAAGACAAGGTCAAGTTTGACCAAGTCAAACAACGCAGAGGTAGAAGGTGGAGAGCATCTTGTGGGATAGTGCAGTGATAGAGGAGGGAAGTTTCCTTGATGGAGGAAACCCTAAAGAGTGGGACCCATGGAGAGGGAACTCTCATTTCTTTAAAAGGAGGGCAAGGCATCCATTGTTACTCATGCATATGATTATTGATTTCTTGTCTGTTTAGACTATTTGCAGTCTCCAGCTGTTTAGTTGAGTTGCAATGTTGTTTAGCACAAGGGATTCCTGTTTAGGATTCCTTATCCTTCTTGAGAGGCCTCTTGAGGGATTTCACTTCATTTCTTCACATCTAGGCTCAAGGCCAAAGCCATTCCTTCAGCTATAGCGTTATTTCTGCTCAAGTGTAACGTTGTGTTGTAGGGTGTTGCAGTGGAGGTTCCACAACACAATTCCTTGGCTTTTTTTTCAAAGGAAGGGCCCTTCTTTCCTTTGGGAGATCAGTAAGGAAGGATTCAGAGCTCATTTCATACCTTGGCACTTGGCCAACACTTTCTATTCCACCTACAACACAGTTTCCCTCTTAGACTGTGTTATTTTCAGAGTGCACTTGTAGTGAGGGTTTGCAGTGTTGATTGGAGGGTGACATCTTCAGTGATAGGATCAGAATTTCACTTGAGATATCCATTGGATGAGGTCTAATTCAAATTTTTCATCATCTTCAGCCTTCTCTATTCATTTCTAGTTTCTGAATTGCAACTGCTACTGCAACTCTGGCATTTTCTGCATTTTTGCTATATAGTGTATATTTCAGCCAATCCTTCTAAGGATTGTTGTATTATTGTTTTTAGGGGTTGAGAGCTTGGTCCCCCACATTTCTTGAGCCATAAATTGTATATCTTTCCGTTATCATTCAATATGATGAAGTTTCTCATATAAACTACGTCCTCTTAGCCTGCAGAAATACATGTGTAGTAGTGTTTCTCTATTTTTATGTACATGTCCCTTTGAGTCTGCATTTCTTTTCTTGAGTGACTCTTTCCTCAAGTATTTGTATACCATTGCTGCTATAATATACATTTCTTGGCTATTTACATCTTCATGTGCCCAGGCTTATAAAAATAACATTGTTGTTTCATCTCTTGTAAAAATATTGTTGCAGTCCCTTCATCGGGCACTTTTTCAAGACAACTAGGTGTGGGAGATCTATTTAACCCGCCTAGAGGGATTTATTTTGAGCCTCCTCTTGTATTTAAACCTTATATGCATTTATCTAAGGGATCTAGGTCTTGGTTTCAAATCCTGTTGCAGCCATTCCTGGAAAATGTGTTTTCCAGTCATGCCTTGCTGACAGTTCCCATTTTAGGATATTACATTTGTCATGACCAGGTCAAAGAAGAAGTGAAAGATGGAAGAATCTCCAGAACTGCCTATGGATTCAACACTAATGTAAATCCTTTCAAAAGGAACTCAATCATCTCCAGGGAAAGAGCTTAATAGATTATCTCAATTTACATGTGCTTATGAAAATGAAACAATTGATAAGGCGACAGAGGTTGAATAATTGATTATAGAAAAGGACCAGAAAATTGCTCAAATGGAGCAAGTTTTCTCTGATGAAAAACAAAGGATCGAGCAGGAACTTCAGTCAAGCATCAATAATTTGCAAAAACAATTTGAAGGTATCAAACTCAAACTTGAAAATGAAATTAAAGAAAAAGATCAAATAATTCATCAAATGCAGCAGAAGATTGAAAAGCTCCAAGAAAAGCCTGAAATCAATGAAGTAAAGAAAGAAAAAATAGAGTTGGAGGCATTAGTGGCAACACAATAAGAAGTTTTCTATCAAAAGTATAATTAGATTCAAGAGAAAGTTAAGATTCGTGATAAATTATTTACTCATATTTCCAGTCTCAGAACTTATGTTAGGTCCCTATTGTTATCACCCTAGTAATTCTCAGGTCGTGGGATTTGGATTTATAGTTGAAGAAAACTAGGGGTAACCAAGAACCTCTTTTGAAATCTAGGATCTAGCCTTCCCAAATTCCGGAGAGGGATCTCTCCTCAAGATTTCTAAGTCTGGCTTTTTTGGCAAGGATATTGATTTCTACACCGACAGCATTCAGTTGCATTTGTTCTAGGGTCTCTGCATCTCTTTATCTAAGTTGGTAGGCCATGTCTAAATCAAAACAATCAGGGAATTTGAGCAACACAAAATATGGAGTGGGTTTGAGATCTGCAGGAATAGAATTGTAGATATTGTTGTATCTAGTGCAAAAATCTTGGACAGACTCATTAGGAGCTCTTTTAACAGCATCAAACTCAGATAATATTTGTAGGGGATTCTTCTTCTTTTCCCATTTATTTAGGAAAGCTCTATGAAATGCAGCTAAGTCTGCTATACTACCAGCACCTAGATTTCTAAACCATGTTTTTACTTCTCCAATTAAGATTTGTGCAAACAACCTCATTCGGACGTCAAATTCATCTATCTCGTAAATTTCCCAAAAATCATTCATTCTGGTGATATGTTGTTGTGTAGTAATTTGTGAAAAAATATCAAATAATGAGATATCCTTTTGGTAATTTTGGGGCATGTCATGGAGGTTTTGAGGTAAAACCAAGGGAGCATATCTGGCTGCCATGGCTTGGATTTTTGCTAAACTGGGAGGTATAGTAGTAGTGCATGGATAGTGCTGGTTATAACAGTAGATGTGCTGAAGGTTGTACTTGAAGAGATTGGAAAAGGAGATGAAGAATAAGTGATATGGCTAGGAAATATAGATGAAGTGCTTATGAAGCTAGTGGGTGAAGTGGTAGTGGATGTAGTGGACTGAGTATATGATGGAAATATTATCCTAGGATACACAGGAAACTCAAGAATGAATGGTTTTGTGGATGAATTTGTTGTGGATTGAGGGTATGATGAATATACAATCCTAGGTTGCAAAGGCAACTCAGGACTAACAGACTCTAGGGGTGAACTGATAGTGGAGTCTATAAATGAAGTGGCAGCATATAGAGTCAAATCTGCTGCTGGGAAAATTGTGGTGTATAGTTGAGAAACTGGAGGTTTAAATTGAGACAAAAAATTGGCTAACTTAATAGCTTCATCAATGTCTTTAATTCGTGTAACATTTACCCTTTCTACTGGACTTTGAATTTCAGTTTTTTCTAATTTTATAGATGCTGAAATAACTTTCTGTTTCTCATTCACAAAAGAAGTAAAAACAGGATCTATAATAGTTTCCTTTAAATCAGTTTCAGATTTATTTCTAAATAATGAATTTTCAAACTTGAAATCAAAGTCTATATCTGATAAGCTTACTAATTCTTTGGGTAAGGAATTAGCCTTTCTCAGGGGCACTTCAATTTCTAAACTAACAATCTGTTTTTTCTTTTTTCCTATCTGGTTCAGATTGTCTACTATATATGCAGGGTTGGGATCAGGGTTGGATCTAGTATAATAAACTTTCTTGGTAGCCAGAATGATTATTGTATAAATACCCACAACATTTTAAACTTAACCTTAAAGTAGAAAAGATATGTTTTAAAAATATTCCTCCAAGATTAAACTTAAAACTGGAGAGTGGTTAAGTCCCCAGTATGGTCGCCAGTATGTTACCACCCTAGTAATTCTCAGGTCATGGGATTTGGATTTATAGTTGAAGAAAACCAGGGGTAACCAAGAACCTCTTTTGAAATCTAGGATCTAGCCTTCCTAAATTCCGGAGAGGGATCTCTCCTCAAGATTTAGCTTGATTTTTGTTATAATATTTTAGGCTAGGTATGATTGGACAATTGGTTTGTTTTGAATTTTTGGTGGGAATAAAAGGTACTTAAAGGTAAACCACAGAGGGATCTACCAGACCATTGGGCTATGGAGTCAACT
The DNA here is from genome assembly GCA_034641835.2 of Pinus albicaulis. Taxonomy (NCBI): domain Eukaryota; kingdom Viridiplantae; phylum Streptophyta; class Pinopsida; order Pinales; family Pinaceae; genus Pinus; species Pinus albicaulis. The sequence goes on from CM076583.1 coordinate 1,092,604,917, forward strand.
TCTCAGCAAGCAAAGCTGAGAAAAAAGGTCAAAAGAGAAAATGTACTAAGGGCAGGGTAGATGACCTTCAAAGGGTTTTGAATACGCTTTTTGATGAAATGGAAAGATCTAAACAAAAGGGAAATTAAGAATCCTTAAATTACAGAAATGAAGATGAAAGAAAGGGGTCAAACAGGGACTAAGAGCATTTAAGAATTCTTAAATCCGATTATCAGCAGAAAACATATCAATGAATAAATAGTAAAAAATAGGGAGCTTTTGACACTAATCCTGTATAAATCCTCCTATTTAATCATTCAAGACAGAAAAAATGTAAATGTATGTATGGAACTTAGAAAGATAAACAGTGAAAACAGGAAAATACTTGACTTATCTGATCAGCACAAGAATCCTAAGTTATGATGTCTTTTTGACTTAGTTCCAGTCTGCTGCTTTACAAATCGACTCACACAAACTCCAATGTATTTAGCAAAAATGTCTATAGTAGTCTTGAAAAATTTTATTCCACCCTCTATACTTCGAAATATGAATTATTTATACAATATTTTACTACAAAATATCTGAGAGATATGTAGGAATATCTCTACGCAAAAATAATGATTATTACATCAAAAGAGGGACAGCTGCCAAAAAAACTAGCAATCTGTCCTTTTATTCAGAAAAAATGGAACTAATTATCTTATCTAACTGATTTGTTGTCTTGCTGGGAATTATTGCTGGCACTTGGAAAAATATCTCTGGAAGATAACTTGTAATACACTCCTCATCCTGTACTTTATATTCTGATTCTCTTTATGTTGTTTTCTTACTGCTTGACTACTGTAAAATGAGGAATAACCCACAGTGACAATTTTTTTGACTGATACTCTTTGACTCTGATCATTTACCTGATACACTTTCAATCTGATTTTTACCTTTAGGTAACAGAAATGTTCTGCTTTTCATGTAATTTTCTGCTTTGTATGCAAACCTCTATATCAAATCAGTGAATTCCTGCCATTGTTTTGCACTGGGAATTCTCATGATCTTCAATTTCCTGTAGCTCTTATCTGCCTCTGTGTACTTTGCAAAGTTGGGCTTGACAATGAAAATGTGTTTAATTTCATTTTGCAGAAAAAATTAGTTCTCAAAGTACTCTAAAATAACCTTGCCAGTTGGGGAACCTTGTGGTAAAGGTTTGCTGGCCTACTCTTTGGCATGAGCCCTGATTTTCTTATCATAATCCTTTTGCACCATTAACTTTTCATTTAAGGCATGAATGTCTGGAAGGCCTGCTTGTGTCAGTATTGTGTATTTGGCCAAAAACCTAGTGATTGACAAATTCATGTCTTTACATTTTTCCTCCAAATTACTCATTATATTCCTTTTCTTTAGGACTTTCTTGATTTGTAGTATGCTTTCAGTCCTATCCTGAATTTTCAGCCCTTCAAGCTCTTCTTTGTTTTTTATTTTTAAAAACGTAATAAGTTTCAAGGCTTGAGTAGGTTTGTCAGCCAACTCGTCTTTGGTTTTCGGAATTTCTACTTGGGCTGCCTTGAGTAGATCTCTCTATTCATAAATGATTTGAATGGAAGGCCATTGTAGATGTATGCCTTGAATAATGTTATTCCAAAGATAGTTTTTTACGTATGACACCTGTTCATTGAGATTGACCTGTTGTTGTAAAATCTTTACCTACTCTTGAAGTCTGGTTGCTCTCTGTTCATGTCCCTTAGATGTGATTAGAGCATTCTCATATGAGGATTCGAGATCCTTATTTTCCTTTTTTAAGTTATTGATCTCAGTGTTCTTAAGGGACATTTCTTCCATAGATTTAACTAAGTCTATTGTACTTGTTGCTTGTTGTACCTATGATGTAGATGATGCAGTGGAAGAGGTATATATAGATGTTATTGACACTGCAGTTGCCAATACTCCTTTTGGTGCCAAATGCTCTGCCAGTGTAGAAGGAACAGTAGTACTGACAGTTGGAATGACTGTGGGAATGGAGACCTCATTTTCTCTTTTCAATGTTTCATTTTCTTTTATCAGAGTTTCTGTCTGATTCTCCATTTCTTTGATCTGAGCTGACATATTTAAAACTAGATGCATTAATTCATCTTTCTTCATTTTCTCCTGAAGAATTTATTTAGCCTGTGGGTACTCACTCTGTGGAAGTTTAAGTTGCTTTCTCAAGGCAGCAATATCTTCATTCTTTTGCTTATGAGTGTTTTAGAAACTTCAATATTGGAGGAATCCATTCCAGTTTCTAGCACCAAATATTCTAACGACTTGATCCTCAAATCCTTAGCATGTAGATATGCCTTGTCTAATTTCATTTGAGTCTGTAAATTAGATACAGTCTTTTGAAGCATGGTAGCACTCATGGTTTTGTTAACCACCTTTGAATAAAGTATTTCAATGGCACTTCTATGGAATTATATCTGATCCAATTCATGTATTGTATCAATCTCCACCTTCATATCTGTCCTTTTATAATCAGCAATTGACTTAGGATCATCAACTGTGGGTTTTAGAAATGACATGATCATTTTTTTGGTGGAGTAATCAAAAGCAGTAAGAAATTTGTCTTTGTTTCCTGGATTTTCTTTAAGGAATTTAGAATAAACCTCATTCTTAATTTCCTCATTTCTTTCCCTGATTTGTTTGTATTTCTTTTGAATGTCAGAATATGTTTCTTCCGCTGCTCTAGAAGAGGAGGGAGCTTTTGAATTTACCTGTGTTTCAACCATTTCTTTATCATTTTCCTGTGTTAGTACCTGCTCTTTCTGAATTTCTTTAAGTGTCTCATTGACAATTAATGTAGCTTCATCATATTTTTTTTTATCATTGTTGTTTTCTTGATCTTCATTGTCATCTATCTCTATGGCCTTTTCTTCTTCTATAGTAATCATTCTAGCCTTTTTGCTGCAAATTGTCTTAAATTTATTTTCTATAATGGTTTCTGATAAATAGCCTTCTTCTTTTCTAGGTCTTTTATTGGACATTTCTGCTTGTTTTCCAAGTGTAATCACCTACGTACTATCCATCTTCATGTTATCTGTTTGAATTCCCTGTGTATCATTTGTTTGCATTCCCTGAATCTCATCAATCAATGTGTTTGCAACCCATTCAATCTGATTAGCATACTTTTCAATTTGTGGCTTTGAGTCATGTAGTAATGGAGTTAACTTACACTTGACCCTGATGTTACTTAAAACACCTTGAGGGTCATAGTTCCAGTGAAAGTTTTCTTGGAACTTAAATTTTGATAATTTGCTGACTATCTCTTTCAAAGCATCTCTTCTATTGACTATGAAGGGGCCAATTTGATTTTTTAGCTTGAACTATGCTTTCTTTTTGGAAGCTATGAAATTCACTGCATATGCATTCAAGATCTATCTCAAGTACTCCAAAGCAAAAATTCTGGTAGTTAGAAACTTGGGTAATTTGTAAGGAGCCGGAAGTGCACCATATACTATGATTTATGTGTGATTTTTGTACAAATACCAGTCTCCTACCTTACAGTTTTCAGACAACTGTAGAATTCTTTTGATGTCTTCATTAATCCTTGGTGGCTCTGCTTATTTCAACAAATTCATGGCAAGTTTAATAAACAAATTATTGAAGTCTTTGTCGTTGTATTCATTGTTGTTGTTCCTAAGTAGAGAAGTCCACAATATCACTGAAAGAGGTTTACCTTCCACATCCATCTTCTGCAATGCAATAAGGAAATTTTCTGCCTGAAAAAATAGTAAGAGATATAATAGATAAGATGAATATCTGAATACTCCTTCCTCAAGTAATTTAGTCAACTGATAATGCATATTATCAGCAATGAATTTGGCAAAGTTGAAGACTAGTTCTGGATGTTGTCCTGGAGACAAGGTAGAGAGGAAACCTAGAATGGAGGCATCTGTAAACTCATCATTAGCATAGCCTAGAATGAATTAAAGCATGGAAATTATTTGTCTAGAGCCCTCACGGAAGTCAAAAGTGTCATAAGGTGGATTTACCTTAGGAATGTCAACATGGTTGGGATAGAAGTTTTGAAAGATCATGATTTTTTTAGGAAAATCCAGATCTAGATAGATCTGTGTCAAATCTTCAATGGACAATGATACTGCTCTTGGATCGTGGCTCAGTTGGAGAATTTCATTGATGGCCTCAGTAGTTATGTACAACAGTAACTCATTATCTTTGTTTACCATAGATATCTAGTCAGGGATATAGTGTAACTGACATAACCTAATGAAATATTGAGCTTGATGGATGATGGGAACCACATATTTAGGAAAGTTGGAGTCCCATACAGGTATATCATTTTCCACTTTCTTCACAAATTTCTCATGACACCATTTATGTACTTCAATTAGATCAAACTCCAAGGTAGCATCAGCAATTCTATAGTCTAAATCAATCAAAGGACTACTCTCTTCAGAGGTGACAAGTGGATGCAAAGGTCTAAATACTTCAGTGGAATCTGCAGTTAGGGTAGGAGTAGGTTTATTGATTTTTGAAGGTTTAGGGTTTGGAAGCTTGCGGGAGGTAGGATTCTGAGGTTTGGGACCTCCAGTCCTAGGAATGACCTACTTTTTTGTCATTTTGAATAAAACTGAGCAATATTAGACTATTTTCTTATTTTCTTTTGGGAAATAGAAGGCCAATTAAGCTATTTTTAGGAAAAATTTAGAATCTAGGTAAGGGTTTTATGATGAAAACACGGATTTTCAATGTACAGCGGATTGGAAAGAGATTTTAATGGCTTTTTCTATATTTCAAATGGATTTTAACCATAGAAATAGATTTTGGATGGTCAAAAACTCTTTAAAACTGAATTAGGTGGAAGTGGAAAATTCTGAGAAAATTTTGATAGGGTTCCCCCTGTTTCTTCAATGTTTGAATACTTTCAGATGAGTAATTTCGGCATATATATTCAAAGTGGTTTTAATTTTGTTCTTTTAAATTAAGAATTTGCAAGTCGGATTACTAAAAAATACCTTGAATAGGTATGGTTGCGGTCGAAGAGGGTTTCCAGGCTTATACCAGTCTTCAAACTGGTCACATTTGCTTGGTATTCGGTGGTGAATTTCAAAGGGGAAATGGCTTTAGAATGACAAATTGGTTCGCAAAAGGCTCTGCAATGGTGTCTGTGAGTGATTTCTCAAAGGATGAAGGCGCAAAAGTATGCAAATAATAAAAACTAAGGTTAAAATCTTAAGTTTTATCGATATGCAGAGTATTAATTACAGGTCAAGATCAAATGGCAGGAGTGGTTTTTGCATTGAAGGTGAAACCATTAGTGGTTATTGCATTGCTCCTGGGCGATAAATAGTTTTTCACTTTTGGAATGCGATCTAGTAGAAATGAGACATGTAGCGGATGGTGGTTTCATGAAATGGCTTTAATCGCATTATTTTTTACAAACTTTTCCCAATCACTTTTTTTGTGCGATATGAGATCCGCACCGTCGTATCTGACTCCATGAAGCGAACGGCTGATATGCGTCGGGAAACTGCAGGACAAGGGAAAGTGGGACCCAGGTTCATTATCATCCGTTGATTTTGATAGGGATGATCGACGGTTAATAATTAACGCGATGGGAATGGTGGGGAATGAAGGTTGGTTGTCGCGTTTAATTAGAATCGTAGGATTAAAGAGATTAGGATGATCGGACAGTTGAGTTTGAACCCGAAGACGCTGCAAAAATGGAATGGAAAATGGGTTTCTAATATATAAAATGAGTTTATGTATAGAATGGGGTGGGTCAAATAAAGGTTTAACCAAGGTTCAGAATTTATATGAAACATGAGGTTTCACATATTATGAAAGGGAAAAGGCTTAAGGCAAAATAAGATTAGGATTTTAACCTTTTGTTAAGGGTAATCAGGAAAGGGAATAATGATGTAATTATTTTTTGTGCACTGTTTTAAATACACATAATGTAAATAAAATGCACCTTTTGTATTATTTTAACTTTATTATATAGTTTTAGACTGCGGAGGGGTCTAATAACCATCGGGGAAAGGGGTATATTTATATGGGTAGTTTTATGTCAAAGGAATAAATTCGGGATTTTATTTCAACATGTGATTAATATCTTTGACACAAAAGCATATAATAAGGGGGTTTTTTGGGATATTAAAATAAAAGGGAGTTATATTAACAGTACTAGGATATTTGATAGGGAGTTAATAAAATATGTTAAGTGTTAATATGAAAAGGGACAATGAATACTCAAAAATTCATAAATAAAACTAAGGAAAGTGAAAATTAGAGTAAAGCTTTATTTTCATAACTCATTCACTTTTACTTAGTATATCATGTTTTTTGAGGGTTTTATGCTTTGTAAAATGAGGGAAGTTAATTAAATGGGCCTTTATGTAACATTTAAGTAAGAAAAGAGTTCTTACTTATGAAGTAAAATGGTGATGAGTGCATGAAGGGATAAATGATGAAAATTTCTGGGATTAATATAGAAACTTAACATTTTCAACTAATCAATCTTTAAGCCTTAGGTCCGGTCCCAACAGAAGTCAAGGAAATGCCTTGAGCCTCTTTGACTGGTAGTCTAGAATATCAAATTACTATGGGGAAGGGAAATTAGTTATTTATAGAATGGTGAAAGATATTTACAATGATGTTTCCCACTTTCTTTTACATACCCAGTTATAACTTCTAACATTTTTTCTTCCATTTTGATCAGGTGCATTTGAGTTAGCAACCTTACAACATTTCATTCTTTTTGAAAAGCAGTAAAACTATTCTAATTCTGCATTTATTTCATCCAACAATCCAGATCAAACTATTGGATTCTTTTATTCTCTACCTAACTACTGAATTGTCATGATTAAACTATATGAAAATTCTTTATTCACTATCTACAACATTTGAAATTGAAAGATGAAAAGTCAAGATTAAATTGTTCAACTCATCACAGATTATGGCATTTATTGATACTCTGCCATAATCAACTGCAAAAAGTAAAAGTAATGGCATTTAGACATGCATACTTTCATGTTTTATTCATCTTTTTTCTTTTGGGGTATATTATTTTTTCTAAGTCCTTTGATTTTTCTTTTAGGATTTTTTACCCTCTTTTTTATTTTTTTATTTTTTTACAAAATATGGGAAAATAACTTGCAGAAAGCAAAGTTTGTACATATTTACAAGACTACCATCAGTCAAGTCAAAATTATGAATCTTATATTTATAGGTTACTAACACCTATCATACTAGTTTATTCCCTTATTTTTATTAGTGTATCCCCCTTATTGTTACTGTTGTACCCCTATAAACCCAATATTGTTATTATTGTGCCCTTACATTGTTAATATTAGGCCGGCTTCGATTATATTGTGGGCCCATGGACTCCTATATATAGAAGGAGGTTTTGGTCATTTGTATCATCCTAGAATTATTTATTTATGTAATGTATTGGAGGTTGCCCCCTCGAAGTGGTTGATTTCTAAGGATTTGATCTCTCTTTTCGTCTATTTTTGGAGCTAGTTTCATAACATTTGGTATCAAAGATTTGGATTCTAGGGTTTCACTGCTCCAAACAAGTCATCGTGGACTTTTCACTATATCGCTTTTTCTACGAAGGTTCAAAAACTGAAATGTTTAGAGTACGAATTCGAAATCTTGAGGAACATCATTCACAATTTCAGAGCTTGGTTCGCAATATTTTCGAAGTTATGATCTGTGGAAGTTTGGGCTTTTTGCAAGCTCCTGAATTTAACCTAAACAGGTCATTGCATAATTTTCGCTATAAATATTTTTCTACGAGGTTTCAAAAGCTGGAATTTTCACAGAGTGAAACCGAACTCCTGAAGAACCTCTTGTAAAATTTTCAGTTCTTGGTTCGCAATATATTTGGAGATATGATCTGTGGAAGTTAGGATTTTTTTAAGCTCCCGAATTTAGTCTCAATGAGGTGATCGTGGGAAAAAAGTCATAACTCTCTCTCTCGGCATCGGATTGAGATTCTGTAAAAATTAGCCACAATTACATGGATTTTAGTTTCCTGTCTATAAATTTTAGAGCTGAAGGAGGAAACAGTAACACGTGGCAGGTCATACCAGTCCATAATTAGGTCATTGTGGGAGATTGGACATAAGTTAGCCTTGAAGATTCCAAATCAAGTCAGGCCTCTGGCATTCGAAAGAGGATTCAGAGGGATACTTCAGGACCAAATTTTAGATATTGAAGATCTGAAATCACAGAGATAATTCAGTTTCAATATCGAGCTCCTCAAAAGCAAGAAAAAGGTGTGTATTTTTTTCGAATTACATAAGTCTAGTTTGAAAAAAATTAGTTTGAATTTATTTCAAGGGCATATTGAAGAACAGATATCAGTATTGGGTTCTAAAATTCCCCTTTTTCACAGAGGAAAAATTCATAATCTTTCATTGAGTTGAAAAATTACATGTTACATTTTACTGAGTATGCTATCATGTAGCTGCAAGATATATGCTGACTTCATAGTCTTAGTAGTAATGCTAATAAAAGAAATATGATAATCCAATATCCGCAAGTTCTAAAATTCCCCTAAAAATAATTCAACACCCATTAAGCCTTGAGAAGGTTCTACTATGACTCATGAAGATGAATAAATGCAACATTAGATGTCAAAATTACAAGAGCAAGTGCACCTATCGCAAAGAGCAAAAAAAAATGAAATGGAAGTTTTGAAGAAAGGTGTGGAAAATAAGATGGATGGTTTGAAGAAAGGCATGAAAGCTAAGATGAATGGTTTGGAAGCTAAGATGGAGGGCATGGAAGTCGGCATGGAAGCTAATATGGATTAAATAGAAGCTAAAATGGAAAACATGAAGAATGATCTAAAATCATACATCGAAGGTTTGGAAAAATTGATACAAGAAATGTTTCCTAATGGAGAAAATATAGTAGAGGAAACTCGTGATGAGAATAAAATAAATGTTAGTCATGATTTCATCAACTCTAATGTTGGATGGAAGAACCACAATATTCCAAAGATGGATATGAGGAAGTTTGATGGCAAGAATCCCCTAACATGGATACTACAGATGGAGCAATATTTTGATCTAAAAAATGTGAAAAACACACAAAAAGTATGCATTGCAACTTTACATTTAGAACAAAATACATTTGTATGGTATTGATGGCTTTTCTCCCGTAAAAAAAAAATCATTTGGTCAATTTCTACGGAGGAAATGATAGCACATTATGAGGATAAAAAAAGCAACACCTTCTTTAGCCAATTGATAAATCTCAAACAAAGGGTTTAGTGGCGGAGCACATTGAGGACTTCCAAAAATTGAATATAAGGGTAATTTATATTCCAAAGGAACATAGGATTGATGTCTTCATAGGGATTTTAAAGGATAACATCCAACATGAAGCTCGCGTTTGGGAACCTAATTCATTGGAAAAGGCATTCAGGTCGGCAAGAAAAAATGAATGTAAAATTATGGCAACAAGGAAGCCTACCACTCACATATATAAAGATGGAAGTGTTGCTACTCCTAGACTTCCACAACCCACAAGGTTGACACCACAAAAATTGGAAGAAAAAGGAGAAAAAGGGCTTTGCTACAGTTGTGATATAAAATACACTAAAGGTCATAAGTGTGCTGAGAAGAAATTATTTTACATAGATTGTGAAGAGGAAGAAGAAAATTAACAATAATCTTCAAAAGAAGAGGATATACACGAGGAACCAACCCTAGAAGAGGAAGAAATGAGTCCGACCATATCATGTAATGCATTGGCAGGAATTACCACTACTCAAACTCTCAAGATAGAAGGACATATCAAGAAGAAAAAGGTAATAGTGTTGATTGATTCGGGTAGTACCCATAATTTTATTCATTGTAAGGTAGCCAAGGAATTGAATTGTTTCCTATACCCAGCACCAGAATGTCAAGTGATGGTTGCAAATGGAGGAGCTATAAATTGCTCTAGAAAATGCCATAATATCAAGCTAACCATGGGGGAATATGTATTGAATAGTCCAATGCTTTCCATTCCTATGGGAGGTGCTGATGTTGTACTAGGAGTACAATGGTTACAATCTTTGGGGACGGTAGCTTTTAATTTTCAAGAACTTTTCTTGAAATTTTTTTAAGAAGGAAAGGAAGTCGAATTACGGGGTATTGAAGGGAAGCCAGGAAGGATAATAAGCTCTAATGTCATGACAAAGCTTCTAAAGAAAGAACAACGAGGCGTAATTGCACAATTTTGCTCACTAGAAGTTCCGACATCAAAATCATCTATTTCTGCAGATCTCCAACAAGTCTTGGACAATCATTCCAAGGTGTTTGAAACTCCCAAAGGACTCCCACCTATTCGTGATCATGATCATGCTATTCATTTGATTCCAAGAAGTGTTCCTCAAAACATCAGGCCTTATAGATATCCTTATGTCCAAAAGAGAGAAATTGAACGTATGATTGCAGAAATGTTAGAGGCTGGTATAATTCAACCTAGTCAAAGTTCCTTCTCTACTCCAGTATTATTGGTGCACAAGAAGGATGGATCATGGTGCATGTGTTAGGATTATAGGGAGCTCAATAAGCTCACCATTAAAGATAAATTTCCCATTCCTGTGATTGATTAATTATTAGATTAATTACATCAAGCAATTTATTTTACCAAGTTGGATCTTCGTTCAAGATATCATCAAATTAGAATGAAGACTGAAATTATTCCGAAAACAAGATTTCGAACTCATGAGGGTCATTATGAATTTTTGGTCATGCCTTTTGGCCTTACCAATGCACCTTCTATATTTCAACTGTTGATGAATTCCATTTTCAAACCCTTCCTTAGAGAATTTGTGCTAGTATTTTTTGATGATATACTAATCTACAGCAGGTATTGGAAGGATCATTTTCAACATGTTGACAGGGTGTTCAAACTATTGCAGGAGAAACAATTATATGCAAAAACATCCAAATGTTTCTTTGGAGTACAAGAGGTGGAATATCTGGGTAATATAGTATCTCACGAGGGTGTTAAGGTAGACCCTAACAAAATTAAAGCCATTAAGGAATGGAAAATTCCCACAACCATAAAGCAGTTGTGAGGATTTCTCGAGTTAACAGGGTATTGTCACAAGTTTTTTAAGAATTATGGGAGAATAGAAGCACCTCTAACAACATTATTGAAGAAAGATGCATTTTCATGGACTCCTGAAGCAACTAAGGCTTTTGAACATCTTAAAGAGGCAATGTTCCTAGCACCGGTCTTAGCTACGCCAGACTTCAAAAAAACCTTTATTGTGGAATGTGATGCCTTAGGAAATGGAATTGGTGTCGTTTTAATGCAAGAAGGAAGACCCATTTCTTTTGAAAGTCGTCCAATCAAAGGAAAGTATTTACAGAAAGCTACTTTTTAAGAAGGAAATGTTAGCAATACTACATGCACTAAATAAATGGCAGCCTTACCTAATGGGAAGACACTTCAAGGTAAAAACTAATCATGATAGTCTTAAACACTTTTTGGAACAAAGACTATCTTCAGAAAAGCAGCAAAAATGGGTAACAAAGATGTTGGGTTATGACTTTGAAATAATATATAGAAAAGGGAAGCCAAATGTTGTTGCAAATGCACTCTCAATAAAGAATGAAGAGGTGGAAGCATTGCTTTGTGCCATTTATATTATCCAACCAAATTGGATAACCGAAGCAAGGGATGAATGGAAGACGGATGAAGAAGTGTGGACACTCATTCAAAAGTTGCAACAAGATCCTAGTACATATGATACATTTATTTGGAAAAATGATTCCTTATGGTACAAAGATCACTTATATCTTTGTAAGAATTCCCAACTAAAACAAAAGAATTTTATTGAATTTCACACTTCTCCTTTAGGAGGACACCCAGGATTTTTAAAAACTTACCACAGGGTGAAGAAAGAATTTTTTGGGATGGCCTTAAATTTGATATTCAAAATTTTTTGGCAGAATGTTTGGTTTTCCAGCAAAATAAAGTTGAGACAACTAAGACCCCGGGTCTTCTACAACCTTTATCCATTCCAAGTCAACGTTGGGAGGATATTTCAATGGATTTTATCATAGGTTTACCTAAGTCCGAAGGAAAGAGTGTCATCATGGTGGTAGTTGATAGACTTACCAAGTATGCACACTTTTGTGCATTATCTCATCCATTTAAAGCAAGTATAGTTTCTACTACATTTATGGACATCAAAAGCTACATGGAAACCGAACGGTTATTGTGAGCGACAGAGATCCCATTTTTACTGGAAATTTTTGGACGGAGTTATTTTCTTGTTTGGGTACTCAATTATCTCATAGCTCATCTTATCATCCTCAATCCAATGGTCAAACTGAGATAGTGAATAAATCTTTGGAAGGATATCTTCGTTCTTTTGTATCTGATAAACAAACACAATGGGTCAAGTGGTTACCTCTCATTGAATGGTGGTATAACACTTCCTTCCATACTGCAACAAAAATGACCCCATTTATGGCACTTTATGGATATCATCCACCGTCCATCACATAATATTTAAGAGAAAATTCTAAGGTTCAAGCAGTGGAAGATCACATCGAGCATCGACAAGAAGTTCTCCATCTCTTAAGGGATAACCTAAATTTGGCACAAAATCGAATGAAACAACAGGAAAATCAACATCACAACGAGAGAATTTTTGATGTAGGAGATTAGGTATTTTTACGGCTACAAACATACAAAAAAATGTACCTCAAGCAATCTAAGAAGGATAATAAATTATCACCAAAGTACTATGGTCCTTACAAGGTGTTGCAAAAGATTGGTACTATGGCAGATAAATTGGAGCTTCCTGCTTCTTCACGAGTGCATCCAGTTTTCCATGTTTCATGCTTAAAGAAGGTTATAGGTGAAAATCTTCCAATTCAAACAATATTTCCAGAACTTCATGAGGAAGGAAAAATCATATTGGAACCTGAAGGGGTCACAGAAACAAGAACTCGATAGCTATGAAATCGATCATTTTCAGAGTATCTCATCATACAGAAGCACCCAGAGCTACTCAAAGCGTTGAGGAAAACACTTTTTTGAAGGAGAGGGGCATGTTAGGTCCCTATAGTACTAGTTTAGTCCCTTATTTTTATTAGTGTAGCCCCCTTATTGTTATTTTTGTACCCCTGTAACCCCAATATTGTTATTATTGTGCCCTTACATTGTTAATGTTAGGTCGGCTTGGATTATATTGTGGGCCCATGGACTCCTATATATAGAAGGAGGTTTTGGTCATTTGTATCATCCAAGAATTTTTCATTTATGTAATGTATTGGAGGTTTCCCCCTCGAAGTGGCTGATTTATAAGGCCTTGATCTCTCTTTTCTTCTATTTTTGGAGCCGGTTTCATAACAACTTATTATGAAGAAATTGATGACAATGTAATATTCAAAAATGGGAAAAGTAGCAATATAGCACACAATAATGGAAATAGAAGAAAATTCCAAAAAATTACATATGATCCCAATGATAGATCCATGTTATTAAGTATAACAGCAACAAATGTATATAATATCTTGGAGAACAAACCCCTCAAGCTAAGCAAGAGAAGCCTCCATCAACAAAAAGCACCAATACATGAGATGCAATTGCTACACAAAAATTTTGAAGCAAGTACAATGCAGTTTTAATTAATAATACTACAGTTGGAAAACATATATAAATGGATCTGATAATGCAATGCTCATACAAGGCCAAAAATGGAGATCTATGCTCCAATACACATTTCCTAGATAACCCGGGAAGGGTTTCCAAAAATACACAAAATATCAGACTACTGGAATGCAGCCCTAAGGTTGAATAAACTCTGCAACTAGGAACCTGAAAGGAGGTTGTTGAATCTAATGTAGATCTGAAAGGAACTCCTCCAATAAACTCTCTCAGTGAAGGGTTGATCTCTTCAATGGAAACAAAACGCTCCAAATGGAGCACTGAACTCACCCCTGCAAAAACTCACTAAAATAACTTAGGCATGGACTGGAACTACATTGTAGGGGATGATGTTGCCTTGGCCTAATGCCAAAATATGATATGAAGCACAGGGACCTTCTTTACTGATCTCCCAATGGAAAGAAAACTTCCTCTACTGAATACAAGCTCAGAAATTATCCAAAGAAACCCTCCACTATTGCACCCTGCAACTTAGGACATATCTAAATAGAATCTGAGTGGTAGAAGAAAGTTGTAGCTTGGCCAAATTCCAGAATGTGGGAATAATGCTCAATGTACTTCTCCTGAGTAGGCACTCAAATTCCCCAGAGGATGAAGGTGGGATTCCCACTCGGGAACACCCTTATGCTAAAACAACATTGCAATCTTAGCTAAACAGTTGAAGCGAGCAAAAAGTCTTAACAGAACACAATCAAATAATAATCTAAAACATGATCACAATTGCTGCCATCCCCTTCCTTATATTCTTGGTGAGCTTCCTCACCCTTGGCCCCACTCATTAAAGGCACTACTTCCATGCAAAGGATCTCCCTCCAAAATTGTGATGTCCCTCATTGAATTTCCACTACTTCCATACCAACGTTGTTGATTTGGTTAAAGTTGACCCAGTCCACATGCTTCTTCCCTTGTTTGCACATAGGGGAGCTTTATCCAGCTCTTTTGATGCCATCCAGTCACATTTGGAGTGGTTTTATTCCTAATAAGGAGATTTATGGGTCTCCTACCCTCTTATTCTTCTAACTAAGAAGAAAAATTATATTTTAATATTCCAATTAGCTACATGATAATTTAGGAATATTACAATTCTCCCCTCCCAAATGTTACTTGTCCTCGAGAAACTGCAAGGATAAATATGAAAAATGTATGGAACCTTCATTCCCATGTGAAGCTCCAATCTCCAAGCTATCATCCATATAAAATGAATCACCTTCCAGAATGGTAATTCATAGAAAAACTCCTCCCACATGCTCATGAGAGGCTCCTCCCAAAGGCTCAAGTAAACCATATGACTCACCTCATAAGGAAATAAGTGATATAATGTAGCATCCATATAATTTCCATGCTCTTCCTGAAGCATGAATAAGTGTGGGAAGTTTCATTCCCAATGGACACATCCAACCCATGTGTCTTTCCTCCAATCATGTCCCCAACAATGATAATAACATCATCAATATATGGGACCATAATCAATGGCATGCTAGCTACCATGTGTAGTACTAGAGAAGGAAAATGGTCCCTAAAGTGCAACCACCGCAATTTTTCTCCTAGCTGCATCATAATATGGCATGATGAGTGTTTTCCCAACCACTTTTTTTATGCCCCAATCTTATCACATGCTTGGAGAAGGTGTATGATGTATGGTGAAAATTGAGCACACCCTGAATAAGATATCATCTCCCCAAGATATCCTAGGGAGTGGCAATCATCAATACTGCTTAGGGCCTCAAGTAGACCATTAAGTCTAGAAGTAAGAGTGCCCCCTCTTGGAGAAATGCCTTGCACATGAATGGTAAGGAAATAAAGATACATAGTAAATGAATCATGATTTACAAAAATACAATCTTTACCATGTACTTGATTCAAGTTAGTAAGGTGGATCATAGATGGGCCTCCTCTCACTCCCAACAAGAAAGGAAGTGGTTTTGATAACTCTACCAAAGATTTATGTCTCTCCTTATCCTCCAAACAATCCATGCATCTCCTCATGTGTTGGTGTATCTCCTCTTTGAAGCCTTCCCAAATGAATCCCTCCAAGATAGTACGGTATGCTCTTATAAAACCAATGGGTTTGGAGAGAAAAACCTCATATGTTGCATCTAGTAGTTTCTCCTTGAGCTTAGAATCTCTATTCAAGAAGATCTTACTCTGAAAATAGATGACCCCATCTCTCACTGCATATCTCCCATCAGATAGTTGTCCATCAAGCACTCTGCATGAAAATAGATCCTTGGAGTATTCCACTAATAATTGGGATCTACAATAAGGGTTAATACTCAATAATGACGACACTTTTGATCTATCATGTAAAGCACATGTCATGTTTCTACTCTCTTTTGACATCTCCCATGCCAAAGTCATACATCGGGATGCTGCAATCTTTCCTCTGCTACTCCTCCTGCAACTACTCATGCTCTAGTGAAGGTGGAAGTTTTTGGAGGCTAGCCTTCGCTAAAAATCTATTACCCATCAAAAAATTTCTGAGTTTGGCCAATGTAACCATGAGTGGCCACCAACCTCTACCATATGTGGAAGATTCCTCCCAATTTGGAAGTATCTTCTGATTCTCCAATGCCATGGAGTGGTCTCCTTGCACCCTGATGGTGCCATCCATCCCTAAAACATCTTCTCTCAGCGCAAGATGTTGGGTGAGAGTGGGTAATACTGATATTGGGAAAATTTCTCCCTCCTCCTTAAGCCTACCCCAAACTCTCTGCACTGTTTCAAGTCATCCCAAGGTTCTCACCCCTCTAGAATATATGAGTGGTGCAACTAGATGTGAAGCATCTCTCATCATCTCCTGATCTTGTGGTCTCCCAGGTGGAATGCCTCCATGCAATGAGACATCAATATCAAGAGTAGAATTAATATATGAGTGGACTGCTTTGTCCTTGCTCTCACTGTGCAAATCAGTCTGCCTTTTCTGTGCATCAACCTTCTGAAATAGATAGGGGTGTGTGCTCCTAGTCATATGATGTTGACCATCCTTCCTATCTTCTCCTTTTATCTGCAAGATCTCACAATCTATCAATGATGGCACATGTTGCTCATGGATTGTGCCATGATCTCCACTGGTGATATTATTTGGTACTTCTTGCAAGGATACAACAACTCCTCTCATTGGAGAAATTGCTCCATCTCCCTCTCCATGAGGTACTAGATCTACTCCTAATGTGACAGCGATGTTACATATTTCCTTATCTTCATCATTAATGGAGGTTACCTCATCATCATTATGAGGCTCTTTGTTTTTATCCTCTTTTGAAAAAGAGATCTCCATGTCTTCCCTTTGAGAAGAGAAATCCTCTTGAAGTGGGGATCTTGCCTCTAGCAAGGTGTTCTGCAAGTTTTTAACCCCTTCAATAGTATTCTGAAATGGATTTGGGTTTATGGATCCTTCCAACTCATGCAAATTTTTTTTTTTTTAATATTGGCTAGCTTAACCAAGGATGTTTCAGAATGTTTTGCATCAAATATTTTCACTAACCTCCTAGTTAATTTTGCATAAGTATACACATTTACATGATTCAAAGAAGAAGTTTCACAAAACCATCAGGAATAAGCCATATCTTCAAGATGCAGCATTTCTACTCTAATGGCTTCATCTTCTGAAACTTGGTGCTACTACAAATAGGTGTCTAACTCCTTCACCCAAGCCCTAGCTGAACATTTAGGTGACCCATCAAAAGTAGATAGAAAGAATCTACCCACATCATGCTGCTTGCACCTCTTGATTCTATTGTGATTGCTAGGTCCTATATCCTCCTTGATCTTGCAAAACCCTTGGAATTTTAGATGACCTTTGAACCTCTAAGATTGAGATTCATAATCTTAAAGATAGTCACCAAGAGTCTCCTCCTTTGGCACATCTCCTTCCTCCATATCCCTTACTATGAACATAGGCATGGTAGAGCATTGTAGATCTGATTGTGTGGTTGAATGCTCACCCCCATAATATTAATAACTGGAGCTTTCTTCATGTGAAAATATTTTTTAGGGATCTTCATGTCTTTCCCTCCTCATTCCCTTGATTTCCCTGTTAAGCTCAAGCATAATTTGGAGAAGAAGTTCTAAAAAATTCTTTCCCTCCATTTCTCCATATTATGGAGACTTGCCTTTGTCTCTTCTATGAGTCTTCTCCTTTCTGTGAGAAGCTTCTTCTTCTTCTGATAACATAGATGCAATTTCTTCACAGGCTGAGCCAATATTATGATCTGATACCACTGTAATATTCCCAATTAGGAAAAGTAGCGATATAGCACACAATAATGGAAATAGTAGAAAATTTCAACACATTACGTATGATCCCAATGATAGATCCATGTTATTGAGTATAAAAAAAAAAAATGTATACAATATCTTGGAGAAAAAACCCCTCAAGGTAGGAAAGAGAAGCCTCCATAAAAAAATTTAAAAAAGCACCAATACATGAGATGCAACTTCTACACAAAATGTTTAAAGCAAGTACAGTGCAGTTTTAATGACTAATACTATAGTTGGAAAACATATATAAATGGATCTGATAATGTAATGCTCATACAAGGCCAAAAATGGAGATCTACGCACCCATGCACATTTCCTAGATAACCCAGGAAGGGTTTCCAGAAATACACAAAATATTAGACTGTCGGAATGCAGCCTAGGGCTGAAAAAACTTTGAAACTAGGCACCTGAAAGGAGGTGGCTGAATCTGATGTAGATATGAAAGGAATTACTCCAATAAACTCTCTCAATGAAGGGCTAATCCCTTCAATTAAAATAAAACACTCCAAATGGAGCACTGAACTCACCCCTGCAACAGCTCACTAAAATAATGCATTCATGGACTGGAACTGCACTGTAGGGGATGATGTTGCCTTGGCCTGATGCCAAAATATGATATGAAGCATAGGGACCTTCTTTACTAATATCCCAATGGAAAGAAAGCTTCCTCCACTAAAGAAAAGCTCAAAATTGATCCAAAGAAACCCTCCACTGCTGCACCCTGCAACTCAGCACATATCTAAACAAAATATGCATTGTAGAAGAAATTTCTAGCTTGGCCAAATGCCAAAATGTGGGAACAATGCTCAATGTACTTATCCTGAGTAGGCACTCAAATTCCCTCGAGGATGAAGGTGGGATTCCTGCTCGGGAACACCCTTGTGCTAAATAGAACTGTAATCTTAGCTAAACAGTTGAAGAGAGAAAAAAGTATTAACATACCACAATCAAATAATAATCTAAACATGATCAAAATGGCTGCCATCTCCTTCCTTATATTATTTGTGAGCTTCCTCACCCTTGGCCCCACTCATTAAAGGCACTACTTCCATGCAAAGGATCTCCCTCCAAAACTGCATTGTCCCTTATTGAATGTCCACTACTTC
Organism: Pinus albicaulis; assembly: GCA_034641835.2. Classification (NCBI taxonomy): domain Eukaryota; kingdom Viridiplantae; phylum Streptophyta; class Pinopsida; order Pinales; family Pinaceae; genus Pinus; species Pinus albicaulis. Next base: position 1,092,623,942 of record CM076583.1, read on the forward strand.
CATACCAGTGCTGTTGATTTGGTCAAAGTTGACCCAATCTACATGCTTCTTCCCTTGTTTACACATAGGGGAGATTTATTCAACTCTTTTGATGCCATCCAATCACATTTGGAGTGGTTTTATTCCTAATAAGTAGATTTATGGGTCTCCGTACCCTCTTATTCTTCTAACTAAGAAGCAAAATTATATTTTAATATTCCAATTAGCTGCATGCTAATTTAGGAATATTACAGACAAGGTGTCAAAATGCATAGATTGGCAAGATACTACACAGGGTAGAGTGGTTGATCTCCCTCGTCTTGAAGAATCAATTAAAGATATAATATTTAGAGATTGAGATATTAAAATGAAGAGCGTTGAATTAGCTATTATCAGAGCTAAGAATTTATCTTCCATCATCTCTGAGTATATAAAATATTCTCTTATGCAAGCCAACCTGATTCATGAAGAATCAAAAGACACTCTGCCAGATTTCAGTTTCCTAAAGCAATCGTGGCAAGGGACATCAAACAAAAAATCTCTTGACATAGAAAATATAACAAGGTTAAATATGGATATTTACTAGTACTTGTTGATTAAGCCTCATAACCAATTGATAATGTTGAGGTGCCTCTCCAATGCAGCGGTTTAGCTTCTTCTGACACTAAACAATGCAGTATTCACGAGGAAAAATGAGAATGCAGCAAATTCATCCCCCCAGCTCGAACATATGATCAAAGCATGCCATCTCAAAGACCAACTAGAGAGTGAATCTGGGAAACTGTCATTGTTGGAACACCTAATCCTACATGGGTAGGTGTGGAATGCGAAAATTCACAATGGAGTCCAAGTGACCTTGGAATATGAAACCAAGAGTCACACCATTGTACTATAAATGTACATCTTTGTATAATGGAAAATAAGAAAGCCTCACGTTTATCTTTCATTGTGTTGAGTCTCTTGTGTGTGTGTTTATTCTTCTCATACACCATGTGTGTGCCTTAACATGGTGCTTAATATGGTATCAGAGCGGGCGATTGCTGGCCCTGCTCCACTTTGAATGAGCCATTTGTGTCTATGGCCTATGCATATCTACAAAATTCTTGACGTTTTTACAGCATTTAGAGACTTTTTGCAGCAGTGTTTTGAAGAGGAGCAGCATTTAAAATCGCAACATTCAGAAATTGGCAGCATTGGTTTTGAAGAAGGTAGCACTGCCCATCTGAAGGTTTTCATTCTAATTTTTCTCTGCAATTTCTGCCCATTAAATTTTGTTTTGGAGAGTTGTTGGAAAATTTGTTTAAATTGGGATTCCTGAAGAAGTTTATGAGTTTTTAGTGGAAAATATTTCTAAGTACTTTTAAATTCTGCATTTCTGAGCTGCTGAGAGGGTTTTTGAAGATATTTTTGAGTTTTCACTGAAAATTTCTGAGCTTCTGGACTGCATTTCTCTGCTACTGGGCTATTGGAAAAATTTCTGGGTTTTATTGACAATCTGTTGTTGCATTTCAGTACTTCAAATTTGTATTGTTGCTCCCATTTCTGCAATTCTAAAATCTCTCTGTTGTTTTAATAAAAATAAAAAAAAATAAAAAAATAAAAAATCCCTGCAATTCCATGGCCTTTCGGCCCCTTTACCCAGCTCTCATTTCCTAAACTCTGCACCCTCTCAAATCACTCAACACAGCATTTTTTCCCACAACCCTCACCACCTATCGCTCACGGCCTACTACTCTCAACACGCTATTCAACTCTGCACGCTCAACCTACTCTCAAACGCCATCCTCCCTCGGCACTCTGCACCATCAACACCAGCCATACTCCGTTCCATACAGCCTACGCTCGGCCTTCCTCCCTTATCTTCTACCCGCTTCACACTACAGCACCTACTCTCCCACATCAACTCCGCCCACTCCCCTTCCATACGCTCTTACAGTTCTACGCCTACCCACTTGGCACCAGCCCCTCAACTCTCGAACCCATTTACCCACGCGGCTTCCCCACCCTTATCACTCCCCGTCCCCACACTGTTCGGCCCCTCCCCTCTCACTGCTTCGCATCTCCCCCTGGCTTCATTCCACGCGCCCTCTCTCATGGCCGCAGCTCACATGCTCCCTTCTGCTTAAACACTCACCCTCTGCATCGATTTGCCCACCCTCTTAAAAAAAAAATTTAACTCGGCCTTCTTAAAATTTTTAAATTCTTTTTAATATCAAAACCACTCCCCGATACCTCCTTCTCATATATTAACACCGCCTCTCTCCATTGTAAAATCCGCCCTCCATTTACAAGACCGCCTCATTTTTTAAATACCGCTTTTGTTTTTTAAAAATCGACTTTTAATACCGCCCTCTCCAAACTACTCATCCCCCAATATACAATACCACCTTTTAATTCGGCTCCCTTTTAAATTCGATTTTTAAAATTCTTTATTCCCCTTTCTATTTAATTTCCCTCCCCTTCTAAACTCCCCCCCATTCTTTTTCAATTTTTTAATCAATTTCTTTTAAAATAAAATTTAAATTTAAAAAAATAAAAATAAAAAAAAAATTTAAAAAAAAAAATCTCCCTACTCTCCCACTCCTGTAAATTCCCCCTCCCTTTTAATCCCCCTCCCTACACATTTTTTAAAAATTTCCATCCCCCTCCATTTTAATTATTCCCATTTTTTTAATTAATTAAAAAAAAAAAAACAGCAGAGAGAGAGAGGAAAGAGAGAAAATTTGAACAGCAGAAATGAACAGAAAATGACATATCAGTAAATGGATAGTACACATCGAGAAAATTGCAGATTTGACATTGTGTGATTTGTGGCATATACAAGAGGGTGATTTTTTGAATAATTTCATTTGAAGACAAGTTTGCCATCATTGAAAACAACTCTTTGAAGGAAAATTCAGCTGCCTTAAAGGCTTCTTGCACACGTGTTTTCAGCTACACATTTACAAATATTTTGCAGAGATATGTATTGAGCTAACATTGTATTTTGAGTGGAATTTGCCTCTTCATTCATAGTTGGAATCAGTGAATTTGAGTTGTTGATGTAAGTCATTGTTGATTGCCCTCCATCATTTGAGGAGCAGATTTTGTACTTTGAGATTTCCATAGTTGGAAATTCTTTGGAGTCATTTGTATTTATTGTTGCATCACATTGTAAACGGGTGCATTTTCGGTTGAAGCCGACACCCTTTCATTTTTTGAGCCTAAGTTGTTGAAAATGGATAAAATCAATGAGGCATTAGAGTTGTTGAATGACCTCATTCATTCAAATGCTCATGATATGGTAAAAATGAGCAAGAATGCTCTTTGTAATATTCAGATTTGTTTACAAGATGCACAAGAAAAGATTGAGTTTTTTCAGTTGGAATCTCAGCTTCAACAAGACAAACTTCAGCAAAAGAGTCACCATTCTGAACCTGTTTCTGTTCAGAAGATTGTGAAGGACTCTCATCAGAAGAAAGAAGATAAAGTTGCAGTTGATTCCAATTCAGTTCCTTGTTCAAGAGCAGATGTACATGCAGATGCAGCAGTTCAACCTGCACTTCTCAAGCCCATCATCAGACCTTGGGAAGAGCTTGTCCACAACAAGCACCGAACTGGTCTTGGATATGACAAGGATGTGTCCTTTCGTATTCCGGACTACACCAAGCCCATCATATTTCAGAGTGCCGGATTCATGTATGACAGTTCACCTGCAGCTGTTCCAGATCCTGTTCCACTTCCACAACAGATTGAGAAATGCCAACACTGTGATCGAGTTGGCCATATGAAAGATCACTGTTTTGATCTTCATCCATGCAAGCACTGTGGTTGGCACACCCATTCTTCAGATAGATGCTTCAGACACAAGCCTCCTGCAAGAACCAAGATTCATCTTGGATGGATCGCTTCTTGGCAATGGGCATCAACAGCCAAGAAGATGTTTACGACACATGTTAGAACTTGTTCACGGATATTGAGCAAACTTACAGTTGAGTTTTCGCCATCATCTCACCTTGTCCCTGACAGGGGGGAAAATGGTGGTCATTTACAAGCTTCGACGACAGATCAAGTGAGCCTGAGCCACAATCTCTCATTCCATGTTCAGAGTTGTAGCCAGCAGTTCAAGCGAGCCTGAGCCACAATTCGTCATTCCGGATTCAGAGATGTAGCCAGAGACACGGATGCCCATGAGCATGCCTTCGGTTGGTGGACAACCTTAAACCATCATCTTTGGTTGGTGGAAAACCTAAAACCACCACAGGTAGTAGACCTCCCTTATTTTAGGTCGAAGGTCTCCCTTTCATATATGAGGAACACTTCCTCTAGCAGAAGCCTTCAGCTTCTTGCCAGCTTTGGTTGAGTTCCAGGAAATGCTTCAAGCATTCCAGAGTTGTTGGTAATCCTAAAACCATCACAGGTAGTAGACCTCCCTTCTTTTAAGTTGAAGGTCTCCCTTTTTTATGAGGGACAATTCCTCTAGCAGAAGCTTTTAGCTTCTTGCCAGTTTTGGAAGAGTTCCGGGAACTGCAACAAGTTTTGCATTCCAGTGTTTGTGGTCATCCTAAAACCACCTCTTTTTTCCAACATTTCAGAGAGTTGATTCATCCCAAGTGCTGCCATGTATACTTTGCAGATTTGTATTACAACTCTTTTCTTGGACTCACACATACCCCTTCGGATTAAGGGGGGATGTTGGAACACCTAATCCTACATGGGTAGGTGTAGAATGCGAAAAGTCACAATGGAGTCCAAGTGACCTTGGAATATGAAACCAGGAGTCACACCATTGTACTATAAATGTACATATTTGTATAATGGAAAATAAGAAAGCCTTACGCTTATCCTTCATTGTGTTGAGTCTCTTGTGTGTGTGTTTATTCTTCTCATACACCATGTGTGTGCCTTAACATGGTGTTTAACAGTCATAGACTATTATAACTTATGCATTTTATTTTCCTAGTTTATAGTTTTATAGTTTAAAGTAATATTACAATACTTCTTTTACAAGTCTTCTATTTTTTTAATGTTAATTAGTATTTAAACCTCTTTCATGCATTTAGAAAGCGGTCCGAAATTTTGAGAAGACTACTTTTGGAACTTACACTATTGTTTGAGCAAAAGTTATCTAATTGAAACTATAAACCTTGAAGCTATCTTTTTAGATCTAAAGCTATGATGCAATGGGTACTATTATCTATGCATTGATTTTTTTATGTTTCTGAAATTTTGGTAAACATATTCTTTCTATTAGGTTCATTCTGATAAGCATTGAAGTGATATATGTTATTATTACTATTGATATAATATATTGAATGATATGTTGTTAGGTGTGAAACTAAGAGATATTTTATGTGATTAATGGTTTTTCATCAACTAAATCAATTGAATTGATTTAGTTTCTTAAATGTGATTATATTCATTAAGTATGCAAATGATCTATACTATTTCATGCTTGTGAAATTCTATGCCTTAATCATATAAATGAATCCAATCCCGAGAAGTAGTTAGATTAGTTTTAATTTATGTTATCATTAGAATAAATCACCCCGCTAGTGTTGATTTCATTTCTTTTGTTATATAAACTCTCTTTATACGAGAAACTGGTCCCTTTATCCCCAGTCGGACCCACCATTTTCAATGGAAAAGGAGTTGTTTTAAGCTCTCGACCGGGTAGATTCCCTAATGTTGAGGAAGTCACTTACCAGCCTTCAACATTTTTGGCACTAGAAGGATGGCCTTCGACTACGTATGGTGTATAAAGCTGAATTTTAATCTAAAAGCCAACGTAAGAGTCAATCCCCCTCCAAATATCCTACAGCTTCTAGATCTCGTTCATTATCTCCAGGTCATAATTCAAAAGTTGTAGAGCCATCTCTTTCATCTCCTAAAACATTACCTCATATACCTTCTTCAGATCATATTCCCGAGTCTCCCGAAGTTCAGTCTTTGATTGAGAAGTTAGAACAAATGACTATATCTCCAGATAAACTTGTTAATCCCGAAATTTCTGAGGAAAGTGTTACATCCAAATTTCGAGGTACTGGTGTGTTAACCCAGTCACAAAGTGAAAAACTTGGGATAACTCCTTTCAAGTTTCCTATTTTATCTCATCGTAAAAAGTCTACTATCAGCACCTCAATCAGGTGTTAGTGAGATCACATCATCTTCATCTCCATTTACTTCTACCTTCTCTTCTAATCAACTCATTTCTACTCAAACAATTAGTGTTTTTGTAAGTAGTACTAGTCCAGTAGTTAGTTCTTCTCCATCCACATCTGCTCCTAGACCTACTATCTCATCCTCACAAACAACAAGTCAAGTAATGGCCAACTTACCATGGGTCAATTCGGGTGTCGTTCAAATGGTAAATTTACATCCGATCCTAGATCATCCAGAAAAATGGTTACCAAAGTATAATCTTGATGATAGTCTTCCCGCAGAATAACATCTAAATCATTTTATGTAATTCATGAATCTTAACGGCGTTGAACATGAATGTGTTGTAGTAATATTGTTTCCATATACTTTCGGAGGATCTGCAGGATCCTAGTGTTTTTCCCTCCCTTCAAGTTCTATAGGCAATTGGAATAATTTTCAAGAACTATTTCCTTCCAAATTTGGTGATGATAGGACAATTACATCATTAATCAATGATATTTATAATTTAAAATATAATACAAGTGAAAATATCAAAGAATTCAACTCCAGCTTTAACAAGTTATTGAATAAAATTCCAGCTACCTCTAAGTCTGGATTGGATGTACAAATAGAGTGGTACATATCTTCTCTTCCTTCTAATATATAATTTTTTGTAGATAGAGCTAAGAAAGTCACCCTTGTAGAAAACATGAAAGACGCTTTGTCCGTTGAGAGAAGAATTCTTTCTTTAGATAAGAAAATTGATCTTGAAGATAAAATATCTAAAAAGGTAATTTTCAAATATGAGCCAAAGAAGAAAACTTCTAAAGGTCCTTTTGATCTCGAAGTATTGCAAAAAGTTCTCAAAACCATGTCTAATGATATGGTTGAAATCAAAAAATAGGTGGTTGAAACCTCTACCAGGAAACCCTTTAGATCATTTAGAAAAAATAAATCCTTTGTCTCTCAGCCTCCCAAAATTATTTCTAATGTTGAATCTAATCAATAGGAAGAGGAAGAAGAAACCACAGCTTCTACCAATGAATCCCAAGATGAAGAAATCGTTGAATTACATATATTATGGGGTTTTGTTTTACCTTCCTCTGATGAAGAGACAGAAGCTGAAGCCATGCCTCTTAGCACAAGAAGTAGAAATTCTGTAGAACCAACTCAATCAACACAAAAACAGAAAATCCCAAATTCTATTGCTAAAGATAAACCTATCAATAAAAAACCTCCAGTAAAATCATCTTAGCAGGTTATCACCGATTCCCAGCCAATAAAATCTACACTTGATCCTCCATCTAAAAATTTAGTAGTATCTGATACTATTGAGTATAATATAATCGATGATATGAAAAATATTAAATCCAATATTTCTCTTTATGAAGTTAGTAAATTAAATAAACAACATAAAAATTTATTAAAAGAGTTGAATGCAGTTACAATATCCCATCTTCCTCCAATTGTTGTAGCTAAAGATGCTAATGGAATAGGAAAACCTTTGATTGATAATTCAAATAAGTTTAATGCTTCAGACTCTATTTTTATTGGTGATAGATCTAATTCTCATACTCCTCCTTTTCTTTTAACCTTTTAAATCTAAAATATAAATGTGTTGGCAATATGATGCAGAATTGTTGTCCTTGATGGCAACCCACTTGATGAAGATGATGGCAACCTACTTGATGAAGTTTTCCTTGATGGAAATCTACTCGATGAGTTGCCTATGATAAGCAACCTATGTGCTAAAGATGTAAGAATGATGTATCTTCAGATCAGTTCAGATGTGGCAGAGAAAAGAATTCCAGTAAGTGCCAGAAAAATGATAAATATAATATGTCACAATGTATATGCTACTTTTGTGAAGGCAACCCGCGTATATACTCTACTTTTGTGAAGGGAACCCGCGTATACATTCAGGGTTAGCATATACGCATCTTTTATGAGGCTAAGTTGCGTATACACGCGGAAAAGAACGCTAAAAGTCGCGTATGCCCTTTTGCGCTCTAAAAGTATGATACCAAGGGGCTTTACCATGGTATTGACCCATTGTATTGAGCGCTGGATTATCTATTTGATCCCGTCTAGGAATACCATTGGAAATAATGTGGTTTTGGCTCATGGTATTGAAAAAGGGTAAACCTATATAAGGAGAAGAAAATCATTGTGCAAAGGGTGTGCATCAGTCTGGGTTTGAATGAGTACTTCATTATGAAGTATATATGTATGGAAAGGGTAACAGTTTGATGATCTGAATCTGTGATGCACCTATGAAGAAAATGATGAAGAAGTGAATCTAGATCTGAAATGTATTTGTATCTTCTATATCTATTTATGGAATGTTCTGATCTGAGATGAGGCGAACATGTTTCTGAAGTAAAGGGTAATATCTGAGCTATGCATCTGTTCTGAAGAAATTGCGCTGAAATGTCTGAAGAAGTATACGCTGGTTCGTTTCGGTAAAAGCGCGTGTATACGCGGATCTGATGAAGGAAAAGCGCGTATGTCCAGTTAGGGTTTTCTGAAGTATGTGCAGAGGTATACGTGGGTTTATATGCATGAAGGCGCGTATATACGCAGGATCAGTGAAAGGAAAGCGCGTATGATAAACTAGGGTTTGCTGAAGTTGTGAGATGTCTGATCTGTTCTGCTGTCTTGCTGATATCTGTTTCTGATGTGTACTGCTATCTGTCAATGTTGATCTGGGTAGTTCGAATATTGATTATGCTGCTATAGAGCAAGTTGTTGAATTGATGAATGTTCCTTGAGCTTAATTGTGTGGGTTGGATCCAGTGTGAAAATTGATGAAACGTGGTCCATAGAGGTGCTGAGGGTTGTAGCCTTCAGTCAGGGGGTTGTAGCTCCCTTCCAGGTGAGGCTGGTAAACGAGAGCAGGGGGTCGTAGCTCCCTTCTAGGAGAGACTGGTAAACGAGCGCAGGTGGGTGCCTGCGTGCTAGTATGAGTCTGCACCAGCACATTGTTGTAAGATGTTTTCTCTATAATAAAATATTGAAGGCTGAGACAACGGCAGCGGTGGTTTTCTCCCGACTTGGGTTTCCACCTAAAATCCTGGTGTTCATGTGTGATGCTTATGTGTGATGGTTTATTCTGTTCTTACTGCACATGTTTACTATTTATTGAACATCTAATGAATGAATGATGGAATGATATAAGTGAATAATTAATGGCATAATTAGATCTCTGTGTATACGCGGGTTTTATGAACGATATCTGCGTGTATACGCTAGTTTGGTTCAGCAAAGTAGCGTATGGGTTTTAGAGAGTGAAAAAGTAAAAAATTTTGATAAAGTCCTAAATACTGATTCACCCCCCCCCTCTCAGTATTTTTCCCAACAATTGGTATCAGAGCAGGTTCTTCTGCAGAAGCTTGATCGCTTGAAGGAGATCCGTCACAATGGGAAGTCATGAAGGAGTAATGTCTATAAGGCCACCTCTATTCAATGGAGATAATCTGTTATTCTGGAAGATACGAACAAAAGCATATCTGCAAAGTCTTGGTGCAGAAGTATGGGCAATCGTGGAAGAAGGTTATCAATATCCGGCAAGTATTCCCTCTGATGCAGTAGAAAGGAAGAAGTATGAAATCAATGCCAAAGCAGTCAATGTCTTGTTAGGAAGCATGTATGAACCAGAATTTGCTAAAGTGATGCAGCTAAATTCAGCAAAAGAAATATGGGACAAAATCATCCTAAGCTATGAAGGAGATACAAAGGTAAAAAGTGCCAAACTCCAAACCCTCATAATTGAATATGAAAATTTGAAGATGCATAGTGATGAGAGTATTGCCAGTTTCTTTTTACGTCTAGATGATATTGTGAATCGTATGAGAAGTTTGGGTGAAACCATAACTGATACTACTCTGGTTGAAAAAGTCTTAAGATCTTTGACTTCAAAATTTGAGTCAAAAATAGCAGCTATTGAAGAAAGGAAAGATCTGCAAACTCTTACTATTGTTCAATTGCATGGTATCCTAACTGCTTATGAAATGAGACAAGGAGGTCCCTCCCAAATTAAAGAAGTTGCTTTTAAGGCATGTGCAAAAGGAAAAGAAAAGAAAGATGTCAAGGAATCAAATTATATATCAAAAGAAGAAGAAGCAAATTTTGTGAGAAAACTCCAACTCGAAACTGGAAGATTCAAAGGTAAGCTCCCCTTCAAATGTTTTGGTTGTGGAAGAGTTGGTCATTATGCTGCTAAATGTCCTTATAAAGAAAATCGTGATAAAGGGAAACAATTTGAAAAGGGAAAGAGTTATTATGCAAATGAAGATAATGATGAAATGTCAAGTGAAGATGAAGAAGATTCTGACCAAGATCTGCTAGTGCTCATGGCAAAGAAGCAAAAGAAGAAGGCTACTCAAGGAAAGGAGATATCTCAGAAAACATGTGCAGCAGAAAATGAAGAAGATAAAACAGGTACTGATTGTTGTTCTTGTGATTCACCTTCTTGTGCATGTAATAGTGAAGATAGTGAAAGGAATGTTATGGATCTAGAAGAAGCTCTTAAGATTAAAGTTGAAGAACTACAAATATCATCTAATAAGCAAGAAACTATCTACAAAGAGATGATCTCTCAAATGAAAGGACAGATAGAAATACTGAATGAACAGGTAGACAAGCATCAAAGGTTGTACAATTATGGAAGCAATCGAAATAAAAGACTTGAAGTAGAAATCAATGATCTAAATGAAGATCTGGAAAAATCAAACAAAAGGAATGAAGTACTTGAAGCAGAAATCATCTCTCTGAAAGAAGATCTCGAAGCATCGAATAAGAAGAATGAAGAACCCCTATCATTTGAAAAGGAAGGACTTGAAGAAGAAATTATCTCTCTCAAAGAAGATCTGGAAAAATCAAATAAAAAGAATGAAGAGCTGCTACAAACATGTGAAGAAAACGAAAATTGGTTGAAGGAAGAAATTCTAAAATTGAATGATCAAATTGAAGAAGGAAAAAGGGTTAAAGAAAGTATGAAGAAGCAATGCCAAAAATTGGAAGTTGAGGTAAACATTCTCACAGGTAAATTAGAAGAAAAGGATAAACTCTTGAGATTTCAAGATAGTACTAAGATTTTAGACAATATTCTTAGTAATCAAAGATCTCCTGATATTAAACTTGGTCTTGGTTTTCATGAAACTGTTAAAGGAGAATCTAGTTCACAAGGAAGTGCTAAAGATTCAAAGGATGTCAATACAAAATCTGAAGTGTTGAAAGAAGCAAAGGGTCAACCGACAATCATGAACTCTCAAAAGAAACCATCCTCTGCTACAGGCATCGTATATTGAATTCTTTAAAATTGTCATAGTATGGGCATATTGCAGCAAATTGTGACGATTGTTTCGATCCAAACAAGCGAGATTCTACACGGAATGGGTACTACCATTTTCTTTAGGTGTATTGTTTTCCTTGGGCAAAGGTTTAAATACATAAAACAGTGATTCTGTCCAGAAAGAGCCGAAGAACACCAATATGATTATTATGCTGCCCTTGTGGTCTGCAAGATGTTATGCTGTAACAAATGTGGACATGTTGAAAGGACTATTGGGAGTGCAGAATAGTGCGAGAAATTCTGGTAATTTCAAATGCTGACAAGTTCAAGCAAGGTGGAAAGAAGAGCGATGAAAACGTAAGGGCTATTAAAACTCTGGGTCATCGACTTAAAACTTCTGTCTGCCAGCATTTAACGATGATGTAGAATACATTATGGAGCTTAGTAATGTGTCGTCATGAAGGTAGTGTATGGTGATTCCATGATTTGTTTTTGGTGATTAGGTTATATTGTTACAGCCGATTATGCATCGTGTGAAGAAACGAAATCTGGAAGACAAGTTCAAGGGAGATGAAGGAAAGTGAAATTTTCAATGTGTCACCTTCCATTCTACACATTATTGATGAACTAAAGTACGTATACATGATTAAGCCAGTTTCTGATGCAGCGTATGCATTGATGTTAAGATAATTATTTTTGAAATCGGGGCAGAAGTTAGAAGGCATGATGGAAGCTATTAACTGGCACATTATTGACTGCTTGTCTGTATTTTCTAGGTTCTCTAATTAAATATTTACATAAATACATGGTTTCTTATGATAAATTTTATGAATGAGCCTGGATTGCTATTTGATGAAGAGTATCTTTTGGATGAGATGGACGTCATATGTTTCAGAGACATGGACAGATCATGCAAATAATTTTGCTGATGACTTGTTGCTGTAGGTGTTCAAAGTTGCACAAGCTAAGGAGTAGCCCTAGTCATATGGAAAGGATCTTTGGATGCACACTTTCAGGGGGAGCCCTAGCCTTGCTGAGTATAATGCATTGTTGGCATTATGATGGTTCTGATTTGTGATCTCTCTCTTGAGGTCTTTCTAGTATTGGTCATAAAAAGGCATACTTGTAATTTGATAAAAAGGTCTTGTTGAGACCCATGATGTAAAATTGTAATATTCGATCGTGACGTGAGGTTCACCTCTCAATTATCGCCTTCACTTGACTATCCGGTAACCGAGTCTCATATGTAAATCCACTTGGATGGATCTTTGATGTACTTCATTGGTGATAGGAAGATCATAGATTCATGTAATTCATTGAAAAATATGTTTGTGGGTTCAGCATGAACTCAGGGGGAGCATGGTCACTTCAACGTACATTAGATCTACAGCGCTCTTCTGTCTACATGAGGAGAAAAACCTTGTGTTGGTTTTGGTCCGCCCTTTGCCCTTGATGTCAAAGGGGGAGAGTGGCATGGTGTTTGAATGAGGGGATAATATCATTATGCTTAATGTATACATCTGTTGTGGTGATCAAACACCATCGTGGTTGCCATCAAGTCCAAAGGGGGAGATTGTTGGCAATATGATGCAGAAGTGTTGTCCTTGATGGCAACCCACTTGATGAAGATGATGGCAACCTACTTGATGACGTTGTCCTTGATGGAAATCTACTCGATGAGTTGCCTATGATAAGCAACCTATGTGCTAAAGATGTAAGAATGATGTATCTTCAGATCAGTTCAGATGTGGCAGAGAAAAAAATTCCAGTATGTGCCAGAAAAATGATAAATATAATATGTCACAATGTATACGCTACTTTTGTAAATGCAATCCGCTTATATACTCTACTTTTGTGAAGGGAACCCACGTATACATTCAGGGTTAGCATATACACATCTTTTATGAGGCTAAGTTGCATATACACGCGGAAAAGAACGCTAAAATTCACGTATGCCCTTTTGCGCTCTAAAAGTATGATACCAAGGGGCTTTACCATGGTATTGACCCATTGTATTGAGCGTTGGATTATCTATTTGATCCCGTCTAGGAATACCGTTGGAAATAATGTGGTTTTGGCTCATGGTATTGAAAAAGGGTAAACCTATATAAGGAGAAGAAAATCATTGTGCAAAGTGAGTGCATGAGTCTGGGTTTGAATGAGTACTTCATTATGAAGTATATATGTATGGAAAGGGTAACAGTTTGATGATCTGAATCTGTGATGCACCTATGAAGAAAATGATGAAGAAGTGAATCTAGATCTGAAATGTATTTGTATCTTCTATATCTGTTTATGGAATGTTCTGATCTGAGATGAGGCGAACATAAAGGGTAATATCTGAGCTATGCATCTGTTCTGAAGAATTGCGCTGAAATGTCTGAAGAAGTATACGCTTGTTCGTTTCGATAAAAGCGCGTGTATACGTGGATCTAATGAAGGAAAAGCGCGTATTTCCAGTTAGGGTTTTCTGAAGTATGTGCAGAGGTATACGCGGGTTTATATGCATGAAGGCGCGTATGTACGCAAGATCAGTGAAAGGAAAGAACGTGTAGGCAACTGGGTTTGGAACATGGAATGTGGTCATTCTGCTATTAGCGATATCACCATTTACACGATATACTCTGTGATGTTGATACGGGTAGTTCGAATATTGATTGTCTTTGCTATAAACAAGTTGTTCGAATTGATGAATGTTCTGAAACACCAATTGTGTGGATTAGGATCCGATGTGAAAAATTGATGAAACATTAGTCCCTTAAGTGCGAGAGTTGGCAGCCTTCGATCCAGGCGTTGTGGCTCCCTTCTATTCCATTGAAACAGTAGGCAGGGAAATTCGTAATTCCCTTCCGAGCTGGTAACGAGCGCGGTGGGTCGCTGCAATAACGAGCACCTGCGTGCAGCACATATGTTATAAGATGTTTTCTCTATAATAAAATATTGAAGGCTGAGCAACTGCAGCGGTGGTTTTCTCCCGACTTGGGTTTCCACCTAAAAATCCTGGTGTTCATGTGTGATGCTTTGTGTGATGATTTATTGTGTTCTTACTGCACATGTTTACTGCTTATTGAATATCTGATGAATAAATGAAGGAATGATATAGTGAAGAATTGTGGCATAATTAGATCTCGTATTATCAGAGTTTATAGAAGATATCAGCAATATATCGCTAATTAAGCAAATGAAAGTAGCGTATTAGGTTTAAATGGAAAAGTAAAAGACTTGAGTATTCTAATCTTGATTCACCCCCCCTCTGAATTTTTCCCAACAAAATGTTCATAACTGTTTGATTGATTCTAGGGCTTCATCCAATATAATTCCATATTCAATTTGCGAAAAATTAAATATCACACCCCAGAAGTCATCAATTAGTATATTTCAATTGGATAGAAAAAAGGTTAAAGTATTAGGAGAGATCAACTTGGTAAGTATTAGATTGTCATCAAACCCAAAATTTTCTCAAATTATCGATATACTGATTACAAACATCCATGAATTTTACGATTTAGTTCTTAGTCGAGACTAGTCTGAAAAATTGCATGGAAATTTTGCAATATACTGGTCTCATATGTGGCTTCCGTATAATGGAAAGCCAAACCAAATCAGAGTCGATCGTGAAAAAAATATGAAGTACTCAGTTACAGACCTTGGGGAAGAAAACGAGCCCGTAGCATTTAACAACAACATTCTGGGCAATTACTCTATAGACTCATTCTTAGGGAATTTCAATGCTCAAAGTTCACCTTTTTCAGTCAATTCTATTAACTCACTAGTTGAAATTTTTTCTCAAAATGATTCCATTAGATGCTTCAATTTCGAAGAGGAAAATATAGTCCAATCTCCATTTTGGAAACTTTATTTTGACAAATCAAAATCCAATGATGGTGCAGGAGTAGGATGTGTACTTTTTAGCCCAAAAGGCGATAAAACCATGCTAGCTTGTAGGTTATAATTTGAATGCATTAACAATATTGTTGAATACGAGGCATTGGTTCAAGGTCTCTGAAAAGAAATTAGTCTTGATATACAATATATTCAGGTGTTTGGAGATTCAAAGATTGTTGTGAGACAAGTGTGAAATACTATTCATTGTCTCTCAATTAACTTGAAACATTACCAATATTTGGTTCATGACCTCACATCACATTTTATTGCATTCAATATCTCTCCTATTCCTAGATCACAAAACGCCAATGCCAACCTTTTAGCTAATGTTACCTTCAAGCTTATTCTACCATAATATGTTCATCCTGACAGATTCTCTATTGAATTAATTTTCTGATCATCTATACCAGATAATGATACTATTTGGTGGGTATTTAATGATGATAGTGATATTTTAAGTTTTCTTACTTCTAATAAATCATATGATGATCAAATTGTGGACGAGGATGAACATGATAATCAAATCAAGCAACAAACTGATAAAAATATTTGGCCAAAATCCATGGCCAAGCTTGAAGATTTATATGATTTACAAAATAGATTCATGAAAGTCAACAATTCTAAACTATAGAGTTCTACTCTAAGGTATGAATTAGTTAATTTAAGATCTACTGATTTACATCAAGATATAAATCTAGGGCTAAACCTCTCATATGAAGAATTAGCAAGATCTTAAAACATATGACCCATCAATAATTCAACATATTATTCCTATTGTCCCTGATGTTAAACCTATTCAAAAAAAGCTCAGGAAAATTCATCCAAACTTGGAAACTTAAATAAAAAATGAATTAAACGAATTATTGAAAGCCAAGATTATTTTTCCTGTTAGACATTCAAAATGGGTTTCTAGTTTAGTACATGTTAGGAGAAAGAGTGGAGATATTCATATTTGTATTGATTTCAGAAATCTGAACAAAGCATGTCAAAATGATAATTTTTCTTTACCATCAATGGAACAAGTTTTACAATCAGTAGTAGGTTCTGAATTAACGTCTTTTCTAGATCGATTTTCAGGTTATAACCAGATTTTGGTTCACCCAGAAGATCGTTTGAAAACAAAATTTCAAACCAGATGGGGAAAGTATGCATATCAGAAGATGCCCTTCGGATTAATGAATGCAGGAGCAACATTTTAGAGAACCATGGATATTGCATTCAAAGGATTGATAAATAAAATAATGGTAGTATATTTTGATGATATAATCATATATTCAAAAGATAGAAACAATCACTTACATGACTTAAAGCAGATATTTGAAAGATGAAGAAGATTCGGGATCTCTCTTAATCCAAAGAAGTCAATTTTTGCTTCAATCGGAGGTAAACTTCTCGGTTTATTGTCTCAAAGAATGGAATTTGTATTGATCCAGACAGCATTAAAACAATTTCAGAAATTCCACTACCACATAAAAAGAATTCAATGAAATCCTTTTTAGTACAGATAAATTTTTTCAAATGATTCATTCCATATTTTTCACATAAATTTCTTCCACTACAAAAAATGATCAAGAAAGATACATTGTTTAAATGGGGAGAAGAAGAAAAGGAAGCGTTTCAAATTATCAAACAAGAAATTGTTGATGCTCCTTCTCTTTCAACTCCTAATTTTTCCAATTATTTCATTATATATACCTTTTACTCAGAGCTATCATATGCAATGGTCTTAACTCAACCAGATGATAAAAAACTCAAAACCCCAATTGCATTTTTTAGTTCTAATTTTCAACGAGCTGAATTGAACTATTCAGGAGCCGAAAAGAAGGCATTTGCAGTTTATAAAGCAGTCAAGTATTTTCGACCTTTTATTTTGAAAACTCATGTCACAGTAATAGTTACTTTCTCATCAGCTAGAAAAATACTTATACAAAAGGAACTAGGAGAAAAAAGGGCCAACTAGGTAATGACAATGCAAGAATACGATTTAGAGATAAAACCCGCTAAAATTGCAAGAGGTCAAGGATTTTTCAGGTTGATTACAGGAATGAATGACACATCACCATATGAAGTAACAGCTAGTAATAAACACTTTACAGAGGTACTCAATGTTAACCCTCAATCTCAATATGTTGATTTAATATTTTATTTAAAGAACAGTCATGCTCCACTTAATTTGGATTTCAAAAGAAAACGAGCATTAATATTGAAAGCTAATCAGTATTAATTAATCAATGGTTTGTTATTTAGAAAAAATTATGACTCTATCTTACTCAGGTGATTAGAGAAAATTGAAATACCTAATGTGCTCCAGGAACTTTATGATGGACCAGCAGGTGAACACTTTGGTGGAGACACCACAGCACATAAAAATTTACATGCTGGATATTACTGGCCAACATTATTCAAAGATGCACACACTTATGTCAAAAACTGTAAGATTTTTCAAATTGCAGTAGGAAGACAAAGAAAAGCTTCAATTCCACTTCAACCAGTTAATATGGAACAACCTTTCGAACAATGGGGACTTGACATAATAGGTGAGATTGTTCCTCATTCTTCTAAATAGCACAAATATATATTGACTGCTACAGACTATTTTACAAAGTGGGTAGAAGAAATATATCTTAAGACGACCAACTCATAAAACATTATTGAGTTTATTGATCAATTCATCACGACAAGGTTTGGTGTTCCTAACGCTTTGGTATTTGATAATGCTTTTTATTTTTCGGGTAATGCCATGACCGAATTTTCTTTGAAAAGAGGTTTTAAATTAAAATATTCTAAAAATTATTATCCTCAAGGAAATGGTCTAGAAGAATACACAAGCAAAAACCTTATAAGGATAATTAAATGAACTATTGATCAAAACCAAAAAAATTGGCATAAAACATTAACTTTTGCATTATGGGCAGATAGGATAATTATAAAAGCTTCAAGAGGAACTTCTCCTTTCCAATTGGTATATGGGAAAGAGGAAATTTTACCTTTGAATATAGTTATCCAATCAACAGCCCTACTTCAATTTGTTAACGAACAAACTTTCTCTTCATTACAATTAAGAATGTCTGAAATAACTAAAATGGAAGAAGAAAGAGAGAAAGAAAAAATGCTACACAGTCATCATCAATATTTGATCAAAACTTCATTTGATTCAAACACGGTCAAAACTAAACAGTTTGACATTAAAGATTTGGTATTGAAATCGGAAAAAGTGCATGAGGATAAAGGAAAACATAAAAATTTTCAAAAGCGCTGGCTTAGCCCTTCTCAAATAATTGAAAAATAGGTCTATCAACTTTCATTTTGCAAGATTTACAAGGGAAGAAGGAAAATCTTCATGTTAATGGAATTTTCCTTCAAAAATATTTTTCTTAAAAGAACAATTGTTCTTTTGTATAAATATGTAGATAGGTTTAATTAAAAATAAATTAAGTTTTTGCAATAATATGCAAAAGGTGAAACACTTTGTTATTCCTCTTGAACATGGAAATGTTAATCCTTAAAGATATAAAATAAGGAAATAAGGAAATAAATTTAATTCTCTATTTCTTTGGAAGATTCTGATTTAAATAGCCAATTAGAAAGAAGAATACTTCTAACTTATGTGATTTGAAAATTTATTTTGACATGAATCATGTTCAAAAAGTTGTTTTTATAAAGTGGGAAATTTTATTAAAGTATGAGCATATTTTACTCAAATGGTCATCCAAAAGATCATAAAGAGCAAAATGAAAACCTCCCCATTCATTTATATATTAGATATATTTTCCAAAATGTAATTCAAAAATATTAAAAAAAAAAAACTTTAAAGTTGAGAGATCTCATCACGAGTCAACTCATCATGTTCATAGGAAACTAATAAACTTGAAATTATCAATTGGCTACCAAACAAAGATAATGGCTCATGCCTAAGACCTTGAGACTAGGGATCTCATCACGAGTCAACTTGTTCAAATTTATTATAACCAGTGAATAACATTATCACTTCTTGCTTCCAAACCAGGATAGTGATTTTAAAGTGGAAAAAGAAGAATAATCCTACAAAGAAAATAAATAATTATATTACCTTTGGAGATGTCTATTATATTATGAATGGGATACTGGTTCATTTTTGGTTAAATAGCAACCCTATCGAGGTTATGAATGCCTGTTGGTAGCAGTGGCTCTACTAGTGACTAATAAGTTTATAAAATAAGCTAAAACTTTGATTAAATTCCTGCTTATCTTTTCAACTTATTAATATTTGATTCATTTAAAGATAAATTTCATCCATTAAAGAAAGAGGAACATTTTTCAAGTAAAACCAGGATATTTAGATTAGAATTTACCTATATCAAAGACATATTTGATTATTTATAAATTTCCTAGAATATTGTCTTTAAGTATTAATATTTATCAAAGATTCTTGATTCATCCAATGTATTTCCAATTGTTGTAGTATTACAACAACTCCCTATTATCCAAAGTAAAATAGATTAGAAAGGATAATGGGGACCCTTCAAAAATTTTAGGTTAACGTTTATTTTAGAAATAAAACTTAAAGATATGATTCTATTACATTGAGCTTTCTAAAATAAAGAAAAACACCTAAAAAGAACCCTTAAACTGAAAAAGCACAAAAGCGGGGGGGAAACATCAACGCAATTGCGAACAACAAACCTCTGAAATAGCGCAATGTCGAAATCCAAGCAGCGAATGTATAATTGGGAAACGCCTAAATGTTAATTAGTGAAGTCATCATCTAACAGATGCCGAGATTGGAAACCTTCATCTGACAGACGCCGATATCACATCTCATCTCGAAACATCGCAATGTCGCACATTGCATTTTGCAAATGTCTTCGAGCATTATAAATCTCCAACAATCAAAATTGCCGATCAACGAATCCTGATATGATGACATCTGTCAAAATCACACAAACCTATGCTTTTCAATTTAATGTTAATTCAGATGTTTTTTGATCTCGAGGTTTGTAATTGATATGTAATTATTTCAAATATTAATACCAAGAATTTCCCATTATGCCTAAGTTAATCTGACAGGACAGTTGATATCATTTGAAGTGATTTCAACTTATCCTCTCTGGTTTTCTTTTCAACAGGGTAAATCCAAACACTTAGGCATAAAAGGATGTCAAGGTTGATTAAAGCACTAATGAAATCCACCACCCGATCATTGTTATTCATACAGCAAGAGGAAAACAACGAAATGGCTCCCTTAATCTAAGATACTACATGCAACCCAAAAATTGGTTCTTCAAGATGGGAAGGGATCTATCAGTTGTTAGAGAACGAGAAACCGCAAGTAATTATGGACAGAAAAGTTGTGGTTGATGATACTTTGTCCAATGATTCAGAATCATGGATGGATACTGCTAATTATTTTTCTTCACGGAATTGTTGCTCGTCCTAAGATGTTTACATACACTGACTTAGTGAAATGGTTGTTGGAAAATGTAGATATCAGAGATAGGAAATTTGTTACTCGAATCGGAATTGTCATTGGCTCTCTCAGGCCGTCAGATTTGAAGAATATGTATAAACTACCAGAACCCCAGAAGAGATATAATGCCCATTTTTTTCAAGATTTCATGCGCGAGAATAACCATCCTACGACTGTAATTAAATAATGGAGAAATGACCAGGTAACTAGCATATTCACGACGATAAGGGTATGTATTCATTCGTCTCTCTTAAAATCCCATTCTCTCAAATAGCTGCAATGATGTGTCATCTCTTTTGATTTTTAAATACGACCAAATTTAAAGAGAATTGGACACCCTTGATAGAGGCAGCTTCTTATGTCTATATTCTAGATTGGGCTACTACTATTTCTAATAATTTGATCAGATTTATCACAGCCTATAGAGAAAATAGAAATGCCCCACCCAATGCAGTCTCTCCTTTTTATATGAGTTCTTGTATCTTCTCTTCTGCAAGACAGCCTGATTCATGAAGAATCAAAAGACACTCTTCCAGAGATGATTTTCCTAAAGAAATCCTGGAAAGAGACATCAAATAGAAAATATCTTGACACAGAAAATCTGACAAGGTTAGAGATGGAGATTTATTGGTACTTGTTGATTAAGCCTCATAACCAATTGATAATGTTGAGATGCCTCTCCAATGCAGTAGCTCAGCTTCTTCCGACGCTGAACGATGCAATATTCACAATTCAAATGATAACGTAGCCAATTCATCCCCCCAGCTCGAACATATGATCAAAGCATGCCATCTCAAAGAAAAGCTAGAGAGTGAATCCGGGAAACAGTCATAGAATATTACAACTTATGCATTTTATTTTCCTATTTTATAGTTTTATATTTTAAAGTAATATTAGAAGACTTATTTTGCAAGTCTTCTATTTTTGTAATGTTAATTAGTATTCAAACCCCTTTCATGCATTTAGAAAGGGGTCCGGAATTTTGAGAAGACTTATTATGAAACCAGCTCCAAAAATAGAAAAAAAGAGAGATCAACACCTTAGAAATAAGCCACTTCGATGGAGAAACCTCCTTTACATTACATAAATGAACAATTCTTGGATGATACAAATGAAAAAACCCCCTTCTTTATATAGGAGGCCATGGGGTCACAATATAATCCTAGTCGACCAAACGATAATAATGTAAGGGCACAATAATAACAATAAGGGGTTTACACTAACAACAATAAGGGACTATACTAGTAATATAGGGACCTACCATGCTCCTCTCCTTCAAAAAAATGTTTTCCTCAACGCTTGAGTAGCTCCGGATGCTTCTGTATAAAATTCTCATCCTCCCATGTAGAATCTTCAGTGTGTAAATTCTTCCACTTGATGAGATACTCTGAAATTGATCAATATCGTAGCTGTCAAGTTCTTGTTTTCGTGACTGCTTCGGGTTCCAATATGATTTTTCCTTCCTCATCAAGTCCTAGAAATATTGTTTGCACTGGAAGTTTGTTACCTATAACCTTCTTTAAGCATGAAACATGTAAAACCGGATGCACTCGCGAAGAAGGAGGAAGCTCCAATTTGTTTGCCATAGTACCAATCTTTTGCAACACCTTGTAAGGACCATAGTACTTTGGAGGTAATTTATTATCCTTTGTAGCTTGTTTGAGGGACATTTTTTGTATGGTTGTAACCGTAAAAATACCTAATCTCCTACATCAAAACTCCTCTCGCTGCGATGTTGATATGCATGTTGTTTCATTCGATTTTGCGTGAAATTTAGGTTATCATTTAAGAGTTGGATAACATCTTGTTGATGCTCGATGTGACCTCCCACTACTTGAACCTTAAAATTTTCTCTTAAAGATGATGTGATGGACAGTGGATGATATCCATAAACCATAAATGGGGTCATTTTTTCTGCAGTATGGAAAGAAGTGTTATACCACCATTCATCCAAAGGCAACCATTTGATCCATTGTGTTTGTTTATTAGATACAAAACAATGAAGATATCCTTCCAAACATTTGTTAACTATCTCACTTTGACCATCGTATTGAGGATGATAAGATGAGCTATGAGCTAGTTGAGTACCCAAAAGAGAAAATAATTCCATCCATAATTTTCTAGTAAACATGGGATCTTTGTCAGTTACAATAATCTTTGGGTTTCCATGTAGATTTTGAACTGTTTCCATAAATGTAGTAGAAACTATACTTTCTTTAAATGGATGAGATAATGCACAAAAGTGTGCATACTTGGTAATTCTATCAACTACCATTGTGATGACACTCTTTCCTTCGGAATTCGGTAAACCTATGATAAAATTCATCGAAATATCCTCCCAACATTGACTTGGAATGGATAAAGGTTGTAGAAGACCTGGGGTCTTAATTGTCTCAACTTTATTTTGATGTCAAACCAAACATTCCGCCACAAAATTTTGAATATCAGATTTAAGGCCATCCCAAAAAAATTATTTCTTCACCCTGTGGTAAGTTTTTAAAAATCCTAAGTGTCCTCCTAAAGGATAAGTGTGAAATTCTAAAATAATCTTTTGTTTTAGTTGGGAATTATTACAAATATATAAGTGATCTTTGTACCATAAGGGATCATTTTTCCAACTAAATGTATCAAATGTACTAGGATCTTGTTGCAACTTTTGAGTGAGTGTCTACACTTGTCTGTCCTTCTTCCATTCATCCCTTGCTTTGGTTATCCAATATGGTTGGATAATAGAAATGGCACAAAGCAATGCTTCCACCTCTTCATCCTTTCTTGAGAGTGTATCTGCAACAGCATTTAGCTTCCCTTTTTTGTAGGTGATTTCAAAGTCATAACCCAACAACTTTGTGACCCATTTTTGCTTCTCTTATGAAGATAGTATTTATTCCAAAAAGTGTTTAAGACTATCATGATCAGTTTCTACTTTGAAGTGTCTTCCCATTAGGTAAGGTTGCCATTTCCTTAGTGCATGTAGTATTGCCAACATTTCATTCTCATAAATATCTTTCTGTAAATACTTTCCTTTGATTGGATGACTTTCAAAAGCAATGGGTCTTCCTTCTTGCATTAAAACAGCACCAAATCCATTTCTCGAGGCATCACATTCCCCAATAAAGGTTTTTGTGAATTCTGGTGTAGCTAAGATCGGTGCTAGGCACATTGCCTCTTTAAGATGTTCAAATGCCTTAATTTCTTCAGGAGTCCGTGAAATGCATCTTTATCCAATAATGTTGTTAGATGTGTTGTTATTCTTCCATAATTCTTAACAAACTTGCGATAATACCCTTTTAACTTGAGAAATCATTAGGGGAATTTTGAGGTCTAAAATTGGCCTCCTAAGGAAAATGTACAATCAAAATTCACTTTATGAGAACCAATCACATTTTAGGGGATGACATCATCCCCATTGATTGAGGTGGCATTATTTGAGTTAAAGGTACTTACTTGTTACATTCCCAATGGTGGATAAAAACTCATAGTTAACTATGGTAGTGCTCTAAGTACTTTTAAAGCCATAAAGTAAAGTACTAATAATAAAAGTCATTTCACACTTTTTGAATAAAATATTATTATTGTCATTTCATATTTTTTTGAAAAAAACAATGCATTTTCTTAAATAATCTTCATGACTTAACACATTTTTCAATTAATATTATATTTGTATATTTTCATATATTTATTTTTAAATTATATATTCATCTTATTTGATTTAATATTATAATTTTAAATTAATTATAATTTAATATCTATACATATATATTATACATAGGAAATCAAAATAAATAAAAAATGTAACCTTGTAATTTTATGATAAACAAAATCTATGAATAACATTATTATAATATTAATAGCAACACAAACATATTAAAATTAAAGAAAAAAGGCATATCAGTTTTGTATGATGAAAAAATGTACATTATTTTTGTATGTTAAAACAAGCTGTATTAGGTTCAACATAGTTGGGGCAAAAAAATTCTAAAATTTCAATGTATATAAATCTTATATTATATATATAAATATAAATTAATTCTATTTCAATATTTTTTATTTTTTTTTAAATACAATTAGATTAATTTCATTATTATTATATTAATATTATATATTGATAGATTGGAGGGTTCTGTGGTGTAGATTTTTAGATGTAAAACTTGGAATCTCCACAGTCTTCATTTTTATTCAAGACTTGAGATTTCGAGTTTTACATCTAAAAATATTATATATTATTATATGTAATATTATGAAAAATATTCTAAATGTTATAGAATATATATTATATTCATTTTTTATATTAGATATTATTTTTACTTATGTTATAAATCAAATCAATTCAATATGTAATATAAAAAAAAATACATAAAATAATAAATTACATTTATTATATTATTTTATTGTTATATAGTATATTAATTACATGTTATCATATCATTTAAATAATATAAATTTTAATTAATAGTATATTATACAATTAACAATTTATGAATTTATATTTATAATTTATTTTAAGTTATTTAAGTACAAAGGACAAATGCATTATTTGTTCAATGATAATGACATTTTATTGAAAAACTCATTTTTATTTATATAGTCATATAAATACAATTTTTTTATTAATTTTATTTTGGTACACCTTTTAAATTGGATTTAACCATGGTTACATGGATGTTGGTACAAAAAGTAAAATGCAAGTTCATAAATATTATTTTATTGGTTTAGCTATTATTTTATTATTTCCTTAAGAGGCCCATTTTAGACCTCAAAATTCCCTCAATGTCTCGCAACTGATTTATGGTTGTGGGGACATTCCATTCTTTAATGGCTTTAATTTTATTAGGGTCTACCTTAACACCCTCGTGAGATACAATATGACCCAGATATTCCACCTCTTGTACTCCAAAGAAACATTTAGATGTTTTTGCATATAATTGTTTCTCCTCCAATAGTTTGAGCACCCTGTCAACATGTTGAACATGATCCTTCCAAGACCTGTTGTAGATTAGTATATCATCAAAAAATACTAGCACAAATTTTCTAAGGAAGGTTTGAAAATGGAATTCATCAACCCTTGAAATGTAGAAGGTGCATTGGTAAGGCCAAAAGGCATGACCAAAAATTCATAATGACCCTCATGAGTTCGAAGTGTTGTTTTTGGAATATCTTCAGTCTTCATTCTAATTTGATGATATCCTGAATGAAGATCCAACTTGGTAAAGTAAATTGCTCCATGTAATTCATCCAATAATTCATCAATCACAGGAATTAATTTCTTAATAGTGAGCTTAATGACTCCTATCATTTGATTATACATGCCATTGATCCATATACATGCACCAATGCTAAGACGAGAAGAACTTTGACTGGGATTGAATTATAATGACTCTAACATTTCTGCAATCATACGTTCAATTTTTCTCTTTTGGACATAAGGATATTTGTAAGGCCTAATGTTTGGAGGAACACTTCCCAAAATCAGATAAATAGCATGATCACGATCACGAATAGGTGGGATTCCTTTGGGAGTTTCAAACACCTTGGAATGATTGTCCAAGACTTTTTGGAGATCTGCAGAAATAGATGATTTTAATGTTGGAACTTCTAGTGAGCATAATTGTGCAGTTACACCTCTCTTTTTTTTCTTTAGAAGCTTTGTCATGAAATTAGAGCTTATTATCTTTCCCGACTTCCCTACAATACCTCGTAATTCGATATCCTTTCCTTCCGAAAAAAAATTCAAGAAAATTTCGTGAAAATTAAAAGCTACCATCCCCAAAGATTGTAATCATTGTACTCCTAGTACAACATTAGCACCTCCCATTGGAATGGAAAGCATTGGACATTTCAATACATGTTCCCCAGTGGTTAGCTTGATATTATGGCATTTTCCAGAGAAATTTATAGTTCCTCCATTTGCAACCATCACTTGACATTCTGATGTTGGGTCTAAGAAATAATTCATTACCTTGGCTACCTTACAATGAATAAAATTATGGGTACTACCTGAATCAATCAACACTATTACCTTTTTCTTCTTGATATATCCTTTTATCTTGAGAGTTTGAGGAGTGGTAATTCCTGCCAATGCATTACATGATATGTTCGGACTCATTTCTTCTTCTTCTAGGGTTGGTTCTTGGTGTATATCCTCTTCTTTTGAAGTTTCTTGTTCATTTTCTTCCTCCTCTTCACAATCTATGTAAAATAATTTCTTCTTAACACACTTACGACCTTTAGTGTATTTGATATCACAACTATAGCAAAGCCCTTTTTCTCTTCTTTTTTCCAATTATTGTGGTGTCAACCTTGTAGGTTGTGGAAGTCTAGGAGTAGCCACACTTCCATCTTTATAGATGTGAGTGGTAGGCTTCCTTGTCCCCATAGTTTTACATTCAATTTTTCTTTCCAATCTGAATGTCTTCTCCAATGAATCAGTTTCCCAAACACGAAATTCATGTTGGATGTTATCCTTTAAAGTTCCTATGAAGACATCAATCTTGTGTTCCTACCGAATATAAATTACCCTTATATTCAATTTTTGGAAGTCCTCAATGTGCTCCACCACTGAACCCTTTTGTTTGAGATTTATCAATTGGCTAAAGAAGGTGCTTCTCTTTGTATCCTCATAATTTGATATCATTTCCTCCATAAAAATTGACCAAATGACATTTTTTTTTACGGGAGAAAATCCATCGATACCATACAAACGTATTTTGTTCTAAATGTAAAGTTGCAATGCGTACCTTTTTGTGTGTTTTGCACATTATTGATATCAAAATATTGCTCCATATGTAGTATCCATGTTACAGGATCCTTTTCGTCAAACTTCCTCATATCCATCTTTGGAATATGGTGGTTCTTCTCTCCAACATTAGATTTCATGAAATCATGATTAACATTTATTTTTTTCTCATCATGAGTTTCTTCTAATATATTTTTGCCAATAGGAAACATTTCTTGTATCAACTTTTTCAAACCTTCCATGTCTTCTTTTAGATCATTCTTCATGTTTTCCATGTTGTCTTTCATGTCATCCATCTTAGCTTTCATGTCATACATCTTAGTTTCCATGCCTTTCTTAAAACCATTTATCTTAGCTTCCACGCCTTTCTTCAAAACTTCCATTTCATTTTTTGTTTCTCTTTCCGAGAGCGAAATTTGGTGCACTTGCTCCTATAATTTTGATATGTCATGTTCCACTTCTTCATCTTCATGAGTGATAGTAGAGCCTTCTAAAGGATTAATGGATATTGAATTCTTTTTAGGGGGCATTTTAGAACCCAATACTGATATCTATTCTACATTGTGCCCTTGGAATCAATTCAAACTTATTTTTCACAAAAGACTTATGCAATTCGAAAAGCAAAAAATAAATAAATAAATACGCAATTTTTCTTACTTTTTAGGAGCTCGATATTGAAACTAAATTATCTCTATGATTTTGGATCTTCAATATCTGAAATTTAGCTCTATAGTAGCCCTCTGAATCCTCTTTCAAATGCCATAGGTCTCACCTGATTTGGATTCTTCCAGGTAAAGTTATGCCCAATCTCCCACAATGACCTAATTATGGTCGAGTTTAGTAGAGAAAATTTGTACGACATGCCATGTCTCACTTTTTCCTCCTTCAGCTCTGAAATTGATACACTGGAAACTAAATTTTGGGTACCTGTGGCCAATTTTTATATAATTCCAATTTGATGCTTAGAGAGAGAGTTATGATGATTTTCCCACGGCCACCTCTCTGAGATGAAATTTAGGAGCCTAAAAAAACCTAACTTCCACAGATCATCTCTCAGAAAATATTGTGAAACAAGATCTGAAATTTTTACACAACATTCCTCAAGATTTTGGCTTCACGTGATAAAAATTTCATCTTCTGAACCTTCGTAGAAAACACGTTATAGTGAAAATACCACGACGACCTATTTGGAGCAGTGAAACCCTAGAATCCAAAGCTCTGATACCAAATGTTATGAAACCAGCTCCAAAAAAAGAATAAAAGAAAGATCAATGCCTTAGCAATAAGCCACTTCAAGGGGGAAACCTACTTTACATTACATAAATGAAAAATTCTTGGATGATACAAATGAAAAAACCTCCTTCTATATATAGGAGTCCATGGGGTCACAATATAATCATAGCCGACCTAACAATAATAATGTAAGGGCAAAATAATAACAATAAGGGGGTTACACTAACAACAATAAGGGACTATAATAGTAATATAAAGACCTAAGAAGACTTCTTTTGGAACTTACACTACTATTTGAACGAAAGTTATCTAATTGAAACTTTGAACCTTGAAGCTATATTTTCAAATCTAAGGCTATGATGCAACGGGTACTATTATCTATGTATTGATTGTTTTATGTTTCTGAAATTTTGGCAACCTTATTATTTCTATTAGTTTCATTCTGATAAACATTGAGGTGATATATGTTCTTATTACTATTGATACAGTATATTGAACGATATGTTGTTAGATGTGAAACTAAGAGAAATGTGACTAATGTTTTTTCATCAGCTAAATCAATTGAATTGATTTAGTTTCTTAAATGTGCTTATATTCATTAAGTATGCAAATTATCTATATTGTTTCATGCTTGTCAAATTCTATGCCTTAATCATATAAATGAATCCAATCACGGGAAGTAGTTATATTAGTTTCAATTTATGTTATCATTAGAATAAATCACCCTGATAGTGTTGATTTCATTTATTTTGTTATATAAACTCTCTTTATACGGGAAATTGGTCCCTTTATCCCCAGTCAGACCCACCATTTTCAATGGAAAATGAGTTTTTTTAAGCTCCCAACAGGGTGGAATCCCTGAGGAAGTCACTTTCTAGCCTTCAACAAGGTGACAATATTATTAAATTCTTGTAAATTTAAAAGAAATTCTTACATATCAAGGAAAAATCCAATTTGTCTTTAGGATGCAAAACATTCTTGGCATGAGTGCATTTGGTTCATCATTCAAATGCTACCCATTTTTTGACAAGTACCATGTCAATAGAATAAGATGTTTCAATATCTTCCACATATATCTATGATTTATCAATTAAGGCAAGAAAACAACTTTCAAGGGGTCCTTCATTGGAAATAATTTGAAATTATATCTATTTACCCTTTGAAAAATATTTTAATGTATGCTCAACTAAACTCAGCCACACTACCTTTGATTTATGAGTAGAAGAACAACATCTTGAATTTGACACAGTCCTATCTTAAGATAGATGGAGATACACCTTGTAAGATTTATATTTTCTTTCAAGGGGAAGGCATGCTAAGATCAAGTCTTACCTTTTCAAATGCAATACTTTTTAAACTTGTAGATTAACTCGCAGTCCTATGTAATGATTTACCCATTTATCTCTTGAAAAGGAGCATTAGTATATTCCTATTTAAGCTAGTGAAATAATCTTCATAAGAATTTCAACCAAAATGACTGAGAGCAATAATGGATACCTTTTGATCAAGGAATTTCAATGAAAACATACCTTAGTATACTTCGTAAAGACACAATCATTGGCCTTCGCACTGATTAAGGAATTTCATACTACTTTTGATGACCTTATGATATTCTTCGACCTTGTATCTTTCATCTGAGGTATTTCAATTGATCGCTCCACAAATCAGAGGAAATATGTTAAAGGTTAATACCATATTTGAGTTAATCCATGGTCATAATCTAGAGCAAGAAACATAACACCATTTGTATTTAAAACATATCATTTGTCTCCTCGATCATTGCAATAGTTGGTAAGACATATATGATCAGATCACATACTAGTCAAATTAGATACTAGATTATATTCATCAATTATTAGATTTGAATGAGCCTTATTGGAGTATCATGTTGTCGCACATTTTCAAAGATAACTAAACATGTGATGCTTAAAACACTTCAAACTAAAGAATTTATTCAATCTTACAAAAGAAAACTCAATTGACTTTGATGAGTTATTCCATTCTGAGATACTTTAGATCTTTTGAGGCTTTTTCAAGGGTTTCTCGGCTTATTGTGAAAAACTATTAGGCCTTCTTGTCCTACTGCAACCAAATTTAGGCATCCTCGACCTCTATGTTGTTAATTTGAGGCCTTCTAAAATTGGGACTAAGGTTTATTTTGGCCTCTTCAAGACTTAAGGCCTTTGGTTCTCTGACAGATGAACTGAGATCACAATTTAGGTCTTCGTCCCTCTTCCTATGTATATCAAAACTTCACTTACACCATCAAATATCAACTTCAATAAAAACTGCAATTTTTCTACAATGAAAAATATCTTATGTTGTATTTTAAGAACTAGAAGCTCATTCTAAATGTTATTCAAGATAATAAATGCTTCAAAAAACTTGCCTCCTCTATAATGGATGTTCCTATGAGGTTATTCTTCCACCCCACCTTTGATGCCATGTTTATTTTTCATAGGATCTTAACTAGTAATTACTTCTTATGATTTCTTACATTAATCTTTTCTTTCATTCAAAATCATCCTAAAGAAATTACACAAAATATCTCAATAGTAGAAACAAAATTCCAATAGGATCATAAAGAGACGGTCAAACAAGACACACGAGAATTTACCCTGGGAAAGCCCACATGGGTAAAAACCCAACAACCCTTTTCCTAGAAAAATAAGTAAGTTCAACAGAGATACATAAATTCAAGCTAGCTAGTAATATAGCCTTGGTTACACCTCGTCAAACTTCCCTCTAGAAAATTTAAATTACTACCCTAGGAACTCAACCTAGTTTGATTTACTATGGCCTAGCCTCCTTTTATGCCCAGGAACTCTGCCTTCAATCTTCCTCAAATTCTTCCTATTCTTTACCTAAGATGGTTGGAATTCTCTAACTCAAAAGGTCTGAATTATCTACCTCAATAGTCTAAAATTTCTTGTTTGTTAATTATTTCAAATGGGCATATATATAGTGATTAGATTATCCCAAGTGGTGTGTCTATAGGGGCACATTGACCTGAACTTCTAAAGGGTCTATTTGAAATTATGGAGGAAAAAATAATTTAAATTTCAAAATTCAAAATTTCTCTTTTGAAGTCGACATGACTATCATGTATTATATTCCTTATTACATATACATCAATTGATGAAATATTAATTATGAATACAAACCATAGCTACAAAATTCAACACCGGGAACAGACATGACTACATGTTTGTGGTGCTTGAGAAGTTCAACAAGATGTTTATTCTGATTCTCTATAAAAATACCATCATTGGCAAAGAAGCAGTGAACTTGTTCTTTAGATAGTTTTGGATGAACTTTAGGATCCCAAGTTGCATCATTTTAGATAGGGACATGATATTTCTTAGTGCATTTTGGACTAGTTTATGGGAGAATGTGGACACTAAGTTGAAGAGGTATACAACATCCCATCCTTAAACAAATAGGAAAAAATAATTTTTCATCTTTTGAGGGGTTATAATCATAAGCATCCAAAGAACTGGGATGAAAAATTGGTATATATACAACACTACTATAATAGAGTATTCTACACTTCTACTAGTACGTCCCCATTTGAAACTTTTTTTGCATATTTTCCACCTTCACCTTTGGATATATCATATGGAAAGCACAGAGGAGTAAGGATCTTATAGGGTATTCCTTAAGGGATGATAAAATTATAGAAAAGATTAGGCAGATTCATATATAGGTACAATAGACATTGCAGAAGGCACAATAAATATACAAGGTCGGGCATGATCAACACATAATAAAGAATTCATTCAAGGTGGGAGACAAAGTATGGTTACAATTAAATAAGGAGAGGTTATAGGGTAATAGTAAGAAAATAAAGGCTTTGTGATAAGGCCCCTTTGAGATACTGGAAAAGGTAGGAGATGACACCTATAGACTCCATGTACCCCACACATGCACATTTACTTAGTTATGAATGTTGAGAATATGAACCTTTATGAGCCTTCCACGCTAGATCAGGAAGAGGAACATGTCCCACCTTCTGTAGAAGTTTGGCACGAGATGCTCAATTATAGTTGACAGGAGATACATTTTTTGATGAGAGGTCCAAAACTACACTACAGGGGAATCATTATCTTTGGATTATTGGGTTGAAAAGACAACTTCTGGGAAAAGCTAAATGGTACACCAAAGAGAAGGTGGAGGAAAATTTTCCTCACCTCATTCAGTAGAGAAGATTTTTGGGACCAAAAGCCTCCTAAAATGGGGATGTGTGATCCGGATTGGATCATTATAATTTTTTTCATCCATATTGATGCTTTTAGTGGAAAAAGTAAAGGAATCAGCTCATAGGATATTTTATTGATGGGACCATGTGTGGGAAATTGTTGTGAAACCTTTTCGAGAGAATTTCAAGCGTCAAAATGATGTTTATGGGTGTAAAAAAAATATTTGGAACCACACCTTTTACACCTATTCTAAATGTATAGACCTTTCCAATGGTGCAGAATCCCTCAATCAAAGTTTGTATACAAGAATTTTATACCACTCAAAGTTGAAAATCTTGTTTTGGCCACCATAATTCAAGAAGATGCCAAATTAGCCCCCATTAATCATGGAAAAGGGGTTATCCATGTGATTATAATGAATAAGAATCTACAATAATCTGTATTGTAACTCTTGGTTAAGGGTTGAGGTAGTCAAACCTAACCACTAATAGGATATCGAGTTGTGTTAAAACGTACTAGGAGAAATGGGTTGAATTCTTCTTTAGTGCACTTGTTCCATAAAAGGGAAAAATAGTTGATAGAGATAGGCGGGTGAGGGAGCCCATAGAAAAAATTTCATTATGATATTCCATAGACACAAGCCTTAATTCTTTTTACTCATATCCATTTTTTATTCGGAGAAAGAGAGCATATGACTTTACATTCTGCGTCGAGTTTTCTCACGAAAAGGTTTCGGGTTATATCTTGTGTCAAATCATGGTTTGTGAGTTATTATTTTGATGTTCTTGATTTTTTGCATAATTTTAATGCATGCATATGTAATCGGCAATGATCTACAAATCCGAGAAATCTAAGAGAAATAAAATCCTAGTAGTGTCGATTTCAAAATTTTAATATGGACTATCAAAAATTGTTGTGACAAATTTTCCAATGAAATATCCATGGCAGTTTATGAATCACCTACAATAAATATTATATACTCACTTGGGTGGAAAGTGTCTTTGTTGTAAATTGTGGTAGAAAATTTTAAGTTAAAATTCTTGTTGAGTATTGGTGTTATAAAAATTGTTATGATTGCATTTTATAGATACATGTATAGCAAGGTGTAATTGAAAAAACATGCATGGATAAAACATGTATTTGTGTTATGATTTGTTGTGATAATTCTCTTGTTGATGTATATATTGATAACATTTTTAGAAATGATTCATATCTATAGATTGATATATTGAAAATGACTAAAATTGATCAATTTGTATGTCTTCTTGAGATTATATGCCATTTATTTAGTCTTAATCTAAGTACAAAAATAAAAATGGTGAAATTTTGGAGCCCTGTAAAGGTTTATGCACAATTAATTTACAATATAATTTAAAAGTGGTTAATGACTTATATTGAGGCTTTTCAATGATGACTTAGTAGTGTGTGGAAGATCACAAATAAACTCAACACATTTGAATTTGTTATACATACACCATATAAGTTTACAATAGAATAGAATGAGGTCAGGCCATAATATTAATTATCAATATATCATTAACTCAATTCTTAAAATGAATATGATACACCATTCCAATAATGTATCACTAGAATCATCCCGACAATCCACATCATCCTCTTCCTATTGTTCATCATCTTTATCATTATTATCATTACAATTTTCCTCATCATTATTGTGGTCAATATCCATTTGTATTCCCTCCATGTGCAAGTGCACCAAAATATTTCTAAATTACACTTATTATGCACTTATAGATGTCATAAAACCCACATATTACTACACATGGAAGAAGTTTCCTAATTGAAAATAGTTGTAAAGAGAAAAAATTACTTTACCCAAAAAAAGAGGGTGTGAAATTTGGTTTCTTCACACTAAAAAATGATATGTCGTGGAAGCTACAATAAGAAAAGGAATATATTGTGGGTTGTATTATTTCAAGAATATAATGACTTATTTTTATGTGCCTTTGTTTTGGTTAGTTACATGAAAACTCACTTTATCAACATGTTGATCAATATTGTGCACAAAGTCAAACAAATGGAGAAGAGTAGGTGGCACTTCAAATTAGGTCCAAAATTTTGGTAATTCTACCCAATGCATTGTGCTTCTATTATATTTAATCTTTCTCAATTGGTATGTATTTGAAAATAATTTCTCCCTAATTTTTCTAAATAGTGCATTAAAATCATCCCACACCGATGTGATATATGCTCAATAAAGAAGATATTTTGGACTTTCTAAAATATTAATGAGTAAAACCCACTTGCAAATTTAAAAATAGAAGTCCACATAGATAAGATGAATCCTTATTATATGGCTTTATGGTTACATAGGCCTATTATAAGTTATTTACATTAATTGTTTTACTTTAAGCATAATGAGAAACAAGGTAAATAAAAAATTCAAATTAATGGATCATATGTACTAATTAATCTATGTGAGAACAAATTAATGAATATATTCTTAGGCCTTGTGTACTTTTGAGGAAAAACTTGAAATATGATTTATGTGTCAAGTTTGAAATTTTATCACGCACGGTGAAATTCAACATATTAACAAACCATGTTCATCTCACTTCATTTTATTACTATTTAAAGTGATTTTTTTTTTTTATTTGATATTATACTTATATGGATGCATAAAATGTCAATTTATGATGTTAATAAAAAGTATGCTTTAGTTGTTTGACTTTAAGCATAATGACAAACAAGGTAAACAAAGTTTCCAAAGGAGTGGATCCTATGTACTAATTAATCTATATGAGAACAAATAAATGAATATATTCTTAGACTCTATGTACCTTTGAAGACAAACTCATAAGATGATTTAATGTGTCAAGGTTGAAATTTTATCATGCATAGTAGAATTGAGCATCTCAACAAACCATGTTCATCTCACTTCATTTTATTATTGCTTAAAGTGACATTTTGATTTTCATTTGATATTTGTACTTGCATGGATCCATAAAATGTCAATCTATGATGTCAATAAAAGGTACACATAGCAATGGAAATTACATTGTAAGACTTGTTTATTTGTCTTTACATTGCTTCCAATTTAGCCACATACTTTATATTTTTTACAATAATTATTTCAATTAAGTTATAAATACATGAAACAAAAAATGGTTAGATCATGTACATGCAATGTTGTGTGGTACATAATTAGAAGGATGATTAATATTTTTCTAGATATTGTTAGAAGATGAACGACCATGATGAATATATATTGAATGTTTCACCAAAAAACCTTATTAGTAAATAGATAATTAATTTAGGTTCTTTAACAAAGGAAATTCACTCATAAAACATAAGAAAACACAGTCATCTCATTACTAAAGGAAGTCAGCACATATAGTTATAAATTCAAAGTAATAGCAATGAGATCTACTACTAGTGATTCAAAGGAAATTTGCTTATAAAACATAGGAAAAAACAACCATTTTATTACTAAAGGAAGCCAGAGCAAAGAGTTATGAATTCTGAGTAATAGCAATGAAATCTACTGCAAGTGGTAAAACATAAGATGTAGATCAATAAAACATTAAAAACCCCATAAGAATCTCAGGTCATTCAAGAAGAAAACCACTATGTATTATTGATATGAGTCAAAATACATAACGCAGCAGCTTGCTGCAAAAAGTCTCCAACCCCTAACAAATTCGACTCTCTGCCCTTTAATATACTCGTTACATCATGAGATTATTTGCCTCTCATGATGAGGGTGCAAAGCATCTCATCATGAGATTATGAACACAACTGGAATCTTGCGTGGCTGAGCAAAGCATATATGAGTTGTCCAAAGCTACAAAATGTCTTGAGAATCATCAAACTGATTATGTCTTCTATGATCCTATAGTTGACTACATGGAAGAGTTCTACAGTCCAGATTTCCAGTTATATTTTCATTATGAGGATCAGATGCATTTTATGTTGCCTTGGTCATTTCAGTATCATGCTTACTTTTGGTTCAAGTGCAATCAAGAGGTTCAAATTTCAGATCAGATCAATGACTGGCTTCATTGGAAGTTTCATGTTTCTTGAATTAAAAATCAATATTGCAGCTGTTAGGATAGGTAGGAGTGTGAACAAGATAAAATTTGACTGAGCATCTTTTCAGTAGGTACAAAGTTGGTTTTTTAGTAGTAATCATCAAGCTTGAGCCCAAGGAGAAGGCCATAAGAGCTTGGCGAAGTTTTCATAAATTTCAAAGTTTTTATTTCTAAGAAGATGGATGACATTGGAACTACAAGTTCTTTGGTGTACCACAGGGGCACACCATCCCAAGTGGAGCCACTGTTATCACTCATAATTTTGTTAGTCATTAATTGACATGGTCATATAGTTCACTCCTCAAAAGGGTAAGGTCTTCTTAAACCTTTTTCAGATTGGCATAAGAAATTTCATTTTTTTGTATTTAACCTATCTTAAGTTTCAAGACCACCCCCATTTCATCTCAAAATCACCTCCATATAGGTCACATCATGTCTCATCAGTCATAATTTGCTATTAGTTTTCATTTCCCAAGAATTTAAATCTGAAAAGGCCATTTTAGCCAAGAATCCCTACTGTCTTAAAGCGAATTCAGTATAAAATAGGCAGAAAATGCTACGAAAATGTTGAAAGTTTCGTAGCGAATATGAAGCATTTCTCTGTTTTCTGACTTTGAGCAGTCAACTTCAAGGGCAGTTTCTGGGCAAATAGAGAAGTATTTTAAGAAACTGAGAGAGGTTATTTTCAATAAAATATCAAATAACAATAAAATATTTCACTTTTCTCAATGGTGCTACAAATTGGGAGATACAGAGATGTCTTTCAGCCCTATTTTTAGAATGAAGAATTTTCCTGTTTTATACATGTTTTTAGAATGCAGATTATGGACAGTTGGAGATGTGTTTCAAAAAACCAAGCAAGGAATAATGACCTAAAAAAAACTCCTTCATGTTTTCCATATCTATCAAGGATAGGGAGAAAAGAGCTGATCTCTAAGCCCTATGTTTTCATAAAAAACAGAGTCATTTTAGTGATGAAAAAACTTGCTAAAGGTGAAAAGGATGTTTTTTGAAGAAGAAACACCTCAAGAATATTAGGCTGAGTTGGTTTATGTTTTGAAAGGTCAATGGAATGTTGAAAATAAAATTTGTACAAATGGAAGGTTCCTTTTTGAAACAAGACAAAAATATGGAAAAACCACAGTTTTCAGCAGTTTCGTAGCGTGCCTGGGCTTGAAGAACATCAAAACGCTATGAAACTACTGTAACTTTATTTTTTCTTTTTGAACCAGTTTGAGAAGTTTATAAAGGGAAAAAATGATATGATAGAGGTTTCTAAGGATGATGAAGACAATACCAAAGGAAATAAATAAAAACATTGATGGTAAATGGCATTTTTGCAGCGCTATGAAAGTACGCTACGAAACTGTCTTACTTTTGTAGCGTACTATTTTGGAGCTTTACAAGCAGATTTTTGGGAATTTTTGAATAGATGGATACTATCAAAGTGAAAGGACCATGACAATAGTTATTCAAGACTTAAATACCACAAAATGAAGACAAACTACCATCCAAACCATTCGTTGAAGATGAAGACCAGTTTTCCTAAAAAATAGGGTTTGTTTCCAGTTTTAGAGGAGGTCAATTAAAGTGTCATGTAGTGATGAGTCCCATCACACCCTATTCGAATATGTGAAAGCATATTTGTCAAGATGTAATTGATTTTAGGAGATAAGGTTGTTAATGTAATAATGAACAGTTTGAGTCCTATTAGGAAAAGGACTGTCAAGTAGGATAACTATCATTTTCTCATTAAATAGATGTTTCATGGTTATGCAAGGTGTCCTTAGGCAAAAATTCGATGAATCTAGCTAGGAGGAAAATCATCTCATCATGTAACAAGTCTATTAAAGGGCAGAAAGTCAAATTTGTCAGGGGTTGGAGACTTTTTGCAGCAAACTGCTGCGTTATGTATTTTGACTCATATTAGTAATACATAGTGGTTTTCTTCTTGACAGACCCGAGATTATCATGGGGTTTTTAATTTTTTATTGATCTACATCTTATGTTTTACCACTTGCTGTAGATTTCATTTCTATTACTCAGAATTCATAACTCTATGCTCTGACTTCCTTTAGTAATGAAATGACTATGTTT
This sequence comes from Pinus albicaulis, assembly GCA_034641835.2. Taxonomy (NCBI): domain Eukaryota; kingdom Viridiplantae; phylum Streptophyta; class Pinopsida; order Pinales; family Pinaceae; genus Pinus; species Pinus albicaulis. Next base: position 1,092,662,979 of record CM076583.1, read on the forward strand.
TCCTATGTTTTATAAGCAAATTTTCTTTGAACCACTAGTATTAGATCTCATTGATATTACTAAGAATTCATAACTCTATGCTCTGACTTCCTTTAGTAATGAGATGACTGTGTTTTCCTATGTTTTATGAGTGAATTTCCTTTGTTAAAGACCCCTATTTGCCTCAGCTTCCATGTAAAGAAACCTTGCCACTGAACCTACTAATTGATTGACTCCATAAGCCCAATGGTTGCAAGCCTGCATTCTTTTCAACCTACATACACAAAAACGAGTTACTTTCCAAATAGAGTTAGCCATCTAGTCCTATCATTATCTAATATCATAAACCCCTTTGAGTGAGCCCTCTCAAACTGAAGAGGCTAAGCTTTAGTCAAAAGCTGGTTTGAAAAAGTTACATAGAGTTGTCTGATCAACAACCAATCAGGTGCAATTTTGTGATAACAAATTAAACATTAAGGCCGAAGGTACAACCTAAATTAATTATCTATTTACTAATAAGGTTTTTTGGTGAAACATTCAATATATATTCATCATGGTCGTTCATCTTCTAACAATCTCTAGAAAAATATTAATCATCCTTCTAATTATGTACCACACAACATTGCATGTACATGATCTAACCATTTTTTGTTTCATGTATTTATAACTTAATTGAAATAATTATTGTAAAAAATATAAAGTATGTGGCTAAATTGGAGATGACACCTATAGACTAATTTCAAGAGGTATACAACATCCCATCCTTAAACAGATAGGAAAAAATAATTTTTCATCTTTTGAGGGGTTATAATCATAAGCATCCAAAGAACTGGGATGAAAAATTGGTATATATACAACACTATTATAATAGAGTATTCTACACTTCTACTAGTACGTCCCCATTTGAAACTTTTTTTGCATATTTTCCACCTTCACCTTTGGATATATCATATGGAAAGCACAGAGGAGTAAGGATCTTATAGGGTATTCCTTAAGGGATGATAAAATTATAGAAAAGATTAGGCAGATTCATATATAGGTACAATAGACACTGCAGAAGGCACAATAAATATACAAGGTCGGGCATGATCAACACATAATAAAGAAGTCATTCAAGGTGGGAGACAAAGTATGGTTACAATTAAATAAGGAGAGGTTATAGGGTAATAGTAAGAAAATAAAGGCTTTGTGATAAGGCCCCTTTGAGATACTGGAAAAGGTAGGAGATGACACCTATAGACTCCATGTACCCCACACATGCACATTTACTTAGTTATGAATGTTGAGAATATGAACCTTTATGAGCCTTCCATGCTAGATCGGGAAGAGGAACATGTCCCACCTTCTGTAGAAGTTTGGCACGAGATGCTCAATTATAGTTGACAGGAGATACATTTTTTGATAAGAGGTCCAAAACTACACTACAGGGGAATCATTATCTTTGGATTATTGGGTTGAAAAGACAACTTCTAGGAAAAGCTAAATGGTACACCAAAGAGAAGGTGGAAAAAAAAAGTTCTTCACCTCATTCAGTAGAAGCTTCTGGGGACCAAAAGCCTCTAAAAAAGGAGAGGTGTGACCTAGATTGGATCATTATATTACTTTGCATCCATATTGATGATTTTTTAGTGGAAAAAGTAAAGGAATCAGCTCATAGGATAATTTTTATTGATGGGACCATGTGTGGGAAATTGTGAAACCTTTCGAGAGAATTTCGAAGCGTTGAATGATGTTTTATGGGTGTAAAAAAAATATTTGGAACCACACCTTTTACACCTGTTCTAAATGTATAGACCTTTCCAATGGTGCAAGAATCACCTTAATCGAAGTTTGTATGCAAATTTTATACCACTCAAAGTTGACAATCTTGTTTTGGCCACCATAATTCGACAGGATGTGATGTAAGCCCCCATTATTCATGGAAAACGGGCCATCCACATGATTATAGTGAAGACGAATATATAAGGGTCTATATTGTAACTTTGGTTAAGAGTTGAGGTAGTCAAACCTAACCACTAATAGGATATCAAGTTGTGTTACAAACATACCACTAGGAGGAAATGGGTTGAATTCTTCTTTAGTGCACTTGTTCCATAAAAGGGAAAAATAGTTGATAGAGATAGGGAGGGAGCCCATAGAGAAAAAAATTTCGTTATGATATTCCATGGGCCAAAAGCCTTAATTCTTTGTACTCATAGCCATTTTTTATTCAGAGCAAGAGAGGAGAACAGCTTTACATTCCCGTCGAGTTTCTCACGAAAAGGTTTCTCAGGTTATATCTTGTGTCAAATCATGGTTTGTGAGTTTTTATTTTGATGTTCTTGATTTTTTGCATAATTTTAATCTGCATGCATATGTAATCAGCAATGATCTACAAATCCATAAATCTAAAGAGAAATAAAATCCTAGTAGTGTCGATTTCAAATTTTTTAATATAGTTTTATCAAAACTGTTGTGACAAATTGTCCAATGAAATATCCATGGCAGTTTATGAATCACCTACAATAAATATTATATACTCACTTGGGTGGAAAGTGTCTTTGTTGTAAATTGTGGTAGAAAATTTTAAGTGAAAATTCTTGTTGAGTATTGGTGTTATAAAAATTGTTATGATTGCATTTTATAGATACATGTATAGCAAGGTGTAATTGAAAAAACATGCATGGATAAAACATGTATTTGTGTTATGATTTGTTGTGATAATTCTCTTGTTGATGTATATATTGATAACATTTTTAGAAATGATTCATATCTATAGATTGATATATTGAAAATGACTAAAATTGATCAATTTTTATGTCTTCTTGAGATTATATGCCATTTATTTAGTCTTAATCTAAGTACAAAAATAAAAATGGTGAAATTTTGGAGCCCTGTAAAGGTTTATGCACAATGAATTTACAATATAATTTAAAAGTGGTTAATGACTTATATTGAGGCTTTTCAATGATGACTTAGTAGTGTGTGGAAGATCACAAATAAACTCAACACATTTGAATTTGTTATACATACACCATATAAGTTTACAATAGAATAGAATGAGGTCAGGCCATAATATTAATTATCAATATATAATTAACTCAATTCTTAAAATGAATATGATACACCATTCCAATAATGTATCACTGGAATCATCCCAACCATCCATATCATCCTCTTCCTATTGTTCATCATCTTTATCATTATTATCATTACAATTTTCCTCATCATTATTGTGGTCAATATCCATTTGTATTCCCTCCATGTGCAAGTGCATCAAAATATTTCTAAATTACACTTATTATGCACTTATAGATGTCATAAAACCCACATATTACTACACATGGAAGAAGTTTCCTAATTGAAAATAGTTGTAAAGAGAAAAAAATACTTTACCCAAAAAAAGAGGGTGTGAAATTTGGTTTCTTCACACTAAAAAATGATATGTCGTGGAAGCTACAATAAGAAAAGGCATATATTGTAGGTTGTATTATTTCAAGAATATAATGACTTATTTTTATGTGCCTTTGAGTTGGTTAGTTACATGAAAACTCACTTTATCAACATGTTGATCAATATTGTGCACAAAGTCAAACAAATGGAGAAGAGTAGGTGGCACTTCAAATTAGGTCCAAAATTTTGGTAATTCTACCCAATGCATTGTGCTTCTATTATATTTAATCTTTCTCAATTGGTATCTATTTGAAAATAATTTCTCCCTCATTTTTCTAAATAGTGCATTAAAATCATCCCACACCGATGTGATATATGCTCAATAAAGAAGATATTTTGGACTTTCTAAAATATTAATGAGTAAAACCCACTTGCAAATTTAAAAATAGAAGTCCACATAGATAAGATGAAGCCTTATTATATGGATTTATGGTTACATAGGCATATTATAAGTTATTTACATTAATTGTTTTACTTTAAGCATAATGAGAAACAAGGTAAATAAAAATTTCAAATTAATGGATCATATGTACTAATTAATCTATGTGAGAACAAATTAACGAATATATTCTTAGGCCTTGTGTACTTTTGAGGAAAAACTTGTAAGATGATTTATGTGTCAAGTTTGAAATTTTATCACGCACAGTGAAATTCAACATATTAACAAACCATGTTCATCTCACTTCATTTTATTACTGTTTAAAGTGATTTTTTTTTTTATTTGATATTATACTTATATGGATGCATAAAATGTCAATTTATGATGTTAATAAAAAGTATGCTTTAGTTGTTTGACTTTAAGCATAATGACAAACAAGGTAAACAAAGTTTCCAAAGGAGTGGATCCTATGTACTAATTAATCTATATGAGAACAAATAAATGAATATATTCTTAGACTCTATGTACCTTTGAAGACAAACTCATAAGATGATTTAATGTGTCAAGGTTGAAATTTTATCATGCATAGTAGAATTGAGCATCTCAACAAACCGTGTTCATCTCACTTCATTTTATTATTGCTTAAAGTGACATTTTGATTTTCATTTGATATTTGTACTTGCATGGATCCATAAAATGTCAATCTATGATGTCAATAAAAGGTACACATAGCAATGGAAATTACATTGTAAGACTTGTTTATTTGTCTTTACATTGCTTCCAATTTAGCCACATACTTTATATTTTTTACAATAATTATTTCAATTAAGTTATAAATACATGAAACAAAAAATGGTTAGATCATGTACATGCAATGTTGTGTGGTACATAATTAGAAGGATGATTAATATTTTTCTAGATATTGTTAGAAGATGAACGACCATGATGAATATATATTGAATGTTTCACCAAAAAACCTTATTAGTAAATAGATAATTAATTTAGGTTCTTTAACAAAGGCAATTCACTCATAAAACATAAGAAAACACAATCATCTCATTACTAAAGGAAGTCAACGCATAGAGTTATAAATTCAAAGTAATAGCAATGAGATCTACTACTAGTGATTCAAAGGAAATTTGCTCATAAAACGTAGGAAAACACAACCATTTTATTACTAAAGGAAGCCAGGCAAAGAGTTATTAATTCTGAGTAATAGCAATGAAATCTATTGCAAGTGGTAAAACATAAGATGTAGATCAATAAAACATTAAAAACCCCATAAGAATCTCAGGTCATTCAAGAAGAAAACCACTATGTATTACTGATATGAGTCAAAATACATAACGCAGCAGCTTGCTGCAAAAAGTCTCCAACCCCTAAAAAATTCGACTCTCTGCCCTTTAATATACTCGTTACATGATGAGATGATTTGCACCCTCTCTTTGTGTTCTGGCAGTAAAAACTTTTGAAAATACTGATCTCGATCATGAAGAATATAATATTGAATTTGATCTTCTAAAACTTCTATGTTCTTAGCAACTTCATCCACAATTGAATCTTATCCTCTGACTTGCACTCAAATGATTTTAGATTAGAAGACAAGGATAAAGAAAAAATTTCATCCACTTCCTCGTTAGTGTGATCATTATTTAATGTTGGTTGATGCAAGAATGACATGAAGAATAAACTTCTTCCTTTACTTGAGGATTATAGCAATTATCTTCTAGTATTTCCTCTTGTTGTTTTAAATGATTCTCATACTCCTAATGATCAAAAGACTGACAAGTCTGCTGCAAATTTTCATCAAACTCAGAGGATGTAACATTATTTTCATAAATAAACTCTTGTTGGGTTTCATTTTCATCTAAGAGAGAGGTTATCCTTTCTTCTTGGTGATGAAAGGGATTTTCATGAAGGGCCTCTAAAATTTCCTCATCCATAAACTCGTCATCTTCATAACAATTCTCCAAATATTCAATAAAACTCACACAATGTTTACAGCTGTATTTGACCAGCAATAAGGAGGGATGATACTCTTCATACATCTCATAAAATGCAACATGGAAATCAACAAGAAAATATAATGAACCATTTGGCAGGCTTTCGTACCAAGACCATGATTTTCCTTCTAAAGTGGCCATAAACATCTTCATGAGAAAATCCTCAGGGAACTAAACCTTAAGTCTGTGTACATGCATATGGAATCTAACCAAATGAAGAGCAGCATTGTCTTTCTTTTCATCTTTAAATATGGGAAGATAAGTTAACCATTCGACCTTTGGCATAGGATTTAGAAAAAAAAGGATGTGAGATTGATTCATAGGGGCATACCTGGCATTTATTCTTGCAATGGAACTCATCTTGGAACTTCATCAAGCTATTGATCTTCAAGCAGTGGAGTCACCATGAATCTATGAAATTTTTAATCCTTCAACAATGGAGTCGCCAAGGTAGTTACAGCCTCAAACAGATTCTGAGCTCTTGCTACCTTCAAGGGTTTAGCTTTAAAATTTCGGGAGATGTATATCTTCAGACTCTCGGCAGACGTACCAAAATTTTATCACAAAATTTCACCTGATTGGTTGTTGATCAGACAACTCTATGTAACTGTTTCAAACCAAATTTTGACTGAAGCTTAGCCTCTTCAGTTTGAGAGGGCCCTCTCAAAGGTGTTTATGATATTAGACAATGATAGGACTAGATGGCTAACTCTATTTGGAAAGCAACTTGATTTTTGTGTATGTAGGTTAAAAAGAATGCAGGCTTGCAACCATTGGGCTTATGGAGTTCAAAAATCAATAGGTTCAGTGGCAAGGTTTCTTGACATGGAAACTGAGGCAGATAAGGTTCTTTAACAAAGGAAATTCACTCATAAAACATAAGAAAACACAGTCATCTCATTACTAAAGGAAGTCAGCGCATAGAGTTATAAATTCAAAGTAATAGCAATGAGATCTACTACTAGTGATTCAAAGGAAATTTTCTTATAAAACATAAGAAAACACAACCATTTTATTACTAAAGGAAGCCAGAGCAAAGAGTTATAAATTCTGAGTAATAGCAATGAAATCTACTGCAAGTGGTAAAACCCCATAAGAATCTCAGGTCATTCAAGAAGAAAACCACTATGTATTACTGATATGAGTCAAAATACATAACGCAACAGCTTGCTGCAAAAAGTCTCCAACCCCTAACAAATTCGACTCTCTGCCCTTTAATATACTCGTTACATGATGAGATTATTTGCCTCCTGGCTACATTCATCGAATTTTTTCCTATTGACACCTTTCATAACCATAAAACATCTATTTAATGAGAAAATGATAGCTATCCTACTTCACAATTATTTTCCTAATAGGATTCAAACTGTTCATTATTACATTAACAACCTTATCTCCTAAAAACAATTACATCTTGACAACTATGCTTTCACATATTTGAATAGGGTGTGATGGGACTCATCACTACATGACACTTTAATTGACCTCCTCTAAAACTGGAAATAAACCCTGTTTTCTAGGAAAATTGGTCTTCATCTTCAAAAAATGGTTTGGCTGGTAGTTTGTCTTCATTTCGTGGCCTTTAAGTCTTGAATAACTGCTGTAATGGTCCTTTAACACTTTGATAATATCCAGTTGTTCAAAAATGCCCAAAAACCTGCTTATAAATCTCCAAAATAGTACTCTACGAAAGTAAGACAGTTTCGTAGCGTACTTTCGTAGCATTGCAAAAATACCATTTGCCATCAATGTTTTTGTTTATTTCCTTTGGTATTGTCTTCATCATCCTTAGACACCTCTATCATATCATTTTTCACCCTTTATAAACTTCTCAAACTGGTTCAAAAATAAAAAATAAAGCTACCATAATTTCGTAGCGTTTTGATGTTCTTCAAGCCCATGCACGCTACGAAACTGCTGAAAACTGTGGTTTTTCCAGATTTTTTCCTTGTTTCAAAAAGGAACCTTCCAGCTGTACAAATTTGATTTTCAACATGGTATTGACCTTTCTAAACATAAACCAACTCAGCCTAAGAGTCTTCAGGTGTTTCTTCTTCAAAAAACATTCTTTTCACCTTTAGCAAGTTTTTTCATCACTAAAATGACTCTATTTTTTCTAAAAACATAGGGCTTAGAGATGATCTCTTTTCTCCCTATCCTTGATAGATATTTAAAAACTGAAGGAGGTTTTTGTAGGTCAGTATGTCTTTAATAAAAGCCTCTCTTTTTTTTTTGAAACACATCTAGCTGTCCATAATCTGCATTCTAAAAACATATATAAAACAGGAAAATTTTGCATTCTAAAAAAAAGGCTGAAAGACATCCCTGTATCCCCCAATTTGTAGCACTTTTGAGAAAAGTGAAAGACATTATTGTTGTTTGATATTTTCTTGAAAATAACCTCTCTCAGTTTCTTAAAATACTTCTCTGTTTGCCCGGAAACCGCCCTTGAATTTGACTACTCAAAGTTAGAAAACAGAGAAATGCTTCATATTCGCTACGAAACTTTCAGCAATTTGGTAGCGTTTTTTGCCTATTTGACACTGAATTCACTACGAAAGTAGGGACTCATGGCTAAAATGACCTTTCCAGATTTAAATTCTTGGGAAATGAAAACTAATGGAAAATTATCACTAATGAGACATGATGTGACCTATATGGAGGTGATTTTGAGATGAAATGAGGGTGGTCTTCAAACTTAGGATAGGTTAAATATGAAAAAATGAAATTTCCTATGCCAATTTGAAAAAGGTTTAAGGAGACCTTACCCTTTTGAGGAGTGAACAGTATGACCATGTCAATTAATGACTCACAAAATTATGAGAGATAACATAATGAAAGACTATTATGTTCTCACAATTATAATACCCTAAATTCATATAACTAGGAAGTTATGTAGCCATGACTATAATTGTATTATGTTTGTTTTATCCTATTTAAGACATTGTTACAACCAAAATTACCATTATCAATATAGATCATGTGGCTTATGATAATCCTTGTGTGTATAGACAAATCATTTGTCTTGTATCGTAGTATTTAATGTTTAATGCAAGACTTTTATGTTTGCACATTGTAATACCCTACTTGAATCTCTAGGGAATAATGTGGCCATGATTAAAGCTATATTACGTGTTTTTTATTGAAACAACTAGGAGCTCATTAGTGAGCCTACAATGTAATAAAGGGGGAAAAGGTGGAAAAGGCATGGATACAATGAGCTATTAAGATGAATTCATGATTTTGGTTATTATTTTGCTTATTTTTTGCAATGGTGAAAAAAAATCATTAATTATTCAATTTATTGTTTCCATAATTTTATTTTCATTTGGAAATTCAATTTACATTGAAAATATAATTTAGGAATAGACTTATTTCAGTTTTATATTCATTATTTTTGTAAATCATTTTATCAATTTTTAATAGGCTAATATGGCATTGGTGTAATAGTATTTGTACTTAAAATACAAAAATGAATAATAAGTTATGCGTATGACTCCCTAGGATAAGTTATGTTTGTGATTCCAATGTTTATAATACCAAATTTTGCTTGAGTAAAACAAATATACTATGGCAATCAATATGTATTGTAACATTATTTTACTTTCCTTTTATTACTTACCTATTAAAGTCATAAATGATTTTATATTTCAATTTGTGTCACTTGAAAACTATTTCCGTAAAATCCACACTTTGGACACAACTTTTTCCTTGTATTTCAGTTAAGTATAAAAATATGAAACTTTTCTTTTTTTTTAAATAACACATTTATATTTTTGCTATTTTTTTAAGTTTATAGTTTTAAGGAAATTTATTTTTAATGGGATTAGAGTTTGTTTTATATATAAATTCAGAAAAAATAAATAAATAAAATTAAGCAAAAATAAATTAGATATTAAATCAAATGGTATCATGTTAAAAACCAAATTTATAAACTTTGATAATTTAATTTTTAAAACTAAAAATAACTAATAGTATCAAAATTAAATCTAATGAAATAATATTCGAAAACATTTTTTTTTTAACTTTAATAATTTCACTTCTAAAACTAAAAATAAAAATAACTAATAGTTTCAATGTTAAATCTAATAAATCATATTAAAAACAAATTTATAAAAATTGCTAAGTTCATTTATTAATTATAATAATAATAATAAATTTGAAAAAAATTCTTCAATTGTGATATTGCTAAAAAAATCTAGCAATGTTTTCAAAAAAATTGTATTAATTTCACTTAAATTTAGTTTAGATGATATTAAATAATTTTTAGATGAAAACTTTTTTCAACTAAAAAGTAGTTTCAACCATAAATTTTAAATGATATAACTAATTTTTGGCTTAGAACTATTTTCAACCATAGATTTTAGATGAAATCAATTAAATTTTAACTGAAAACTTATTTTTTAACTAAAAAGTAGTTTCAACCATGCAAACTAACTTTTAATTAAAATCATGTTAAAAAGGTTTCCACTCAAAAATCTTTGAGACCAAATAAAAATAATTTTCTCTTTTCCTTTTTTCACATAGAATAAGCATTATTCATTACATTAGATAATATTTTATTTAATTCATTTGCATATTTTCCCTTTGGCAAAATGCAAATAATATAAAATAAATGTTTCTCAAGTTTAAATTTTGTTTTTATTTTTTTAGGTTCTAGTTTGTTATAACATTTGATTTTGGGCTTAAAGTTCTTATTAGAAAACATTTTCAAAGCTTCAAGATTGCATCATTATAGAAGTAAAAGACATTTTTAGACATTTTTTCACGCCATGAGTAACTCTATGAATGAATAGTTTATTTTCATTAAGAGATAATATGAATATATACAAGGAGATGGAGGCTATTCGGTTTCATCTCCCAATGTCTCTTCGTCTTCCAGCGTTTTTTATTTCACTATTTACAATATTTACATAATATTTCTTAATCCCAAATATTATATGTCAACATTCCCCCCTTAATCATAAGGGATGTTGGTGATTCCAAGCATCATACTGAATTGTTCATATTTTTCCCTTCCAAGCGCTTTGGTGAAGATGTCTGCAATTTTCTCATTTGTGGAACAATGTCATAGGTGGCTTGTTTTGGCCCCAACATGATGTCGAATCAAACGGTATTTTATTTTGATGTACTTCGTTCGATCATGGAACTTTGGGTTCTTGGCCAACTTTATTGCAGAAGTGATGTCAATCAAACGAGGAGTTGAATGTACTTATTTCTCTTGCAAATCTTCCAGAATTTTTTTGCCACACAATTTCCTTTATTGCTTGAGTTGTTGCCACATATTTTTCCTCAGTTGTGGAATCTGCTAGAACTGATTGTTTGTGTGAACTCCACGATATATCTCTTGATCCAAGACTCACAGAATAACCTAAAGTAGATACTCCAGTTTCCTTATCTCCATCGAAATCTAAATTAGAGTATCCAATCAAGCTGAAGTCATCCACCTGTGTATAATTGGGTCCAAAGTCCTGAGTCCCATTCAAGTACTTTAGAACTCGTTTTGCATCAAACCAGTGACCCTCACAAGGCTTATGACAAAACCTAGAGAGGATTCCAATATAATAGTGAAGTTGCATCATCAAGAGCATAATGTTTGAAATTGAGTTTCAGAAGATGCTCAATCAATTTCTCGTACCAAGCTCCCAGTGCTTCCTTGAGGTCGTATAAGGATTTGACAAGATTGCATACTTTGTGTTCTCGGCCCTTCATAAAAAAATAGTTTTGGTTACGATATAAAAACATTATCTTTCGTATATCCATTTAAGAAAGCAGTTTTTACATCCATTTGATGGAATTTCCAACCATTTTGAGTTTCCAAGGAAAAGAGTGTATGAATGGTATCTCATTTTGTTGTGGGGCAAAAGGTTTCCTCATAATCAACCCCTTCCTTATATGACAAACATTTTTGCCACAAGCTCGGCTTTATGCTTGTAAAGTGAAGCCATCTACTTTATACTTGTTCTTGAAGACCCACTTGCAGCCTATTGGTTTGGTTCCCAATCGAGGATCAACCAGTTTCCAGGTGCCATTCTTTATCAAAGCATCATATTCTGTCTACATTTCTTCTTTCCATTCATCATGAGAAGCATTATCTTTGAAGGAATTTGGTTTGAAATTTGTAAACAAGTTCATTTCACAATCATAAGAAACATCCATATCAACAGGTGAATCAAGATTGTCTACATCACCTCCATTATGTCTGGTTGAGGTTCTTGCTCATGTCTTTCCAACCTCATCACGAAGAACACTTTCAATTGTATTTGTCAGCCATTTTGGAGGACCTTTCTGAGATGGACTAGGCTGCTTAGTTGGCTAAGGTGGGACTAAATCAAGATTTAGTCTCCCAATTTTTTCAATCACATCACTCAAAGTGTCATTAAAGGTTGGAGCTTCATGTGGAGGAGAGAGTGTTTTAGAATAAGATTCCACAGATTGATCCAGTATAAGGATCCCCCTTCATGATGTGGAATCTCATTATCAAACTCTTGAAAATACTTTGCACATCTAAATCTATCCAAGCGATCAAGTTGTCGCTCAACGATATTGTCAGTATTGGAATATTCAAGAAAGATCACACCTCTAGATATTATAAACTTCTTATTCACTTCATCATAGAGACGGTATGATTTGGAGTTATTTGAGTACCCTAGGAAGATACATTTGTGACTCCTTAGACCGATTTTGTTTCTTTGTTCCTTAGGTATCAAGGCATAACAGGTGGAAAGAAAAACCCTGAGCTGCCTCACCGAAGGAATGTGGCCATACCACATTTCATAAGGAGTCTCGTTTTTTACAGAATTAGATGGGAACCTATTCTTTATATGCAAAGGACATGGAATTGCACCATCCCAAAACATTAGCTTAAAATTCTTGAAAAACAACATTGAATGTACCATATTTAAAATTGTCTTGTTCATTCTTTCAGCTACTCCATTCTGTTAGGGATTATAAGCAACTGTTTTTTGATGTTTGATCCCATGTTGGTGAAGATTAATTTCAAATTCATTTGATGTATATTATTTTCCATTATTAGTACAAATAGATCCAACATGAGATTTTGTATCATTTTTAATCCATGCATGAACGTTCTTGAATGTTTCAAAATCTTTATATTTGTTCTTAAATAAATAAACCCAACACATTCTGGTGTAATCATCAATAAATGTCATCATATATTTATTACCATTTGCAAAAGAACCAAGCATTGGGAAACCTAAATCAGAATGAATGAGTTTGAGTTTTCTATGTGCTCTGGAATGAGAATCATGAAAATATTGTTTGATGTGCTTTCCTAAAATACAAGCATCACAGTGCTTAAGTTTCCTAGGAATTGTAGGAAAACCAGTAACACAATTTTTCTTCAACAAATGGAGGTTGTCATGGTTCAAGTGTCCAAATATAACATGTCATAAAAGACTTTATGGAAATGTACCTTCATCATAGTGAGAATTGTATGAATAGTTATGTGCATGAGAAGAGGTTCCTTGCAACTTCAGGATTCTTTCTTCTTCTATCCCAATCATGACAAGTGAGTAATATGATGCTTTTTTTACCTCAACCTTTCCATCAAATTTGTCCTTGCTGGCAGATGTGAACTAAATACAGCAAGTTTCTCCTCAAATCTGGGAGGTATAGAACATCATATAGAAGAAAGTCTTTAAGACCAGACAGTTTGATCTTGATGGTGCCAAGCCCTAATGGCTTTAGTTTTGACTTGTCTACAAAGTATACTACTCCATCAACATTATCAGTGAATTCTTCAAATAAATCTCTTTTGAAAGTCATGTGGCAAGTTGCTCCTGAATCAAGAAACCAAGCATCTTTCCATGAAGCAAGTTAAGCATTGAATAAGTCTTTAGTTACTCCAATGTTGCAATGTGCCACAACATAATGCGTTGATTTGGGTGCTTTTCCTTTCCCTTTGTCAGTTTTTTTACCTTTTCCTTCATTTCTTTCCTACTCAATTCTCTCTGAAGGCAGCTTACATGTTGAAACATCATGTCCATCTCTATTGCATCATATGTAATGAAGATAAGACCTTTCTCCTTTCAAATATTTCCCCCCCTGCCTTTGAAATTCTTCCTTCCTCTTCCTCTTTGGCCATCTCTTCCTCTAGAAGAATCTTGTGCATGATTCTTCTCTTTTTGTGCAAGGCACACTACTTCTTGACAAGACTGAGGAGTTGAATTCTTCCCAAAAGCTGTTAGGTCCCTATATTACTAGTATAGTCCCTTATTGTTGTTAGTGTAGCCCCCTTATTGTTATTATTGTGCCCTTAAATTATTATTGTTAGGTCGGCTAGGATTACATTGTGGCCCCACTAGGATTACATTATGGCCCCATTGACTCCTATATATAGAAAGGAGGTTTTGTAAATTGTATCATCCAAGAATTGTTCATTTATGTAATGTATTGGAGGTTGCCCCCTCGAAGTGGCTTATTTCTAAGGCGTTGATATCTCTTTTCATCTATTTTTAGCGATGGTTACACAACAAAAGCCTTGTCTCTTTCAACGAACTTCTTCTCAAGGGAGTCAAAGGTAATCTCCTTAAGTTTGCCACTTGATTGCAATGACTCAAGATAATGTGAATAGGTGGGATATAGTACCTTGACATAAGTTATGAGAGGAATATTTATTTCAACACCAGCGGTTTTTATGTCACGCATAATGGATATTACTTCTGATGCTAAGGCAAGAGGGTCATCATTTTTCAACTCAAGATTGAACAAATTAATCATTAATTGAACAACTTCAAGCTCAGAGTGTGAATCATACAATTCCTTCAACTTCTTTAAGTGATACAGCCATATGGCCGCAAATACTCAATTATGCATACCTAAGACTTAGTCTGCCCAGCGCCCATTCGGATAAGTTCATATATCTCTAAGACCCTTTAAAAAAAACATCTTTAATCTTCATTAAACAGTTTCGTGGAAGCTCCCTTCAATCCAACCATCATTTCAATCTTAAAAAGAAAAAATCCCGATCACACGAGATAATCATCGAAACTAGGCTTTGTGGTATTTCGAGTTAATAACCAAACCAATCCTTCAACTTATGCGCTTAAACCTTTAACGCTTTAACTTACCTTCATCTCCTTTCGCAATACCAAATGGCACATCGCAGATATTCATGCACAAATTCCAAAGCTCTTACCTTTAGCACTTCATCGCACATCTCAAAAATCACCATATTGCAGATCGCAAATTTATTACTTTATCGCAGTTTCCAGGGTATATCACAAATCGCAGATTTAACCCTCATCGCATTTCGACTATCGCAACTTCAATGCTCATCGCAAAAACAAACTCCTTCCGGCAAATGTGATATGCGATGAGATCTCCAACTGACACGTGGCTCCTCATCTGATCTCCCACTTATATTTGCGAAGTGATCTTGACTGTCAATTCTCGCTTCATCTGTGCGATATGATCCTAACCGTCCATCGCTCTTACTTCAATTTTGCGATTTGATCTCCACCGTCCATTCAATCTCACGCTTCTATTCAAAAATATCTTAAGTTTTGGGGAAAATCATGGTTTCAGCCTTCGAGAGAATGTAGTTGACTTCCTCCTCTCAGCTGGAATCTCACAACACAGAGACTCGAATTTTATCACTGCGACCTCACTCCATTCTCGCCTTTTGGCTCATCTCATACACAACACTCCTTCAACACATAAAAATGAACTCTGTCAATTACACATATTAATTTCATAATCATCCACAGCGTTAATCCCTCCTAAGCTTATTTCAGATATTCACTTGTACACATAACCGATTCTCGTCACTTCTCTGGCCTAATTTAATTCCTCCACTCTACAAGAAGTCGGATAATACAACTATCTATGCATGCCTAGATTTCTTCAAACACACAGGTAAATACAATTTCACTTGCAGGAATGTTTTCATTACATTTTAAAAAAAAATATTGTACATACAAATTATGTCAATCCTCGTTCCCATCTACTCAATCTAGGGCCTAATTTTCTTTAAAAATGGATTTCTCTCATCCTTCTCTCTCTGCCCCTAGGCTTACAATCAAATCTCCTCTATTTCCTATCTAATAATATGGTCCCTTAATGCCTTTGAGGCTTACAAATATATACAAAAGGATTCTGCAATCCTCACCAATCACTCATGTTTTCCTACATTTGAGAACATTTACAAATATGCCTCACAATATTTAATTAAATCCTATTATAAATATCTCACATAAAATCCACTCAAGACATTGAAAATTACATTAATTAAATACTTAGGGAACCAACTCCCTTGAAAACACAAGACCCCCTAAATTCTACTAAATGTACAAAATTTGGAACCATGATGCTCCTACATCATTAAGGCTTAAAAAGCATTTGAAAATGGCAAAATATGATAAGTCACCTCTTCATTTACTAACATTGCAGTCAAGACATAGGCCATGTTCTTCCTGTTTTCCCAAATGGCAAGCTCCTTGCCTGAAATAAGGTTTTCAGGTGCATTGTCTCTTTCTACTTCACAAATTACTTTCCAAAGCTCATTAAAAATGTGAATGTATTTTATCTTCGAGAGCCACTCATAATAATACTTTTTACCAGAAAAAACCTACTCCCACAATGGAGATTAGTGAATGCATTCTCAAAACACTCTTTAGGCAATTTCATTACCATTCACGACCTTCTTCAAAAATAAACTCAAATTTTATAGGTCGCATTCATTATCATTTTCATATAATGCTTCGAAAATAAACTCAAATTTTATATGCCACATTCATTATCATTTTCATATAAATCTTCACTTCATATACACTTTATTAAAAAAAACAATCAATCATACGTATTTTTTATGATTTAAAAAAAAAAACACCACATTTTATACCATACGCTCCATAGGAGCACATTTGACCCAACGCATGCAGCCTTCAAAAATGAGTTCGAATCAACGCACATAATATGCCATGTGTACTATATATGACCCAATATACCACGCACCAGCCGGAAATTGAACAATGGATAGCAAAGGCTGGAATATACATGTCGACGATTCAAACTCGACCTTCAAAATAATGCAACACTTCATTCACAGGTGGTTTGTGCACACGGTCTCACGGTGGCCATTAACGCAGAGCCATTACACGACCTTACACCAATGCACGAACAGTGATAGTTATCAGCCAGCCAAACGCACCATATATCTTCATATGCCATGACACCCGAGCTTCATATAACATTCAACGCCCTCTCCAACATATAACCAGTCAAAAAGTCCACGGTGTTCCCCCAGACAGGGCCAGAGTTTAACGCAGCATTCAATCAATTGGGACAAAAGATAATGACAGAAATTTGACAGAGAATAATGGCAGATAGGAGTTACAAGGCAGAAAAACTAATTTTGGGAGATGTCTCTTGATATTGATACCATGTCAGGTTATGAGTAATTCAACGAACTAATTGTTGTTTTGCATTAAGAGATGATATAAATATATACAAGGAGAAGGAGACTATTGGGTCTCATTTCTCAATGTATCTTAGTTTTATAGCTTTTTTTTTATTTCTCTATTTACACTATTTGCATAAGATTTCTTAATCTCAAATATTAAGTGTCAACACATTTTCAAAAAAATCTCATCACAATTTAATTGTTGATATTTGTAATCAGAGAAACGCTAAAAACAAAAAACAAAAAGAAGAAATAAATATTTAATAGTTAAAAATGTAAATGATAATGTCAAACAAATAATTTTCCATTTTAATCTTAATGGCATGCTAACAAAGAGCAAATGAATAATAACTCCAACAATGAAAATCATGTAATTGATGGAAGAATTAAAGAGGCAAATTTAGAGCATGGAATTGATGAACAAGTAAAAAAAAACTAGTTCCAAAGACATCCAATTTGATAATGACTTCATAAAGAACATTGATATAACCAAAATTCAAAAGTTTAGATAATTATACTAAACAAAAGCATGATGTCATTTTTTTTTACTTTTAAAAAATTAATCAATGCTAGCAAATACATAAATATTAAGGAGCAAATATTATCTAGTTTGATGAAGTACAAGGATATAAATAGGAAAAGGTAAAGTATAAAGTATTTAAAAGCATAGTTGTGGCAACCATGCATGATTATTAGGTGGAGAATTCTCACCCTTCAATGATAACAAATGATGTGTGATTTCAATAGCAAGAGGAAATTATAAATAACATAAAAAACATTTATTCAAGAACATTCAAGTTGATTTTTTTGAATGAATTCAAAGAAATGTGTTATAATATCAATACATTTGTTAACATATTTGTGAAAAATAAGCACATTTTAAGTTTGCCTCCATTTATGACAAGTGTTGCTCGGGATACATTGTTAAATTTGAATTATATTACAATACCTTCCTTGATTTTTGGCAAAATTTATTGGGAAAATTCCCTTCCCCTTTCCACAATTTGTGTTTTTATAACCAAAATTATGAAGGATTGCCTCATTATATGTTTTACCAAAAACAATATGTGTGGAAACAAAATGTAATTGTTGTGCTAACGTAGATTTATTCCATAAAAATTACCCTACTAATATTATTAATCCACCATTCACAAAGATAACGATTTGTTAGAGAATAGATTTCTTGTGATAGATTTTATGAACAAATTTGAAAGCAAAATCATAAATACACCAACCATTACTATAAAAAATGAGATGCATAGTGAATATAAGTATTATGAACAAACAACTATATATTTTTGTGTTTTGTGTATACATACAAAGATCAATTTTGATGATATGGAAATTAGTGACAACAATTTCCATACAATCAAAGAGGATCATTTCTATATTACTGATGACATACACAATATGCATTTCAATCATCATTCTTTTGATGTATTTTATAAATAATTGAATAAACATTGAATTCCTTTCAATCAAAACATGGATACGGCCTAGTGGAAGTGCTAGACAATTTAATTTAAACATAAGTATTCTATTGAATGTGTCAACTTCATAAGAGAATAGATATTTGACATATTTGGAATTCATTTGAGAATAAACATGGAAAGGAAGAGCATCATGGTGTTGAAGCATATGTCAAATGAGTACTCTAAAGATTCCATATGATCCATTTCTTTGAAATATTTGTATCATTCCATCAAAACGTCCTTTGGTATCAATCAAATTTAATTCTATCAAAATAATTAATGTTGGTCAAGCGATGTGCACATATAATTATATATTTTACATCTAACAAATTTAGATTGAACATTACACATAACATGTAAGTATATTAAATGATTTTTAAAGTAGAATGAAAAATTGTAATGTCTTGGAAGTATAATAAAAATTTAAAGCCCTCAAGTTTACATATGTATGACTACAAGTTTGTTTGCAACATTGAAATCAAGAATATTTGCATAGCTATTCCATGTGATGTTTGCATTTATGTAGGACTAAGAGTTTACACTCTATCAAAACATGTATTTGAAATGTATTTTCATTTTATATAACTAAGAAATCATATTTTGTCTTATTAGCATAGATGTATTATTCAAGAAGGGTTGTGGATACATAGTTGGAAATTACATAAACTTTAGAAATATGAAAAATTGAATCTCAAGGAATATTTCCACTTGCAACCTTGTAAGAGAAAATTCCAAAAAATGCCCTATTCTCCTTTAATGGTTATTGAGTTTTTTATCTTGTTATAGACTACAATAGAACATGTTCCATGTACTTAATTAATAAATTTCTTTCATGATTTTTCCTTCACTGAGTTCTTTTTATTTTTATTTTTTTTAAATGAAAAGGGGAATTTGTTTCTCTAACAAAGATGGTGCCTTCATTGTTATTACATTACTCGGAAATGACAAAAAAAAAAATATGAAGCCAATTTTGATGCAATGCACAAAACATGTATATTAAAGGTTATTTCCTTCAATAAACTCATAAAGTAATGATGATATTCAACATGTATACTAAAGGTTATTTCCTTCAATAAACTCATAAAGTAATGATGATATTCACTTTGAGGACTTTTAACCATATATTTTTTTTTCTAAGTAAGCTTAAATCTATTAATAAAACATATAATACAGCGGTATCAGGACGTCAGAAGCACCAAATAGTCAGCAAAATATCAAAAAATTGAACCGCCCTCAAGGGGAAATCGGCCCGAGAATCGTTTGAGAGCTGCCTCAGGAGAGGAAACCAGCTTTTACATGTCAAAATTGAGCTGAAAACAGAGCCGCCCTCGGGGGGAAACCGGCTCGCACCTTGTTTTAGAACAGACTCAACATAGGACACCATCTTGGACAAGCTAAGATTTGTAACAGACAGAACTAGCAAAATGACACTAAAATTAGACATAAAAACTGGAACACAGACTGAAGCGCTAGGGCCCATAGTCACCCGAGGGAGATTCCTCCTCAATTCTGCACCAGCCTCCTCCATCGTTGTCAAGAACTGGGACATTTTGACTTGCAGTAGCTCCTTCTTCGCGACCACCAGCCAACGGCTCCAAGTTCTGGAGGAGACATGAGATTCCTTCGACCACTTTCCGGGAGGAACCAATGTCCATCATCTGAGAAGCATGCTGACAGGTGGGAGGGGCCGGCGGGATGACAGGAGACGCTGAAGGAAGGGGAATAGGGGCAGCTTCAGGGATCTCCTTAAAAGAGACCGAAACCATAGCAATAACCAAGGGGCGAGAGGAATTACATTGAAAATGGAATATGGCAGTGGACAGGTTGCGCGTGGGAGCAGAGATAGCAGGCTGAGGATTAAGAGACTGCTGAGAGGCAGAGGCGCCATGCCGCGGGGAGGGAGGAAGGCGATGCACCCGACCCCTGCTACGAAGACTACAGGTTGGTGGAGGGCTTCCGCTAAGGCTATGAGAGGATGACTGAGAGTCAGGGGAAGGGGTGCGACCATGTCTGGATGAGCTGGGACGAGTGCTTCCCCTACGACATCGCAGGCGATGCCTTAAGCGTGGCATAGCAGCGGTAAGATGAGGAGAGAAGACGGAAAATTCAGGAGGCACAAGCGGTTGGAGCGAAGCGATCAAGCCTGGCAGCGAAGCAAAATGCAAAGAACAAAAAGGACTGTGACTGTGATGAAAACCAGGGGTGAAACTAATGCAACAGCCCAGAGGGCATCGCCTACCCACAGCAGTGCGGAGGCTGTGAACGTAGGCCTCAGGAGAGCAATAGGAACCCATGGGCAGGAGCTGCAGCGACATGGAGACATGCAACCCACAGCAAAACCAAACCATAAACTCTGAAACCACATTCGAATGCAGGGACGAAGGACCAAGGGGAGGCATTATGAAGCGAGAGTTGTCTCGGCCTCCCCACCGGCATAAATGCCGCGTAGGGTGGCGGCCTGCAATATTTAAGAGCCCAAGGGAGATTAAATGCGAGCCTCGGGTGGCCATGTGGCCTAGCCACGCGCCCGCCCGCTGATTGATTATCGTCATGTCCTTAATAACCACCCGCATCCGGGATTAACCATATGTTATGTGTTGACAATATAGCTACTTGATCTATGATATTCGTATAATGTTATTGTGTATCCTCGAGGGGAAAAAGATAATAAAATATATATAAATTTTCTATCCTTGAAGACATATAGATAGTAATATGAGAACTTAGCTTGACTTTTATATATATATGCTCTAAATCCATGTAGACATATAGATGATATAATTAAGTGTAAGAACAAATTGTTTTTACTTCTTAATAAAAGCTAGAGTTTGTCATTATAGGCACACATAGTTTAATTCTATTATGAGCAATTGATAGCTTAGACCTTTTAAAATAGGGCCCACTCATTTGGTATTGGAATTGTCTTCTTTTTTTCATATTTCCTTTACAGGCATTAGTTATAATATTCATTTTTATTAATAGTATTTATAAATTCTTTATCACTATTTTCAAATTTGTGGAGAACATATGAAAAACATAATTTCAACACAAGTTTAGTTATTATGAACAATAAAATTTTGTGTTGATGAGAAAACTTTAAAGTAATATATGTGTTCGATGATAAAACCTTAAAAGTCAATATATTTGTCTCCATTAATGAATGGTCATAAATTGCATGAATATTGAACCACACAGATTTAGCATGGACATATTTTATTTTTCCACTTGCACTTTTTAAATCTGCTTTCTCTTTTATTTGAAGCAACATGATATTAAAATTATTTTTCTATCACAATTAAATATTTATAGCTTGTAAAAATTATGATGCATTAGTACTTAATTTTGTGTTGATAGTACATAGTGTCTTATAAGTTCTTTAGAAGCTCGAGTTCGGGTTGGTAACAAGTAAATATACATGTGTTTTTAATCAAAATTTAGAAGTGCATAAGAACACAACCAATATTTTTACTTAAAATTCCCTAGGTGCTTCTTATGGCCATTGAAACCTCTCCAAAATAGCAAATATTAACATGGTTAGCTCTCCAAAACAACAAACATTAACATGGTTTGCTAGATGATTTTGTCTTTTTTTTTTTAATAAACCATTTTCATTACTTTCACAAGAGATTAAATGTTTCTAGATATGGTTATTCAATATAATAAAAGCATGTATTATATTTCCTCTCTATTAAAATATCATGCTTTATATTATAATATCATTCTTTAAATTATAATATCATGATTTAAAGGGAGAATATCACTCTTATATATCATTTACATTTCTCTTTTCTTTTAAATAAATTTCTCGTTTATATGTTTATATTTTCATGAAACTGTACAAACATATCGTTCTTTTTTTTCTTTTTTTAAATATATTTCTTTTTTCTATGTTTTCATGAAAGTGTACAAACATGTCACATATTATTCTGATGGCTTATGATTGAGAAAATTGAATAAATGAAGTATTTATTTTCAAGATCCTTTTATTTTTACACATGTCAAGTAGTATTCACAAGGCATGGTCTCTAATCCTCTATCTTTGATTTTCCCTTCTAATGTCCCATTTTGATTGGTATTTTGCTCTATCTTTGATTTTTTCTTCTAATGCCTCATTTTTATTGGAATTTTTATTATTAATATTATTAATTTTAAATTAATTCAAAATGTGTTAGCATAGTATTTCCTATGCTCTATCTTTGCTTTTCCCTTCTAATGCCCCATTTTTATTGGAATTTTGTTCTATCTTTGATTTTTTCTTCTAATGCCTCACTTTTATTGGACCTTTTATGATCAATATTATTAATTTAAAATTAATTCAAAATGTGTTAGCATAGTATTTCCTATGTAGTATGAATACATTTCCATGTTTAAAATCTTTCTAACTTTTAACATTTGTTAAATAATTTTCACAAAACCTTGCCCTTAATGGTTGTCTTTGATTTTTCCTTTTAACATTGAGTTTTTATTGTACATATTATGATGTAATATTATTACTTTTATAGGCATTCAAACTACATTAACGACCTAGTATTTTTTATGGATACATTCTCATATAATTAAGCATAAAAAATGGTTAATATCATCAATTATTGTTAAATGATGTAATAGGTTGAAATATTCAACAATAATCGGAGGGGATAAATCAATATTAACATATTTTAACTTCAAAAACTTGTAAATGCATCCACAGATATAAAGCAAAGCACATAAATATACATGGCTCGGAGATTTTTACATGGAAAACCATCAAATGTTTATATATATATATATATATATATATATATATATATATATATATATATATATATATATATATATCAACACCAAAACTTATACAAGAGTTAGTATTAGTCAAAGAAATTCTACCATCTTTGCAACTATTTATTTGTCATTCACACAAGCACTTGGTTTCAAAAAAAATGACTTTCTTAGCAACAAAAATTCCATCAGCAAATGAACTTTGAACTCGACCTCCTTATCACCAAAAAGCGGCCTCAATGGGTGCCAAAACAAGACTGAAACTTGGACTTTAATGCACCCTAAACTCAACCCTCAAATAATAATAACTCATCTTCTAAAACTTTGCCTCCTCCATAGGGTTCAACCTCCTCAGCAAAGAACAGTGTTAAATCTTCAAAAATAGACCTAAAATGTGCCTTAAAACATACTAGGATTTGGCCCTCAAAACAAGCCTAAGTTTGACCTTCTTTGTAGCAGAACTTCAGTTTTGAAATTTAGTCTCAAACAATCATAGGCCACTACTCTTAGAATAGGTCTAAAACTTAGCCTTCCACACTGGAATATGGCCTTCAAAGGGAACAAAGTTCAACCCTAAAAAAAAAGTATGTAAATAACCTTATAACCAACAGTAGAAATCTTCAAAAAAATTTCCAAAATTCCTTCCAAAATAAGAAAAAAATATTTTCAAAATAAGCCAAAAACCCTTTCAAAATGTCTCAAAAATCCTTCCCTGGAAAGTATCCCTAAATCATCTCTTATTCACTTATGGTTCATGAGGTATGAACCCAAATCTTTTTTTATTTGCTTATTTGAACAGATCCAAACATGCTTGAGAAAGTGACATGAAGGCTCCTTCTCGCGCCTATTTATAGTGCGTTTTGGGTCTAGGCTGGGTCGACTTGTCCATTGGATGGATTGGCTTGTGTAACTAGCAAAATGTGTAGTGAATATTCGAAAAAAAAAATCCTCAATTATGAGGAGAGAGAGCGAGTGTCATATACCATTGGAAAGGTCTCAGAATAAGATTTCCAACCATATCTATTATGCTTCCATTTGAGCTAGGTAAATGGAGTAAAAACACATTCAAAGATAGGGTATCCAAACGGGGCATCATAATTCCAAAAACAATATTTTGAAATATGTTAGTTGAATATATAATTTTATCTTTCATTTGGATATCCTTTGACATCACTGACAACTTCTTTCAATGATATACCTTTTTTTATTTGATGGAAACCATCATACTCCCCTTCTGATCATGCTCCCCCTATCTTCTTGCTTCTTGAACTTTCTCTCCCCCTTTAACATCACAATGGAAAAGGATAACTCCCCCTGACACTGTCTCTCCCCTTGTCTTTCTTTGATGAATATTGTGCATATCAATTTGGAGCATATTCTACTCCCAGTTTCTATCTGAGATAATCAAATGTCTCTCTTGGAAGTGGTTTCGTGAAGATGTCTGCAATTTGTTCCTTCGTCCCAACATACTCTAACTCGATATGACTTTTTGTGACTTACTCCCTTAGAAAGTGAAAGTTGATAAGAATATGCTTGGTCTTGGAATGCATCATTCTATTCTTGGAGATGTTTATTGCACTAGTGTTGTCACAAATTATCGAAATAGGCTCGTCATATTTTACTTGTATGTCGTGCAAGGCTAGCTTCATCAAGAGGACCTAAGTACAACAAGTTGATGTTCGAATATAACCTGCTTCTGTTGTAAACAAGGATACTAAAGATTTCTTCTTGCTCAACTAGGATACTAAACAGTCACCCAAGTATAAGGTTGCTCCTCATGTACTTCTTCTGTCATCTATACTTCCTCCCCAATTTGCATCTTTGTAAGCTATCAATGTCAATTCCTTTCCATTCAAAAACCACAACCCAAATTCAACTATTCCTTTGAGATATCTTAAGATCCTTTTCCCTGCTAGAACATGATTTTCCTTCGGTGCTACTTGAAATCTTGCAACATGTCCAGCTGCTTGCATTACATCTAGTCTTGATGTTGTCACATATAGTAGGCTACCAATCATTGATCTATAGATTCCTTGATCCACCTCCTTGGATTCATATTATTTGCTCAACTTGCATATGGTGACCATAGGATGTTATGAAACCAGCTCACAAAATAGAAGAAAGATATATCAACGACTTAGAGATCAATCTCTTCGAGGGGGCAACCTCCTTTACATTACATAAATGAAAAATTCTTGGATGATACAAATAAAAACACCTCCTTTATATATATAGGAATCCATGGGGTCACAATATAATCAAAGTCGACCTAACAAGAATAATGTAAGGGCACAACAATAACAATAGTGACTTTTATGGGGTATCATAATAACAATATGGGGGCTACAGGGGTACAACAATAACAATAAGGGGGTTACACTAACAACAATAAGGTAC
Organism: Pinus albicaulis; assembly: GCA_034641835.2. Lineage (NCBI taxonomy): Eukaryota > Viridiplantae > Streptophyta > Pinopsida > Pinales > Pinaceae > Pinus > Pinus albicaulis. The sequence continues at coordinate 1,092,688,824 of CM076583.1, forward strand.
TACACTAGTAATATAGGGACCTAACATGCCCCTCTCCTTCAAAAAAGTCTTGTCTTCAACGCTTGAGTAGCTCAGGATACTTCTGTATTAAATTATCATCCTCCCATGTGGAATATTCAGTCGGTAAGTTATTCCACTTGATGAGATACTCTGAAATTGATCATTTTTGTAGCTGTCGAGTTCTTGTTTTAGTGACTACTTCAGGTTTCAATATGATTTTTTGATCAGGAGATCCAGTCTCTTGTAGAAAAATGCTCAAAAATGAAGTTGCTCAGAATTGGTCCAAACTAGAACGACTGGAAAGAGCTCAGAAAAACGATCCTATAGATGCAAACGGCACTGAAAACCGACGCTGTATGAGAAAGTTATTCAGCTTTGAAGTTTGTCAATTTCAGTTAGAAAATGGCCAATTTGACTTTATAAAAAAAATTATTATTAAAAGAAGAATATTCCACAGAATATTTTGGGAATATTCCATAGAATATTCTACGAAATATTCCGCAGGCGGCCAATCATAGGGCGTCACATGGCCAGCCCGGAAGCCGCCACGTGACCCCAAGGTGGAACGAAAAGGCGTTTCAAAATTTTTTGTGCACACGACAGGATTTGAACCCGGGTGGGCGCGATAACAACCAAGCGGCCCAACCATTAGGCCATGGGCAGTGCTTATTAACCATTGGCATGAAGTTATATTTAAGGTTTTAATGTTGTTTGGGACGTGGTCCTATGGACCGGCGGATGCACATTATAATATTTGTTATATATTAAAGTTCTCCGCGCAATAAACTCAATGTTATTCAATACATTTCATTCGGTGCAGTCACATGGCATTATCCGTCAGCCCCTCATTTCTGCAGAACTTTGGGCGGTGTGCCAATTATGGCGCCATTTCCAAAATTTATCGGGCTTCTCACAGAGTTCCACGATTTGGCCAGGACTTCACAGCCTATTTGGGCTATGTCTTAGGTTAGCCATAAATTTGGCTAGGGAAGTCCAATTGAAGCGATTTTTTTTTTTTGGGTATTGAAGCATTCTGGAGCTGTTGGGACAGGTTGTAGAGCCATTAGGGCACTCTGTCAGTGATTTTATCAGCGAATTTTCTTGTGGAGCCACCAGGGCTTGGTGAAATATCAGCTGTATTGGACTATACTCATCCATTTGAGGTGAATGAATAGTCGATTTTTACTGTTTTTAGTCCTCTGTTTCTGAATTTGCAGCTATTTTAGCCTTTTGAGGTTTTCTTCACAGTGTAATACTTATTTTGAGCATTAATGAAAGAGGGAAAAACCTATTTGGAGGCTTTTGGACGCAGTAGAGGTAGCCCAAGAGAGGGGTGAATTGCTTAAACAAATGCTTACTGTTATGCTGTGCATTTTTGCTGCTATATTCTAGTTTTACTACATTAAACATTAATTTTTAATAAGTCCACTTTTCCCAATGAGACTTATACAGTGATCAAAACTCATTAGTTTCACTTCAAACCACATTACTTCTATTGTAGAATACTTGAACTTGCTTATTCACACATAAAATTTGGTTAATGAATACTTTGCAAACATAAACAAATACTTTCATTGACAGATCGATTTAGTGTTTACCTTATATTTCTTTAGGCAGAGCCAGTAAGCTTCTGGTTTCATCCTTTCTAGTAAAGGTGAAATAACCAGTAAAAGCCCCTACTGTCTATCTCTGTATAAGAAATATTTTGTTCACACAATTTCAGATCATATTTGGTATCAGAGCTCTAGGTTTTGTTTAAGAGTTTGTGAAATTTGTGCAAGAAGATTGTGTTATTCTACAAAATTTGATGCTTACTAGGCTGAAATTGAAAAGAGGGGAAGGTCAATTGGTTAGAGAACAAGATAATCCTCAACCAATTAGGGCTAGGGTGCCATTATCTCCACCTTCCATTTCATCCTCATTAGCCTTAGAATCAGCCACAAACATGTCTTCCAGAGAATGAGAAGCACATGAGGAAATGGATCCCAAGGAAGAAGAAAGAGTATTTAGAAAATCTTTCTTGGACATGACTGAGATGGTTAGGATCCTCATTGGGAGAGAAGCAAATGGGATGATTTGGAGATGGTCTGAAAACCAAAAGAGAAAGAAGGATATTCTTCGGGGGAGAGGGAGGAGAAAAGAACAGAGATCGTTAAGAAAGGAATGGAAATGGTGATCCTTTATCTCCATCGTCATCCTCTTCCTCCACTTCATCCTCTTCAACTTCTGTTAATCAGTCTCACAAAACAAAAACATCTCTTAAAAATCCTTTGTTAAAGCTTGATGTGAAGTTTGAGTTGTCGATGTTTAATGGTGATGTGAATGTAGAAAAATTGGATAATTGGATTAGACAGCTGGAATTCTATCTAAGAATTCATAATTTGCATGATGATGACACAAAAATCCAATCAGCCTCTTTGAGAATGGATGGAGCAGCTTTGGTTTGGTGGGAAGCCAAGACCAGGGAGGAAATTAAAAAGCATGGTAAGATAACTCTAACTTGGAATGGGTTTATTCTTGCTATTAAGAAACATTTTTATACTCTTGTCTTCGGAAAGAAATTATGAATTAGAAAAAAATTTTAGGCAACTTAAGGGTCAAAATGTGCAGAATTATACAAAGAGTTTAGAAGAGCACTTCTACTTGGAGTGAACTTACAAAGTCAAGACACCTTGTTGAAATACATAGGAGGTTTGCACAATTATAAACATACTATTCTAATGTTCAATCCTACCAGCTTAGATGAAGTCTGTGTCCAGGCTACACATTTAGAAGCCAGAGGAAAGAATACTTTTGAATGAGGATAGTAATTTCAAAAAAAAAGGAAAGAAAAGAGTTGCAAATTCAAGAAAAGAAAAAGGAAAGTTCTTTTGCAAGAACTGTTCAAAGACAAGTCATGATGAAGATCATTGTTGGAAGCTTCATCCTGAACTAAAACAAGAAAAATACAAGAACAAGGACAAGACCAAAGAAAAGGGGAAAACTGTAGCAACAGTTGAGCAAGACTTAGGGTCAGACGCTGGTGATGAGACAAAAAGCATCTCCATGGTTTTAAAGAACATTAAGGGGAAAGAAGTGGTGCAAGACACAATTCCCAGTTCTAGCTCTTTAAATTGTCACAAATATACTCATTGAGAAAAGAGGAGGATAGAGCTCTTCCATGTGAGGGTAATTTCAAAACATACCAAAATTGACACACTGTTTGACAGTGGGTCACAAGCTAATCTCATATCTGAAGACTTGGTCAAGCATCTTAAACTTGAGACCATTCCAGATCCGAAGCCTTATCCACTTGGGTGGATATGCAAGGATGCCAATTTGCAAGTCTCAAGAAAGTGCATATTGCACTTTGCAATAACTGCACACTTTATTGACACAATTGAACTTGATGTGGTGTCGCTCGATATTTCAGGAATTGTTTTGGGAAGTCCTTACTTATTTGACAGAAAGGCCATCTTTCATTGCCATGAAAACACGTATCACCTGTTCAAACATGGTAAAGAGTTCATTGTGAGAGCACACAAGAAGAAGCTAGAATCTTTTTTACTCCATGCAAGTCAATTGAAAAGGCTGGTTAATGCAAGTCAAAGTCTAACTTTGTTAATGTTGAAACGACCAGATTTTGAGCATTCGCCTTTTTATGATGTTGCTAATGATTTGTATCAATTTGATAACAGTTTTTCTTTGAAAGAAGATGATGTTATGTTGCACAAATTACCTTTTGGGTCAGCCAATGTAGTGAATGAAGTGTCCAAGCAAAGCAGTGCAAGCAAGGAGGACACACAATTCAGCATGGGAAAAAGTTGGTTTTAGAATGGTAGAATTCGCCATGGGAACAATTTGCAAGGTGAAAGTTATTTTAAATATTCTGGGAAGTTTTATCAGTGTAGAAAAAGTTTGTTTTATGCAGATTACAATTTTTTTTCTAAAAATTTTAATCATTTGCATCATGACTCAGTCAATCTTAGCAATGGTCGATCAGTTGATTCCAGAGACAGATTATCATTTTCTCAAAAGCTCCATTGATAGGCGGGTAGTTTCGATTGTTGAGGTGAAGAGTGGAGAATCAGTCTCCACATTATCAGTTTCACTAGTCAGAGAGCTTTTGGGGTCCAAAAGCTTCCCATTTGGGAGGTGTGATCAAGAGATCAAGTCTTTTGTGGAAAAATGCTCAAAAAAATTGTTGCTCAGAATTGGTCCAAACCAGAACGACTGGAAAGAGCTCGGAAAAACGATCCTGTAGACACGAACGACACTGAAAACCGAGCTGTATGAGAAAGTTATTCAACTTTGAATTTTCTCAATTTCAGTTTAAAAATGGCCAATTTGACTTTATAAAAATCTTTTATTAAAAAAAGAATATTCCACAGAATATTCTGGGAATATTTCGTGGAATATTCCATAGAATATTTTGCAGGATATTCTATTGGCTGCCAATCAGAGGGCACCGCGTAGACAGCCCGGAGGCCGCCACATGGCCCCAAGGTCGAATGAAATGGTTTAACAAAATATTTATTTGGTCGCGGACGGGTTCGACCCCGGGTTAGGGGGGTGGCAATGGAACGACCCAACCGTTGGGCTAGAGCTGTGATTCTTAATATATTGCGGAACGAACTCATATTTAAAGTTTCTTTTTGTTTGGGCGGGGCTCGAAAGGGGGCCAGCCCCCTCATCATATAACCCTATGGCTCAGAACCATGAGCTAATTCAGTTGGTGCACAACAACTTTTAAAAGAACGGGCATATGGAGCAGAGTTCGTTTAATATATGGTTTTTAAACCTTAACAAACGCCGCATAAAACTCAAAGTCATTCAACCAATTTCCGAAGGTTATGGTTCCGAGGGCCTATCTCTTTAACACCCACAGTTGGTAGAGTTATGGTGGAGGTGCCAGTTTTAGCGCCAACCCCATTTTTGTCGGACTTATCTGGAGTTGTTCCACATTTAGTGAAGTTTTTCTAGGAAACACTGGGAAAACTTCAGTTAGCCATAACTTTGGCTAGGAAAGTCCAATTAGGATGAAATTGTTTTTGATTTGGGGGTATTGAAGCATTCTGGAGCTGTTGGAATAGGTTGTAGAGCCATCAGGGCACTCTGTCAGTGATTTTATCAACTAATTTTTTTTGTGGAGCCACTAGGGCTTGGTGAAAGATCAGCTGTATTGGACTATACTCATCCATTTGAGGTGAATGAATAGTCGATTTTTACTGTTTTCAGTCCTCTGTTTCTAAATCTGCAGCTATTTTAGCCTTTTGAGGCTTTCTTCATAGTGTAATACTTATTTTGAACATTAATGAAAGAGGGAAAAGCCTATTTGGAGGCTTTTGGACCTAGCAGAGGTAGCCCAAGAGAGGGGTGAACTGCTTAAATAACTTCTTATTGTTATGCTGTGCATTTTTGCTGCTATATTCCATATTTTACTACATTAGACCATAATTTTTAATAAGTCCACTTTTCCCAATGAGACTTATACAGTGATCAAAACTCATTATTTTCACTTCAAACCACATTACTTCCATTGCAGAATACTTGAACTTGCTTATTCACACATAAAATTTGGTTAATGAATACTTTGCAAACATAAACAACTACTTTCATTACCATATTGATTTAGTGTTTACCTTATATTTCTTTAGGCAGAGCCAGTAAGAGGGCCAGAAGCTTCTGATTTCATCCTTTCTAGTAAAGGTGAAATAACCAGTAAAAGCCCCTACTGTCTATCTCTGTATAAGAAATGTTTTGTTCACACATTTCAGATCATTTTTCTTTCCTCATCAAGTTCTCGCAATATTGTTTGAACTGGAAGTTTGTCACCTATAACCTTCTTTAAGCATGAAATATGGAAAATTGGGTGCACTCAATAAGGAGGAAGCTCCAATTTGTATGTCATAGTACCAATCTTTTGCAACACCTTGTGAGGACCATAGTATTGTGGCGATAATTTATTATCCTTCTTAGCTTGCTTGAGGGACATTTGTTTGTATGGTTGTAGTCGTAAAAATAGCCAATCTCCTACATCAAAACTTCTCTCATTGGGATGTTCATTTGCATGTTGTTTCATTCGATTTTGTGTTAAATTTAGGTTATCCTTTAATAATTGGAGAACTTGTTGTTGATGCTCGATGTAATCTTCCACTTCTTGAACATTAGAATTTTCTCTTAAAGTGATGTGATGGATGGTGGGTGATATTCATAAAGTGCCATAAACGGGGTCATTTTTGCTGCAGTATGGAAGGAAGTGTTATACCACCATTCAGCCAAAGGTAACAACTTGACCCAGTGTGTTTTTTTATCAGATACAAAACAACAAAGATAACCTTCCAAACATTTGTTCATTATCTCATTTTTCCCATTGGATTGAGGATCATAAGATGAGCTATGAGAGAAAATAATTTCATTAAACAATTTCCACTAAAATTGGGATCTATGTTGCTTACAATAATCTTTGGGTTTCCATGTAGCTTTTTACTTGTTTCCAGAAATGCAGTAGCAAATGTACTTGCTTTAAATGGATGGGATAATGCACAAAAGTGTGCATACTTGGTAAGTCTATCAACTACCACCATGTTGACACTCTTTCCTTCGGACTTAGGTAAACCTGTGATAAAATCCATTGAAACATCCTCCCAACATTGACTTGGAATGGATAAAGGTTGTAGCAGACCCGGGGTCTTAATTGTCTCAACTTTACTTTTTTGGTAGACCAAACAATCTGCCACAAACTTTTGAATATCAGATTTAAGGCCATACCAAAAAAAATCTCTTCATCCTTTGTTACGAATATATAAAAATCTGCGGGTGTCCTAAGGAGAGGTGTGCAATTCCAAAAAGAATCTTTTGTTTTAGTTGGAATTTCTTACAAATATATAAGCGATATTTGTACCATAAGGAATCATTTTTCCAACTAAATGTATGAGATGTACTTGTATCTTGATGCAACTTTTGAATGAATGTCCACACTTCTTCGTCCTTCTTCCATTCATCCCTTGCTTCGGTATCCAATCCTGTTGGATAATAGAAATGGAAAAAAGCAACGCTTCCACCTCTTTATCCTTTCTTGAGAGTGAATTTGCAACAACAATTAGCTTTCCTTTTTTGTAGATGATTTCAAATTCATAACCCAACATCTTTGGGACCCATTTTTTCTACTCTTCTAATGATAGCCTTTGTTCCAAAAAGTTTTAATACTATCATGATCATTTTTTTACCTTGAAGTGTCTTCCCATTAGGTAAGTTTTCCATTTCTTTAGCGCATGTAGTATTGCCAACATTTCTTTCTCATAAATAGCTTTCGCCGTCTTTTCCTTTGATTGGACGACTTTCAAAAGCAATGGGTCTTCCTTCTTGCATTAAAACAACACCAATTCCATTTCCTAAGGCATCACATTCCACGATAAGGGTTTTTGTGAAGTACGGCATAGTTAAGACCGATGTTAGGCACATTGCCTCTTTAAGATGTTCAAAGGCCTTAGTTGCTTCCAGAGACCATGAAAATGCATCTTTCTTGAATAATGTTGTTAGAGGTGCTGCTATTCTCCAATAATTTTTAACAAACTTGCGATAATACCCTGTTAACCCAAGAAATCCTCGCAACTAATTTATGGTTGTGGGGAATTTCCATTCCTTAATGGATTTGATTTTGTTAGGGACTACCTTTTTGGAAATGCGAGGGAGGGGGGGGGGGGTGAACCAATATTCCTTTCAATTAGAGCATTAGTTAATCTTCAATTATTATCAGTGTTTTTATAATGATAGCAGAAAATAAGAGGAACACAAATGCACACATTTTTTAAGGTGGAAACCCACTCTGGGACAAAAACCACTTAATGCTTTTCTAATAATTCTTTAATATTCAACTCTATTGAAAATAAGCTCAACTTCCTAGAATCTAGAAAAGCATTCTTCTCCGACTCCCATTGGATGGATGTCAACGCCGCACGGGGATTATTCGATGATCAACTAAACAAGTACTGACACCCAGCCAGTCTACCAACTCACTCCAGCACCACCTACCTGCAGCAGAAGAATAAAAGAATAATGGACTCCCGTACCAGGAAAAATGGTCCACTTTACAATGATATAGAATGATGTAGAAGAAGAAGATATACTGGACCATAACCCCAACTTTGACACAACCACCTAATGACGACCCTAGACCTCCCAACACTACCTCTTCAACCCTTGGCAGATAGACACTAGTACAATTTGTACAATAATGTATTTACAATGACTAAGTACAATGATACCTTTACAATCATTGTATGCAGTGTTGCCCACTTGAAGAATTCATATGATGAACTTCTTGCTGTTGTTATGCACCTCGGTTGCTGCTCTTGTCATGCTACCCTCTGCTGCACCTTGCTTTGCTTTGCTACCATAGAAAGTCTGGTCCTTTGCAACCCTTGACAACACATGATCTAGATTTTTCTTGCCTTCTAGGAGCTCGATATTGAATCTGGCGTATCTCTGTTATTTCAGATCCTCAATATCTGATTTTCGGTCCTGCAGTAGTCCTCTGAGTCTTCTTTCCAATTCCACAGACCTGACCCAATTTGGATTCTTCAAGAGAGAGTTATACCCAATCTCTCACAATGCCCTAATTATGGACTGTTTTAGCATAGCGCACTTGTACGGCGTGCCACGTGTCATTGTTTCTTCATTTGGTTATGAAATTGATAGAGCGAAAATTACAGATTGTGCACTATCAGCCACTTTTTACGGAATTCCAATCTGATACTCAGAGAGAGAGTTATGACGAATTTATCAAGGTCACTTCTTTGAGATGAATTTCAGGAGCCTGCAAAAACCCTGACTTCCACAGATCATATCTCTAAAAATATTGCGCACCTTGATCTGAAATTTTTACAGCAGCTTCCTCAGGATTTCGGCTTCGCCTCATAAAAATTTTAGCTTCTGAACCTTCGTAGAAAAAATTTAGAGCGAAAATTACATGATGACCTGTTTCAAAAGGCGAAATCTCTTGCATAAGGAGGAAATGAGGATCACAATTTATATAAATGCTTAGGTTGAGAGGGGCTTCAACAAGTGAACGTGGGAGGGATTTTAGGAGCTTAAAAAATATTAATTATGACTTTTCAATGACCCATGCCCCAACCCCATGGGGTTTTATCCCACTAACTAGGGGTACAAACTTCAAACATGAATATCTCTCAAACCGTGAAGAATTACATGGCGTGCCATATATCAACGGAAACATCTCGACAAGTAGAAACCATAAAAATCATTATTGACCCATAATATATTAATTTGGTAGGTCAAAATTCCCATGCAATATTGGGTTAGCCCCTGGTGCTACTTGGGTTGACATCAATGACAACCGCTGATCAACAATCTCCCCCTTTGGCATTGATGGCAACATAAGTAATCCCCATGCAATCATGACACCTCTTCCTACAACATTCTCTCCCCCTTTGACATCAATGGCAAAGGGTAACTCCCCCTGAAACACAACCATCCTGCGGACCTGTACACACTTCCACTCCCGCTGACACACAACCATCCTGCATACCTGTACACACTTCCACTCCCCCTGACACACAATCGTCCTGCAGACCTGTAATCTAATGAGAAATTGGGAGTATCCCAAGCTTTTGACGAAGATATTCAAATGCTTCACGAGGTAAAGGTTTAGTGAAGATATCAACAATTTGTTCTTTTGTACAAACATACTCAAGTTTGATATTCTTTTCAGCGACTTGTTCTCTAACAAAATGATATTTGATCGGAATGTGTTTTGTTTTTGAATGCATGACATGATTCTTGGAGATGCTGATGGCACTAGTGTTGTCATAGAATATGGGAATAGGCTCACTGAATTGTACTTGAAGATCTTGCAAAGTTTGTTTCATCCAAAGGACTTGAGTACAACATGATGCTGCTGCAATGTATTCTGCTTCCGCTGTAGATAACGAGATTGAAGTTTGCCTTTTGCTCAACCATGATACGAGACAACCACCTAGATAGAATGTTGCTCCACTAGTACTCTTACGATCATCAACGCTTCCTGCCCAATCTGCATCTGTAAAGGCTTGAATAATGAGATTGTTACCCTTGGGATACCACAAGCCATATTCTTTTGTGCCCTTTAGATATCGAAGAATTATTTTGACGGCAATAATATGTGATTCTTTTGGTGCTGCTTGGAATCTTGCTACTTGTCCAACTGCTTGCATAACATCTGGCCGAGAGGCTGTTACATATAGAAGACTACCAATCATAGATATGTACAAATTCTGATCCACATCCTTAGATGAGTCTTCTATGCTCAATTTGAAACCTGTTACCATTGGAGGAAGGACGAGTTTGCAATCTTCCATTTTGAATTTCTTGAGCATTTCCTTGATGTACTTGGCTTGAAATATAAATATTCCTTTCTCTTGCTGAGATATTTGAAGCCCTAAGAAGTATGTCAGCTCACCAAGTAAAGACATCTCAAACTCACTTTGCATCTTTGTAGAAAATTTCTTACTTAGTCGATCATCATTGCTACCAAATATTATATCATCCACATATACCTCAACGATTTTTAAATTATATTTATCTATTTGTACATAAATATTGCTATCAACAGTGCCTTTCTTGAACCCTTGTTGACGTAGATATCCATCAAGACGAGCATACCATGCTCTGGGAGCCTGCTTGAGACCATATAGAGCCTTCTTTAACCTGCAGACATAGTCTTCTTTTTGTGATAGTAGAAAACCTTTAGGTTGTTCGATGTACACTTCTTATTCTAATTCTCCATTCAGAAATGTTGACTTAACATCCATTTGGTAGACTTTGATTTTTCTTGAACATGCATAGGCGAGAAACATTTGGATGGCTTCCATTCTGGCAACTGGTGCAAATGTTTCGTCAAAATCAATTCCTTCCACTTGTGCATAGCCTTTGCAAACCAATCTTTCTTTGTTTCTGGTAACCTGCCCATCTTCATTCAATTTTTTCCTGAACACCCATTTAGTCCCAATGACATTTTTATCTTTTGGTCGTGGAACTAACTCCTAGGTGTTATTCTTCTCAATTTGATCCAATTCTTCATTCATAGCTGCTACCCAATGTTTATTCTGGTTGGCTTCCTCAAAACTACTAGGCTCAAAGGTTGCTATAAAATCAACGTGAACTTGTTGTGATGAACGAAGTTGTCGACCTTCATTTATGTCACCAATGATTTGATTTGATGGATGGTTCTTTTGAATCCACTCTTTTTTTGTCCTTGGAGGAGCTTCTTCTTGTTGTTCTGGTATATCTTGATGATCATTGTTTACTTCTTCCTTGTTGATAGTTTCTTCTTGTTCTACAATTTTATCTATCTCTTTTTCAGCCTCTGTCTCAAGTTTCAAAGATTCTAGATCCTCATCATTACTCGCTAGAACACCATCTTCGTCAAATGTAACATTTATGCTCTCCACTATCTGTTTTCGTCTTAGATTATAGCATTTATAGGCCTTTCTTTTGCGTGAGTAACCAACAAAGATACCTTCATCAACACGTGATTCAAACTTACCCAAAGTTTGATCTTCTCTTTTGAGATAACATTTTCTTCCGAAGATTATGAAATATTTTACATTAGCCGGTTTTCCTTTCCATAATTCATATGGAGTCTTGTTGCAATTATTTCTGAGAAGACTTCGGTTGATTATGAAGACCGTCGTATCAATTGCTTGAACCCGGAATTTTTCATCCAATTTTGAGTCCTTCAACATTGTTCTACCCATTTCCTGTACGGTTTTGTTCTTTCTTTCAGCAACTCCATTTTGCTGAGGTGTTCGTGCTGTTAAAAATTGCCTTTTCATTCCATTTTCGTCACAGTATTGTTGAAATAATTTGGAAGTGAATTATCCACCATTATCTGATCTTAAACACTTTATTTTCAAATCAGTTTCATTTTCAACCAACTCCTTGTAGATCTTAAAGCACTCAAATGCTTCAGATTTATTCTTTAGAAAACTGACGGTTGTCATCCTGGTATAGTCATCTATCATTAACATGAAATATAATTCTTCGTCTAAGCCTTTTGTTCTCACAGGACCACATAGATCAGTATGTATCAATTCCAATGGATGTGATGCAAAGTGTTATATTTTTTTAAATTGGACTTTTGTCTGCTTACCATGCCGACATGCCTCACATAGTGTGTTGGAAGGTTTTGAGATTTTCGGCATTTCTCGTACTGCTTCCTTTTTGCTTATCCTGACAAGATTGTCAAAGTTTATGTGACCCATTCATTTGTTCCATAACCAGCTTTCATCTTCTTTAGCTAGTAGACATGCTTTAGTTGCTTCATCAAAAACATATATGTCGTTTGGAGCTCGACTTGCTGTAGCTACAATTTTACCATACCTGCCTTTCCTGATTTCACATTTTGTGGAGTTGAATAGCATTGTGTGTCCTTGATCACACATTTGTCCAACACTAAGCAGATTGTGATTCATGTTTTCGACCAATAGAACATTCTTTGCTATAACATCTTTGCTTCCGAGAGTGACAGTACCTGATCCTATAACATTTGAAGATCCATCATTTCCAAAGGATATGGTTCCATCCTTCTTCTCTTTCAAAGATACAAATTTCCTTCTATCTCCAGTCATATGTGTTGAGCAATCAGTGTCAACATACCACACATCTTTATTTTTTTTAGCCTTGAGAGCGAGAGCACAATTATCAGTCTTCTTCTTCTTCCATGTTCGTTCATTCTGTGGCTTCGAAGATTGTTCTGGAGGATTTTCAAGTCTGTAGTCTCTGGCTATGTGTCCAAAGTTCTGAGATTTGTAACATTCCATATTATTTCTTAAATGTTCAAATCTATTAATGTTTCGTTGAGCCCTGGGAGGTTCATATTTGAAGAATCTCTTGGAATTGTATTGGTTCTTAGGGTACGTGCGACATTCTACAGCTTTATGACCAAATTCTCCACATGAATAATAATAGCCATGAAAAATATGTTGGTACCTGGATCAAAATCTTCGTCGAGGAATCATCTTCCAAGGATGTGCTTACGAATCTTGTCCAATGAAGTCTACATGTATGTCAGATCTCATAGGTTCATTGTATTTTGTTGTAGAAGGTCCTGCTTCTTCTTCTTTGTAACTGAGGCCAATTTTGTCGTTGTAAGATCGTTGATTGTTGATGAGTTCTTCCAATGCCCTTGAGTTATTGTCATAGTTTTTGATAGTTTTTCCCTTCTTCACTTCCTTACGTAGCGAGACTACTTCGGCTTCTAATGCTTCCCTTTCTTGGTTGCTTTCTTCCAACTTCTTTTGAAGTGACTCTTCAATACATTTGTGTTCTTCAACATCAATTTTGAGACCTTGAACTTGTTCTTCAAGAGTATTGGAACGGATCTTCCCAGCATTGAGCTCTTTTATAAGCTTGATTGCCTCCTCATAAAATTCTTCTATGGTCAACCCTTCTTCTTCATTGTTTGATACTTCTTGTTTATTGTGCTTGGTCATAAACAATACTTTCTCATTGGCTTCTGTTGCCACTTTCTTCATCAGATAATGAGTTATCTTCTTTAGAGAGAAAGTTCCATTTGGATCCTTTCTTTTTTCCTTGCTTGTTGAATTTCTTAAAGCCTTTCCTTCCTTTTGAGTTTCCATCACTTTTGTTCGAACATTTTGCTACGAAATGCCCAACCTCACCACAACTGAAACATATCAATGGAAGTTTACCTTTGAATTTTCCCTTACCAGGTTTTAGTTTTCCCATAAAGTAAGCATATTCTTCATCTAAAAGACCTTCTCCATCATCTCCCTTTTATTCACACTTGCAGGTGCATGTCATTTCAATTGAAGGTTGTTTGTCCTTATTGGTTTGCTTAGATGCAACGAACGCAGTTTCTAGATTTGAAGTACCCTTTTCTTCATCAAGTCTCATTTCATATGCTATGAGAACTCCATGTAATTCTTCCTTGCTGAGTTTGTCCGGATTTGCACTGTATTCTAAGACCGATACCTTTGGGTTGAATCTCCCTGGTAATGTTCTAAGAATATTTCGTATAATAGTCTTCGTGTCAACTGTCTCTCCCAATCCTTCCAGAGTATTGGTTATTTCATCAACGTATTGGAAGTATGCAAGAATGTTGCAATCTTCTTTCATTCTGAGTTGCTCAAATTTTTCTCTATAGATTTGAAGCTTTTCTTCTTTGAAATTTGAGTCAACTACATATATATTCTCAAGCGTGTCCCATACATTTTTGGCAGTTTTACAACCCAACACCTTATGATAGGCAGATTCAGTAAGTCCACTAATAATAATATTCTTTGCTTTTGCATCATTTACCAAATTCTTCTTACCTTGTTCATCCGTGGTTCATGTAAATCCATTTTGAACAGTGTCCCATACTTCGTAACCTTGCACCAAGAGATAGACCTCCATTCTTCCTTTCCAGAGTGCATAATTATTTTCATTGAATAGAGGTACACCATTCTTGGTATGCTCCATGACCTCCTTCCATCTGTTAAACTGTTATTGAAGGAACCAAGCTCTAATACCATTGTTGGAAATACTGAGAGGGGGGGGTGAATCAGTATTCCTTTCAACTAGAGCATTATTTAATCTTCAATTATTATTAGTGTTTGTACAATGATAGCAGCAAATAAGAGGAACACAAATGCACACAGTTTTTAAGGTGGAAACCCACTCCGGGACAAAAACCACCTAATGTTTTTCTAATAATTCTTTAACTCCAATTGAAAATAAAGCTCCAACTTCCTAGAATCTAGAAAAGAATTATTCTCCAGCTCCCACTGGATGGATGCTCCAATGCCCGAGCTTCTTCAGTAGTCAATTGAACGGATGTCCCAACACCCAATGAGCTACAACTCACCCTAGCACCACCCTAGCACCCTATAGAAGAATAAAAGAAGAATGGACTCTCGTACCAGGGAAATGGTCCACTTTACAATGATATAGAATGATGCAAAAGAAGAATATATACTAGACCATAACCCCAAATTTGACACAACCACCTAATGATGATCCTAGACCTCCCAACACTACCTCTTCAACCCTTGGCAAAAAGAAACTAGTACAATTTGTACAATAATGTATTTACAATGACTAAGTACAATGATACATTTACAATGATTGTATGCAGTGTTGCCCACTTGAAGACTTCATATGATGAAATTCTTGTTGTTGTTATGCACCTTGGTTGTTGCTTCTTTCATGCTACCCTTACTGCACCTTGCTTTGCTTTGCTACCATAGAAAGTCTGGTCCTTTGCAACCCTTGACAACACATGATCTAGATTTTTCTTGCCTTCTAGGAGCTCGATATTGAATCTAGTGTATCTTTGTTATTTCATATCCTCAATATCTGATTTTCGATCCTATAGTATTCCTCTGAGTCGTCTTTCCAATGCCATAGGTCTGACCCAATTTGGAATCTTCAAGAGAGAGTTATATCCAATCTCTCACAATGCCCTAATTATGAATTGTTTTAGCAGAGCACACTTGTACGGCGTGTCACGTGTCAATGTTTCTTCATTTGGCTCTAAAATTGATAGAGCGAAAAGTACATATTGTGCACTATCCGCCACTTTTTACAGAATTCCAATCCGATACTCAGAGAGAGAGTTATGACAAATTTATCAAGGTCACTTTTTTTAGATGAATTTCAGGAGCCTGCAAAAACCCTGACTTCCATAGATCATATCTCCAAAAATATTGCGCACCTTGATCTGAAATTTTTACACCAGCTTCCTCAGGCTTTCGACTTCACCTCATAAAAATTTCAGCTTCTAAACCTTCGTAGCAAAAAAGTTAGAGAAACAATTCCACGATGACCTGTTTCAAATGGCGAAATCTCTTGCATAAGGAGGAAATGAGGATCACAATTTATATAAATGCTTAGGTTGAGAGGGGCTTCAACAAGTGAACGTGGGAGGGATTTTATGAGCTTAAAAAATATTAATTATGACTTTTCAATGACCCATGCCCCAACCCCATGGGGTTTTAGCCCACTAAGTGGTGGTACAAACTTCAAACATGAATATCTCTCAAACCGTGAAGAATTACATGGCGTGCCATATATCAACAGAAACATCTCGACAAGTAGAAACCATCAAAAGCATTATTGACCCAGAATATATTAATTTGGTAGGTAAAATTTCCCATGAAATATTAGGTTAGCCCCTGGTGCTACTTGGGTCGACATCAATGACAACCGCTGATCAACAACCTTAACACCCTCCTGAGATACAATGTGACTCAAATATTCCACCTCTTGTACTCCAAAGAAACATTTGGAGGTTTTTGCATATAATTGTTTCTCCTTCAATAGCTTTAGCACCCTGTCAACATGTTGAACATGATCCTTCCAAGACCTGTCGTAGATTAGTATATCATCAAAAAATACTAACACAAATTTTCTAAGGAAGGGTTTGAAAATGGAATTCATCAACCCTTAAAATGTAGAAGGTGCATTGGTAAGGCCAAAAGGCATGGCCAAAAATTCATAATGACCCTCATGAGTTCGAAATTTTGTTTTCGGAATATCTTCAGTCTTCATTCTAATTTGATGATATCCTGAACAAAGATCAAACTTGGTAAAATAAATTGCTCCATGTAATTCATCAAATAATTCATCAATCAGAAGAATGGGAAATTTATTTTTAATAGTGAGCTTATTGAGCTCCCTATAATCCGAACACATGCGCCATGATCCATCCTTCTTGTGCACCTATATTCCTGGAGCAAAGAAATAACTTTGACTAGGTTGAATTATACCAGCCTCTAACATTTATGCAATCATACGTTCAATTTCGCTCTTTTGGACATAAGGATATCTGTAAGGCCTGATGTTTGGAGGAACACTTCCTAGAATCAAATGAATAGCATGATCATGATCACGAATAGGTGGGAGTCATTTTGGAGTTTCAAACACCTTGGAATGATTTTCCAAGGCGTTTTGGAGATTTGGAGAAATAGATGATTTTGATGTTGGAACTTCTAGTGAGCATAATTGTGCAATTACGCGTCATTGTTATTTGTTCAGAAGCTTTGTCATGATGTTAAAGCTTTGTCAAGAAATTAGAGATTATTATCTTTCCCTGCTTCCCTACAATACCCCGTAACTCAGCTTCCTTTCTTTCCAGAAGAAGAAAAAAAAAATTTCTTGAAAATTAAAAGCTATCATCCCCAAAGGTTGTAACCATTGTACTCCTAGTACAACATCAGCACCTCCCATTGGAATGGAAAGCATTGGACTATTCAATACATATTCCCCCATGGTTAGCTTGATATTATGGCATTTTCCAGAGCAATTTATAGTTCCTCCATTTGCAACCACCACTTGACACTCTGGTGTTGGGTATAGGAAGCAATTCATTTCATTGGCTACCTTACAATGAATACAATTATGGGTACTACCTGAATCAATCAACACTATTACCTTTTTCTTCTTGATATGTCCTTCTATCTTGAGAGTTTGAGGAGCGATAATTCTTGCCAATGCATTACAGGATATGGTCAGACTCATTTCTTCTTTCTCTAGGGTTGGTTCCTGGTGTATATCCTCTTCTTTTGAAGTTTCTTTTTCATTTTCTTCCTCCTCTTCACAATCTATGTAAAACAATTTCTTCTCAGCACACTTATGACCTTTAGTGTATTTGCTATCACAATTGTAGCAAAGCTCTTTTGCTCTCTTTTTTCAAATTGTTGTGGTGTCAACCTTGTAGGTTGTGGAAGTCCAGGAGTAGCAACACTTCCATATTTATGTATGTGAGTGGTAGGCTTCCTTGTCGCCATAATTTTACATCCAATTTTTCTTACCAACCTGAATGTCTTCTCCAATGAATCAGGTTCCCAAAGGTGAACCTCATGTTGGATGTTATCCTTTAAATTCCCTATGAAGACATCAATCTTGTGTTCCTCTGGAATATTAGTTACCCTTATATTCAATTTTTGGAAGTCTTCAATGTGCTCCACCATTGAACCCTTTTGTTGGAGATTTATCGATTATATAAAGAAGGCGTTTCTCTTTCTATCCTCATAATATGTTGTCATTTCCTCTGTAAAAATTGACCAAGTGACAATGTTTTACGGGAGCAAAGCCATCGATACCAAACAAATGTATTTTGTTCTAAATATAAAATCGCAATGCGTACCTTTTATGTGTTTTTCACATTATTGAGATCAAAGTATTGCTCCATCTGTAGTATCCATGATACAGGATCCTTGCACTTAAACTTCCCCATATCAATCTTTGGAATATGGTGGATCTTCAATCCAACATTAGGGTTTATGAAATCATGATTAACATTTATTTTTTTCTCATCATGAGTTTCCTCTACTACCTTTTCGCCATTAGGAATAATTTCTTGTATCAACTTTGTCAAACCTTCTTTCAAACCTTCCATGTCTGCTTTTAAATCATTATTCATGTCTTCCATGTTGTCTTTCATTTTTTCTTCCATGCCATCCATCTTAACTTCCATGTCATTCTCCAAAACATCCATCTTAGCTTCCACGCCTTTCTTAAAACCATCCATCTTAGCTTCCACGTCTTTCTTCAAAACTTCAATTTCATTTTTTTGTTGCTCTTTGCATGAGCGAAAGTTGTTGCACTTGCTCTCGTAATTTTGATATATCATGTTGCACTTCTTCCTCTTCATGATTCATAATAGATCATTTTGAGGGCTTAATGGGTGGGGCATTTTAGAACCCAATACTGATATCTATGCTTCAATATGCTCTTGGAATCACTTCAAACCGATTTTTCAAACAAGACTAATGTAATTTGAAAAAAAATACACACATTTCTCTTTCTTTTGAGGAGCCCGATATTGAAAGTGATTATCTCTATAATTTCGGATCCCCAAAATTTTATCTTCGGTCCTTTAGTAGCCCTCTAAATCTTCTTTCCAATGCCATAGGTCTGACTTGATTTGGATTTTTCAAGACAAATTTATACCCAATATCCCACAATGACCTAATTATGGACTCGTTCAGAAGAACGAACTTGTACGGTGTGCCACATGTCATTTTTTCCTCCCTCAGCTCTGAAATTGATACACAGGAAACTACAGTCTGTGTACTTTCAGCCACTTTTTACAGAATTCCAATCCGATGCTCAGAGAGAGAGTTATGATAGTTTTCCCAAGGTCACCTCTTTGAAATGAAATTCGGGAGCTTGCAAAAACCCTAACCTCCACAGATCATATCTCTGAAAATATTGTTAACCAAGATCTGAATTTTTTCCACGAAGTTCCTCAGGATTTCTTCGCAAATGAGTTTTTTTTTTAAGCTTCTGAACCTTCGTAGAAAAAAAGTTATAGCGAATATTCCATGATGACCTGTTTGAAGCACCAAAACCCTAGAATACAAAGCTCTGATACCAAATGTTATGAAACTAACTCACAAAATATAAGAAAAGATATATCAACGACTTAGAGATCAGCCTCTTCGAGGGGGAAACCTCCTTGACATTACATAAATAAAAAATTCCTAGATAATACAAATGACAAAACCTCATTTCTATATATAGGAGTCCATGGGGTCACAATATAATCCTAGTCGACCTAACAATAATAATGTAAGGGCACAATAATAACAATAGTGGCTTTTATGGGGCACAATAATAACAATATGGGGGCTACAGGGGTACAACAATAACAATAAGGGGGCTACACTAACAGCAATAAGGGACTACACTAGTAATATAGGGACCTAACATAAGAGTGCTCACAAGTTGCAATCTTCCATTTTGAACTTCTTCAACATTTCATTGATGTACTTGGTTGGAGAGAAGAAGATGGCTCCATCCAACTGAGATACCTGGAGTCCTAAAAGGAAAGTCAACTCCCCAACCGAAGACATTTCGAATACATTTTGCATATCTTTTGCAAAATTCTGACTTATTCTACCATCATCACTTCCAAAGATGATGTCATCAATGTACAATTCAATGATGATCATATTTTCTTGATATTCTCTTATGTAGGGATTGTTTTCTGCATTTCCCTTTCTGGATCCTTGTAGCTGCAAATGTTTGTCCAATATTGAGTACCAAGCTCTAGGGGCTTACTTAAGTCCATATAGGGCTTTCTTCACTCTGGAAACATAGTCTTCATCTTTTGATAATAGGAATATTTTTTGTTGTTCTATTTAGACTTCTTCTTCTAGCTCGCCATTAAGAAAGGTTGATTTTACATCCATCTAATACACTTTAATTCTTTTGGAGCATGCACAGGCCAAGAGACTTCTAATTGCTTCCATTCTGGATGTTGGAGCAAATATTTCTTCAAAATATGTTATGAAACCAGCTCCAAAAATGGAAAAAAAGAGAGATCAACACCTTATAAATAAGCCACTTCGAGGGGGAAACCTCCTTTACATTACATAAATGAACAATTATTGGATGGTACAAATGAGAAAACGTCCTTCTATATATAGGAGTCCATGGGGTCACAATATAACCCTAGCCGGCCTAATAATAATAATGTAAGGGAAAAATAATAACAATATTGGGGTTACAGGGGTACAACAATAAAGATAAGGGGGTTACATTAACAACAATAAGGGACTATACTAGTAGTATAGGCACCTAACATGCCCCTCTCCTTCAAAAAATTGTTGTCCTCAATTCTTGAGTAGCTCTAGATGCTTCTGTATAAAATTATCATCCTCCCATGTAGAATCTTCAATGGCTAAGTTCTTCCACTTGATGAGATACTCTGAAATTGATCGATTGCGCCGCTGTCAAGTTCTTGTTTCCGTGACTACTTCAAGATCCAATATGATTTTTCCTTCCTCGTCAAGTTCTGGCAATATTGTTTGAACTAGAAGTTTGTCCCCTATAACCTTCTTTAAGCATGAAACATGGAAAATTGGATGCACTCACGAAGAAGCAGGAACCTCCAATTTGTATCCCATAGTACCAATCATTTGCAACATCTTGTAAGGACCATAGAACTTTGGCAATAATTTATTATCCTTCTTAGCTTGCTTGAGGGACATTTTTTGTATGGTTGTAGCTGTAAAAATACCAGGTCTCCTACATCAAAACTTCTCTCGCTGCGATGTTGATTTGCATGTTGTTTCATTTGATTTTGTGCCAAATTTAAGTTATCCTATAAGAGTTGGAGAACTTGTTGATCCTTGATTTGATCTTCCACTGCTTGAAACTTAGAATTTTATTTTAAAGAAGATGTGATGGATGGTGGATGATATCCATAAAGTGTCATAAATGGGGTCATTTTTGTTGTAGTATGGAAGGAAGTGTTATACTGCCATTCAGCGAGAGGTAACCACTTGACCCATTGTGTTTTCTTATTAGATACAAAACAACGAAGATATCCTTCCAAACATTTATTCACTATCTCAGTTTGACCATCAGATTGAGGATGATAAGATGATTTATGAGCTAGTTGAGTACCCAAACAAGAAAATAATTTCGTCCAAACATTTCCAGTAAAAATGGGATCTCTGTCACTTACAATAATCTTTGGGTTTCCATGTAGCTTTTGAATTTTTTCCATAAATGTAATAGCAATTGTACTTTCTTTAAATGGATGAGATAATGCACAAAAGTGTGCATACTTCGTAAGTCCATCAACTACCACCATGATGACACTCTTTCCTTCGGACTTAAGTAAACCTGTGATAAAATCCATTGAAATCTCCTCCCAACGTTGACTTAGAATGGATGAAGGTTGTAGAAGACACGGGGTCTTAATTGTCTCAACTTTATTTTGCTGGCAACCCAAACATTCTGCCACAAACTTTTGAATATAATATTTAAGGCCATCCCAAAAAAATTATTTCTTCACCCTGTGGTAAGCTTTTAAAAATCCTAAGTGTCCTAAAAGAGGTGTGCAATTCCTAAAAAATATTTTGTTTCAGTTGGGAATTCTTGCCAATATATAAGCGATCTTTTTACCATAAGGAATCTTTTTTCCAACTAAATGTATCAGTTGTACTAGGATCTTGCTGCGACTTTTGAATGAGTGTCCACACTTCTTCGTTCTTCTTCAATTCATCCCTTGCTTCAGTTATCCAATCTTGTTGGATAATAACAATGGCACAAAGCAATGCTTCCACCTCTTCATACTTTTTAGAGAGTGCATTTGCAACAACGGTAGCTTCCTTTTTTTGTAGATGATTTCAAAGTCATAACCCAACATCTTTGTGACCCATTTTTGCTACTATTATGAAGATAGTATTTGTTCCAGAAAGTGCACATTTCCTCTTTAAGATGTTCAAGGCCTTAGTTGCTTTAGGAGTCCATGAAAATGCATCTTTCTTCAATAATGTTGTTAGATGTGTTGTTGTTCTCCCATAATTCTTAACAAACTTGCGATAATACCATGTTAACCTGAGAAATCATCGCAACTCTTTTATGGTTGTGAAGACTTTCCATTCCTTAATGGCTTTAATTTTGTTAGGGTCAACCTTAACACCCTCATGAGATACAATATGACCCAGATATTCCACCTATTGTACTCCAAAGAAACAATTGGATGTTTTTGCATATAATTGTTTCTCCTCCAATAGTTTTAGCACAATGTCAACATGTTGAACATGATCCTTCCAAGACCTGTTGTAGATTAGTATGTCATCAAAAAATACTAGCACAAACTTTCTAAGGAAGGGTTTGAAAATGGAATTCATCAACCCTTGAGATGTAGAAGGCGCATTGGTAAGGCCAAAAGGCATGACCAAAAATTCATAATGAACTTGATGAGTTCGAAATGTTGTTTTCGAGAGACTTCATTCTAATTTGATGATATCCTGAACGAAGATCCAACTTGGTAAAATAAATTGCTCCATGTAATTCATCAATCACAGGAATGGGAAATTTATTTTTAATAGTGATCTTATTGAGTTTCCTATAATCCGGACACATGAACCATGATCTATCCTTCTTGTGCACCAATACTACTGGAGCAAAGTAAAAGCTTTGACTAGGTTGAATTATACCAACCTCTAACATTTTTGCGATCATACGTTCAATTTCGCTCTTTTAGACATAAGGATATATGTAAGGCCTGATGTTTGGAGGAAAACTTCCTGGAATCAAATGAATAGCATGATCATGATCATGAATAGGTGGGAGTCCTTTGGGAGTTTCTAACACCTTGGAATGATTGTCCAAGACTTTTTGAAGATCTGGAAAAATAGATAATTTTGATGTTGGAACTTCTAGTGAGCATAATTGTGCAATTACGCCTCATTGTTCTTTCTTTAGAAGCTTTGTCATGTCATTAAATATTATTATCTTTTGTGTCTTCCCTGCGATATCCCGTAATTCGATTTCCTTTACTTCCAAAAAAAAATTCAAGAAAAGTTCTTGAAAATTAAAAGCTACCGTCATCAAAGATTGTAACCATTGTACTCCTAGTACAACATTAGCACCTCCCATTGGAATGAAAGCATTGGACTTGTTAGTCTCCTGTATTCTACAGTATCACTAGAGGACTATGGATTTCTTACAGTCTGTTGAAAATAATATTCCCTGATTATCATTTATTTTCAAAAATCTTACTACCTTCATTATTTTCCATTTAAACCTATTCATTATCTCTAAATTTACCTTTTCTATTTCTCTCATGCTCTCACATCCCACAATCGACCTTAAAAATCCCCTCATTTAGCCTTGCCCCTTTCTTAAAACCTCTTTCCCTATGCTAAAAACCCCATTTTCCTCACTAAAATCCCTTCCCCTTCACTCATTCACCTTTGTCCATTTAAAACAATGTAAAAACTCTTTTTTACATTGTTTTGAAATAAATTTTGTCTCGGGTCCGACAGTTTAAATAGACCTTGTTTATTTAAAAACAAACCCGACCCCTTATATGTTTGAAACCCTGCTTTTAACCTTTACCCTCCACTTTCATATAAACCTTGGCCCCCACTTAAGCACCTCTACTTTAATATACCTGGGCCCCACTATGCATTTAAACCTGCCACCTTATTTAAACCCCGACCCCACCATTTCAAACTAACCCACGATCAATTAAACCTCGACCATCGTTCGATCTCCTTCTCATGATCCGACGACCCTAAGCTCATATCACAACCACAAAATGTCTGAGGTTTAAAAACATGGAGGGCTTGCGAAATAGGCAGTTTTAGCACCCCGCCTATCCTCAACGTGTCGCCCCTCCATTTTATCGCATCCCCCCATCATATACTGCCTAACCGCCTATGCACCGTGTGATAAACCCGAAACCACCCTCGCACCATAATACGAAATCATTGACCCTTGTTTGAATATTTTGAAGCCCTGTGTTACTGCGATAAGCCCCCAAATCTCTGTGATAGCCCCTGCATCATTTTTTAAGGACCTAGAAGGAAAAAGCTAAAACAGAAACCAAAAACCTCAATTGTCCTGACTCTTTCAACAGACTTCCCGAGATCCTCAAAGCCATATTTCCCCCCTGCGAAGCTTCGTTTTTCTTAATATTTTTTTTTAAATTTTGCATGTGACATACATATCAGGAGTTGCGATAATCAATCTGCATTTCTAAGTCCAAGAACTATTTAATCAAGACTCTCTGGGTGACGATTCAGAAGCCTTGTTCATCAAAGGATTAGGAGCGCAAGAATAATCAGAAGCAGTGATGGATCATGATCAGCAAGGATCATACAATCACTCCAAAGACAGTGAGTTTTCTTCAAAATAACAGTGAAAGGTAAAAGAAATAAAAAGATCGCTCAATGTTTAAAGATGAAAGACAGGGTTAGGAGACAGAGTCAAGACAAAGGACAGATAAGAGAGGCTAAGGAAGGGATTACAGTGACAACAAAGGAAGAAGAAGGAAGACAAATAAAAGATACAGATAATGACAGTTTGAAGGTTTAAAGACAAATCAGAGGATAAATCAACGAACATAACCGAGCCAAATGATAAGGCCACTCAGCATTTACTTCTTCACAATCACATTGACCACCTACAACCTAATTTTGCTTTAATAAAGGCAACTACAAATAATACTACACTCAGAGTTATTTTAGCAGCAATTAGAAGTTATTGTAAAAGTTAATGTTTGAAGGCAAATTATTCAAAGATATTTTAAAGTTAGCTCAGCAGTAAATTAGAAAGTTATTACTACAGTAGGTCAGTCAAAGATATTTTGGCATTAGGCCTTGCATGGTTTCAATTGTCAAGCATCATTTACTCTGTAGTAAATAAAAATTTCTCACCCTAGATTAGGGCAACCTCCTCATCTGCAGTTAAATACTGCATGTATTGTTCATTATTATTGTTGGTTGCTAAGTTGGATTTTGATCAGACTCTGAGTTGCAAAGATTATTGCACTGGAGCATTGTAACTACTTTTGAGCTGGACACCAGTAATACAAGCACGTTCACGGAATTCTTGAGCTATGTTAATGGTGATGTTATCTCTCTTTTGTTAATGTTTCTCCTCTGTTTTCCATATTGTACATCAAGTTTCTCTAATAATAAAACAGAAATTTTAGATTGAGATATGCTTTTGGGCACCTTAACTCTGTCTGTTATTATTATCTTTATGTTTTCCTTTGAAAGTATAACTAAATAATTATTTATTTCTCTTTAGTATTACTGGATTTTTGTCTTAAGGTTTCTTAGTGAAGTACAGCTAAAGAATTCTTAATTTCTCTTTAGTTTTACCAAATTGTTATATTAAAGGCTTTCTTTGAAGTTTAGTTAAAGAATTCTTAACTGCTCTTTAATTTCACTAAACTGTTATCTTTAATGTTTTCTCTATCTGAAAGTATAACTAAAGAATTCTTAATTGCTCTTTAGTATTATGGGATTGTTGTCTTGAGGCTTTCTTAGTAAAGTATAGCAAATGAATTCTTAATTGCTCTTTAGTTTTACCAAACTGTTATCTTAAAGGCTTTCTTGTTGAAGTATAGTTAAAGGATTTTTAATTTCCCTTTAATTTTTACCGAATTCACAACTTTTTGTCATCTTATATTCATCTTACCTAAAATAGATCCATTTGATGTAGTTAGCTTGCCCTTTGAAAACCCTTGAAAAATTGATGTGCAATTTAACCCTTTTATGACTCCATAGCCCAATGGATTAAGCTTCCCACACTCTATCTGTTCAACCAAACAATAAACCAAACAAAACAAACAACCCTAAAATTTCATAACTAGCCTAAAATCAGAAAACATAATCATAAATCTAAATCATTTACTCATAAACACAGAGAGAGCCCTCTCTGAGCCTAAGAAGGATAGGTCCTGGACTCCAAAGTGGTTTGATGTGGTTCCTTGCTACTTTTTCTTTCCTATCTTGCAAATTACAGGGAGCCAACATAATGCCGACCATACTGGGGATCCTGAGTTATTAAAAAACTCAATATTTCCTCAAAGAACTCAGAAACCCCACTTAAATTTAGATGACTCATATATTAGCCAAGACTGGTATCTGGTTGCTGATGGTGGACAACCGCTAGCCTCAAGAAAGTTAAAAACATCCACCTGGCGACTCCACAGTTTTCAGTAGGCCTAAAGACTCCACTGGTACAAAATCCAAATTGATTGAGAAGATGCAGTGACCCTTTTCTCTGACTGATTGACAAAGATGGATTCAAGAATACAACGAAGGTATGCTCCAATGAACAGAGATCACATTCCTGGATTCCCACACAAAATGCCTCAGGTAAATTGAGACATAAACCTGCTTATTTTTCAAGATGAAAAGTTTGATGACCCATTGTTACATCTCATTAAATTTCATATACACTCATGGAGGTTGAAGATTGACTGGCATGAGGATTGCCTCATGAAGATGTTCATGCAAACATTAGAAGGGAAAGCAAGGAAATAGTATGAAGGTCTGAACCCTGGTACCTTTTTTTCTTTAAAATATTTCCACGAGGTATTTTATGAGCATTATAAAGAAAATTCTCCATCTTCATCATTAGCTAAAAATTGTTGTGATCAGTCTGAAGATCTCATACAATACCTTGTAAATATTGATGAAAATTTGAGAAATTGACATCTTGGGGATCTGTTAGGAGCAATTCATGAATTTCATGCTCAAGGTAACTGTCATGACAACCAAGAGAAGTTGCTTAAGGATGAAAGCAATCAGGAAATGAAAGAAGATCCACAAGATCTCTCTGGAGGGACAAATGATGATTCATTTTCTCTTTTGTGAGGCTCAAGAAGACATTCAGCATTATGATCAGTCTTCACAAGGGAAAGAGAACAACTGTGGTTCTATCTAAAGAAAACAAAGACTACATCCTTCTTTAACTGAAGAGGAAACCAATCATATTTTAAGCATGCAGCCAACCTCTAAATTTTTATATAAAGAAACTATTTCTATTTGTTCTACTGTTGATTTATGTACTACAGCTTTGCCTCGTGAAGAAACAAAAGAACAGATTGATATTGATGTTGTACTACCTTCTCAAGAAGACCTATTGCCATAGAATGCCCTAATGATGGCCTTCAGACATAATTCAGTTCACTCAATCAAGGCATATTATGTTTTCTTAAGGGCAACATGGCAGTATATAATGAGGCTGCCAAGTCAGATGATCATGGAAAGGAGGTAGAGTTTCTTTCTCAAAAGAATCTCAAGCACACCAAAGTGGAACAAGGAATAGTCCTGGATGAAAATTATTACTTAAATCCTCAGGGCCAAGTATTATTCCAAGATACTTATGTTGGTTTCTTAGAGACATCTAAAGAAGGAGTATGTTATGCCAGGACTAGTTTGTGGAAGAGTCTAAATAAAATTTTGAGCACTGTTGTTCAAAATCAGGTAGGATGGGAGTGGCTTTCTCATTTTTTTAGCATGCCTAAAAGGCTGAACAAAAATCAATCATGTAGTCATTTACTTGATTGGTTTCACTGGAGAAGGGAGTTCACTTAGTGAGTATATACCTCTAGGTTGGATTAGGGTAGGTAGGTGTGCAAATAAGCTCAGTACTATGAGCATATTTTTCAGTTTAGTTTCATATTGCTTTCCAGTTTTCCGTACAAGAGCATCCTAGACTTCAGATGAAAAGAGTGTTGATTTCAAGCCTGAAGATTTTCAGCCACAGAGGTTTTGCAACAAACCAGAGAAGGAGTATACAACAGAACACAGTTGTTACAAGAAAATATCAAGAAGATCTTTGATAAAAGGACCAAAGAAAATTTTTTTAACACTGGAGACAAAGTGCTGAAGTGGGATTCTAAAAGAGAGGACAAAGGCAAGCATGGAAAGTTTGATAGCATGTGGAAAGATCCATACACCATTCATTCTGCAAGAGGTAGTAATGCATTTTTATTACAAGAAATGGATGGAAAAGAGTTATTTAAAGGTCCTGTCAATGGCAGGATGCTCAAGCATTAATTCAGTTGAGAATCTTAGTTTAAGTTTTCTTCATTGTATATAACATTTCATAAACGAAATCTCAGAAAAATTGACCCAAAAAAAAGAAAGAAAAGGAACAAAAAAGAAGAAAAGAGGCCAGATAAAAAGAAAAAAGGTAAGCCCCATGCCAAAAAAAAAATATTTCTGAAAGTGTTGCAAGTCAGAATGCCACTACTTTTAAAATAGGTCTTGTTCAATCATACGGCCTAAACATGACTGTACAAATTTTGAATTTTTGCTGATAAGTTAGAAAATGAAGATTTGCCAAAGTGTTTAAACTTGGCTTATCAATAGGTATGTAGAAGATGACATTGGTTCCAAAGCCTAAATCTGAAACCGATAAGAAAAGTAAGGGGTAGGGGATAAATGAAAGATTCAATACCAAAGCCCTCAGTTTTTTTTTCACTTTTTGCAAAATAATATTGTGTGCAGCTTGTCCAAAAATGCCACAATTCATAATGATCAAACTGCTTAATATTGATTCATTCATGCTTTAAATTTCATGTTGATAGTTAGTGAATAAAAATCTATCAAACTGTTTAATCTTGGCAAATAAGTAGTTAGGTATAGAACAAAATATTTCATCAATCTAATCTGAGCGTTTGGAAGTTATAAGGTTAGAAATTGATAGTTTGCTTTCAAAAGAAAAATGATGTCAAGGTTTGCAAGTCTAAATGCACCCCATAAACGAAGAAAAAATGTTAGAGTAGGTGATGGGTAGGCAAAATTAATTTGCAGGAAGCATGGTTTTCAATTTTTGAAGATCACAATCACAAAAAGTTGCAGCAGATCAACAATTACAGAATGAAAATCAGCCAAATACAAACATGCTACTAATCTACAAATGTTCTTGACACCTCCTAAAGGAGTTACCCTCCTCAGTTGGAGCCACTGTTAGTCTCTTGTATTCTACACTATCACTAGATGACTATGGATTTCTTACAGTTTGCTAAAAATAATATTCCCTCATTATCATTTATTTTCATAAATCTCACTGCCTTCATTATTTTCCATTTAAACATATTCATTATCTCTAAATTTATCTTTTCTATTTCTCTCATGCTCTCACATCCCACGATCGACCTTAAAAATCCCCTCATTTAGCCTTGCCCCTTTCTTAAAACCTCTTTCCCTATGCTAAAAACCCCATTTTCCTCACTAAAATCCCTTTCCCTTCACTCATCCCCCTTTGTCCGTTTAAAACAATGTAAAAAACCTTTTTTTAATCGTTTTGAAATAGATTTTATCTCGAGTCCCACCCTTTAAATAGACCTTGTTTATTTAAAAACAAACCCGACCCCTTATATGCTTCTTTAAACCTTTACCCTCCGCTTTCATATAAACCTTGGCCCCCACCTTTATATTTAAGTGCCTCCGCTTTAATATACTCGAGCCCCAC
Source organism: Pinus albicaulis (assembly GCA_034641835.2). Taxonomy (NCBI): domain Eukaryota; kingdom Viridiplantae; phylum Streptophyta; class Pinopsida; order Pinales; family Pinaceae; genus Pinus; species Pinus albicaulis. The sequence goes on from CM076583.1 coordinate 1,092,718,554, forward strand.
TCTGCATTTAAACCCGCCATCTTATTTAAACCCCGACCCCACCCTTTCAAACTAACCCATGATCAATTGAACCCCGACCACCGTCCGATCTCCTTCTCCTGATCCGACAACCCTGACCTCATAGCGCAACCGCAAATGCCCAAGGTTTAAAAACTTGGAGAGCTTGCGAAATAGGAGGTTTTCGCACCCTTCCCGTCCTCCACGTGTCCCCCCTCCATGTTATCACATCCCCCCATCATATATCGCCTATGTGTCGTGCGATAAACCTGAAACCACCCTCACACCATAATATGAAATCGTTGACCATTGTTTGAATATTTTGAAGCCCTGTGTTACTGCGATAAGCCCTCGAACCACTGTGATAGCCCCTACATCATTTTTTAAGGACCTAGAAGGCCACAGCTAAAACAGAAACCAAAAACCTGCATTGTCCAGACTCTTTCCACAGACTTCCCGAGATCCTCAAAGCCATATTGCCCCCTCTGCGGAGCTTCGTTTTTATTAATATTTGTTTTTAAGTTTTGCAAGTGACTTACATATCGCGAGGTGCGATAATCAATTTTCATTTATAAGTCCAAGAAATATTTAATCAAGACTCTCTGGGTGACGATTTAGAAGCCTTGTTCATCAAAGGATTAGGAGCACAAGAATAATCAGAAGCAACAATGGATCATGATCAACAACGATCATACAATTACTCCAAAGACAATGAGTTTTCTTCAAAATAACAGTGAAAGGTAAAAGAAATAAAAAGATCACTCAAAGGTTAAAGATTAAAGACAGGGTTAAGAGATAGAGTTAAGACAAAAGACAAATAAGAGAGGTTAAGGAGAAGATTACAAAGACAAAAAAGGAAGAAGGAAGACAGATAAAAGATACAGATAATGATAGTTTGAAGGTTTAAAGACAAATCAAAGGATAAATCAACGAAGAAAACAGAGCCAAATGACAAAGCCACTCAACATTTACTTCTTCACAGTCACATTGGCCACCTACAGCGTAATTTTTCTTTAATAAAGGCAGCTACAGTTAATACTACAATCAGAGATATTTTAGCAGCAGTTAGAAGTTATTGTAAAAGTTAATGTTTGAAGGCAAATTAGTCAAAGATATTATAAAGTTAGCTCAGTAGTAAATTAGAAAGTTATTACTACAGTAGGTCCGCCAGAGATATTTTGGCATTAGGCCTTGCATGGTCTCAATTGTCAAACATCATTTACTCTGTAGTAAATACAAATATGTCACCCTAGATTAGGGCAACCTCCTCATCTGCAATTAAATACTGCATGTATTGTTCATTATTATTTTTGGTTGCTAGGTTGGATTTTGATCAGACTCTGAGTTGCAAAGATTATTGCATTGGAGCATTGTAATTGTTTTTGAGCTGGACACCAGTAATACAAGCACATTCACAGGATTCTTGAGCTATGTTAATGGTGATGTTATCCCTCTTTTGTTAATGTTTCTCCTCTGTTTTCCATATTGTACATCAAGTTTCTCTGATAATAGAAAAAAAAAATTAGATTGAGATATGCTTTTGGGCACCTTAATTGTATCTGTTATTATTATATTTATGTTTTACTTTGAAATTATAACTAAAGAATTCTTAATTTCTCTTTAGTATTACTGGATTGTTGTCTTAAGGTTTCTCAGTGAAGTACAGTTAAAGAATTCTTAATTGCTCTTTAGTTTTACCAAATTTTTATCTTAAAGGCTTTCTTTGAAGTTTAGTTAAATAATTCTTAACTGCTCTTTAATTTCACTTAACTGTTATCTTGAATGTTTTCTATATCTAAAAGTATAACTAAAGAATTCTTAATTTCTCTTTAGTATTACTGGATTGTTGTCCTGAGGCTTTCTTAGTAAAGTATAGCTAAAGAATTCTTAATTTCTCTGTAGTTTTACCAACTGTTATCTTAAAGGCTCTCTTGTTGAAGTATAGTTAAAGGATTCTTAATTGCCCTTTAAGTTTTACTAAATTCACAACTTTTTGTCATCTCATATTCATCTTACCTAAAAAAGATCCATTTGATGTAGTTAGCTTGCCCTGTGAAAACCCTTGAAAAATTGATGTGCAATTTAACCCTTTTATGACTCCATAGCCGAATGGATCAAGCTTCCCACACACTGTCTATTCAACCAAAAAAAACAAACAACCCTAAAACTTCATAACTAGCCTAAAATCAAAAAACATAATCATAAAGCTAAACCGTTTACTCATAAACACAGAGAGAGCCATCTCTGAGCACAAGAAGGCTAGGTCCTGGACTCCAAAGTGGTTTCATGTGGTTCCCTGCTACTTGTTCTTGCCAATCTTGCAAATTATAGGGAGCCAGCAGGACTATTCAATACATATTCCCCCATGGTTAGCTTGATATTATGGCATTTTCCAGAGCAAATTATAGTTCCTCCATTTGCAACCATCACTTGACATTCTGGTGTTGGGTATAGGAAACAATTCAATTCCTTGGCTACCTTACAATGAATAAAATTATGGGTGCTACCCAAATCAATCAACATTATTACCTTTTTCTTGATATTTCCTTCTATCTTGAGAGTTTGAGGAGTGGTAATTCCTACTAATGAATTACACGAAATGGTTGGACTCATTTCTTCTTCTTCTAGGGTTGGTTCCTGGTGTATATCCTCTTCTTTTGAAGTTTCTTATTCATTGTCTTCCTCATCTTCACTATCTATGTAAAATGATTTATTCTTAGCACACTTATGACCTTTAGTGTATGTTCTATCACAACTATAGCAAAGCCCTTTTGCTCTTTTTTCTTCCAATTGTTGTGGTGTCAACCTTGTAAGTTGTGGAAGTCTAGGAGTAGAAACAATTCCATCTTTATAGATGTGAGTGGTAGGCTTCCTTGTCGCCATAATTTTACATTCAATTTTTCTTGCCAACTTGAATGCCTTCTCCAATGAATCAGTTTCCCAAACGCGAACTTCATGTTGGATGTTATCCTTTAAAGTCCCTATGAAGGCATCAATCATGTGTTCCTCCGGAATATCAGTTACCCTTATATTCAATTTTTGGAAGTCCTCAATGTGCTCCACCACTAAACCCTTTTGTTTGAGATTTATCAATTGGCTAAAGAATGTGTTGCTCTTTGTATCCTCATAATGTGTTATCATTTCCTTTGTAGAAATTGACCAAGTGACAATTTTTTTACGGGAGAAAAGCTATCGATGCCATACAAATGTATTTTGTTCTAAATGTAAAGTTACAATGTGTACCTTTTGTATGTTTTGCACATTATTGAGATCAAAATATTGTTCCATCTGTAGTATCCATGTTATGGGATCCTTGCCATCAAACTTCCTAATATCCATCTTTGGAATATGGTGGTTCTTCAATCCAACATTAGAGTTTATGAAATCACGATTAACATTTATTTTTTTCTCATCGTGAATTTCCTCTGCTATCTTTCCGCCATTAGGAATCATTTCTTGTATTAACCTTGTCATCAAACCTTCCATTTCTGCGTTTAGATCATTCTTCATGTCTTCCATGTTGTCTTTCATTTTTTCATCGATATTATCTTCCATGTCATCCATCTTAGCTTCCATGCCATCCATCTTAGCTTTCATGTCACTCTTCAAACCATCCATCTTAGCTTGCACGCCTTTCTTCAAACCATCCATCTTAGCTTCCACGTCTTTCCTCAAAACTTCCATTTCATTTTTTGTTGCTCTTTGCAAGAGTGAAATCTGGTGCACTTTATCTTGTAATTTTGATATGTCATGTTGCGCTTCTTCCTCTTCATGAGTCATAGTAGAGCCTTCTGAAGGCTTTATGGGTGTTGAATTATTTTTAGGTGGCATTTTAGAACCCAATACTGATATCTATGCTTCAATATGCCCTTGGATTCACTTCAAAGTGATTTTTCACACAAGACTTATGCAATTCGAAGAAAAAAAATACACACATTTTTCTTGCTTTTGATGAGCTCGATATTGACACTGAATTATCTCTGTGATTTCGGATCTTCAATATCTGAAATTCGGCCCTGTATTAGCCTCTGAATCCTCATTCAAATGCCACAGGTCTGACCTAATTTGGATTCATCAAGGCAAATTTATACCCAATCTCCCACAATGACCTAATTATGGACTAGTTCAATACAGTGAACTTGTACGATGTGCCACATGTCATTGTTTCCTACTTCGGCTCTGAAATTGATACACGGGAAACTAGAGTCTGTGTTCTTGCGGCCACCTTTTACAAAATTCCAATCCGATGCTCAGAGAGAGCTATGATGGTATTCCCACGGTCACCTCTTTGAGAGGAAATTCAGGAGCCTGAAAAAAAACCTAACTTTTACAAATCATATCTCCGAAAATATTGTGAACTAAGATCTGAAACTTTTACAAGAAGTTCCTCAGGATTTCAGCTTCGCGTGATAAAAATTTCAGCTTCTGAGCCTTCATAGAGAAAAATGTATAGCAAAAATTCCCCGATGACCTATTTGGAGCAGTGAAACCCTAGAATCCAAAGCTCTGATACCAAATGTTATGAAACCAAATCCAAAAATGGAAGAAAAGAGAGATCAATGCCTTATAAATAAGCCACTTTGAGGGGGCAACCTCCTTTACATTACATAAATGAACAATTCTTGGATGATACAAATGACAAAACCTCCTTCTATATATAGGAGTCCATGGGTTCACAATATAATCCTAGCCGACCTAACAATAATAATGTACGGGCACAATAATAACAATATTGGGGTTACAGGGGTACAACAATAACGATAAGGGGGTTACACTAACAACAATAGGGGACTATACTACTAATATAGGGACCTAACAAAATATATCCCTTCAACTTGGGAATCTCCTTTGAACAAATGAGTTATTTTGTTTCTAGTCACCTTTCCATCTTCATTTAGTGAGTTTTTGAAGACCCATTTTCTACCTATCACGTTTTTCTTCTTGGGTCTTGGAACAAGTTCCCATGTCTCATTATTGTCAATTTGATTCAATTCTTCTTCTATGGCCTTGATCCAATGTTCATCATTTCTAGCTTCCTCGAAGTTTTTTGGTTCAATTGTGGACAATAGTGATAGATGCCCTTACTCTAATGTTTGTGCGTGTTTTCTTCTTCTGATTTCTACTCATACACTCTTCTCCCTAATGATTAGTTCTAGTTGATGATTCTTCTGATACCAGTGTTTAGGTGTCCTAGTAGGTGTCTAAAAATCTTGTTGATTATCTACTTCTTCTTGTTTTTCCTTTTGGTTGCTTCCCTTCTTGGTGTTCCTCTTCTTCTCTATCTTCCTCTTGCTTTTGTTCTTTATCTTTTTGTTCTTCAAATATGTGTGGATTTTTTCTTTCCTTCTTGGTCTTCAGCAAGTTTGTTTCATCAATTTTTATATTGATGCTTTATACTATCTTCTTTAGTCTAAGTTGCAGCACTTGTATGCTTTTCTTTTACATGAGTACCCAATAAGCATGCCTTCACTTATCTAGGAATCAAACTTTCATATCCCTCTTTATGTAACATTTGCTTCCAAATGTTATAAAATGCTTGACACTAGTTTGTCTTCCCTTCCATCGTTCATAGGGAGTTTTGTCATTGTTGCTTCTGAGCAATCCTTTGTTCATAATGTGAACAGTTGCATGTATTGCTTGTACCCAAAAGATATTACTTAGCTTAGATACATGCAACAAAGTTCTAGCCATCCCTTCTGCAGTTTTATTCTTTCTTTCAACCACTCCATTTTTATGATGGGTTATAGCTATTGAGAAGTGTCTTCTTATTCCATGTTCCTCACAGTAGTCAATGAACTCATTTGAAGTAAATTCTCGTCCATTATCTGATCTCAAGAATTTTACTTTCAAATCAATTTCATTTTCAACAAGTTCCTTGTGTTAGAGAATGTAGCTATGGTCGATCTTCATAAAATCACTATTGATATTGTAAAAGGAAAAACAATTTTTTGTTTTTTGTTTCTAGCATGTTCTTCATGCTTGGATTGATCAAGATACATTTTTATAAATCATTTTATTCATGAAAATCAAGGAATAAAAAGTCAACATGGTGCTAAGTCGGCCAACTAATGGATCAAGTTGGCTTGCTCCTTAGACACATCTATTCAAGCCACCTCTTTGACTATATATATCATGCTCAACCGAAAGATCATTCATTTGAACAACATCAAGAACAATCCGTCTGAGAATATAAGACACAATTTTGGGCATCTGAAATTAGTTAAGAAACATATCAAAGTAACATTCTAATATTTGGTTAGCTTCTTAGAGGAAGGATCTAACCCTATGACATATTACTTGTGAAAGAAGAGATTTTACTCTGTGAATAAAGCGTAATAGAAGCCCGAAGACTATATAACACAGGTATGAGTTAGTCATATAGTTAAATATGGAAACTATGGCCAATTCCACCATGGGACAACTCATTTTATGGAGATGACGACTGCATTGGATTCCTCTTTTCTAGAGGTCCCAAATTGATCTAAAGCTCATCTCATTTGGACAAGCAAAAGTGAAATTTTGAATTTATTCTCTCACATGTGCAAATTGTTCAGTTTGGGTTCAGCTTAATGTAGCCTTTTTTGAGAATTTATAGGGTTGGTGATTAATTCAAATTCTCTTACTTAATAATTACTTGTGATCTTACTTCTTAACTTATTTAGTATTTCATCAATTCAATTACCAAAATACAAGAGACACACAATTAGGCTCCTCGAGCCAAGGCAAAACCCTCTCCTTCTTGGAGAGGAAAAACCCTAAGAAATTATTCTTATAGATATTCAAATAACAAGTACCATGACCAAGACTCAAACCCTTGACCTATTAATGCCTCCTAGACCTTGCCACTGCTTCTAAGTCTTCCCTCAACATTGATCTTTCTTTTCTTCACTAACGTGCGCTGACCTGCATCAATATTAGAGAACTCAGTCTCTAAGTTTATCTTGGGATATTCCATGATTGCTAGACATGTAGAACCTTTGAGTAGGAAGGTAAATCTATGATTTACCTTCCTCCTTTTCCCACTCTACTATAGCTCTTAAACCTTGCATCATAGCATGATCATCAACTTTATCCACTGCTTCAGAGAGCTTCATAACAGATCCACACCATACTTAGAACATTGTTTTCAACTCGCATTTAACCAGACTTCATTTTGTTGTATCTATCTCTGATAAACCATGTACATGTCCAAAGTTATACCACAAGTGTATCTGCATATATCACAAAAGTATCTTCACATATGTATTTGCATATCTTTATCACAGTTATATCCTATACCCTTATCGGAATGCATATATATATCATACTTTCTCTATTCCTGAAGTCCGCATAAAACATCATACTTGTCATTACATTCACCTCAGGTTTGCACGTTACATTCTTCAATATTGATCGCAACTTCTCGTAGCTAATCGGCACCTTTCTCCATAGAGTTGTATGAAATCCTTGATACCAAATGAGTCGGACGACAGTCAATATATAGTGCACTATCCAGACTTTAGGCCAATCTCACAGTCTGTCTTGTAGGCCGACTTCACAATTGATAGGCTGACTTGAAGATGTGCATTTTTCCATCGTTGATGAGGACTGTGTTGAAGGTTGTTGGAAGGTTGATTTTAACACATAATATAAGCTTATCTTTTAGCGTAGATTTTAGGGCTAACATAAGCTATTCTTCCATGGTTTATTTGAAAAGGCCTTGGAGCATTCTTTAGACTAGATTCTTCATACATATGACACCTAATTATATTTATACCTAGAAGATAAAAACACTAAAAGACATCAAGAAGAAGTCTATTAATCCTATAATAAAATCTTGCTCGTGAAACCCATGAAGCAAGTACAACAAAATACATTTTATTATCTTTGTCTTCTTCTTTACATAGATCCATAATTACATAGTCAACATGAAGAGTGATCCTAGTTACACTTTTCAACACTCCCTCTTAACTAGGGAGGTATTCATATAAGTACATGGTCACTTTCAAACTGAAGAATCTCATAATAAGAATCGAATTGGTAATCGCATCTGTATAACATCATATCAACCATCATTGTCCTAGTGTAAGGCCTTGACTAATAGTGCCATCTCTTAACAAGACAATGGGCTACAATGTTGGCGAGACACATGACTTATAGACACCATAGTCATTATCTCTCCAAGGTACATACTCCACCCAGGTGTTCCCAGAGTATGACCTTCTTGGACTATTCTTCTCTTGAGTAGCCAGCCCTCAAAGAATATCGGTCCTCGACTACTTTTACCTTGAATGCCCTATCACATTGTGAAAGAGTATCGAATGTCATATGATTACCCATTCCTCCATTCTATCTTCCAGGTGAAGACCAGAATGATGTGTCTATCCATTCTCTCCACATGGCCTCCACTAAAGCTTAAGGTTGTTAGTCATGATCTAGTGCATGACACATGTATTAGAGAATCACATACATCACTCCCTCTTAACTCAGGAAGGACATGCTTCATGTTTCTTCCAAGTAAGAAACTTACCACCAGGCTCCCTTTCCACCAGGGTACTATAGCAGCAATGGTGATACACCCAGCTTCTCATGAAGAATTCCTCCCCTCGATGTCATGGATTTCGATATTGAGGAATCTTCAACCTTTGGCTTCATAGGGCACAGATCATCCATCACTTTCAATCACGAGTCATGTCAACCATCAGAAAGTGATTCATCAATATTTCTCATCAAGTCCACCTTTATGCCATGCTTCTTTCCTTCGAATCATCTCCAAGGATCATACATCCTTCCACATGATTGGCAGCCCTGCATAAACTTATCCAGATAAACATATATATATATATATATATATATGAATTTTTAAATCAAAATTTACCTCAGTGATGATATTTTACCATGACATCTTCTTGTAGGCGTCGACATCCTCTATTCAGATTGACACATCTCCTAAAGATATGTCTTGTCAAGGGTCTTCTTCTTTGCCAGACTTCTGTAAGAGTCTACATGTCCTCCCAGGAGGTCTCCTAGTCACATCTTCTTGGCTTCCAGATGATAACTGCCTCTTAACATGGTTGCATTTCATGATCGCTTCCTTTCTGCACATTCTTCACTCCCAGGAACTTACAAATTTTATAATTTCTTGTTCATATACAACCACCTCATATTCCATATGAGTATATATTATGTTGATTTCATCTATTAGTGCACCCAGAGATCCTAATCCATAGATCATACTTCTAAATATATAAGTATATTACCAGCAACCATATGACATGACTTCACAGCATCCAATGTCAGCATATATATATATATATATATATATATATATATATATATATATATATATATATATATATATATATATATACCTCATACCTTTTTTCATTTGAGTCATCCTGTAGCAATTTTACTAGAATGAAGAGCTTCATTCCCTTGACCTGCTTCATCGATATGCCATCATATCCCAGAATTCTGTAGCATAGAATTTTTTATGAAACCATGCTGATTTCTTTCTAAACAGTGAATTCATAGATAACTCCATTAGAAAATGTCAGCACTAGTTTCCATGATGACCCTTGATCTTGAAGACTGCCTTCCATCAATATTGTTATCATTGAGGTTTTCCAGGAGTTGTTTCATTGAGAGCTCGTGCCATGCTTCGATCACGATGTTATACTACTTCCTATCACACTATTTTAAAACCAACAAAAATCACTTAAAGGAGAAGATGATCTCAATCATAGTGGAGATCCCCCGCTTCTTCTTTCTTATATTTATTTGCATCAGGTTCTTCCCTCGTTTCTGAGACACGGGCTTCTTCCCTTTCTCTCTTGTCTTTTTCACATATAGGACAATCTCTTTTATAATTCCCAAGTTAATTACATCCAAAGCATCGTACTTTGTCCATATTTCTTCTTTTATTCTGAGGACAAAATTTACTGAATCTTCCTTTCGTACATGGCGGCAAAGGCATGATTCCCTATACTTGATCCTATTTTCAATCTTGATTCTTCTATCTTACCTAGACTTTGGAATGGCATGGCTTCTTCTCTCCCATCTATGCTTGAAGTGAAACCTCTCCATTCTTTCGGTAAATCATTTTGCACCATTGTAGTCATCTCAGTGTCAAACATTACTTCTCCCAATTCCTACACTTGATCTCAGAGAGATTTCTTTTCCTGCAATACTCACAGAGAATAGCTCCACCAATTTCTCGTATATTCTTTTTGATGATTCTAGATTTCATACATCAGAGATGAGAGTCTTTTATGGATTAAGTAAGAATCCTTTGGGCTCTTATATCTCCCTTCATGTATTTGGCATGACTTAATTGTCCCTTTCTTCCATGCAGGAAAGTTTGAAACCCTAACCAGTTTGTTGTTTTATTTGTAAAGAAGATATTTTGATAGATTCATATGAAGTCATAAAGATACTTACTTGAGTAGATGTTTTTCTTCTTCTATCAGCTTCCTTGTTGATGAAGATGATGAGAGGAACTCCCTCTTATATTGATTTCAAAGTAGGTGATATTGGATCCTTGATGATCACGGATTACTTCAGAATAAAGATGTCTTCAATAGTGTTGGGTGGTGCTTAATGATGTATCTTCCAACAATGTCTTTAATATCAAGAATCTTTGATGTCAAAGATTACCTCCTCGATGTGTGGATTCTTTGAATAAGGTTGAAAGTCTTCTTGAGATTGCTTGAGGATTCCGTGCAAACTGACTTGACTTTTCAATGTAGACTTTGACTTTTGCTTTGATGCTTTCTAGAAAACTGAATTTTGATCCTTGAGTGTCTTCTTGTCAAACAGCCCTTTATCTTTAGCACCTTAGCTCTGAAACCATGTTGAGAATTTACAGGGTTTGTGATTAATTCAAATTCTCTTACTTGATAATTACTTTTGATCTTACTTCTTAACTTATATATTCTTTCATCAAGTCAATTACCAAAATACAAGATACACACAATTAGGCTCCTCGATCCAGGGCGAAAATCTCTCCTTCTTGGAGAGGAAAACCCATAAGAAATTCTTCTTATAGATCTTCAAATGACAAGTACCATGACCAAGACTCAGACCCTTGACCTATGAATGCCTCCAAGATCTTGTCACTACTTCTAAGTCTTCCTTCAACGTTGATCTTTCTTTTCTTCACCTACATCAATATTAGAGAACTCAATCTCTAATTTTATCTTGGGATACTCCTTGCTTGCTGGAGATGTAAAACCTTTTAGTAGGAAGTCCTCATTTTCCTATTCTACAATAGCTCTTAAACCTTGCATCATAGCATGATCATCAAATTTATCCATTGCTTTAGATTGCTCCATAATAGATCCACACCATACTTAGAACATTTTTTTCAAATCGCATTTAACCAGACTTCATTATGTTGTATCTATCTTAGATAAACCATGTACATGTCCGAAGTTATACCACAAATGTATTCGCATATACCACAGAAGTATCCGCAAATATGTATCTGCATATATGTATCATAGGTATATTCTATAACCTTATCCGAATGTGTATATATATATCAGAATTTCTCTATTCCTGAAGTTCACAAAAAACAACATACTTTTCATTACATTCACCTCCGGTTTGCACATTACATTCTTCAATATTGACCCCGGCTTCTCCTAGCTAATCCACACCTTTCTCCATAGAGTTGTCTGAAATCCTTGAGACCAAATGAGCCGCAAGACAGTCAATATATAGTGCATTGTCCAGAATTTAGGGCGACCTCACAGTTCATCTTGTAGGTTGACTTCACAATTAATAGGCCGACTTGAAGATGTGCATTTTTCCAACGTTGATGAGGACTGTGTTGAGGGTTGTTGGAAGGCCAATTTTAACACATCATATAAGCTTATCTTTCAGCATAGATTTTAGGCTGACATAAGCTATTCTTCCACGGTTTCTTTGACAAGGTCTTGGAGCATTCTCTAGACTAGATTCTTCATACATATGACACCTAATTATATTTATACCTAGAAGATAAAAACCCTAATAGACACCAAGAAGAAGTCTATTAATCCTATAATAAAATCTTGCTCATGAAACTCATGAAGCAAGTACAACAAAATACATTTTATTATATTTGTCTTCTTCTTTACATAAATCCATAATTACATAGACAACATGAAGACCGATCCTAGTTACACTTTTCAACAGGATTAAGAAGCCCAATAGACGTGTCTCTTCACCCACAACGAATTGTATAAATAGGAGTGACCTCTCACCTAATTTGGACATCATTCACTCACACAGTCTTTTCTCTCTCCTCATCATATTGGTTTGTACAGCTTGGCTATCCTCTCTCTCTCTCACACACGTGTGGCTGAAGGTCGAGTTTTTCTAGGATATATTGCAGGCCAAAAATTATAGACTTCAGACCATCATTGACCGAGGTTGCTTTGACTGAATTTGACTATGGTTTTCAGTGCATAATTCTGATTTTTTGATGTCATACTGTTGGGCACAAAAATCGAGGTGTTTGGGGTTGTTTGACCAGCGTTGACCTCAAGGCTGACTCTTTTTTTACTGAGTTTGACCAAAATTTGTGGGATTGTTTTGGGTTGAATTTACCCTTTGTTGGAGGTCAAATTGGACTACCTATGACCGAGCTTCAAAGGAGGTGTTTTGTTGTTGATTTCACCAATGTTGACTTTCTATTTAGCATTGGTTTGACTGTAGTTGGCTACAGAATTTTACAGCGTTGATTTGACTGTGTATTGGGCAACTGAATTTGATTTTTGTACTCTCTCTTTCTCTGTTGAACTATTGAATAATAATTAGAATAATTCATCAACGGGTTTCCCCACATTGGGGTCTTCCCTAGCATCTGCCATATCCAGTGTTCTCTTTTCTTGGCTTGTCTTCTGCAATTGTTTTTATGTTTATCTGCATTTATTGTCAATGTGATTAATGATTAATGTGATTGCTACTGAAAATAATTGGATATTTCTATGGGGATGCTAAATGAACATTGAATTAAATTGTGCTAAGCATAAAACATACCATTGTTACCTAAAATTAACATGGTATCAAAGCCTAGGTGAAGAAAAATCCCAAGCAAGGGAGAGAAAAGAAATCAATGAGATTTATTGGACAAGCACAAAGCCTCAATGGCTTCCTCGTATTACTTCAAATATGAGGATAAGATCAATGATAAATCTAATTATCATGCATGGAAGATGTCTTTAGACATGAAATTGGAAGAAAATGATGTCATGGATTATCTGCAAGGAAATGTGGCGAATTCTCCTTCAAATGCATTGGTTGCTAATAAGACAAAGTATAAGAAAGGTGAGATTAAATCTAATAAGATCATCAGAGACTCCATTCAAAAACACTTCGTTGCTTACATTTCTAATTTGGGCACATCTAAGGAGATGTATGACAAGTTGGTTGGGATGTTCAAAGCCAACAATGCAAACCAAATCCTCTTTCTCAAGAATAAGTTGATGGACATCAAGATGGATAGAGGGGAATCTATCCAATCCTACTTCGTGAGGATTACCGAAATCAAGAATGATATTTTATCTATTGGAGAAGTTGTTGTTAACAAGGAGCTCACTCTTATTGCTCTCGAAGGTCTCCCATGAGTTTGGGATGTGTTTAACACCATTATTCTTAACAATGACAAGATTCCTGGTTTCAACGAATTATTGACTAGATGCACTCAAGAAGAGACAAGGATGATGGAGAGAGACAAGCCTTCAAATGGAAATCAGCTCACTACATTATTTTTTCATGCTAAGAGGAAGAACAATGTTGGTCCAAAGAAACAAGGTCAAGGATTCAAAGAAGGAAGAAAGGGAAGATGCTTCAATTGTAACAGGTTTCGCCACTATGCTAGAGAGTATCCACATAAGAAGGATGCACCTCGAGATGATGACAAAAACAACAACCACAACGATTTCAAGGGAAATGGAAATCAAAGGAATAGCAGGTTCAACAACAAAGGAAAGAGGAATGCTCTCGTTGCTCGAGATGGAAATGGTTGACCTCCCAAAAGGTCTAGAAACTCCAAGTATGAGGAAACTAATGTTGTAGAAAAGCTCATTTCTTCCCTTACTACTTCCTCTCCTCCGGACAGACTAGATAATTGGTTGATTGATAATGGTGCCTCAAGGCACTTCACTGGGTACAAGGAGGCCCTCTATAATTTGATTGAAAATAAGTCTAATTTGGATATCATACTTGGAGACAATGCCACCTACCCTATTAAAGGGATAGGGATTTTCACTCTTCACTTGAATCAAGTTCAAATCCTTCATCTACAAGATGCATTGTATGTACCTGATTTGAAAAAGAACCTAGTATCTATTTTTGTAATGGAAGATAAAGGCTTCAAGGTAGCATTCGTTGATGGGAAGATACGTATTGGGAAAAGGAACCCGAAAGATGCATTTACACTTGGATTTAGGGTTGAAGGTCTCTGTCAGGTTGGAGGAAGTCCCTTGGGAGCTATGACTTGTGACACTTCTCTTGAATTTGAATTATGGCACCTGAGATTAGCTCACCTTCATTACAAATCCTTACCTGATGCAAGGAACATGGTCACAAGTATGCCCGAATTCAACATAGATCATGAAGGTGTTTGTCAAGTTGTGCAGCTGGAAAACATACAAGGGGACCATTCCCCTCAAGTGAAAGTTAAACCACTCACATTCTTCAACTGGTCCATTCCGATCTATCTGGTATCTTTCCTGTAACATATTAGGGAGGATACTTGTACTATGCAATTTTTGTGGACGACTTCTCTCGCAAAACATGGATCTATTACTTGAAGAAGAAGGATAAAGTGTTCAAATGGTTCCGCTCTTTCAAAGCCTTGGTTGAAAATCAAACAAGGAAATATATCAAAATATTGAGGACCAATAATGGGAACAAATATGAATCAAATGACTTAAATGATTATTGTAGAGAAGTTGGCATTAAGAGAGAGACAACTATTGCATATACTCCTCAGCAAAATGGAGTTGTTGTAAGGAAGAATCAAACAATCATAGAAGTTACTTGTGCCATGCTTCATGGCCAAGGCCTACCTAAGTTACTGTGGGGAGAATTTTCTAACACGGTCGTGTATGTTCAAAATAGGTGCCCACATGAAGCATTGGACTTCAAGACAGCCGAAGAATTTTTCACCAGTAAGAAACATGATGTTTCTCAATTTAGAATTTTGGGTGTCCCGTGAATTTTCATGTGTCGAAAGAGAAAAGAAACAATCTAGATGCATCTGTGAAGAAAGGAACATTTGTGGGCTACAGTGAAACTTCAAAGGCATATAGAATCTATGTGCCTGGTCATAGAAAATTTGAAATAATTCATGATGTCACCTTCTATGAAGATTCTACCCTTGGGAAAGTCAGAGATCTTCCTATTCCAAGCCTAAGCACAATGATGATGATGCAAGAAGGCAGGATGAATCTCTGAATGATGATGTGATGCCTGATGTTGAAGGCCCAATGGATCCCATTGATCCACCTCTTGGAAAACCCTCTACCTCAAGGAAAAGACCTTCGTGGCTCAAAAGTACTCTCCAAGATGTTGAAAGACATATTTCTCCAAGAGGGACATTTCGTGAAAGTATGAAGTCAAACAAGTACCAAGGGTACTTAGTTGCTATCAGTACCACTATTGAATCTAAGCCATGTTCAAAGAATCCGTGAAGCACCAAGTATGGAAGGATGTGATGAATGAAGAATATGAATCAATCATGAAGAATGATGTTTGGGATATGGTTCCTAGACCCAAAGACAAGTCTGTGGTCACTTCAAAATGGCTTTACAAAATAAAACATGGATTTGCTGGAAGAGTTGAGAAGTTCAACGCCAAGTTCATTGCTCCAGGCTTCTCTCAAAAGGAAGGATTGGACTTTTTATCGCACAGAATGTCTAGGCATCGCGACAACGGCTCAGATCGGGGGCTGTCACTCTGATCCCCAATCTCTCTATCTAAGATGTCTCCTTGAAAGCTAAGGGAGGTAGACCCTAACGAAAATGAAGAAGGAGAAGTTGGATACCAACCAATTCAGGAGACACATCTAGATAATCAAATACTTGTTAAAATGTATGAGATTTTACAGATCCAATTAGATTTGAAACTTTAAAACCAGTGCCCAGTGGAGTCAAAATATCTCGTTATAAATTTAAGATCAAGTAATTGATATGTAACTACTGCTATGAAAATCAATCAACCACAATGATATTCAATAAAACACCCTCACAATTATGCATTAACAATGTTCGATGAAATCACGCAATTTGTCATCACTTGAAATATTACCAAAGTTGATTTAAACAATTAACTATCGATTTCAAGTAATTTAAAATCACAATTAAAGATAGCTCAATGATCACCAACCACAGCTAAGCACCAACCATTTAAATTTGAAACAAAAATGTTATCATGAGAGTACCATCAAATTTAAATGCCAGATATTTCCAATATTTCCGAATTTATGATATTCCAAATAATTCCAATTCAGAAATGTATAGTCAAACTTTAGATAGAAAATTAAAGATCACCTTGACTATGTAAATTTTTTTAATTTTTTTGAAAATTTTCTGAATTTTTTATATTTTCTTTTAAATCTAAAGTTAATAAAACTAAAGCCCAAAAAAGTATATACAACTAAAGCTAAAGTCTAAAAATGAAAAAAGTTAAGAATTTTGGAATTTTTTATCTTATAATTTTTTTATTTTTTATATTTTCTTTTTAAAATCTAAAAGCAAAATATATATATACAAAAACTAAGATCTACCAAAAGTTAAAATTTTTCATTTATTTATTTATTTATTTATTTATTTTAATATCTTAAAGTTTTTAAATC
The DNA here is from genome assembly GCA_034641835.2 of Pinus albicaulis. Taxonomy (NCBI): domain Eukaryota; kingdom Viridiplantae; phylum Streptophyta; class Pinopsida; order Pinales; family Pinaceae; genus Pinus; species Pinus albicaulis. The sequence continues at coordinate 1,092,735,376 of CM076583.1, forward strand.
TAAAAATTAAACTAAAAAATTTTGAAATCCTAAAAAAAATTAAAACTAAAACCAAAGCAAAATCAAATCTACAATCTAAAAGCTAAAAATAAAACTAGGAATTAAAACTAAAGACTAAATAAAATGAAACCCTAAAGATTTAAAATTAACTCTAACTAAACTAACTTAAAAAAAAAATCGAAAAAGCTAAAACTAAAGACTAAAGGCTTTAAACGAAAATCTAAAAAAAAAATTAAAACTAAAGGCTAAAGTAAAGCTTAAAAATCTACGACTAAAATCTAAAGCTAACACTAAAACTAGAGGTAAGTAAATAAATAAATAAAATCGAAAACCTGAACTAATACCTGCGTGAGGCTACATGAAGGAATGATGAGCAATAAGGGTGAGAAGGTAGCAAGGGTGGATGGCGGCAGCATGTGGAAGGAAAGGTCAATCAGCTGCAGCGAGAGAAAGATGGAGATGGAGTTTCGTTGGGGAAAAGGGGCTCGGACAGCGTGAGAGGGATGACGGAAATGGACGATGGGTGAAAACGAAAGGCAGAAAGGCAGCGTAGAGGAGGGCTGAGCAAGGAGATGAATGCAGGTCGAAGAAAATACGTACAGACAGAGGCAGTGTATAGATAACGAAAATGGCAGCGACTACAGGAATCAGATACAGAGATTTAAGCAAGGAATGCTTATTTCAAGCAGACCCAGTGCACATGAAATTCCTTCTCACCCAGCGATTGAAATTTTGCCAATATAACTCAGGTATTTTTAAAATATTGATTTAGATGCACCTGAGATTTTCTCTTTGCAGCAAAATAACATTCAAATCTGCTAGAAAAAATGATGTTGAGGCCAAATCTTACCCTCTAGGGCCTAGATTTGCCTAAGATCTAAAAAAAAAAAAACTGAGAATCTCCCTGTAAACCTGCACAAAACCAGAAAAAACCCAAAACTATGCACAAAAAAAAACCCTTACACCCTAGAAAATATTTGCAAATTTACAGTGCTAATTTACAGATTAGAGGCCCTCATGGCCAAATTTAAAACCATTTTTGCACAATCAATAAAAAGAGAAATTATATGAGGCACAAGCCCAAGAAGACCTTGTAAAAAACAAAATTCCGTAAGATAAACTTGGGAATTAGGAAACAATGAGCTTTTTCAGATTTATGAAATCTGAGAGTTAGTTGGTCTAACTGAAAACTTCCCCAAATGTTCAAACCCTTTAAAAAAAATAATCTCTACACACTTAGATCTGAATTTTAGATTGATAGAGATTAAAAAATGAACATGAGACTTTTCAGAAAAATAGATAACTAATATTTCCATTAAATCAAAATGCAATTTAGCAACCCAGAAAACTGCAGAAGATACCTGTATGCAGATTAATCCATAAAGGCCATCAATCATCAAAATCCAATAGAAGTAGCAGAGTTTAGAGACAAGATCATCACATAAATCTGGAAAAGGAACACCAAAGTTTGTAACCCCAAAGTCTTTATGCTTTATTCATCAAAAAATCACAAGAGCTTCCAAGAACAAGTGCAAGATTCAAAGATCGAATCCCTGAAAGACTGACAAAGACCTATAATTTATAAGATAAAATATCCAACGGCTAGTTCAGTTGATCCATGTCAAAGTAATCTCGACCGTCGAAAAGATTCGATCATCTTATAACATGGACCATCGAAATTATAATTTTGAAGAAATTCGAATTTATCATTTAATTCCATTTTAATTAACTCAAAAATAATATTTTTGAGTTAATTACCTCAAAATTTTGATTTTGACTTAACCCCCAAGGCCCAAGGGTCCAAAATTTCTTGAAATTCTCAATATTCCCTTGGCCTGGGACCTTTAAAAATTTATTTTTTTAAAGACCCATGAATTTTTCCTTTAAAAAATTTTAACTCACTTGAGACTTAAAATTAATTAAATTTCTGGCTTAGGATTTTTAATTAATTTGGCCAGAAAATTTAATTAATTGACTAAGAGGGGATTTAATTATTTTTCCAACTCTCTTTACATAAGATAAATACATTTAGACGCATAAAGGGGGAATACCCATTCGTATAGACCCTCAAACAATTACCTAATTCTATGACTCAAAACATGATCTAGTAGACCAAGCAGCTTCTAATAAAATAATCTAGCCAATTAGTTAGGATTATTCACAAACTACTTTTACAAATACTCGATAGAAACACTAGGACTCACTTAGCATCTTGATGACAAAATCCACCCTAGTTTTGGAGTGAGGCTAGAGGGGAAAACTCTGTCAATCACCTGTGTCGAGAAACACAAGTGAATCAGTGAGACAAAAAACCTCTTAGGATAGAAGTCATCACCAAAATACTAGGCTTACCTAAGTTGTTACATACATGGTGGTCTTACTTAGATCATTTACATCATAAACATGTAGAATGGGTTTACATTATTTACAAAACTGTCGATTGTCGATGAAATCTGAATGGCGTGAACACCTCGAACATGATGAGTCCCATTTGAAAAAATGGGGGTGTACTTCTATGGGGTCGTTGACAAAGTGTGGTCAATAGGACTATGACGAGATATTTGCACCTGTTTCCCATTACACCACTATCTGATCTATCATCACTCTTGATGCCTCTCAAGGATGGACCCTACACCAAATGGATGTCGAAATTGCTTTCTTGCATGGCTCACTTAAGGAGGAATTCTATGTAGATCAACATGAGGGGTTCGAAGTTCAAGATCGAAATACACACATGTATGCAGGTTGAAGAAATCCCTTTATGGGTTGAAGCAAGCCCTCGGGGCTTGGTATGAGAGGATCAATAGCTACCTTATGAAGTTGGGATTTACAAGTAGCGAAGCTAACCCGAAACTATACTTCAATGTTGATAAGGATAGGCCTCTCATTTTGGTACTTTATGTGGATGATATATTTCTAAAAAGTTCATACCCTCTCATTTATCAATGTAAGAGGGAGTTGACTTCAAAATTCGAGATGAAAAACCTAATGTTGATGCACTACTTCATGTTGGAAAGTGTAACTAGGTTCGGTCTTCATAATGACTAGTAATTATGAATTTATGTAATGGAGAAGACAAAGATAATAAAATGTATTTTGTAAATAATTGTTTCATGGGTTTCATGAGCAAGGTTTTTTTTATTATATGTCAAAGACTTCTTCTTGATGTCTTTAGGGATTTTTCATCTTGCCATAAATGTATAATTTAGAGTCATGTATATGAAGTGTTGTTACACTTGCAAAGGAAAATTATTAATGTAAATGTATGCCTCTTGACCTTGTCAATATGCTCTTTGAATTCGGCCTAAAAGATGTTGTAGAATAATCCTTGAAAAGTCGGCTCACGATCAGTTAAACAAGTCGCCTCACCCACAGAAGTCATGTCGGCCTGATAGAGGGAGACAGTCCCTATATATAGGAGGAACTGTTGCCTCACTTCCACACAAAATTTCGGCCAAGTCTAAGGCAGTAATACAAGGAAAGGTCTGTGTTTTGGTGCGGAAATCAAAAGACACTTCAGCAAGGAAAGAAGTATATCCAATGAAGAAAAGGAGACTATCTTGGATCTATGTTTTGAGTATACAGTCTCAGATCTCTGTCTTGGGTTACATATCCGAACTGAAGTAGGTTCCTTGACATCAAGGATTGTGTTATCAAGTGCTATAATGAAGTGTGAAGTTCAGGTTTGCATCACAATATATAATAAGGTCAACACAGCGAAGAAAGGAAGGCTACAAGTCATCTATCAGCTATCTCAGAATAGGACTATAATACGGTTTGATATAAATCCGAAGGAGAGGTAGTGTTAGCCTCTGAATTGATATCATACTCTCGCATAAGCCTAGAGAGATCTACACAATGTGAAGAAGAGGAATTACAGTAAGAAAGGATATCTATGTTTTGGGATCAAGCATGCAGCAAATATACCGAAGAAAATTCAAGGAAGGCAGTAACTTGTCTAGGGACCGAGTTCCTCAGTGTTGGTGCATAATGGTGCAGAACGGTGCAGAAAGGGAGATCAACAGAAGGAGCCACGAAAGAGCAGTGACAAGGTATTGGAGGCATACTGGTGTCAAGGGTTTGTGTCATAGTCATGGTACTTGTTAATTGAGGATATGGAAGAAGAATTACTTTCGGTTTTTCCTCTCCAAGAGGGAGAGGTTTTGGTCATGGCTTGAAGAGCCAAAATTTTGTGTCCCTTGTGTTTTGATAATTGACTTGATGAAATACAAAAAAATCTAATGAATATAAGATCTAAGTAATAGAAGCATAACAAGTATAACACAAGCAATTATCAAGTAAGAGAATTGAATTAAACTCTTGCCTTCCAAATTCTCAACATGGTATCAGAGCTAAGGTATTGAAGACAAGAAAGGGAAGTTTTTCAAGAAGACACAAGGATCAAATTTGGGGAAGGAGGTCAAAGATTAGTTTTCAAGGGAAGCTTTAAAGAAAAGAGATCTACGCTAAAATTCCAAAACTCTAGATCAAAGGAAGAAGACTTCCATCCAAAAGCAGCTTGCAGAAATTGGAAAACCCTCAAAGCTATATCAAGAAGATCAAAAACCTTACTCAAAGGACTTATATACCAAGTTCCTTTCAAGAACAAATGCAATATCAATGAGGTGATATTTATCTCCAAGGAATCTAAATCTATCTCATTGAAGCCAACTCAACATTATTGGAGACATCATCAAATCATCGTTTTGTTGAAGTCATCAAGCTATCCAAGATAATCTACCGCTTTACACCACTCTTGAAGAAGTCCATCTAAGAGGGAGCTTCTACTACTATCTATATCATCATCAACTAGGAATTTGGTTGTAGAATAAAAGCATTTATTCAAGTAAGTATATTTATGAATTCATCTGAATCGGTCAAAATGTCTTTTTGCTAAGAAAGCAACCAACTGTTTGGGGTTTCAAACTTTCTTGCAAGAAAGAAAAGGACATATCTAAATCTTATTGAGAATGAAGTCATGTCAAATACATGAAGGGAGACATAAGATCCCATAGGATTCTTATAGAATCCATAAAGGGCTCTTGCATCCCCTATGTATCAAAGCTAGAATCTTCAAAAGAAATATACAAAAAAATTGGTGGAGTTATTCTCAGTGAGTACTGCAGGAGAAGTAATATCTCTGAGATAAGAACTATACAGGTTGAAGATGTCAAGAGAAGGAATAACTTCATACTTAATGAAATACGAGATCAACTGCAGGAATTGGGAGAAGTAATGTTTGATAGAGAAATTACTACAGTAATGTTAAATGCTCTATCGAAGGGATTGGAAAACTTCACTTCAAGTATCTATGGGAAGAAAGAAGCAACACCACTCCAAGATCTATGGTCTCTATGTAATAAAGAAGAGACAAGGTTAAAAGCTAAATTTGATGTAGGATCAAATGAAGAAAATCAAACCTACGTTGCCATGTCAAGAAGAGAGGGAAGATTTGGTAAGTTTGATCCTTTGAAGTAAAGAAGAAACATGGATAAGATACGATGCTTTTGGGAATTATAAGAAGGAATGTCCTAAATATAATGAGGACAAGAGTAAAAACAAAACAAAACAAAACCAAAAAACCCATATCATTGGAGAAATAGAAGAACCAGATTCAAAGAAACCTAAGAAAGAAGAAGTGAAAGATATCTACTATGATTGAGATTATCTTTCTCTTTAACAGGTATATGTCGGTTGTAAGATAGTATGTTAGGAAGCATTGTATATTAGACAGATGCATCTCTTTAGAATTGGCATCATGATATAAGCATTGAAGAAGGAGCACTTGTCATAGGAGGATGTCTGCAATACATTTATGCAACAATTATGCCATGAAAGAAGTGACTCTTGGGAACCTCACTTAAACAACATTGATGGAAGGTAGTCATCTAGATCAAGGGTTACTATTCAATAATCAATATGGAAACAGATGCTAACATTTTCTAATGGAGTCCTCTTTGGAGTCACTAGTTAGAAATAAAGCAATAGGTTTCCTTGAGAATTATACCTTGCAGAATTTTAGGATTAGAAATGATGACATATTGATGAAGCAAGTCAAGGGAATGAAATTGTTCACTCCAAGGAAATTTGTTGCAATATGACTCAAAGAAAGGAAATGAGGTACATATATATTTATGCTGACACTTGATGCTAAATAGATAGGTCATATGGTTGCAGATAGAAGAAGTATGATCAAAAAAAGCATAAACTCTTTCGATGCACAGGCTATCAATAGACATGTTCGACACCAGATGAAATCAACATAATATATCCTTATATAGAATATGAGGTGATGGTACATTATCAAGGAACTATACATTGGAAGTTCCTAGGAATTCAATAAGATTGTGTGGAGAAATGAAGAAGAAGAGATCGATAGTCAGAGGCATTCAACATCCCAGGAAGCCAGGACTTGACTAGAAAATCTCCTAGGAAGATATGTAGACTCTAATAAAATTCTGGCAAAGATGGAGACCCTTGACAATACATATCTTTAGGAGATGAGATGTGTCAATCTGTAAATAAAGGATTTCAATGCCTACAAGAATATGTCATGGTGAAAGATCATCACTAAGGTAACTTTTGATTTAGAATTTCATACTTATAATTAATCAATATCTAATGCAGGGCTGCCAAAGGTGAGTATATGTCTTCCGCAATTGATAACCATATGGCAGGATGAAATATCCTTGAAATAAATATGGTCCAAAGAAGAGTGGCATGACATGAAGCCAGACCATATGAGAAGATTGATGGATCACTTTCTGAAGGCATGACTCATGGATGAAAGTGATGTATGATCTGTGCCAAAGTTGAAGACTCCTCAATTCATGACATCAACGGAAGGATTTATTCATGAGAAACTGGATGTTTTCATCATTGTTGTTGCAGGTCTCTGATTAAAAGGGAGTCTGACAGTAAGTTTCTTACTTGGAAGAAACTCAATAATTCCTAAGCCAAGAGGGAAGCTTAGGAATATGTTCTCCCTAGTTAAAAGGGAGAGATAGGCACATCATTCTGGTCTTCACCTAGAAGACAGAATGTGGAATTGGATAATCATCCAGCATTTGATACTCTTTTGGGATGTATTAGGGTGTATATGGAAAGAGTAGTCATGAAAGGATGGATATTCTTTGAGGATTAGATATCCCGATAAGAACAGTCCTTAGAGGTCATACTCACTGAACACCTAGTTGGAGTATGTACTTTGGAGACAATGATGAAGGTGTCTATAATCATTGGTCTCACCAAAAGTGTAGCTCGTGGTCTCGTGCAGAGATGGAGTTGTTAGTCAAGGCCTTCCACTATAACAATGTTGGTTAATATGATGCTATAACAGATGATTACCAATCTATATCTTCTTATGAGATTCTTCACATTGAGAGTGACCATGTACCATTATGAATACCTCCCTAGTTAAGAGGGAGTGTTGGAAAGTGTAACTAGGTTCGGTATTCATAATTACTAGTAATTATGAATTTATGTAATGAAGAAGACGAAGATAGTAAAATGTATTTTTTAAATTCTTGCTTCATGGGTTTCATGAGCAAGGAATTTTTATTATAGTTCAAAGACTTCTTCTTGATGCCTTTAGAGATTTTTCATCTTGTCATAAATGTATAATTTAGAGTCATGTATATGAAGTGTTGTTAAACTTGCAAAGGACAATTATTAATGTAAATGTATGCCTCCTGACCTTTTCAATATGCTCCTTGAAGTCGGCCTAGAAGATGTTGGAGAATACTCCTTGAAAATTTGGCTCACAATTAGTTACACCAGTCGGCTCGCCCACAGAAGTCATGTCAACCTGATAGAGAGAGACAATCCATATATATAGGAGGAACTGCAGCCTCACTTCCACATAGAATTTCGGACAAGTATGAGGCAGTAATACAAGGAAAGGTTTGCGGTTTGGTGCGAAAATCATAAGACACTTTAGCGAGGACAGAAGTATATCTATAAAAGAAAAGGAGACTATCTCGGATCTCTATTTTGAGTATACAATCTCAGATACTTGTCTTGGGTTACATATCCGAACTGAAGTAGGTTCCTTGACAACAAGGATTATGTTATCAAGTGTTATAAGGAAGTGTGAAGTTCAGGTCTGCATCACAATATATAATAAGGTCAACACAACAAAGAAAGGAAGGCTACAAGTCATCTATCAGCTATCTCATAATAGGATTGTAATACAGTTTGATATCAATTCGGAGGAGAGGCAGTGATAGCCTCTGAATTGATATCATACTCTCGCATAAACCTAGAGATATCTACACAACATGAAGAAGAGGCATTGCAGTAAGAAAGGAGATCTTTATTTTGGGATCAAGGGTGCAGCCAATAGACTGAAGAAAATTCAAGGAAGGCAGTAACTTGCCTAGGGACCGAGTTCCTTAGTGTTGGTGCAGAACGATGTAGAATGTGAGATCAGCATAAGGAGCCAAGAAAGAGCATTGACAAGTTCTTGGAGGCATACTGGTGTCAAGGGTCTGTGTCATGGTCATGGTACTTGTCAATTGAAGATATAGAAGAATAATTACTCTCGAGTTTTCCTCTCCAAGAGGGAGAGGTAATTTTGGCCTTGGCTTGAAGAGCCAAAATTCTTTGTCTCTTATGTTTCGATAATTGACTTGATGAAAGACATAAAAATCTAATGAAGATAAGATCTAAGTAATAGGAGCATAGAAATTATAACACAAGCAATTATCAAGTAAGATAATTGAATTAAACTCAACCCTACCAAATTCTCAACACTTCCTAAACGTAGAAGTCTGGCAAAAGCCAGGTGAGATTTTCCTTTCTCAAGGAAAATACATTGTGAAGCTACTTGCGAGATGTGGGATGGTGGATTGCAAGTTTGTGTCTACTACGATGCAACTCAAATTCAAGAAGTTAGTTGGAAGTGTTGTTGGGCCCAATTTGGAAAATCCTTCCGAGTATCGACAACTTGTGGGGGCGTCAATGTTCTTAGTAAACTCCCATCTAGACATATTCTTTGTTATGAATACATTGAGTCAATTTATGGTCGATCCTCATCACATACATCGGATTGTTGTCAAGAATCTCTTGAGATATCTCCAAGGCACAATCAACTATGGTTTGAGAAACACTGTCGGGAATTTGAGGCTACATGGATATACTGTGTTGATTTGGCTGGCAGTGTGGTGTATCGTAAGAGCACATCTAGATGTTGCTTCTCATTGGGATCTACTTCAATATCTTGGATGAGCAGGAAGCAGAAATCGGTTGCTTTAAGGACCGTTGAGGCCGAATACATTGCTGCTAGTATGGGCTGTTGTGAAGCTGTTTGGTTGAGGAAGCTCTTTAGTGAGCTATTTTAGCATGTGTTGGATACCACTGTGATCTATTGCGACAACCAAAATGGGATTCTCCTTTCAGAGAATCTCATGTTCCACGACCACTCCAAGCATATTGATATTAGGTACCACTTTATCCGCGAAAGTGTAACTAGGTTCAGTCTTCATAATGACTAGTAATTATGAATTTATGTAATGAAGAAGACAAAGATAATAAGATGTATACTTGCTTCATGGGTTTCATGAACAAGGATTTTTTATTATAGGTCAAAGACTTATTCTTGATGTATTTAGGGATTTGTCATATTGTCATAAATGTATAATTTAGAGTCATGTATATGAAGTGTTGTTAAACTTGAAAAGGAAAAGTATTAATGTAAATATATGCCTCTTGAGCTTTTCAATATGCTCCTTGAAGTCGGCCTAGAAGATGTTGGAGAATACTCCATGAAAATTCGGCTCACAATGAGTTACACAAGTTGGCTCACCCATAGCATTCATGTTGGCCTAATAGAGAGAGATAATCCCTATATATAGGAGGAACTACAGCCTCACTTCCACACATAATTTCGTACAAGTCTGAGGTAGTAATACAAGGAAAGGTTTTCGGTTTTGGTGCGAAAATCAAAAGACACTTTAGCGAGGAAAGAATTATATCCAATGAAGAAAAGGAGACTATCTTGGATCTTTGTTTTGAGTATATATTCTCAGATATATGTCTTGGGTTACATATCCGAACTGAAGTAGGTTGCCTGACAGCAAGGACTGTGTTATCAAGTACTATAAGGAAGTGTGAAGTTCAAGTCTGCATCACAATATATAATAAAGTCAACACAACGAAGAAAGGAAGGCTACAAGTCATCTATCAACTATCTTAGAATAGGAATGTAATACGGTTTGATATTAATTCGAAGGAGAGGCAGTGCTAGCCTCTGAATTGATATCATACTCTCGCATAAGCCTAGAGAGATCTACATGACGTGAGGAAGAGGCATTACAGTAAGAAAGGAGATCATTTTTTTGGGATCAAGAGTGCATCAAATAGACCAAAGAAAATTCAAGAAAGGCAGTAACTTGTCTAGGGACCGAGTTCCTCAGTGTTGTTGCAGAATGGTGCAGAATGGTGCAGAAAGGGAGATCAGCATAACGAGACAAGAAAGAGCAGTGACAAGGTCTTGGAGGCATACTGGTGTCAAGGGTTTGTGTCATGGTCATGTTACTTATCAATTAAAGATATAGAATATTACTTTCGGGTTTTCCTCTCCAAGAGGAAGAGGTTTTGGCCCTAGCTTGAAGAGCCAAAATTCTCTATCTCTTGTGTTTCGATAATTGATTTGATGAAAGACATAAAAATATAATGAATATAAGATCTAAGTAATAGAAGCATAACAATTATAACACAAGCAATTATCAAGTAGGAGAACTAAATTAAACTCAGCCCTACCAAATTCTCAACACTTCCTAGGCTTAGAGGTCTAGCAAAAGCCAAGTGAGATTTTCCTTTCTCAAGGAAAATACATTGTGAAGGTACTCGAGAGATGTGGGATGGTGGATTGCAAGTTTGTGTCTACTCTGATGGAACTCAACCTCAAGAAGCTATGTGGAAGTGTTGTTGGGCTCGATCTGGAAAATCCTTCCGAGTATCGACAACTTGTGCGGACCTTGATGTTCTTGGTAAACTCCCATCCAAACATATGCTTCATTGTGAATACATTGAGTCAATTTATGGTCAATCATCTTCACATACATTGGATTTTTGTCAAGAATCTATTGGTATATCTCCATGGCACAATCAACTGTGGTTTGAGATACACTGTCGGGAATTTGAGCCTACATGGATATACCGTGTCTATTGGGCTGGCAGTGTGGTGGATCATAAGAGCACATCTAGATGTTGCTTCTCATTGGGATCTGTTTCAATATCTTGGATCAGCAAGAAGCAGAAATCGGTTTCTTTAAGCATCGTCGAGGTCAAATACATTGTTGCTAGTATGGCCTATTATGAAGTTGTTTGGTTGAGGAAGCTCTTTAGTGAGCTATTTGAACATGTGTTGGATACCACCGTGATCTACTACGACAACCAAAGTGGGATGCTCCTTTCATAGAATCTCGTGTTCCACGACCACTCCAAGCATATTGATATCAGGTGCCACCTTATCTGGGATATGGGATAGCGAGGAGCAATAAGGGTCCATCACATCAATACTGATGAGCAAGTCGCAGACATTCTCACGAAGCCCTTAGGGAAGGTAAAATTCTTAACCTTCCGTGAAAGACTTGGAGTCATGGAAATACCCTCCTATGAGGGTCCCACATCAGTTGAACACTAAGCTCTGGGAGCTCCTACGGGCATGGGGTACTTCTTGGACCTATGACCAACCATAGGGTGAGTGGTTCACCTTCCCCTAGTGGTGCGCTATGTACAGGGTGAGTTGTTCACCTTCCCTTGTGATACCCCATGATGGTTGACATGTGTGTAGGGTGAGTGGTTCACCTTCCCCTTGTTAATTTTTTGCAACTAGAGTTAAATTCCACTTTGGACAACTCAGATGGTTAATATTACAATTTCATTCGATTCCTCTTTTTAAGAGGACAAGAAACCAACCTATAGATCGCCCCAATCGGTTAAGGAGAAGTTAGGTTATGAATTATTTTATTAATTTTATTGATCAGCCTAAACTCAAGTGGATTCAATCAAAGCCCCAAGCGTTCCCTCACAAAGTTATAAATAGAAGCAACCCCAAGTTCATTTGCACACATTCACTAATTAGATCATCTTCATGCTATTTTGGTATTGGTTCATATTTTTGTTTTTGGCTCGCACAGGTACATCAGGATAAGCTCGCGCAAAGGATCAAGATCACAAGCAGAGTCTTGCATCTGATCTGGGAGTTTTGGGCCACAATCGCGGGCAGGCCACGGGCAGGTAGTAGTTGATCTGAGCCGGAACCGCGAGCAAGATTTTTCAAGGTCGCAGTTGAGCTAGTAAAGTCGCGAGTAGACCATCTTTAGGGTGCGGCTAGGGCTCCGGGCTGATAATACCCTCTGTCGTGGGCACAGAATGTCCAGGTCGCGATTTAGGGTGATTAAATCGTGTTGAGAATTTGGAGGGGCGGGAATTAATTCAAATTTTCTTCTTGATAATTACTTGTGAGCTTACTTCATTTACATATGTCTTTTCTTCCTAGCTTACTGGATCTTGTGTGTATTGTTTATTTTGATAATTGACTTGATGAAAGATTAAATAAGCTAAATAAGAGAAGACATAAGTAACTCAAGTAAGCTCACAAGTAATTATCAAGAAGAGAATTTCAATTAATTCTCAACATGGTATCAGAGCTAAGGTGTTGAACACAAGGGCTACTTGACAAAGAGGACACTCCAGGGAGTGAAGATCAAAGTTTGGGTTGAAAATACAAATCAACTTGCAAGAAAGACTCTCAAGTTGTTTCAAGAAAGATATTTAATCTCATTCAAAGGATCAACTCATTTAAGAAAATAATCTTTTCCATCAAAAATTTACCTTCAAGACATTGTTAGAAGAGGACATCATCTTTTGAAGATATCCTTTATCATCAAGGATTAAAGATCACCTACATTGGAGATTTTAATCTTAGAAGAAGCTCCTGACTTCATCTTCATCAAGGAAGCTGCAAGCCAAATCATAGCCCAGAGGATTCTCATAGAATCCATTAAGGACTCACTCATTCCCTATATATCAAAACTAAATTCTGCTAAATAAATATATGACAAACTGGTGGAGCTATTCTCAGTGAGTATTGCAAGAGAAGCAATCTCTCTGAGACAAGAACTATATAAAATGAAATTGTCAAGAGAATAAGGAATCACTTCATACTTTATGAGTATTTATGAAATAAGAAATCAACTGCAGGAACTGGGAGAAGTAATGTCTGAAACTAAGATGACTACAGTGGTGTTGAATGCTCTACTAGAAGAATGGGGAAACTTCACTTCAAGTTTATACAGGACGAAATAAGCCACACCATTCCATGATTTATGGTCTCTATGTAAAATAGAGGAAACAAGATTGAAAGCCAAAGCTGATATAGGATCAAGTGAAGGGAATCAAGCCTTTGCAGCCATATCTAGGAAGAAAGGAAGATTCGATAAATTTTGTCCTCAGAATAAAAGAAGAAATATGGAAAAAGTAATATGCTTTGGATGTAATGAACTTGGGAATTATAAAAGACATGTCCTCAATCTGAAAAGGACAAGAGAAAAAGGGAAGAAGCCCATGTCTCAAATATAAGAGAAGAACTTGATGCAGAGAAATCTAAGAAAGAAGAAGCGAGGGATCTCTACTCTGATTGAGATCATCTTCTCCTCTAAGTGATTTTTGTTGGTTGTAAAATAGCATGATTGGAAGCAATGTATATTAATAGCATCATGATCAAAGCATGGCAGGATCACTTGGTGAAATAGCTCTTGGAAAACCTCATTGATAACAATATTGATGGAAGGCAGTCATCAATGATCAAGGGTCATCATGGAAATAGGTGTTGATATTTTCTAATGGAGTTCTCTATGAATTCACTGATTAGAAAGAAAGCATAATAGTTTCATAAAGAATTCTATGCTACAGAATTATGGGATGTGATGACATATTGATGAAGCAGGTCAAGGGAATGAAGCTCTTCATTCTAGAGAAATTGTTACAGGATGACTCAAAGGAAAAAGGTATGAGGTATATATATTTATATGCTGACACTAGATGTTGTAAAGTCATGTTACATACTTGCAGGTAATGGAATTCTATATTTAGAAGTAAGATCTATGGAGGAGGATCTCTCGGTGCACTAACAGATGAAATCAACATAATATATTCTCATATGGAATATGAGGTGGTTGTATATGAACAAGGAACTGTAAAATTGTAAGTTCATGGGAATGAAAATGTGCAAAAAGGAAGATATCATGAAATGCAACCATGTCAAGATGCAGTTATCATCCGGAAGCCAAGAAGATGTGACTAGAATATCTCTTGGGAGGATATGTAGACTCCGATAGAAGTCTGGTAAAGAAGAAGACCCTTGACAAAACATATCATTAGGAGATGTGTCAATCTAAATAAAGGATGTCAATGTCTACAAGAAGATGTCATGGTGAAATATTATCACTGAGGTAACATTTGTTTTACAAGTTCATAGGTATATGTTTATCTAGATGAATTTGTGCAGGGCTTCTAATCATGAGAAAGGATGTATGATCCTTGGAGATGATTTGAAAGAAAGCAACATGGCATAAAAGGTGGGCCATATAAGAAATACAGATGAATCACTTTATGGTAGATGACATGACTCATGAATGAAATTGATGGATGATCTGTGCCCTATGGAGCTTGTTATTTCCTAAATATACCTCAGGCTGAAGGAAGGCGGTATTCAGGGTAACATCAAACCATGCTCAGTCTGGTAGCAAGCCCTACCAGAACAGGAGAGGGCTCTCTTCAGGTCAATCTCAGGAAAAATGATCAATAGGGTCTGAGATGACTTGAAATGAATACTAATTTTAAGCTAGGTATGTAAATCAAGGAGGGCTTGTTTTGATTTTTTGGGGTTTTGTTGGAAAAGGGGAAAGACAATTTTGGGCTTGGGGATGAGGCCAAATTCTTGCAGAGTTCAAGTTTTGGCAGGGAAGGCAATGACTTTGATGTCTTAGATTCAAAGACTGCTGAGGAGCTGAAGACGGAAAGAGGTTGCAAGGATCCTCTTCAAACGGAGGAAAACATATAAACTAAACAAAAGCTTAAGGCAGAGCACCAGCAAACTAATGAATTCTACCTTAGTTACTCATTTGTTTAATTTCAGAAGCAAAGAGAAGGGAAATGGCATACATAAAACATTAATGAAACTTAATATTACATGAAGAAAAACATCATCAAAACTCAGAGCCAAAAGTATCCCAACAAGTTCTACAAAACCCTGGTCTTTCCTTTGCCAAAAATGCTGAAATGAATATACAATGAGGTGCCAAACTATTCCCAAGAGTCCAACCCTGAAAATGTCTCAGAAAATACAATATATAGACAAGTCTAACCCCTTCCCATGCCTCTAAGGGTCGAGCTCATCCGCTCTATGTTTCGACACATGAAATATGGAATGCTCATCAATCTCACTCTCGTGAAATGCATCAACAGCCGGATGTGGTATGCATAGAGGCGCGAGAATTTGCCCTCACAGCTGAAGTATCGGATGATGAGTTTCATCAATGGCGCATAGGATTCCTTCAAAAACCGGAATGGGAATACCCTGTTGAGCTGCCTCATATAGCCAGGCCTGATGTATGGTTCATAGTAGGCTTTGTCCAGCTGCTGTCTCTTGTTCCACTCCTCACCTATATTCGGTATCCCGATGGCCTGAGAGATGGTTTCTATTGTCAAGGTGAAATTTACTCCAGCTAGATTCACCTGGCCATCATGCAAATGTAAAACAAATAACCGAACCAACTCCTAATGGTGCTGAATCTGAGCAATCATCTCACAATACTGAAAGCATGACTGTTGTTGAAAGCAAGCCATTGCAAGCGGGCAGGCATGCAATTGAGTCAATGATGTGGGCTCTTCTCGGACGTGTCTGCCTCCTTTACGAGGCCTTCTCGGTGCATGCAGGTCTATGGAAGAGTCACTTTCTTGCTCATATGATGAATCTATCTCTGTCATGGTGTTTTGCAATGTGTATAACAAGTATATACTGATATATATGTGATGAAAATAAGAGTTTGGTTTGTTTGAAAATGATGAATTGGTGTTTGTCTTTCAATACCAAATGTGTACCAAGTAGGAAATGAGGGACTGTGAGGAAATATTACAGTGGGTATAGTGGACTGTGGAAAATAATACAGTGGTAACAATGTGATTCAGTCAAATGAACTTTATAATTGTGGGGATCATCACTTGACTGTATTTGGGAATTGGAAATTTTTATAAATGATATGAAGGAGGGAAAATGGTAGGAAATGGTAGGGTTTTAGGGATGGGACATAGGAATAAGTAATATGGGAACGTAAGGGAATCAAGGATGGACAATAATAATAGGATTATGAAAGGGAAAGGGATCACAGGTGGGAAATGGTAATATGACAGTGAGTATTCAGCATGAAAATGATTTTTAAAACACCATTTGAAACCCTAAGGAGAAGATTCTGATATGGACATAGAGTTTATATTTCACCAATCAAACTCTCACGTCTTTGCCTCCAAACAACACCAAACACAATCTAAAATCAATGTGCAAGAGTTTTCAAACTTACTTGAACAAATAGGAGCGAAAGATTTGAAGTTTCATTTGGAAGCAGTGATAAAAATGCTTGGAGGCTCTGTGCGCCGCGCACAAACCCAGTGCGCCGCGCCTCCTGGATGCACCACACTAGAGCAAAACAACACTGCGGAAAGTGGCTATGTGTGCCGCGACATACCAACGCATCACACCTTCTACCAATGCGCCGCGCGCACTCCAAACACACAGTCTTCAGTTTTAAACCCACAGTTTTTCCCTTCCACAATTGCAATCGACTTCTCTGATGCTTCTTGGATGCAAATGCCTTGATAAACATGGAAATATCTTTGTAAAGTCATGGATTTTATTTTTTCTTTGTAAAGACCCACTTTTGTAATGTTTTGAAATTGGCATTTTTTCACTTTTAATACAAACTCTGTCTTCTTGTTTCCATTTGACTTTTGGCTGAAATGACGAAACTTTGTCTATTTTTTCAGGGATGATGGCATTGGATTTCGGCAAAGGATGACCAGGGCTACACTGAAGAACTGTAGAACTTGAAAACCTTAAAAATTACATATTTTTATACAAAAAATAAATTTGACGATTTCTTCTTCAAAACAGAGTTTTGAAGAAGAATCATTCTTAAGCGTTAATGATGACGAAAATTTTGAAATGAAAACTTGCTAGAAACATCCTCATGTGCCTGTTGGCATTATTTGACACTTTTGAAGACGAAACCCTAGACCTAGTGACTGAAAAGACTCTTTGCTGACCAAAAGACCATCCATGCTATGAATGACTGTAAAATTGACCTTGATGAATTTTGATGAACTTTAATGATCAGACACAAGCTAGTAGATACATGACATGAGGGAAAACGAGAGACAAGACCCTTCCGTCAGACAATCTATGCTTCTAATGGAATGCAACTGATTGGATGAACGAGACACCTAAAATGAAATGCAACAAAAGAGTTTTTGATCTCTAACGGAGGTATAACCAGATCGACTCTAACAGAGCTAAAGTTGAATATTCCTCAATATCGAAATCCATGACATCGAGGCGAGGAATTCTTCATGAGAATTTGGGTGTATCACCATTGCTGCTACAGGACCCTGGTTGAAAGGGAGGCTGGTCCAAACTAGGTCCAAACTCCATGTTTTGATGCTCAAATGAAGACACCAATTATTTTATTGGGTTCCTCTTTCGAAGAGGTGCAAGATCGATCTAAAGATCATCTTGATCCGATGAGCAAAACATTTATTTTGAATTTATTTTTAATACTTTCAAAATATGTGCAGGTTGGCCTTAAGGATTTACACCCCCAAAAAATGTGTCACACACCTCAGTGATTGATATAACTAGAGTCAACATTGGAGGAAATTTCATCATCTCATCCTCACACATCATCTCCCCTCTTCTGATTATTTCGAGCTCCTTGGAGGCAGTTTTCAGTTCACACGTGGGAAAGAAGGATGAAGAGAATTATGTTGCAGTTGTTGTTGTTGTTGTTTCTGTTGCAGTTGTTGCTGCTATTGCAGCTGTTGCTGCTATTGCAGCTGTTGCTGCTATTGCAGCTGTTGCTGTTGTTGCTGTTGTTGTTGTTGTTGCTGTTGTTGCAACTTTTGTTGTTGTTGCTGCTGTTGTTGTTGTTGTTGCTACTTTTCTGGGGCTAACTTTGAGTTGACCGTGTGGTTGTTTTGAGGGTTGTTGTGGCACATGCTGGGTTGGCTGACCAAGGAGACATTGCTGGTTGAAAAATCCTGTTGACCGCCGTAACGCACCACCACATTTTCCTGTTTCTGGTTTGTCTTCTATAGATCCACTGGTATGTTCTATCAAGCATTTTACTTGATTGTTTATGTGATTGCTATAGTGAAAAGTAAATTTGCATCAAGCATAGAACATCTACACAATTTTACATGCAATGTATTCGGCCTCAGCAGTTCTCAAGGCTACCGACTTCCGTTTCCTGCCTGAAGCAGATCTACTTGTGAAGTAGCATCCAGATGTGCTATTGCGATCCACCACACTGCCATCCTATTCAGCATCAACATATCCATGGAGTGTCATACTCCCGGCAGTGTATCTCAGCCCATGGTCTATCGTGCCACAGAGATATCTCAAGAGTTTCTTGGCACCAACCTAGTGAATGTTATGATCAACCATGTGTTGACTCAATGTTTTCACTGCAAAACATATGTCCGGATGGGTGCTCACTAAGAACATCACGGCCCCTATGAGTTGACGATACTCAGTAGGATTTGCTAGCACGGGCCCAGCAGCGCTGCCGCTCAACTTCTTAAAGTTGAACTCCATCGGCGTCAACACGGACTTGCAGTCCACCAGACCAAATCTTTCTAGAAGCTTCAGAATGTGTTTTCCTTGAGAAAGGAAAATCTCTCCAGGTCTCTGTCAGACCTCCAGGCCTAGGAAACAATGCATCAATCCTAGGTCATTTATCTCGAACTCAGCAGGGAGCTCCCTCTTGAATGAGAGGGTCAACACCTATCAGGAAGAGATCATCCACATACAGCACCAGAATGAGAGGCTTCTCCCTATCAACCTTGAAGTAAAGGTTCAGATCAGCATTACTACGAGTGAAGCCCAACTTTATCAGGTAGCTATCTATCCTCTCGTGCCAAGCTCTGGGTGCTTGCTTCAGCCCATATAGGGCTTTCTTCAACCTGCAAATAGGGGTGTCCCGATCCTAGACTTTGAACCGCAGAGGTTGCTCCACATATACCTCTTCCTTTATCGCACCATGCAGAAATGTCGTCTTCACATCCATCTAATGGAGACTCCATCCTTGCGTAGAAGCAAGGGCTATGATAGATCGAATAGTGGTATATCGAGCCACAAGTGCAAATATGTCATCATATTCTATGCCTTCCTTTTGAGAGAAGCCACGGGAAATGAACCTTTCCTTCAACTTTTCAGCACTTCCATCATATCCATGCTTGATCTTCTAGAGCCATTTCTAGGTGACAACTGCTTTGTCCTCCAGTCTTGGAACCACATCCCAGACATCATTCTTCATTATGGACTCATACTCTTCGTGCATAGCATCCTTCCAGACTTGATGCTTTTCGGCTTCCTCAAAAGATCTAGGCTTGGATTTGTACAATAGTACTCATGGCTGCTAGATACACATGGTATCTACTCGGCTTCTTGCTTTCACGGAAAGTCCCCCTTTGGGGCCATATGTCCCTCAGCATCCTCGAGAGTGACCCTAAGCCATGATGGTCTCTTCCCTAGTGAAGGAGGTGGATCAATCGGGTCCATCGGTCCTTCAATATCGGGCATCGTCTCGTCTTTCAGTCCTTCAGACCTTACTTCATGGTCTTCCTTAGATCTTAGAAGATTGACTACTTTATTTAGGGAATCATCTTCATCAAAAGTTACATAATAGCATATCTCCACTTCCCTTTGACTAGGCACATAGACTCTATAGGCCTTCAAAGTTTCGTTGTAGCCCACAAACATTGTGGTCTCCCTCTTGATGCTAGCTCCTCTGCAAAAGTTCTTGAACTCATTCGTCTTATATAATAAGAACATCCTTCCAAGGATGCCAGGGGCAGCATACCAGACATATCAGAATGTATCAATGCAAGACACCAGATGTCTTTGTGATGCTTGAGGGGAAAGGTCCCCTTGTATGCTTTCCTTCGGCACAACCCTGACATACACCTTCATGATTATTTGAGAACACGGGCATCCCCATCACCACCTTCCTTGCTTCGAGAAGGGCTTTGTAGTGAAGGTGTCCAAACCTCTAGTGCCATAGTTCAGATAGTATCACATGTCATCGCTCCAGTGGACTTCCTCCAACCTGGTAGAGTGTATCAACTCTAAACCCAATCATGATGGCTTCCTTGAAGCTCTTCCTCCACATGCGCACCTTTCCATCAGTGAATTCCATATTGAAACCTTTGTCTTCCATGGTCAATATAGACACAAGGTTCTTCTTCAAATTAGGTACATATAGTACATCCTGCAAGCAGAGGACTTGACCTTGAGACAAGTGGAGGGTCATAGTCCCTGTCCCTTTCACGGGATATGTGGCATTATCTCCAAGGATAATTTTCAGATTATATCCTTCTCAACCATATCAGATAGTGCTTCCTTGAACCCAGTGATGTGCCTTGAGGCACCACTATCTATCAACCAGACATCCATAGTGTCGAGTGGAGATGCAGCAGAGAGGGCAGATACAAGGAGGAATTCATTTCTTTTATCAACAACATTTGATTCCTCATACCTGGAATTTCTCAACCTTTTGAAAGGTTATTCATTTCTGCCGAAGGGAGCCTTCCTCTTTCCCTTGAACGTCATTTCTCCGATTGTTGTTGTTGTCATCACCATCGAGAGAATCCTTCTTGAAAGGACATTCTCTAGCATAGTGACCTGGCCTATGACAAGTGTAACACTTGCCCTTCTTTCCTTGGGCCCCTGCTCTTCCTTTGTTCTTTGGACCACCAAAGTTCTTCTTTCTAGAATGAGCAGCGTAGGCAACATTTCCTTCATTTCCATACCCTTTCATTCTTGTCTCTTCTTGAACGCATCTCGATAGTACTTCGTCAAAGTCAAGTATCACATTATTATTTAGAATGGTAGTGTTGAACACATGCCATTCGGATGGGAGCCCTCCAAGTGCGGTGAGTACCATCTCTCAATCAGCTATTGTCTCCCCAATAGCCAGCAGATTGTTCCTGATCTCAGTCAGCTTCAGAAAGTATGATTGAACATACTCATCCCTGCCTTTCTTCAGATTCTTCAATTGATTCTTGAAGAATAGTACTTGATTTGCATTACTAGCCTTGAACATGAGGACCAACTTACCTTACATCTCTTTGGATGTGCCTACCTCAGAGATGTAGACCACCAGACTCTTATGAATGGATTCCCTGATCATCAACTTTGCTTTGATCTCCCCCTTCTTGTACTTAGTTTTGGCAGCAGTAGTAGCAGTGGATGGAGGTTCTTGGATTTTACCCTGCACATAGTCCATGACATCTTGGTCTTCCAATTTAAGATCCAAATCATCTTCCAAGCATGGAAGTCATCCTTCTCAGTCAATTTGTCATCCTCCTTGAAGCCATAGTTTGTGGAACCGATTTTATTTTTCGGTGATTGCAACAAATAGGGCTTGTCTTCACCTCAGCTCTGATACCATGTAAAATTGTGTAGATGTTCTATGCTTGATGAAAATTTACTTTTCACTACAGCAATCACATAAACAATCAAGTAAAATGCTTGATAGAACATACCAATGGATCTATAGAAGACAAACCAAAAACAGAAAAATGTGGTGGTGCGTTACGACGGTCAATAGGATGCTTCAACCAGCAAAGTCTCCTCGGTCAGCCAACCCAGCATGTGTCACAACAACCCTCAAAACAGCCACACGGTCAACTCAAAGTCAACCCCAGAAAAGTAGCAGCAACACCAGCAACAACAGCAACAGTTGCAACACCAGCAACAACAGCTGCAACAACAGCAACAACTGCAACAGAATTCTCTTTGTCCTTCTTTCCCACATGTGAACAGAAAACTACCTCCAAGGAGCTCGAACCAATCAGAAGAGGAGAGATGATGTGTGAGGATGAGATGATGAAATGTCCTCCAACGTTGACTCTATTTATATCAATCACTGAGGTGTGTGACACATTTGTTGGGGGTGTAAAACCTTAAAGCCAACATGCACATATTTTGAAAGTATTAAAAATAAATTCAAAATAAATGTTCTGCTCATCGGATCAAGATGATCTTTAGATCGATCTTGCACCTCTTCGAAACAGGAACCCAATTAAAATATTGGTGTCTTCATCTGAGCATCACAACATGGAGTTTGGACCTAGTTGTCCAATTTTAACATTGCAGCATGTATGGCCCGTTGTGAAGTCACTTGGTTACGAAAGCTCTTCAGTGAGCTATTTGAGCATGTGTTAGATGCCACCGTTATCCTTTGTGATAACTTGAGGGGGATTCGTTTGTCATAGAATATTGTGTTCCACGAACGATCCAAGTATGTTAATGGATGGTACCACTTTATCTGGGATATGGTACAGCGAGGCGCTGTAAGGCTCGATCATATAGAAACTGATGATCAGGTCGCGGATATTCTTACAATGCCCTTGGGGAAGGTCATGTTCCTAACCTTCCGTGAGAACCTTAGAATTATGGAACGACCCTATTCTGAGGGTCCTGTTGGACGATGAGCTCTGGGAGCTCTGGGGGGCCTTGGGGGTAGTTTCTCGGAGCTATAAGCACACACGGGGCTAGGCTTGTCGAACCTTTTGGTGCTTCTGCCCCACCGTTATGATGATTGAGTTGGTTCGCCTCTCATGATATGTGCCCCGTATGCATCCTACCCATTTGAGTTCCAGACTGATGGGAAGTACCTCTCATTTGGCCAATGAGGTGGGAAAAGCTAGAGACTAGTAGCAAATACTGATGGACGCATCAGAGATTGTCGTACTCTCTATCTAGGATGACATGGTCCAACCACTTGATCTGGGATCAAGTCTAGTGAGGTTTCGGACCTCCTACTGACTTTGGGTAAGATAAACCAACTTTGGGTTGGTATGTGACTCTTTGAGTCCATGTGAGGTTTCGGACCTCCAAACTGACTTTGGGTCAGTGAAACTCACTTCGGATTAGTATATATGAGACTCTTTGTGAGTCCTATAGAGGTTTCGGACCTCTGGGCTAAATCTGTCAGCCGGGAATGATGTCTTTGTGACTGACCCACTTCTATTCTGAAATAAAGAGGCCAGCAAAGCAAGTGACGATGGGATGACACACGATGTTTGATTGCACAGGTGGATGGAATTCTCCCTAGTTGAGAGGGAGTGTTAAAATTGGACAACTAGGTCCAAACTCCATGTTATTATGCTTAGATGAAGACACCAATATTTTTATTGGGTTCCTCTTTTGAAGAGGTGCAAGATAGATCTAAAGATCATCTTGATCCAATGAGCAAAACATTTATTTTTAATTTATTTTTAATACTTTCAAAATATGTGCAGGTCGGCCTTAAGGTTTTACACCCCTAGCAAATGTGTCACACACCCTCAATGATTGATATAAATAGAGTCAACGTTGGAGGACATTTCAATCATCTCATCACACACATCCTCATGATCTAAATCTGGATGTCGTAAATCTGGATGATGCCGTAAATATGGATGATGCCGTAAATATTGATGATGTTGTAAATCTGGATGATGCCGGAAATGGATGCTATAAATATGGATGATGTCATAAATCTGGATGATGCCGGAAATGGATGCCATAAATCTGGATGATGCCGGAAATATGGATGTGGGATTCTTTTGTTGAATTATGTTGATTTTTGATGAGCTGTCTTTAAGGGATGTGTGTGTGACACTTCTGGTTAGCTGACCGTATTGAGACTTTGCTGGTTGAAGAATCCTGTTGACCACTGTAACACACCAACACACTTATATTTTTTTGGCTTGTCCTCTGTCGATCTACTGGTATGTTCTATCAGCACTTTACTTTCTTGTTTATGTGATTGCTGATTGACATTGGGGATAAAAGTAAAGTTGCATCAAGCATAGAACATCTTCAAAAATTTACATGGTATCAGAGGTGAGATGAAGAAAAATCCCTATTTTGTAGCAATCAACAAAGAAGGGGATGGGTTCCTCAAACTAAAATGGCTTTAAGGCTGATGAAAAATTGACTGGGAAGGATAACTTCCATGCTTGGAAGATGACAATGGATCTTAATTTGGAAGACCAAGATGTCATGGACTATGTACTAAGTAAAATCCAAGAGCATCCATCCACTGCAACTGCTGCTACAGAATTAAAATACAAAAAGGGGGAAATCAAAGCAAATTTGATGATCAGGGACTCAATTCATAAGAGAGTCTGGTTGCCTACATCTCTGATCTAGGTCACTATGCTAGAGAATTCCCTTTCAAGAAGGTCAAGAAAAGGAAGGCTCCCTCCGACGGAAATGGGCAACCCCTCAAAAGGTCAAGAAATTCCAGGTATGAGGAATCAAATGTTTTTTATGATAAAATAAATGAATTCATTCTTGTATCTGCCCTCTATGTTGCATCTCCACCCGACACTATGGATGTATAGTTGATAGATAATGGTGCCTCAAGGCACATAATTGGGTTCAAGGAAGCACTTACTGATATGGTTGAGAAGGATACTAATCTACAAATTATCCTTGGAGATAATGCCACATATCCCGTGAAATGGACAAGGGTTGTGACCCTCCACTTGTCTCAAGGTCAAGTCCTCAGCGTGCAAGATGTACTATATGTACCTAATTTGAAGAAGAACCTTGTGTCTATTTCGACCATGGAAGACAAAGGTTTCAATGTGGCATTCATTGATGGAAGGTGCGCATGTGGAAGAAGAGTTTCAAGGAAGCTATCACGATTGGGTTTAGAGTTGGTACACTCTACCAGGTTGGAGGAAGTCCACTGGGAGCGATGACATGTGATACTATCCGACAGAATAAACTATGGCACCGAAGATTTGAACAACTTCACTACAAGGCCCTTCTCGAAGCAAGGAAGGTGGTGACGGGGATGCCTGAGTTCTCAAATAATCATGAAGGTGTATGTCAGGGTTGTGTCGAAGGAAAGAATACGAGGGGACCTTTCCCCTCAAGTGTCACAAAGACATATGATATCTTGCAATTAGTACATTTAGATCTGTCTGGTATGCTGCCCTTGACATCCTTGGGAGGATTTTCTTATTATATGAGACGAACGAGTTCAAGAACTTTTGCGGAGGAGCTAGCATCAAGAGGGAGACCACAATGTATGTGGGCTACAATAAAACTTCGAAGGCCTATAAAGTATATGTGCCTGGTCAAAGGGAAGTGGAGATACGCCACGATGTTACCTTTGACAAAGATGCTTCCCTAAGGAAAGTAGTCAATCTTCCGAGATCTAAGGAAGATCATGAAGCAAGGCCTGGAAATCAAGAACAACTGAAGGATGAGACGATGTGCAATGTTGAAGGACCAATGGACCTGATTGATCCACATCCTTAAATAGGGAAGAGACCATCATGGCTCAGGGACACTCTCGAGGGTGCCAAGGGACATATGGCCCCGAAGGGGGACATTCGTGAAAGCAAAAAGCTAAGTAGATACCAAGGGTATCTAGCAGCCATGAGTACTATTATACAATCTGAGCCTGGATCTTTTGAGGAAGTCGTAAAGCATCAAGTCTGGAAGGATGTTATGCACGAAGAGTATGAGTCCCTAATGAAGAATGATGTCTGGGATGTGGTTCCAAGACCGGAGGACAAAGCAGTTTTGACCTCGAAATGGCTCTACAAGATCAAGCATGGATCTGATGGAAGTGCTGAAAAGTTCAAGGCAAGATTCGTTGCCTGTGGCTTCTCTCAAAAGGAAGGCATAGACTATGATGATATATTTTCACCTGTGGCCCGATATACCACCATCCGATCTATCATAGCCCTTGTTGCTACGCCAGGATGGAGTCTTCATCAGATGGATGTGAAGACCACATTTCTGCATGGTGCGATAAAGGAAGAGGTGTATGTGGAGCAACCTCTGGGATTCGAATTCTAGGATCGGGACACCCATGTTTTCAAGTTGAAGAAAACCCTTTATAGGTTGAAACAAGCACCCAAAGCTTGGTACGAGAGGATAGATAGCTACCTAATGAAGCCAGGATTCACTTGTAGTAATGATGATCCGAACCTTTACTTCAAGGTTGATAGAGAGAAGCCTCTCATTCTGGGGTTGTATGTGGACAACCTCTTCCTGACAGGTGATGTCCCTCTCATTCATCAGTGCAAGATGGAGCTCGCTGCTGTGTTCGAGATGAAGGACCTAGGACTGATGCACTACTTCCTAAGCCTAGAGGTCTGCCAGAGACCTGGCGAGATTTTCCTTTCTCAAGGAAAATACATTGTGAAGCTTCTGGAAAGATTTAGTATGATGGACTGTAAGTCCGTGTCGACACCAATGGAGCTCAACTTTAAGAAATTGAGTGGCAGCATTGTTGGGCCCGTGCTAGCAAATCCTACTGAGTATCTTCAACTCGTAGGGGCCCTTATGTTCTTAGTGAACACTCGTCCGGACGTATGTTGTGCAATGAACACTTTGAGTCAACACATGGTTGATCATAACATTCACTGGGTTGGTGCCAAGAAACTCTTAAGATATCTCTAAGGCACGATAGACCATGGGTTGAGATACACTGTCGAGAGTATGACACTCCATGGATATTCTGATGCCAATTGAGCTAGCAGTGTGGTGGATCGCAAGAGAACATCTGGATGCTACTTCACACATAGATCTGCTTCGAGCAGGAAACTGAAGTCGGTAGCCTTGAGCACCACTGAGGCCGAATACATTGTAACATGTATGGCCTGTTGTGAAGTCACTTGGTTGTGAAAGCTCTTCAGTGAGATGTTCGAGCATGTGCTATATGCCACCATTATCCTTTGTGATAACTAGAGGGGGGTTCGATTGTCATATAATCTCGTGTTCCATGAACAATCCAAGCATGTTTATGGCTGGTACCACTTTATCCGGGATATGGTACAATGAGGCGCCGTAAGCCTTGATCATATAGGAACTGATGAGTAGGTCACGGATATTCTCACAATGCCCTTGTGGAAAGTCATGTTCCTAACCTTCCGTGAGAATCTTGGTAACGACCCTATTCTGAGGGTCCTATTGGACGATGAGCTCTAGGAGCTATGGGGGGCTTTGGGGATAGCTTCTCGGAGCTATAAGCAACCACAGGACTATGCTTGTCAAAACTTGTTGGTGTGCTTGGGCCCCGCCGTTATGATGATTGAGATGGTTCGCCTCTCATGATCTGTGCCCCATATGCATCCTACCCATTTGAGTTCCGGACTCATGGGAAGTACCTATCATTTGGCCAATGAGGTGGGAAAAGCTAGAGACTAGTAGCAAAGACGGATGGACACATTAGAGATTTCTGTACTCTCTATCTAGGATGACACGTGTCCAACCACTTGATCTAGGATCAAGTCTAGTAAGGTTTCCGACGTCCTACTGACTTCGGGTCAGATAAACCAATTTCGGGTTGGTATGTGACTCTTTGAGTCCATGTGAGGTTTCGGACCTCCAACTGAGTTCAGGTCAGTGAGACTAACTTTGATTAGTATATATGACTCTCTTGAGTCCAAGTGAGGCTTTGGACCTCCTACTGACTTCGAGTCAGATAAACCGACTCCGGTTTGGTATGAGACTCTTTATGAGTCCTATAGAGGTTTCGAACCTTTAGGCTGAATCTGTCAGCCGGTAATGATTTCTTTGTGACTAACCCCCTTCTGTTCTGAAATAAAGAGGCCAGCAAAGCAAGTTACAGCGGGATGACGCACGATGTTTGATTGCACAGATGGATGGAGTTCTCCCTAGTTGAGAGGGAGTGTTAAAATTGGACAACTAGGTCCAAACTCCATGTTGTGATCCTCAGATGAAGACACCAATATTTTTATTGGGTTCCTCTTTCGAAGAGGTGCAAGATCGATCTAAAGATCATCTTGATCCGATGAGCAGAACATTTATTTTGAATTTATTTTTAATGCTTTCAAAATATGTGCAGGTCGGCCTTAAGGTTTTACACCCCCAGCAAATGTGTCACAAACCCTCAGTGATTGATATAAATAGAGTCAACGTTGTAGGACATTTCAATCATCTCATCACACACATCCTCATGATCTAAATCTGGATGCCGTAAATATGGATGATGTCGTAAATATGGTTGATGTCGTAAATATGGATGATGCCGAAAACGAATGTCGTAAATCTGGATGCCATGGATGATGCCGGAAATGGATGTCGTAAATCTGGATGCCGTAAATATGGATGATGCCATAAATCTGGATGATACCGGAAATCTGGATGTTGGATTCTTTTGTTGAATTTTGTTGATTTTTTATGAATTGTCTTTAAGGGTTGTGTGTGTGACACTTCTGGTTGGCTTACCGTATTGAGACTTTCCTGGTTGAAGCATCCTGTTGACCAATGTAATGGACCAACACACTTATATTTTTCTGGCTTGTCTTCTGTCGATCTACTGTTATGTTCTATCAGCACTTTACTTTCTTGTTTATGTGATTGTGACTGACATTGGGGATAAAAGTAAAGTTGCATCAAGCATAGAACATCTTCAAAAATTTACATGGGTGTCTCACCATTGCTGCTGTAGGTCCCTAATTGAGAGGGAGCCGGGTGATCAGTTTCTTACTTGGAAGAAACTAGGTAATTCCTAAGAATGAGCTTAGGTATATTCCTTATACAGGAAAGAGTACATCACCTTGTGGAATAGGTCCTCCCTGGCTAAGAGGGAGAGATAGACACATAATTCTAGTTTTCACTTAGGAAGACAGAATCAAGGATTGGGTATTCATCCAGCATTCGATATTCTTTGAGAATGTGTTAGGGCATTCAAGATAAGAGTAGTCGGGGACTGATATTCTTTGAGGGCTAGCTACCCAAGAGAAGAATAGTCCAAGAAGGTCATACTTTTGGAACACCCGGGTCGAGTATGCACTTTGGAGAGACAATGACTATGGTATCTATAAGTCACGTGTCTCACCAGCATTGTAGCCCATTATCTCGTTAAGAGATGGGGTTGTTAGTCAAGGCCTTGCACTAGAACAATGTTGGTTGATATGATGCTATACAAATGCGATTACCAATCAGATTCTTCTTATGAGATTCTTCACTTTGAAAGTGACCATGTACATGTATGAATACCTCCCTAGTTAAGAGGGAGTGTTGAAAAGTGTAACTAGGATCGGTCTTCATACTGACTATGTAATTATGAATTTATGTAAAGTAGAAGACAAATATAATAAATGTATTTTGTTATAATTGCTTCATGGGTTTCATGAGCAAGATTTTATTATAGGTCAATAGACTTCTTCTTGATGTCTATAAGGTTTTGTCTTCTAGTGTAATTAAGAGTCATGATGATGAAGTATCTAGTCTGAAGAATGCCTCCAAGACCTTGAAGAAGAAAGGCTCATAACAGCCCTCAAGACAGCTCTTATTCAACGTTGGAAATGATGTGATAAATCGACTTATAATCAGTAATGAAGTCGGCCTACATGTCGGCCTAAAATTTTATTGTATGGTCAGCCTAAAAGCCAGACAATGCACTGTATATATACCCCAGACAAATGCGACTCATTAGCATCAGATGGACTGTGGATCTCTCTGTGATTTACACAGAGAACTGTGGACTGTTATGAGGTGAAAAATGTGGATTTCAGGAATCATTAAGTGCAGTTTTCAAGAAGAAAAGGTATGGATTTCAGGTGTCATGAAGTGTGGATCTCAGAGGCTTAAAAGATGCGGATTTCTGGGGTTATATATTACGGATTTCTCTGGTATGTACAGCATATAAAGGTCTGGTCTAAATTCAAGTGAAAGGCAGTAAAATATGCGAATTGTCCTGAAGTAAATATGAGTTTGAATTCAGACTATAATTCAATAATCTATGCGAGCTTAAGGCATAAAGAAGAAAGGATATCTCTAAGATATCGTAGCATCATGTAACCTAAAGTAAATGTGAAGTTAAGACAGTAGTTGACAGTGTTAAAGTATTGTACGAATGCATAGTCAGTCTGAAAGAGAGTGCAAGATTGAATTAGAGATTGAGTTCTCTAAGGTTGATGCAAGCTCAATGTAAGTTGGTGCACGAATGAAAGATCAGCATTGGAGGAAGATTTAGAAGCAGTGACAAGGTCTTGAAGCCATTCATAGGTCAAGGTCTGAGTCTTGGTCATGGTACTTGTCATTTCAAGATCTATAAGAAGAATTCCTTACATGTTTTCCTCTCCAAGAGGGAGAATTTTTGCCCTGGCTCTAGGAGACTAATTTGTGTGTCTTATGTCTTTTGATAATTGACTTGATGAAAGATTAAATAAGCTAAAGAAGAGAAGACAAAAGTAACTCAAGTAAGCTCACAAGTAATTATCAAGAAGAGAATTTGAATTAATCACCAGCCCTCCAAATTCTCAACAATGTTAACACCTAGGAAGGGAACAAAGAATGATGTTACCAGTCCCTCCAATGGGATGCATTCATGGTTGTCCTCAATGCTTCAGATCCAAAGTTTCTCTCTCTCAATGGTGTAGAAAACCCAAGATGTGTTGAACTCAAATGGGAGCTCAATAAGAAAAATGATAATAAAAAGTGATCAAAGTATGACAATGACAAGAGGATCAAAGTCCAACCATGATAAAAGGATCAAAGGTAAATAAGGAATGGAAAAACCCCCTATTTATAACAAAATATTGAGTTATCCTTGATAATGGTGCATAAAAAAATATTATTAACCAAGATCTAGATCTAACTGCTTGGAATATTTTATTATATTTTGTTGGAGGGAAAAGGAATTTAAATTGGTTAAATCCCTTTATTTAGAAATAATAAACAAATAAATGATTTATTTATCATTTCAAAGATGGGGTTAAGGAATAATTTAACAAATAATGATTTATTTTATTATTCCTAAATGATTTAGTCAAATTTAACAAGGAATATAATTAAATAATGATTTAATTAATTATTCTTAGAGAATAATAAGATAAATAATTATTTATCTAATTATTTCTCATTAATTGGGCTAAATATGACCAGGAATATTATTTAAATAGTGGTTTAATTAATTATTCCTAGAGGAAAATCAAACAAATAAGGATTTACTTAATTATTCCTCATGGGGTTCCCTGTTTGGACCATAAATAACTTAATAAACTAAGGTTTATTAAATTATTTCTTATAGTGAAAGCAATTTTACTATGGTAAAATTGGTCTTACATGCTGTATTTCGATCCATCTAATTGTAAATGGTCAGATGACCAAAAATTGGTGTAACAAAGGTCTTGAAGGCATATTCTGATGACTAGACTCTTCATATACATGACTCTTAATTTATATTTATAACCGGAAGAAAAATCCTAATAGACATCAAGAAGAATTCTATTGACCTATAATAAAAATCTTTCTCATGAAACACATGAAGCAAGCATAACAAAAATACATTTTATAATCTTTGTCTTATTCTTTACATAAATACATAATTACATAGTCAATATGAAGATAGATCCTAGTTACAATTGTCAACACTCCCTCTTAACTAGGGATGTATTCATACAAGTACATGGTCACTTTCAAACTGAAGAATCTCATAAAAAGAATCGAATTGGTAATCGCATCTGTATAGCATCATATCAACCAGCATTGTCCTAGTGCAAGACCTTGACTAACAGCCCCATCTCTCAATGAGACAATGGGATAAAATGTTGGAGAGACACGTGACTTATAGACACCATAGCCATTGTCTCTCCAAGGTACATACTCCACCCAGGTGTTCCCAGAGTATGACCTTCTTGGACTATTATTCTCTTGGGTAGCCATCCCTCAAAGAATATCGGTCCCCGACTACTCTTATCTTGAATACCCTATCACATTCTCAAAGAGTATCGAATGTCAGGTGATTACCCGATCATCCATTATGTCTTCCCAAGTGAAGACCATAATGATATGTCTATCCATTCTCTCCACATGGCCTTCACTGAGAATTATATTTATTAGTCCTGGTCAAGTGCATGACACATGTATTAGAGAACCATATATGTCACTCCCTCTTAACTCAAGAAGGACATACTTCAAGTTTCTTCCAAGCGATAAACTTATCACCAGGCCCCCTCTCGACCAGGTACTTGCAGTAGCAATGGTGAGACACCCAGTTTCTCATGAAGAATTCCTCCCCTCGATGTCATGGATTTCGATATTTAGGAATCTTCAACATTTGGCTCCATAGGGCACAAATCATCCATCACTTTCATCCTTGAGTCATGTCAGCTATCAGAAAGTGATTCATCTGACTTCCTTATCGGGACCACTTTTATGCCATGATGTTTTTCTTCGAACCATCTCCTAAGGATTTTACATCCTTCCACATGATTGGCAGCCCTGCATAAACTTATCGACATAAACATATACATATGAACTTTTAAATCATAATTTACCTTAGTGATGATCTTTCACCATGACATCTTCCTGTAGGCATCGACGTCCTTTATTCAGATTGACACATCTCCTAAAGATATGTCTTGTCAAAGGTCTTCTTCTTTACCAGACTTCTATCAGAGTCTACATATCCTCCCAGGAGATCTCCTATTCACATCTTCTTGGCTTTCGGATGATAACTGCCTCTTTACATGGTTATACTTCATGATCTCTTTAATTTTTTCTACACGCAGCTTCATACCCAGGAACTTCTAGTATCCAGTTTGTTGTTGTATACAACTACCTCATATTCCATATGAGGACATATTTAATTTCATTTGTTAGTAGCAACTTGTGCACCGTGAGAGATCCTCCTCCATAAATCATACTTCTAAAGATAAAAGTACATTACCTGCAACCATATGACATGACTTTGCAGCATCCAGTGTCGACATATAAGTATATATATACCTCATACCTTTTTCCTTTGAGTCATCTTGTAGCAGTTTTACTAGAATGAAGAACCTCATTCCATTGACCTGTTTCATCAATATGTCATCACATCGAAATCCCATAATTATGTAGCATAGAATTCTCGATGAAACCTTTCTACTTTCTTTCTAATCAGTGAATCCATAGAGAACTCCATTAGAAAATGTCAGCACCTGTTTCCATGATGACCCTTGATCTTGATGACTGTGTTCCGTCAATGTAGTTTATCAGTGAGGTTTTCCAGGAGCTATTTCACCAAGAGCTCCTATCATGCTTCTATCATGATGTTATTACTATACATTGCTTCCTATCATGCTATTTTACAACCAATAGAAATCACTTAAAGCGGAAGATGATCTCAATCATAATAGAGATCTCTCGCTTCTTCTTTGTTAGATTTCTTTATATTAGGTTCTTCCCTTATATCTGTGACATGGGCTTCTTCCTTTTTCCTCTTGTTCTTTCCAGATTTAGGACAATATCTTTTATAATTCCCAAGTTCATTACATCTAAAGCATCGTACTTTTTCCATATTTCTTCTTTTACTCTAAGGGCCAAATTTTTTTAATCTTCCTTTATTCGTGGATATGGCTGCAAAGGCTTGATTCTCTTCACTTGATCCTGTATCAGCTTTGGCTTTCAATCTTGTTTCCTCTATTTTACATAGAGACCATAGATTGTTGAATGGTGTTGCTTCTTTCTTCCCATATAAGCTCGAGGTGAAGTTTCCCCATTCTTCTGGTAGGGAATTCAGTACCATTGTCATCTCAATGTCAGACATTACTTCTCCCAATTCCTGCAGTTGGTATCTTATTTCAGAGATCATCATAAAGTATGAAGTGATTCCTTCTTCTCTTGACAATTTCATTTTGTATATTTCTTGTCTCAGAGAGATTGCTTATCCTGCAGTATTTGCATAGAATAGCTCCACCAGTTTCTCATATATTTATTTTGCAGTTTTCAGTTTTGATACATAGGGTATGAGTGAATCCTTAATGGATTCTATGAGAATCCTCTGAGCTATGATTTCTCCTTTCATGTATTTGGCATGAGCCGGAGCATCTTATTTTGAGGGTTGAAATGTAGATCCTTCGATGCATCCCATAACTTCGTCTTCAATTAGATTCAAATATTTCCTCTTCTTCCATGCACTAAAGTTTGATGACCCAACCAATTTGTTGCTTTCTTTGTAATAAGTCATTTTGACAGATTTAGTTAAGGTTAGAGATACTTACTTGAGTAGGATAACTTCCTCCTTCTAGCATCTTCTTTTATGATGATGAAGATGACAACTCCTTCTTAGATTGAATTCTCCAATGCAGGTGATCTTGAATCCGTGATGATAAAGGATGTCTTCCAAAAAGATGATGTCTCGTCCAACAATGTCTTGAATATAAATCTTTGATGGCAAACATTATCTTCTTGATTAGTGGATCCTTTGAAGTATCTACCTTGACCTTTTATCCCAAACTTTGATATTTGCTTCCTTAAGTGTCTTCTTTTCAAGTAGCCCTTGTGTTTAGCACCTTAGCTCTGATACCATGTTGAAAATTTGGAGGGGTGGGAATTAATTCAAATTCTTTTCATGATAATTACTTGTGAGCTTACTTCTTTTACATATGTCTTCTCTTCTTAGCTTATTATGTCTTTCATCAAGTCAATTACCAAAAACACAAGAGACACTATTTAGGCTTTTCAAGCCATGGCCAAAACCTCTCCCTCTTGGAGAGGAAAACCCACAAGAAATTCTTCTTACAGACTTTCAGATGACAAGTACCATGACCATGACTCAGACCCTTGACCCTTGTATGCCTCCAAGACCTTGTCTCTGCGTATTCCTTGACTTCTTGAGCTGATCCTTCTTTTTTGCACCATCCTGCACTGTTTTGCACTAGACTTAGAGAGCTCAATCCCTAATCCTTGTTTTCTTCTTTAACTTGGATCCTTCTTGACTTCTAGATTTATAATCAAGACAATGATGTATACTTCTATAACAATATGTTATATGCAGCCCTTTAAACACACTGTATATATATCCTTTTATAGTACTCTCCCTTCTTGCACTTATTGCAACCCTTTAACACAGTTTTATAACTGCACTTCAATACACCCTAACATAAGTCATGTAACCACACTTTACTATACCTTAACACAGTCAGGAATCCGCACTTCAATCCAAATCTTCCACAGTCTCATGTATGCACCTTGAAACAATCTCTTTCTTTACTTGAACTTCAATCATATAACTCGCACCTTAAATCTGCACTTATTGCAGGTTGAAGTTTGCACTTATTGATGTCTGAAATATGCACTAAATCACAGTTTAAAATCCGCACTAAATCAAATAATTGCTTGTCTGAAATTCACTCTGTTCTGCACAATACCTATAGGGTATAGATAGTTGTTTCCACCTGTAATTGAGCCTACCTGTCATAGGGTAATATAGCTGACCTGATATATGGTTATAGAGCCAACTTGTAGGGCACGTCTTCCAACGTTTATGAGGTAGACATGAGGGTTGTCTAGAGCCATTCCTTCACAGTTTCATGACAAGGACTTGAAGACGTATTCCAATGACTAGACTCTTCATATACATGACTCTTAATTTACATTTATAACCAAAAGACAAATCTTAATAGACGTCAAGAAGAAGTCTATTGACCTATAATAAAAATCTTGCTCATGAACCCATGAACCCATGAAGCAAACATAACAAAAATATATTTTATTATCTCTGTATTATTCTTTACATAGATACATAGTTACATAGTCAATATAAAACTCATCCTAGTTACGCTTTTCAACAAGTCGTGGGCTCAGAGAGTTAAGGCAGCGGTTAACGGGATTTGTCAAGGTTGTGGTTGAGCTGGCAAAGTCTCGAGCAAACCGTCTTTAGGGTGCGGCTAGGGCTCTGGGTTGATCACACCCTCAGCCGCGGGCACAGAACATCTAGGTCGCGGTTAAGGGTGCTTCAGCCGCGGGGTGAGAGAGTTAAGACCGCGTTTAAGAGATTTCATAAGCAGATCTAGATCGGATCTTATTCAGTTGATTGCGCATTGCCTTCATCCTTCTGTCACGCGGTTACATTCGCTTAAGAACAGTCTTCGACAGCATCCTGGATTCAGATCTAGGACTTACCAGCTGAGATCACATGGTTTTGGTGATTCATCATGTCCGTGTTTTTTATATTGTAGATCTACAGATCTATGGATCTAATCTGTTTATTTCCGCTGCATATATGTATTGGGCTCATTGCACCCTCTACTGAAAACGTTTTATGACGATCTATTGAAGAAGAAGATTTGAAAGGGTTCCCCCCACAGTGGGGTTTTTCCCTGGTCTTGGACCAATCTATTATCTCATATGGTTGTGTTGTTGTCTTCTTTGTTACTGCATGCATTGTTCTATCTTTAGTTAGTGTTTATGATTATTTACACTGCTTATATTTGGTTGCACTGTTAATGAAAATTAAATTGGGCTAAAGTAATTGATTCAGCATAGAACAATATTGGAAAATTAACATGGTATCAGAGCTAATGTGAAGGATAAGCCCAAGAGAAGACAAGCAGTGAAGCCCTCGTTATCAGAAAGCAGATCTACAAGCCAAGGTCAAGATGTCTTCCTCTACCTTCAAGGAGCACGAGAAAATGGGTGATGCATCCAACTTTGTTGCATGGAAAGTCAGAAAGGAGATCATTGCTGACAACAACGATGTGTTGGAATACATTCAAGGAAGGATGGCCAGGACTCCACAAGATGCATCTGCCATCGTCAAGAACAGATATAAGAAAGGTGAGTCCAAAGAAAAAAAAATCACAG
Organism: Pinus albicaulis; assembly: GCA_034641835.2. Taxonomy (NCBI): domain Eukaryota; kingdom Viridiplantae; phylum Streptophyta; class Pinopsida; order Pinales; family Pinaceae; genus Pinus; species Pinus albicaulis. The sequence goes on from CM076583.1 coordinate 1,092,772,271, forward strand.
TTGATGGTTTACAAGATCATTTACTTGATTATGTTGGGAATTTAAGAAAATCTAAAGACATGTATGACAAGATATCTGGCATGTATGAAGTCAAAAATCTAAATGAGATAATCACCTTGAAAGATCAAATCAAGGAAGTGAATATGAACAAAGGTGAAATTGTTTAGTCTGACATTATGAGGATCTCTCGTCACAGACACCAACTGCAAAGGGTTGGAGAGAATGTTGTTGACAGAGAACTGGTTTTCGTGACTCTTAGAGTTCTTCCTTATTTTTGTGAAACTTTCATCACTACTATCAGTAACAGCAATGCCCTTCCGTCATTTGATGAGATTGTTCAAAAGCTCACTCAAGAAGAATCGAGAATGATAAAAAGAGTGAGTATTTAGAAGCATGAAGAAGGAGAGACTGTTGCATATGTCGCCCACAACAAAAGAAAGATACCAAAATGTAATTTTCCAAATCTGGAACTTGCTGCTCCATCGGGAATATCTTAGGATATTCCAATTCCTTCTTCAGTGAGCTATCACAAGTCCATTTCAAAGATTTATTGTTGCGCCATTTACAGGATATGTCTCCTTCCAAAGAAGGGATAGATCCTAAGGCTAGCTAGCCCTTCACAGACTCTGTCTATGGATATGCAATATTCCACTTCAGGAATTTCTGCTATAGGGTCCTTGACGACGTTGTATAAGGAAGCCTCTGCAAAAATAAGGCAAACCAATGCTGGGATTCCCTAGAACACATCTAATACAACTCCCTTACGGAAAATGAGCTCAAAGAAATAACTCTAGATGGGTTATTCAGATCTCCCCAATCTAGGTCTCTAAAACAATGCTCAATGAGAGAGCTTACAGAGATAGATGAACATAAACATGAACTCTACAACTTTGAATACATCATAAGAGGGAAATTCTACAGCCATCATTGTATTATGATATATCAGCAATAAAATACAAGAAATAGTTGAGGGACAAGCCACTCAAGCTTTAAGATCCAACCTCCAATGAATAAACAATCAAATGCATGATTTGTTGCAACTCCACAAAATGTCGGAGAGCAGTGAATGCGCTGTGTACATGAAGGTATAAGCTGCTGGATATGAATAGAATTGTACATATGGCTGAAGGAATACAAAAGAATGCCCAATAACAAGAAAATGGGTTGAACTATGGGATTTCTAGCTAATCTAGGAGAGATTGTTAGAAATGTCGGAACATACAAAAATGTGACAAATGAGTTGTCACTGCAACTGATACAAAATATGAATGAGGTCATGGCAGATCTGAAATGTAAATGCCCTCCTCTGATAATGTCTCTAAGCACAAAGGGTTGATTCCTTTGTCTCAAAAACACACTCCTGATGAGCTCTATGAAACCCTCTCTCACTACCTCCATAAAACAACGTAGTTTCCTCCATGGACTGCGCAGTGGGAGACGATGGAAGTGTGGCCTGATGCCACTGATTTGAAATGAAGCCCGGGAATCCTCCTTGCAGCTCCTCCAATGAATAGATAACTCCTCCACTAAAGAAAACAACTCAAGAGAGACTCCATGAGTTCCTCTCTTGTTGCACCCAGCAACACAACGTCCTCTCTGCTGTAGAGCTAACACTGTAGAAAATGAATGTAGTTGTGGCTAGTGTCAGATTGAGGAAAATCAGCTCAATCCTCATCCTTCCTTGAGGAATAGGTAGGGATTCCCGACCGGGAACACCCTAGTGCCCGAGGGCACCATCACCCTGCTAAATAGCCCGGGGATGCAAACCTTTGCAGGCCCAAGTCTGAAACTCGAAAACATGAATGCAAAATGGGCTGCCATCTCCTCCATATAAAGAAAGGGAACTCTTCTCCACCAAGGTCCCACCAATTAGGGTTTCCACCCTCACATGATTGTCTTCCCTCCAAAATTGCACAGCTTCTCTAGGAAGCCTCTCCTCCTTGGGCAACGTTGTTGACTTTAGTCAAAGGTGACTAATTCAAGTGAGTTGGGTTCCATTCACACCCTTAGGTGTTTATTTCAACTACTTATTCTCCTCCTTTTCAGATGAGGGGTGTTATTTCTTCATCTAAAGTGGGCTAAGGTGTCTCCTTACCCATTTTATTAATCAAAAATAAAATGTGCAACTATAATGTTCTATTTTAGCTTGAGGCTAAAAATTGGGAACATTACAGTCCTCCCCTCCCACATGTTGCTTACCCTCAAGAAAATGCATAGAGAGAACAAAATTTCTCCCCCTTCTTCTCTTATGGCCTCCTCATCAAGGATCTCCACCACTGCTCAAACATGTTGCAATAAATATGTCCTCCAATGCTCTCTCCCAAGTATGCAAGCTGAAAATGATGCTCCTCGTGGAAAGATAGAAGGTGTAGTAGAATCCTTCTTGCTATGCTAAGGCCTCCTTAAGGTAGGAGTGATGATATGCATGGGAAAATTTTGCTCCCAATGATGATCCTCTCATCCATGCTATCATCCAAATGAAATCTCACCCCTGATTTCTGCGATGTGTTGGGGCCGAATAGAGAGTTGTTCTGGTTTCCCATGATGGCCCTCTCTTCATTTGTGGTGTGCATGGGGCTACCTCTATCCTTGGGTTGAAATGATATGGCCTCCAAGAATGGCCCAAGCTACCCCATCAAGAAATCTAGCCATGAAATGCCTCCACAAATCCTCCAAGTGGTCGCTTCCACAAGAAGAGCAAGTAGCAATGTGGCATTCATGGTATGCCCATGGTGTCTCCTACAAAATGAAGCATGTATAATAGGGATAATCATGCTCCCAAAGGGTTGTACATACAATACTCTCCAAATAATGCTCCTCAATAGATATACAACATCAGAAATATATAAGGAGCAATATGCAATAGAAACAAGTTGTCAAATAACAACCGAAGAGTGGTTCCAAATCCCACTCATGGAACCTGCGCAGTGCCTCCTTGGCCTGCCTCAAAATCAAAAGTAACAAGTGTTGTACTAGCCACTTGTTTGCTGCCACAACATCTCCTCATAAGATGAAACATGAAATCACAATTTGGTGCCAATGGTGCACACCAAGAAGCATGTGGCTTCCCCCACAAACCATCATAAGAATGGCCACTCCCATTGTTGCAATGGGCCAAAAGTACATCACAATAGGGAGCTTAAGGAGATGTGATCATCCTTAGCTCATCAAGCTGCCCATAAGAAGTAAGGAAGGTAAATCAAAATGAAGATCTATACCTCCTCTACCATGTACTCCAGTCCTTGAGCTAAAATGGCTCATCTGAATGTTCTCCCTCTCCTCCAACAAGTAAGGTAAAGGTTGTGCCAACCTCTCCAAAATCATTCGGGCTCTACATCTATCCATATTCTGATGTAGATCATACTGAATGCCCTCCCGAGTGAACTCCTTTAGCAAAGCAAAGTATGCATCATAGTGCATAGCTAGGAAGTCCTCAAATGCTGCATGCAATAATTTCCTCTCGAGACTAGAAGCCCTAGTCAAGAAGAATCTGCCATAGTGTTAGATGACCATATCATAAACTATGTATCAGTCATCTCCCTCCTGGTCATCAAGAATCATGCATGCACCAAGATCCTAGGGAATACTCAACCAAAGCTGAGCCCTCCATCCTAGATCAATCCTCCAAATAGACAGCGCTGGTGTTCTGCAATATGGTGCTCCCCTCATGCTGATGCCTGCTACCTTGACATCCCCCATGCCAAAGTCATCCTCCAAGTTGCCGCCATGCCCAACACGCAGCTACTCATGCTCAAATAGAAATGATGCTCTCTGAAAATGAGCCTCCCATGAGAGACTATCACCTCCAAAGAATCTCCCAATCATGGCCAATGTAAGAATGAGCGGCCTCCATCTACTCCAATGCATGAAAGAGTCCTCCCTCAAAGGAAGTATCCTCTCTCTCACCAAAACTATGGAGCAGCCATCCTGCATCATGAAGATGTTATCCTCCATTTCTGCAGCAACTCTATCTGCGCAGTAAACTGATGACAATGGGTAGTACTGAAAATGAGAGAGTGTATCCCTCCTCCTTGTGCTTATCCCCAAAATCCTTGTGCTGTGTTGGATTCCTCTAATGTTTCCACCTCTCCGGAGTCCAAGAGTGGTGAACCAAATGACATGATGCCTCTCATCATCTCTAGACCATGTGGCCTCCCAAGTGGAATGCCCAAAAAAGTGAGACATCAAGATAGGAAGTGGACTATATATATGAGAGGAATGAAAGATCCCTCTCTCTCTACTGCACAGTGTAGTCCTTCTCCTATGTGAAGAAAATCTCTGAAGTAGATAAGGGTGAATGTCCATCATCCCTTCATGTTGATCCTTCTGCTCTTCTTCTTCTTTCATTGGTGCAGCACTGTAGGTTCTTCTATGCACCTCCTCTCTGCCAACATGTGAGTGTATCTCCTCCCCAATGAGAGGCCTTGGATCTTGGCCTTCCCTTGAGAGAAAAATCTCCACACCCTCACAAATGGAAGAGTGCCCTTCATACAAATGGGGGTCTTGCCTCTAGCAAGTCATCCTCTGATTTACTCCCCCTCTAGAAAGCTGGAATGATCTTTGTTTCATGGTCCCCTCCCATGCATGCAAAGTGTTTGAAGTTTTGTCACACCATGTTTCACATTGGTTCTCATCAATCCCCTTTGCAAAACTCCTTGTGACCTCAACATATGATCTCTCATTTGCATGAAAACATGAAATAGAACTATGAAATCAATCATCACGAATCATACCTTTGAGTTGCAGTGCTACTCCAAAGGCCTCAACTTTTTCCTCCACCCTTCTTGCAGTAGCTATGGGAAATGTACTGCGCTGTGGATCTGCATGTGCGATTGGATGCTCACACCCTACATGAGAATAGCTAGGGCTTGCTTCATCCACAAACGCTTTCAGAAAATTTCTCCAAATTTTTCCTTTCATCAGATCTTCAATGATGTTCTCAATGGTCTAGAAAAGAAGAAGGGAGATCTCCTCTTCCGTCATTCCTTTTCCCTTGTTTCCTCTGTCAATCTCCTCTCCTTGGAGAGAAGCTCCTCTTGCTAATGGAAATATTTTGCACAGGCTGAGCCAAGATTGATGCTTTGATAACACTGTAATGTTCCAAATCTGGAACTTGCTGCTTCATCAGGAATATCTTAAGATATTCCAATTCCTTCTTCAGTGAGCTATCACAAGTACATTTCAGAGATTGATTGTTGGGGCATTTATAGGATATGTCTCCTTCTAAAGAAGTGAGAGATCCTGAGGCTAGTTGGCCCTTCACAGACTCTGTCTATGGATATGCAATATTCCACTTCGGGAATTTCTACTACAGGGTCTTTGAGGACACTGTATAAGGAAGCTTCTGCAAAAATAAGGCAAACCAATGCTGGGATGCCCTAGAACACATCTAATACAACTCCCTTGCATAAAATGAGCTCAAATAAATAACTCTAGATGGGTTATTCAGATCTCCCCAACGTAGGTCTCTAAAACAATGCTCAATGAGAGAGCTTTAAGCAATAGATGAACATAAACATGAACTCTGCAACTCTGAATACATCATAAGAGGGAAATTCTACAGCCATCATTGTATTATGATATATCAGCAATAAAATACAAGAAATAGTTGAGGGAAGAGCCACTCAAGCTTTAAGATCCAACCTCCAATGAATAAACAATCAAAAGCATGAGTTGCTGCAACTCCACAAAATGTCGGAGAGAAGTGACTGTGTTGTGTACATGAAGGTATAAGCTGTTGGATATGAATATAATTGTACATATGGCTGAAGGAATACAAAATAATGCCCAATAACAAGAAAATGGGCTGAACTATGGGATTTCTAGCCAATCTAGGAGAGATTGCTAGAAATGCCGGAACATACAAAAATGTGACAACTGAGTTGTCACTGGAACTGATACAAAATATGAATGAGGCCATGGCAGATATGAAATGTAAATGCTCTCCTCTGATAATGTCTCTAAGCACAAAGGGTTGATCCCTTTGTCTCAAAAACACACTCCTAATGAGCTCTATGAAACCCTCTCTCACTGCCTCCATAAAATAATGCAGTTTCCTCCATGGACTGTGCAGTGGGAGATGATGGAAGTGTGGCCTAATGCCACTGATCTGAAATGCAGCCTGGGAATCCTCCTTGCAACTCCTCCAATGAATAGATCACTCCTCCATTGAAGAAAACAACTCAAGAGAGACTCCATGAGTTCCTCTCTTGCTGCACCTAGCAACACAACGTCCTCTCTGTTGCAAAGCTAACGCTGTAAAAGATGAATGTAGCTGTGGCCAATGCTGAATTGAGGAAAATCATCTCAATCTTCATCCTTCCTTGAGGAAGAGGTAGGGATTCCTGACCGGGAACACCCTAGTGCCCGAGGGCACCATCACCCTGCTAAACAGCCCGGGGATGCAAGCCTTTGCAGACCCAAGTCTGAAACTCCAAAACATGAATGCAAAATGGGTTGCCATCTCCTCCATATAAAGAAAGGGAAATATTGTCCACCAAGGTCCCACCAATTAGGGTTTCCACCCTCACATGATTGTCTTCCCTCCAAAACTGCGCAGCTTCTCTAAGAAGCCTCTCCTCCTTGGGCAGCGTTGTTGACTTTAGTCAAAGGTGACTAATTCAAGTGAGTTGGGTTCCATTCACACCCTTAGGTGTTTATTTCAGCTGCTTATTCTCCTCCTTTTCACATGAGGAGTGTTATTTCTTCATCTAAAGTGGGCTAAGGTGTCTCCTTACCCATTTTATTAATCAAAAATAAAATGTGCAACTATAATGTTCCATTTTAGCTTGAGGCTACAAATTGGGAACATTACACAAAAGGAGGCCCTTCAAGAAGACCTCCTCAAAGCTCAAAAGGAAGGAATGACAGGTCACTAGCCCATATTGAATCCTAAAAATTCCACAAGAAAGGTCACTATGCTCGTAACTATCCCGAGAAGAGAAAGAGGCCATGATACAACACCAGAAGCAACTTCAATGATAAAAGAAGAAGAGATAATCAAAGGTACAACCGCGACAGAAAATATGAAAGGAGAAGAGATTCTTCAAGCGATCGTGAAGAAGAACACCATTCTCAAAATAAGTCAAGGGCTCCCAGGTATGAAAGCAATGTTGTGAATAAAGCTGAATATATTCTCATTTCTGCACTTACTAGTTCTTCTCCACCGAATTCGTGGGATAGTTGGTTGGTTGATAGCGGGGCCACTCATCACTTATATGGATACAAGGAATTCCTCTATAATCTGGCAGAGAGGGATACCAAGCTGAAAATTGTTCTTGGAGATAACTCCACTTATTCCATAAAAGGATTTGGATCTGTCAAGTTTCATTTGAACTATGGGGAATCAATATTATTGCATGATGTTATGTATGTGCCAAGACTAATGAAGAACTTGATTTATATATCTGCATTAGAAGATAAAGGGATGAGGGTTGCCTTCATCAATGGAAAGGTATTATCTTGGCCTGCTGATTCACATATGAAAGATGCATTCACATTAGGTCTGAGATCTAAGGGACTCTACAAAGTCAGAGGAAGACCAATTCTAGAATTGGTTCACAACACCAATCATCTCAGTGAATTATGGCACCGCAAGTTGGCTCATCTACACTATGATGCTCTTCCAAAATTGAAGAGATTGGTATCAGGAATTCCCGATGTTCAAGCTCATCATGATGGAGTTTTTCAAGGTTGTGCAAGTGGCAAGAAAACAAGGGGACCATTCCCCCCCCAGTAAGAACAAAACAACTGACATCCTCCATCTCATTCATTCAGATATATGTGGTCTGATGCTTGTGCACTCAGTTGGTGGTCATCTCTATTACATCACCTTCAATGATGATTTCTCAAGAAAGACAGGGTTGTATTGCCTCAAGCACAAGGATGAAGCCTTCGAAAGATTCCAGGAATTCAAAGTTTTGGTCGAGAATCAATCACGGGAAAGAATCAAAGTTTTTAGGTCCGAAAACAGAGGAAAATTCATGCCAAAAGAACTCATAGCATTTTGCAAGAAGGAAGGGATCAAGAAGGAAACTATTGTACCTTACACACCTTAACATAATGGCTTAGTTGAAAGGAAGAACCGGTTGATATTGGAAGTTGCTCGTGCCATGCTTCATGATTAGAAGGTACCAAAGTTTATGTGGGTTGAAGCGACACATGTTGTTGTATATGTTCAGACCCGAGTGCCTCATCAAGCATTGAGAAATAAGACTCCAAAAGAAATGTTTACAGGTAACAAACCCAATATCATTCATCTTCACATATTTGGATGTCCAATATTCTTTCATGTGTCGAAAGACAAAAGAAACAAGTTGGAAGCTACAGGTGGAAAAGGTATGTTTATGGGTTACTATGAAAACTCTAAGGCTTACAGAATATACATTCCTTGTCAAAGGAAGGTTGAAATTAGGGGATGTAACCTTTGATGAAAATGTTGCACTTAATAAAGCAAGAGACCTTCCTCCGCCTACAAAGGAAGAAGATGATGATAAGGACATTCTAGATGGTCCTTCTATGCCAGAGTCATATGATATCGATACTCCCATGGACCCTATGGATCCTTTAGATCCACCTCCCAATGATACTCCTACAAGGAAAAGACATCTTTGGCTTCGTGACACTAGACATGATAGTGAAAGAAGTATTCTCATTCGTCGATCATTCAAAGAAAGGAAGGAACCTCGCACATATCAGGGATATGTTGTTTCTATGAGCACCATGATTCAAGTTCAACCATACTCATTTGAAGAAGTTGTCAAAGAACAGGTTTGGAAGGATGTTATGGTCGAGGAATACGAATCTATTGCGAAAAATTATGTATGGGATGTTGTGTCGAGACGACATGTGAAGTCCATTGTGACTTTGAAATGGTTATTTAAGATCAAGCATGGAATCGATCGCAGCATTGAGAAATACAAAGCGAGGTTTGTAGCTCGAGGTTTCTCTCAGAAAGAAGGAGAAGATTACGTTGACATATTTTATCCTGTGGCTCGATATACAACTATTCGTTCGATAGTTTCCCTTGCTGCTATTCAAGGACGGACCCTTCATCAGATGGATTTAAAGACTGCTTTCCTCCATGGTATGTTACAAGAAGAAGTGTATGTGGAACAACCACAGGTGGAAGATCACAGAACACATGTTCGCAGGTTGAAGAAATCATTGCACAGACTGAAGCAAGCTACCCGAGTTTGGTATGCTCTCATTGACAACTATCTAATGAAATTGGGTTTCACAAGAAGCAATGTTTATCCCAACCTATATTTTAAGGTTGTCCAAGGTTTGCCACTAATTTTGGTTCTATATGTTGATGATCTATTCTTAACAGGAAGTGAACCGTTGATGGTCGAATGTAAGAGGAAGTTAGCCTCTGAATTCGAGATTAAAGACCTCGTTCTCATGAACTACTTTTTGGGCCTTGAGGTGTGGCAAAGACCTGCCGAGATATTTCTCTCATAGGGAAAGTATGTAGTGAAATTGTTGGAAAGGGTTGGTATGACCGAGTGCAAATTCATGACTACTCCGATGGAGATGAATTCAAGAAGCTATGTGGAAAAGTAGCAGGACCTGATATGGAAAATCCATCCGAGTACAGACAGCTAATTGGGGCTCTGATGTTCCTCATGAACACTCGTCCAGATATATGTTATGTAGTTAACACATTGAGTCAGTTTATGACTGATCCCCTTCATGTGCATTGGATTATCGCTGAACATGTATTGAGGTACTTACTGGGATCAATCACACTTGGTATGAGATATTATGCTGGAGATATCCAACTTCATGGATACATTGATGTTGACTAGGCAAGTAATGTCATAGACATAAAGAGTACAACTGGATATTGTTCCAGTCTTGGTTCTGCCATGATATCTTGGATAAGAAAAAAGAAAAATTCAGTAACTTTGAGCACCGCAGAGCAGAATACATTGTTGCTAGCACGACTAGTTGTGAAGTTGTGTGGTTAAGGAATCTCTTTGGTGAGCTCTTTAGTGAAGTCTTAGACACTACAGTGATATATTGTGATAACAAGAGCGGGATTTGTTTGGCAGATAATCATGTATTTCATGACAAGTCCAAGCATATCGAGATTCGATATCACTTCATCCGTGACATGGTGCAGAGAGGAGCTATTAGACTCCACCACATATTGACTGACGAGCAGATAGAAGATATTCTCACCAAGGCACTTCTGAAAAGAAAATTTTGGGTCTTCAAAGAACAGCTTGGATTGATGGATGTAGCTCCTTCGAATAAGGAGCAGCACTGATCGAGGACACTAAGCAAGCTCTTCCTACCCTGCTTGAGCAATCGGGGTGAGGAATTGAGATGAAGGGCTCCTGGGGTTGAGAGACAATATGGCACTTGCTTATCTATTACCTATGGTTGAGATGATGCTCCCCTATCTTCATAGGGCCACAGATGTTAATCCCCTATCTTCATAGGGTCGCAGATGCTGCCCCCCTATCTGGTCTATGTAGAGTATACCCCAGTTGGCATCATACCCTCAAGTAAGGCTTGAGGGGAATACCGCTCCTCGTTTGGCCAATGAGTTGAGAGTGTACTTGGGATGTACAACCCAAGTCGATTATGATGCAGGTGTTCTACCACTTGACTGATGAGAATCACTGATGGGAAGATCGGTAGGAAACAGGATTGGGTTGATATTTTCTCCCCTTTCGTGATTCTGGGTTGAGACTGAGCTCCCCGATGAGGACCCAAGGTCGGAGATTTGCTCCCCTGTGCGTTGGATTGTCTTGTTTCTAGGTATAAGTGGAAGCTATTGCTCCCCGATTCTTCTTCTTCTAGATTCGAGAAAGTTTCAACAGAGGGAGTTGAGTTGTGATGACACCTTTATTTAAAGATCTACAAGCAGAGATTACCAAGTGGAATTATTCCTAGTTGAGAGGGAGTGCTAATTTTTGCAACTAGAGTCAAATTCCACTTTGGATAGCTCAGATGGTTAAGATTATAATTTTGTTAAATTCCTCTTTTCAAGAGGACCAAAATTGACCTATAGATTGCCCCAATCGGTTAAGCATAAGTTAAGTTATGAATTATTTTATTATTTTTATGGGTCGGCCTAAACTCATGTGGATTCGGTCAAAACCCCAAGCGGTCCCTCACAAAGTTTTAAATAGAAGTGACCCCAAATTCATTTGCACACGTTCGCTCGTGAGATCTTCTTCATGATATTTTGGTATCGATTCGTATTTTCTGTTTTTGGCTCACACAAGTACATCAGGATAAGCTCACGTAAAGGATCGGGATCACAGGCAGGGTCTCGCATCTGATCTGAGTGTTCTGGGCCATAACCACGGGAAGGCCACGAGCAGGTAGCAGTTGATCTGAGCTAGAACCACGGGCAGTATTTGTCAAGGTCGCAATAGAGCTGGTAAATTCGTGGGCAGACCATCTTCAAGGTGTGGCTAGGGCTTTGTGTTGTTCAAACCCTCGGCTGCGGGCACAGAACGTCCAGGTCGTGGTTTAGGGTGTTTCAGCCACTGGCTGAGCAAGTTAAGGTCGCAATTAAGAGATTTCATAAGTAGATCTGGATTGGATCTCATTCAGTTGATTGTGCGGTGCCTTATGATCCTTCTGTCACGCAGTTAAATTCGCTTCATAACAGTCTTTAACATCATCCTGAATTTAGATCTAGGACATGGCAGTTGAGATGCCCTGGTTTTGGTGATTCATCAGATCCATGATTTTGATATTGTAGATTTGCATATCTATAGATCTGATATGTTTATTTCCGTTGCATATATGTATTGGGCTCATTGTACTCTCTGCTAAAAACTTTTTATGGCAGTCTATTGAAGAAGAATAATTGAAAGGGCTTCCCCCATAGTGGGCTTTTTCCCTAGTCTTGGACCAAACTGTTGTCTCTTATGGTTGTGTTTTTGTCTTCTTTGTCACTACATGCATTGTTGTTAATTTTCCATAGATGTTCTATGATTAGATGCAAATACACTTTAACCTTCTAGGGCATAAGTAAAGTAAGATGCGGATAGAACATGCCAATAGATCGATGGAAGACAAGCCAAAAACAAAGATGAAGAATTGTGGCATTATGGCAATCAGCAGGATGCTTCAACTAGCAAATTCATCATAAGGTCAGCCACCCACATATGTTAAACAACCCCAAGACGTCTCATCAAGAATACTTAACAAAGATGTTGCACCAAGAAGCCCTAAACGCAGAACTAAGAATGTTGCTCCATCACCATCAAGAGAGAAGCAAATATGCCTCCACACATTGTGTATAATGAACTCCAAGTCTCTCCAATATATAGGCATCTTTGGGGATGTGTGACACATCTCTTATGCATGTGGGATAAAACAGGGTGACCTTGCACATGTGGAATGAATTCAAAATATATGTTCTGCTCATCCAATCAAAATGATCTTTAGATCGATCTTGCACCTCTCCGAAAAAGGAACCCAATAAAAATATTGGCATTGTCATCTGAGCATCACATCATGGAGTTTGTACTTAGTTGTCCAAAATTAACACTCCCTCTCAACTCGGGAGAACTCCATCCACCAGTGCCATCCAAACATTGTGCGTCATCCTGTCGTAACTTGCTTTGTGGGCTTCTTTATTTCAGAACAAAAGTTGAGTCACAAAGACATCACTCACAGCTAACCCGAAGTTAGCTCAGAGGTCTGAAACCTCTATAGGACTCAAAAGAGTCACACACCAACCCGAAGTTGGTTTAACTGATTTGAAATTAGTTGGAGGTCTGAAACCTCACTTGGACTCGAGAGAGTCATATACTAACCCAAATTTAGTTTCACTGACCCGAAGTCAGTGGGAGGTCTGAAACCTTGCTATACCTGATCCCAAATCAAGTGGTTGGACACGAGCCATCCTAGAAATAGAGAGTACGACAATCTCTGATGCATCCATCGGTCTTGCTATGGTCTCTATTCACATTTCCCACCTCATTAGCCAAATGAGAGGTACTTCCCATGAGTCTGAAACTCCATGGGTAGGATGCATACGGAGCACAAATCAGAGAGAGGTAAACCAACTCAATATCATCATGGTGGGGTAGAAGCACACCAACTAGGTTTGGCAAGCCTAGCCCAGTGGTTGCTTATAGCACCAGGAATCTATCCCCAAAGCCCCCCTGGAGCTCCCAGAGCTCATCGTCCAACAGGGCCCTCCAAATAGGGTCGTTCCATGATTCCAAGATTCTCACAGAAGGTTAGGAACATGACCTTCCCCAAGGGCTTTGTGAGAATATTCGCGACCTGCTCATCAGTTCCTATATGATGGAGCCTTACGGCGCCTCACTGTACCATATCCCGGATAATTGGTATCAGACATCAACATGCTTGGATCAATCATGGAACACGAGATTCTCTGACAAACGAATCCCCCATGGTTATCAGAAGGGATAACGGTGACATATAGCACATGCTCGAACATCTCACTGAAGAGCTTTCGCAACCAAAATGCTTCACAACAAATCGTACTTGCTGCAATGTATTCGGCCTCTGTGGTGTTCAAAGCCACCAACTTCTGCTTCCTACTCATCCATGAAATCGAAGCAGAACCAAGTGTGAAGCAGCGTCCTGATGTGCTCTTACGATCCACCACACTGCCAACCCAATCGGCATCAGTATATCCATGGAGTGTCACGCTCCCGTCAGTGTATCTCAACCCATGGTTTATCGTGCCCCAAAGATATCTCAACAGATTCTTGGCACCAACCCAGTGAATGTGATAAGGCTCAACCATATGTTGACTCAAAGTGTTCACTACAAAAAATACGTCAGGACGGATGTTCCCTAAGAACATCAGGGCCCCTACGAGTTGATGATACAAAGTAGGATTTGCTAGCACAGGCCTAGCAGCGCTGCCACTCAACTTCTTAAAGTTGAGCTCCATCGGTGATGACATGGACTTTCAGTCCACCATTCCAAATATTTCCAGCAGCTTCACCATAAATTCTCCTTGAGTGATCCAGGTGGATATTGGTGGTCACCCGCCTATTCCACTTGGGGCTCCACCATTGTCTATTTCAGTTTTTCAGTTTCAGCACAGTTTACTATTTTTAGCAGTTTTTCGGGTCCTAAACTTCCGGAGCTGTTTTGAGGCCCTAAACGACGTTTTTTGGGAAAACGGAGAGCAACATTGGTCTATGGACCAATGTTGCTCATTCCAAATTTGTAGTCCTCGGATAGATCTTTCTAACGAGGTATGGTACGCGTCAAACGGAGATCGTATGCCAAAGTTACGCCCCTGGGAAGTTGAAACACCAATTTACCCAAACGGGGCCCATAGTTTTGGCGCTTCATCTCCTAGGGTTAGGGTTTTGGCTTTTTAGGATTTCCCATTGTTTCTAAATAATAAATAGGCCCTCGAGCCTCATTGTAACTCAGTTCAGAGGCCTGTAGCTGCCACATCTCTTCTCAGAGATAGCTACCAGCGCCCTAGCTAGTTTTATTTCCATTCCGTCTGTAAGCAAATTTCAGTTCTTTGATATTAATGAAATGAAGTGTTATTTCCGCTGCATCTATGTATTTATGGTTATATGTTTATTCTATTGTGTTCCCGCATACTGATCAATGGTATCGCAGCGTTCCGCTTTTTCGATCCTTCTTTGCATGTCCCCAACGAGGTCGAGATAAGGAGCTAGGGCTCGATCCGGGTGGAACCTTTGCAAGATCAGCCTCGCAAACTCGATGACCGCCTCATGGGGGATGAAAAGAAAGATGAGGAGCAAAAGAGATCCTATAAAATATTGCTCGAGGAGGCCCTCGAAAGACAAAGGAACGTGATGATGGATAACTTTGCTCAGATCCTTCAACGGCTACCCACCGGCGGCGCATCTGCATCCAGCAGCCACTCTGGAGGCGCGACTACTTTTAAGGTACAAGTAAATTTTGACATTCCCATATTTGAGGGTCAAATAGACGCAGATGCTGTAGATAAATGGTTGAATCTGTTAGAAGGATATTTCTCGGTTCATGACTTTTCAGACCGGGAGAAGATTATTTTTGCACTCCTCAAAGCTACCCCCATGTTAAGGACTGGTGGGAAACCTACTGTGAGAACAAGGACCAGACAGAACCCGCTCTGTTCTCGGCCGTACCAACTTGGAATTCTTTCCGAGATGCCGTCAAGGAACAGTACTATCCCATGGGGAGCTATGAGGACAAGTACATACAATGGACCACGCTGCGACAACAAAGGGATCAAGATGTGCATGAGCTGACGAATCTGTTCCATACCCTGCGCACAAAGTTGGGTATCAAAGATTCAGAGAAACATCCGGTGCTAAAGTATCGCAGCTGTCTGCACAGATACATTCAGGAGGAAATGGAGTTCCTCGACATCTCCTCGCTTGGTACGGCATACCGGTATGCTGCCAAGATTGAGCATAAATTCAAGCAGAAGAAGCGAGACTTTGGATCTGCGAATCAAAAGCAAGGGAAAGGTGCTTCCAAACCGTAGAACAAAGGACAGAGCCAAGGCATGGTGGCTAAAGACAACTCATCGAAGCCACAAGAAAAGAACAACACCGCAAAGCCAAAGAAGGACACGGGAAAATGGTGTGAGTTCCATAAGAGCTCCACTCACAACACAAGTGAGTGTCGGGCCAAGCAGTCGCTAGTGGCCGAGATGAGGGCTTCCGAGTCAGATGCATGCTCTGACTCTGAATCAGAACCTGAAAAGGTGAATGAAAAATGGAAACAGATTATTGATGCGGAGCCCAATGCCACTGTTGCCACTACCAAGATCCAAAAGGAGGAACCGGAAGATCCAGAGGAGGAGGAACGTCTCTTCCACTCCCAGATGTGGGTAAAGGGCTCCCCGGTACAGTTCATTGTCGACAATGGGAGCCAAAAGAACCTCATTTCAGCAGACGCCGTGAAGCGGTTGGGCTTGCCAACCATAGCTCACCCACATCCATACACCATCGGGTGGCTTCACCAAGGACGAGATCTCCGCGTCAGCCAGCAGTGCCGCCTTCCCTATAGCATCAAGCCCTTCACGGATGAGGTATTATGTGGCGTTGCTCCTATTGATGTTTCTGATGTATTATTAGGACAACCATACTTGTGGAAGCGTCATGTTGTGTATGAGTCTCGGCCTCGTGCTATTATTGTTACTTTGGGAAATAAGTTGTACAGGATACCAGAGGTACCACCTCTTGCCGCTATCTCTTTGGTTACTGCAAAACAATGCAGTAAACTCATTTCCCAAACCAGGAAATTCGTTTTCCTGATGATCCGCCCCCAGGGCAAGAAGAAGACTGTGGCCACGACCTCCAGACAGGGCTCCTCTGCACAACAACAAAAAATGGATAAGGTTGTGGAGGAGTACGGGGACATATTCACCTCACCCACAGGGGTTCCTCTGCACTGTCAGGTCAAGCACCCGATTGATCTGACCCCAGGTGCGCCACTACCTAATGGACCGATCTATCGGCGCTCTGTTCTGGAGAATGATGAAATCAAGAGGCAGATTCAGGAGCTGTTGCAGAAAGGTCACATCAGACCAAGTTCATCGCCCCGTGGGAGCCCGATCGTGTTGGTACAGAAGAAGGATGGGACGTGGAGACTTTGTATTGACTATCGGGCGCTGAACAAGATCACTGTCCGGAATAGGTACCCAATCCCACAGATTGATGACCTTCTGGACCAAATCAAAGGTGCAAAATATTTCAGCAAGATCGACCTGAAGTCTGGGTATCACCAGGTACCAATTGAACCCTCCGATGTGTGGAAGACTCCCTTCAAAGCCAAGGAAGGCCTTTTCGAATGGCTGGTCATGCCTTTCGGGTTGACGAATGCTCCCGCCACCTTCATGAGGATGATGGATGACATCTTGCGGCCATCCACCAACTCATTTGTAGTGGTGTACTTGGATGATATTCTGATCTTCAGCCAGACTTGGGAAGAGCACCTTCACCACATCCGACAAGTCCTCCAAACACCGCGGCAACACAAGTTGTGTGCCAATTTGGAGAAGTGCACTTTTGGCATGACCCAGGTTCAATATCTGGGATACATTATTGATGAAAGGGGGTGCATGTGGATCCAGCCAAGATCCAAGTCATTCGGGATTGGCCAGCCCCAACCACTATAACAGAGCTTCGCAGCTTTCTGGGTCTTGCTAATTTCTATCGGAGGTTCGTGTTGAGATTCTCTCATATCACTTGGCCCTTGAGTCAAGTCACCAAGGGAGGAGCAAGAGAAAAAAAATTTTGGTCGGAACCTCAACAGAAGGCGTTCACAGAACTGAAAAACCGCCTCTGTTCTGCCCCAGTGCTCACTTTACCAGACTTGCAACAACCATTTGAGATCGAGACAGATGCCTCTGACTATGCTATTGGGGCAGTTCTTACTCAACAGGGACATCCAGTGGCATATCATAGCGAGACATTGTCTGAGACAGTTCGCAAGTATCCCACCTATGACAAAGAAATGTATTCCATTGTGCAAGCCTGTTGACAATGGAAGCATTACATTTTGGGAAAGAAAACAATCATCCACACAGACCACCGGCCCCTGCATTTCATACAAACACAAGGGAAGTTGCAGAATGATCGCCATCAGAAGTGGTCCACATATCTCCAACAGTTTCATTTGAACATCAAGTACAAGAAGGGTAGCACCAATAATGTTGCAGACTGCCTCAGCCGACCACCGATCGTGGCGCTCACCACCGTGCTCAACTCTTGTGGGCACGAGACTTCTGATTGGCCGCTTCTCTATGAGAGTGACCCAGAATTCGGCCACACTTACAAGGCACTCTTTGGGGGTACGCAAGTTCCAAATTTTCACCTCCAAGATGCACTTTTATGTCACCTAGGACACCTTTTTGTTCCTTCAAGCGAGCGTGCCAAGATGATATGGGAAGCACACTACAGTCGAGTCGCTGGGCATTTCGGGGTCGAGAAAACAGTGGCAATCCTGCAGAAGTATTTCTATTGGCCGAACCTTCGAAAGGATGTCGAGAAGCACATCAGATCCTGCACTGCTTGTGCCATGGCCAAACCGACCATCAAGAAGCAAGGCCTATATACTCCTCTACCTACCCCTAGTCGACCTTGGGAATCCATCTCCATGGATTACATGTCGGGCCTGCCTTCTACTAAGCATGGAAATGACTGTGTTTTTGTGGTCGTCGACAGATTCTCGAATATGGCCATTATGGCGGCCTGCAAGAAGAATATCACAGAAGAAGCCACTGCTAAACTCTTCTTTGAACGAGTGTGGGTGCACTTTGGGATCCCACAGTCTATCATATCAGATCGGGATAGCAGGTTCCTCAGCACATTTTGGTCCAGCCTCTGGTCGATGTTGGATACCAAGCTCACCAAGTCCACAACCTTCCATACCCAAAAATATGGCCAGACAGAGGTCGTCAACAGAATGATTGTACACATTCTGCACATGTACAATTCAAATCATCCACGCACATGGGACGAGAGCCTCCCCTATGTACAACATAGTTATAATCGGGCTCTCCACAGTTCAATCGGCCATAGCCCCTTTCAGGTGGGCTTGGGATTCCAGCCACTATGTCCCATTGACGTAGCCATGCCATTTGCAACTGCTCAGGCCAATTCAGCTCATGTCCAGTCTGAAGTTGACAAAGCCAGTAGCTTCATCGAGCACATTCAACACATCCGCCAACAGGTTCATGATATATTGGACAGAGCCAATGCCAAGTACAAGCAACGCCATGATCAACACCGAGTGCCACACAACTTCCAGGTGGGTGACAAAGTATGGCTACATTTGCAGAAGGAGCGCCTCACTGGACCCCACCGCAAGCTTCGCCCGCTCCGATACGGGCCATACACCATCACCAAGTGTTGTGTAACCAGCTCCAAAAATAGAAGAAAAGAGATATCAACGCCTTAGAAATAAGCCACTTCGAGGGGGCAACCTCCAATACATTACATGAATGAACAATTCTTGGATGATAATTCACAAAACCTCCCTTTTCTTTCTATATATAGTAGAGTCCATGGGGCCATAATGCATCCAGTGGGCCACAATGTAATCCTAGCCGACTCAACAATAATAATTTAAGGGCACAATAATAACAATATGGGGGTTACAAGGGTACAATAATAACAATAAGGGGGTTACACTAACACAATAAGGGACTATACTAGTAATATAGGGACCTAACATGCCCCTCTCCTTCAAAAAAGTGTTTTCCTCAACTCTTGATTATTTCTTGATGCTTCTGTATAAAATTCTCATCCTCCCATGTGGAATATTTTACAGGAAAGTTCTTCCACTGGCTAAGATACTCTGAAATTGATCGTACTTGTCGAGTTCTTGTTTTTTTTACTGCTTCATAACTTCTTTCGATGTCATGTTGATCTTCTTTTTGTTTCATTAGATTCTGAACCAAAGTTGGGTTATCCTTTGAGAGTTGGACAACTTGTTGTTGATGCTCGATGTGATCTTCCACTAATTTATCATCCATATTTGCTATTATTTGATCCTTCAAAACATCCAACTTAGCCTCCATTTCTGCTTTTAAACCATCTATTTCATCTTCAATTGCTCTTCGTAAAATCGAAACTTGTTGCACTTGGTACCGTAATTTTGATATCTCATACTGCAACTCTTCCTCTTCATGCGTCATAGTATAGATTTTTGAGGGATTAATGGGTATGGAATTATTTTTAGGAGGCATCTCAGAACCCAATACTGAAATATATGCTCAATAGGCCCTTGGAATCACTTCAAACTTGATTCTTCAAACAAGACTTATGTAATTTGGAAAAAAAAATACACACCTTTTACTAGCTTTTAGGAGCTCGATATTGAAATTGAATTATCTTTGTAATTGAAAATCTTCGATATCTCAAATTCAGCCCTGTAGTAGCCCTCTGAAGCTTCTTTCAAATGCCACAGGTCTGACCTGATTTGGATTCTCCAAGACAAATTTGTCTCCAATCTCCCACAATGACCTAATTTTGGACTGGTTCAGTAGAGCGAACTTGTACGACTTGCCACGTGTCGCTGTTTTGTTCTTTGTCTCTGAAACTGATATCCAACAAACTACAGGCCGTGTACTTGTGACCACTTTTGACGGCACTCCAATCCAATCTCCAGAGAGAGAGTTATTGAACTTTTCCCACAATCACCTCTTTGAGATGAAATTCAGGAGCCTGAAAAAGCACTACCTTCCACAGATCATATCTCCAAAAATATTGCGAACCAAGCTCTGAAATTTTTTGACGAATTTCCTCAGGATTTTAGCTTCGCACTATACGAATTTCAGATTCTGAACCTTCGTAGAAAAATTTTTATAGCGAAAATTCCACGATGACCTGTTTAGGAGCTTGAAAAAGGCCTAACTTCCACAGATGATATCTCCGAAAATATTGCGAACCAAGCTCTGAAATTTTTAGAAAATCTTCCTCAGGATTTTAGCTTCGCACCCTAAAAATTTCAGCTTCTGAAACTTCGTAGAAAAAAAGTTATAGCGAAAATGCCACGATGACCTGTTTGGAGCAGCGAAACCCTAGAATCCAAAGCTCTGATACCAAATGTTGTGTAACCAGCTCCAAAAATAGAAGAAAAGAGATATGAACGTCTTAGAAATAAGCCACTTCGAGGGGGCAACCTCCAATACATTACATAAATGAACAATTCTTGGATGATACAATTTACAAAACCTCCTTTCTATACATAGGAGTCCATGGGGCCATAATGTAATCCTAGTGGGGCCACAATGTAATCCTAGCCGACCTAACAATAATAATTTAAGGGCACAATAATAACAATATGGGGGTTACAAGGGTACAATAATAACAATAAGGGGGTTACACTAACAATAATAAGGGACTATACTAGTGATATAGGGACCTAACACCAAGGCTGTAGGGAACAATGCCTTCGAGCTCAGTATTCCACCATTCCTTGGTCTGCACCCAGTCTTCAATGTGGATCGGCTTCGTCCTTACTTCCCACCTCTACTAGACACCTCGGACATTGCAGAACAACTCACACCAACAGAGTTAAATCCAAACTGCATGGAACAGGCCACCACAGATTGTATCATGGACATGCAAATCAAGAACACTCGCCAGCAGAAGATCCAACTATATCGGGTTGTCAAAGCTGGCCAACTCCTGCACCAAGGAAAGTGGTTCACCGGGGACCAAGTTCAGCAGAAATTTCCTCATCTCATGGAGGAACTTAACGCAATGGGGACCATTGCTTCCTAAGGGGGGAGGAATGATCCAGGTGGATATTGGTGGTCACCCGCCTATTCCACTTGGGGCTCCACCATTGTCTATTTCAGTTTTTCAGTTTCGGCACAGTTTACTATTTTTAGCAGTTTTTCGGGTCCTAAACTTCCGAAGCCGTTTTGAGGCCCTAAACGACGTTTTTTGGGAAAACGAAGGGCAACATGGGTCCATGGACCGATGTTGCCCGTTCCAAATTTGTGGTCCTCGGATAGATCTTTCTAACGAGGTATGGTACGCGTCAAACGGAGATCGTATGCCAAAGTTACGCCCCTGGGAAGTTGAAACACCAATTTACCCAAACGGGGCCCATGGTTTTGGCGCTTCATCTCCTAGGGTTAGGGTTTTGGCTATTTAGGATTTCCCATTGTTTCTAAATAATAAATAGGCCCTCGAGCCTCATTGTAGCTCAGTTCAGAGGCCTGTAGCCGCCACATCTCTTCTCAGAGATAGCTACCAGCGCCCTAGCTAGTTTTATTTCCATTCTGTCTGTAAGCAAATTTCAGTTCTTTGATATTAATGAAATGAAGTGTTATTTCCGCTGCATCTATGTATTTATGGTTATATGTTTATTTTGTTGCGTTCCTGCATAAATCTGGATCATTGAGAAAGGAAAATCTTGTTAGGTCTCTGTCAAACCTGCAGGCCTAGGAATCAATGTATCAATCCTAGGTCCTTCATCTCGAACTCAGAAGCGAGCTCCCCCTTACACTGATGAATGAGAGGGTCAGCACCTGTCAGGAAGAGGTCGTCCACATATAGCACCAGAATGAGAGGCTTTTCTCTATCAACCTTGAAGTAAAGGTTTGGATTAGCATTACTACGAGTGAAGCCCAACTTCATCAGGTAGCTATTTATCCTCTTGTACCAAGCTCTGGGTGCTTGCTTCAACCCATAGAGGGCTTTCTTCAACCTGCAGACATGGGTGTCCCAATCCTGGACTTCGAATCCCAGAGGTTGCTCCACATACACCTCTTCCTTTATCGCACCATGCAGAAATGCAGTCTTCACATCCATCTGATGAAGACTCCATCCTTGCGTAGCAGCAAGGGCTATGATAGATCGGATGGAGGTATATCGGGCCACAGGTGAAAATATGTCATCATAGTCTACACCTTCTTTTTTAGAGAAGCCACGGGCAATGAATCTTGCCTTGAACTTTTCAGCACTTCCATCAAACTCATGCTAGATCTTGTAGAGCCATTTCGAGGTGACAATTGCTTTGTCCTCCAGTCTTGGAGCCACATCCCAGACATCATTATTCATTATGGAATCATACTCTTCGTGCATAGCATCCTTCTAGACTTGTTGCTTTACGGCTTCCTAAAAATATCAAGGCTCAGATTGTACAATAGTACCCACGGCTGCTAGATACCCTTGGTATTTATATGGCTTCTTGCTTTTCTAGAATTTCCCCCTTTGGAGCCATATGTCTCTGAGCCAAGAGGTTCTTCTTTCTTCCAGCAATGATATTAGTTCAGGAGAATATAAAGTTGTAGTCTCCCTCTTAATGTCAGCTCCTCTTGTGAAAGAAGACATCTATAAGAACATCCTCTCAAGCATATCAAATAAGACAGTGTGTATCAGATGTCTTTGTGACACTTGAGGATTGAAGAAAAGTCCACTATGCTTTCCTTTGATGCAGCCCTGACAACTGCCTTCATGATTGTTTTAAAATGTGGGCATACCAATTTAGAAAGGGCTTTGTAATCATGGGCCTGAATTTTATCCTCCCATTGTCAAGGCCATACAAGAATCATAGCCATACACTGTCATATAGTTGTCATGCATCTTGACAAGTATCATATATTGTCATATTACTGATTACAATGTTGCCATGATATTATCATATACATCACTTTCATATTTCACTTGTACAAAAACTTCACAGGCTTCTCCAACCACGGATCCAAATACTTGACGGTTCAAGACTCCAAATACGTGACTGTCCAAGGCTCCAAAAATTGAGCCCCCACCGAGATATAACGAAGTCACTGAAGCAACTATACAATGATGTGACAACTCCACAATTATATTATCCTTTACTAAAATTCGGAACCTTTTGTTACTAGGACTTCTCCAATATTCTTAAAAGATCACAATCCTTCACAGTGTTGTATCACTGGTCAATCAATATAACAGAGATCCGACTTTGAGCCATCAGATCAGTTGTGCTCTAAATGATTTACATTCCAAGGTTAAAGATTTACCGAGATCACAAAACCCATACTACTCATAAATCTGAGCTCCACCGAGACTATGATGCCCACAAATTTGGGCTCTACCAAGACTGCATTATACCTTAACCTGAATTCTATGGCTACCTTTTCGAATTTCTATGGTTGGATGAGCCTAGTCCGAGCCCTTACAGCTGATCTGAGCCACAACAATTCATGCTACAAGTCTGAGGGTATTAATTCATATTTTTAACCTTAGATATTCTCTTAATTCTTCCTTCTTGGGCTCAAAAAAACACCTTACAACCAACCATTCCGAAGCCATTCTTCCATCTATCATGGGTGCCTTCGATCCAGACTTAATATAAGTGGAACCAATTAGGAGGATGCGGGCGTGGAGTCTCTTACCTTCTGCAAAGGCTTTCGTTTTGTTGCAGGTGTGCGAGAGAGAAGCATAGGTACAGGAATGTGGCATTCGTCCATATCATGCAAAATCACCAATGCCTCTTTCAAATGACCTTCTCGGCACAGCAAGCCAATGATAGGTACTTCCATGCCACTCTCGGTTTTGAGATTTGAATCCATTTTTATGCATTGAGCTGTTTTTGGTGCATATTTTAGTTGTATTGTTATGAAGCAGCCTCAGCCTCATCACTCTGATGGAAAATTATAGAAACAAATGGTAGCTAACGATAATGATCTCCCATTCAACCCGTAATAGAGTTGTCCTTTGATCGTCCGAAAGCAAACGGATCTAGGTTCGAGATGAAGACCAATATAAAGTGACTCGCTTTTTGGGTGTCTCTTGTCGAGGTGCTTGCTCCTCTATGGCAGTAATTACTAGTTCTCGGAGGTTAAACATCTGGTTACCATGCCATGGTTGAAATTAAACGGAATCCAGGAATTGAAAAATGGACAGGCGACAAAAAACTCGTTTCAGTGTGTTGAACATCTGTATGGGTCATTTTTAGATCTAGCATTGTTGGAGTGGCCAGTGATAGGTATTTCAGCGATCCACTTCTTGACCAGCACTTCCAAGATGCTTAGGGTAACTCGGTCCTACCAGATGTCGACAAGGGTGCTTTTGTTGAGGCTCCTTAATCTTTTCTAACATTTCGGCGGCTACAAGCAATTGCGAATTTCGACACTGTGGGTTGCAACAAATTATGCCTTGGCCTATTGCGTATGCTTAGTTGGCCACAAGCTCCACAACCCACCCATTGTCTCCACTCGAGTCATCGTTAGTTTTTTGTGGGACCCGAATCAGTACTTCAAACAATATGTGACTATAAAATTTGCTACAGGACCCACGATATGATATCCGCTCAGACAAAGGAGAACGCGGTTTTCTGCTTAAAAAAATCCAGTGTGTATCTACAACGTTTCTTGTGTCTGACAATAATCAAGGTAGAACTCTGCTACAGATGGTTTATGACAGAGCTTTTCTCGCCAACGAGATCTTGTGCTAAACCACGCTCTCTCTTTTTTTTAAATGTTAATTTGATGAAGACCTCCGATGGGCAGTGCTGCATACCATTCCCTTCTCCGCGATGGATGACCCCCACCTTTATTTTATACATATCCAGTCGTCAACCTTCCTGCTGCTTGCTACGGCTAGAAAAAAAACGTGTTGAAAGGTGATTTTGACAGCCCTGGTTAGGTCACAACATGTTGTTCTCTTCAGCACACCAGCCTCTTTGGGTTGCGGTCCACATACGCTACCCTTACGCTGTCATATTCAGCACTTTAAAAATTGCATGCTTAAATCTACACGCTGTCACTTGCTGTGGTGGTATGGCCTGTGGCCTACCATAGTTTTTTTTTTTTTTCAAGGTTAACGGCACCCTTAATCGCCCTTAGAATAACCCACATCTCGCTGCCCTAGATAAGCTGGGCATTGTCTTCTCCTAGCTCTGATACCATGTTAATTTTCCATAGATGTTCCATGCTTAGATGCAAATACACTTTAACCTTCTAGGGCATAAGTAAAGTAAGATGAAGATAGAACATTTCAATAGATCGATGGAAGATAAGCCAAAAACAGAGATAAATAATGGTGGCGTTACAGCGATCAGCAAGACGCTTCAACCAGCAAAGTCTTCATAAGGTCAGCCACCCACATATGTCACACAACCCCAAGACGTCTCATCAAGAATACTCCACAAAGATGTTGCACCAAGAAGCCCTAAATGCAGAACCAAGAATGTTGCTCCATCACCATCAAGAGAGAAGAAAAAATGCCTCCACACATTGTGTATAATGAACTCCAAGTCTCTCCAATATATAGGCATCTTTGGGGATGTGTGACACATCTCTTATGCATGTGAGATAAAACAGGGTGACCTTGCAAATGTGGAATAAATTCAAAATACATGTTCTGCTCATCCGATCAAGATGATATTTAGATCGATCTTGCACCTCTCCGAAAGAGGAACCCAATAAAAATGTTGGAATCGTCATCTGAGCATCACATCATGGAGTTTGGACCTAGTTATCCAAAATTAACAATTGTTCTATCTTTAGTTACCGTTTATGATTATTTACACTGCTTATATTTGAATGCACTGTTAATAAAAATTAAATTGGGCTAAAGTGATTGATTTAGCATAAAACAATATTGGAAAATTAACACCCCTATGATTATGGACACATGTATGTAGGGTGAGTGGTTCACCTTCCCCTACGATTGACATATGCATAGGATGAGTGGTTCAACTTCTCCTATGGCAAATGAGCAGGATGAGTGGTTCACCTTCAACTGCTAATGCCCAGCATACATCCTACCCATGTAGTCAGGGACTCATGGGAAGTACCTCTCATATGGCCAATGAGTTGGGAAATGAGGATAGGGACCATAGCACTACCAATGGATGCATTATGTACCGTCGTACTCCATATGTCTAGGATGCATGGTGTTCAACAACTTGATCTGAGATCAATTGAGATTCTACCTCTGGAATAACTTTTGTCAGTGGATAGTGGCAAGGTCTTGTGACTCACTCTCGACCAATTCTTCTTCATTATTACTTCATGGTTCAGCGAAGATGACAGAGATGGTAGATGATGACATGATGGCATGATGATCAGTGACAGCAGTTGCATTGGAATTCTCCCTAGTTGAGAGGGAATGTTAAATTTGTCAACTAGGGCCAAATTCCACCTTGGACAGCTCATTTGAAGGAGATGATGATTGCATTGGATTCCTCTTTTCGAAAAGTCCAATATTGATCTAAAGGTCATCTCATTCGGACAAGCAGAAGTGCAATTTTGAATTTATTCTCTAACATGTGCAAATTGTTCAGATCGGCCTCAGCTTAATGTAGGCTCAAAAAGCCCAATAGACGAGTCTCTTCACCCACAACGAATTGTATAAATAGGAGTGACCTCTCATCTCATTTGGACATAATTCACTCATACATTCTTCTCTCTCTCTTCATCATATTGGTTCGTACAGCATTATTATACTCTCTCTCACACATCTGGCTAAAGGTCGAGTTTTCTGGGACAGATTACAGGCTGAAAATTACAAACTTCATACCAGCGTTCACCAAGGTTGCTTTGATCGAATTTGACTGCAGTTTTCAGGGCAGAATTCTGATCTTGTGAGACTGTACTGCTGGGCAAGAAAATCGAGGTGTTTGGGGTTGTTTGACATGTGTTGACCACAAGCCTATTTGACCGCAGGGCTGACTGTTGTTTGATCGAATTTGACCAAAGTTTGTGGGATTGTTTTGGGTTGACTTAACCCTTTGTTGGAGGTAGAATTGGACTGCCTTTGACCGAGCTTCAAAGGAGGTGTTTTGTTGTTGATTTGACCAGCGTTGACTTTTTGGTTAGGGTTGGTTTGATTGCATAATTTTACAAGGTAGATTTGACTCTGTGTTGGGCAAGTGAATTTGATTTTTGTGCTCTCTCTTTGTTGAACTATTGAATAATAATAAGAAGAATTGATCAAAGGGTTTCCCCACATTAGGGTTTTTCCCTGGCATCTGCCATATTCAGTGTTCTCTTGTCTTGGCTTGTCTTCTACAATTTTTTTTATGTTCTATCTGCATTTTCTGTCAATGTGATTAATGATTAATGTGATTGCTACTGAAAATAATTGAATATTGTTATTGGGTTGCTAAAGGAACATTGAAGTAAATTGTGCTAAGCATAGAACATACCATTGTTATCTAAAATTAAAACATGTGAATGATAGTAGGATGAAAACTATGATCTGAGTTATGATAGAAGGTTGAGACTGTGAGTGTTGTGGTTAAAGGTTGAACTTGTGGTTATACACTTGAACATATATGAAGCTGTGGTTATACTTGAACATGTTGAAAAGTGTAACTAGGTCGGTCTTCATATTGATTATGTAATTATGTATTTTATGTAAAGAAGAAGACAAAGATAGTAAAATATATTTTGTACTTGCTTCATGGGTTTCACGAGCAAGATTTTACTATAGGTTAAATAGACTTCTTCTTGATTTCTATCTAGGGTTGTGTCTTCTAGGTAAAATTATAATTTAGTGTCATATATATATGAGGGATCTAGTGCTCCAAGACCTTGTCATAATATCAGTGAAAGAATAATCTTATGACAACCCTAATATACGATGAAAGATCAGCTATCAAAGAAGTGTCATGTCGGCCTTCCATCAACATGACTAGTTGGCCTACAAGCCATAGGATGGTCGGCCTAAATTCCTTGAACCTGTTCCTTTACATATACACATGTTCTGCGTTCATTTGTGACAAGGGACTTCAGACATATCTGAGATGGAATACGAACCTTGAACAGAATTGTCGTAATGAAGACTTAAGTTTAAAAGGAGGCGTATATACTTGATGACCAGAGGTGTAACACATATTTGTCGTCACCTCTGAACAAGTCTGAATGTTTGAAGGGTACAGGAATGTGATCAGCTCTAAACAAGTGCAAAAGTTTGAAATGCAGATTCACCTCTGAACAAGTGTGGATATTCAAAGGATGATTGCAGATCCCAGAAGAGATAACAGTGCAGACTAATCTGAACAGGAATGTAGATTTCAGAGGGACATTAATGCGGAATTATCTGGGTATAACGATATTGATCAATATTCTCAGGATAGATGCAGATTATTGTGGAGATATCAAGTGCGGGTTAAGGACAATATAAGTGTGTATTTTTTGTGTTTAGAAGTGCATCCCTGAATGAATGTGTGAAGAACCTGTGCGGATAGTTCTCTGTGATAATATTGAAGTTAAAGGGTTGAAGTTTGATATAAATAGAAGGATAGAAGGAAGGTAAATATGTGATATACCTTCCTATCTTCAGCACATAAAAAGGAGAGCTCATATCTTAAGTGAACCTGAATCAAGGAGAAGTATTGTGTGTAGGAATTTACATGGTATCAGAGCCATTTTGAGGGTCGCATTCGTTGTTGATCCAAATCCGAAGCCGGTTTGACTGCATGCGACTGTCGTTTTCTAGATCTACTATTTCTGACCACTTTCGGACCGAAAGTGGTCAGAAATAGTAGATCTAAGCACGATATGCGATTGAGATCAGCGAGATCTGCGGCCCTCAAACTCTATCTAAATTCCTACATTGTGATAAATAAAGACTAAATCAAGGGAGACATAATTAGAGACCAAGTTCTCTAATGATGGTACAAGTTAGTGCAAGTTGTTGCAGTGGAGAAGGATCAGCGTTGTGAGTATACAAAGAACTGTTGACAAGGTCTTGGAAGCATCTCTAGGTCAAGGGCCTGAATCTTGGTCATGGTACTTGTCATTTGAAGATCTATAAAAATAACTCTTTGTGGGTTTTCCTCTCCAAGAGGGAGAGGTTTCTCCTTGGCTCTAGGAGCCTAATTTCGTGTCTTGTGTATTTTTATAATTGACTTGATGAAAGACTAAATCAGATAACAAAGAGAAGACATAAGTAACTCAAGTAAGCTTACAAGCAATTATCAAGAGAATTTTAATTAATCTCCAGCCCTACAAAATCTCAACATGGTATCAGAGGTCAGGTGCTAAAGACAAAGGGTTATTAGACAAGAAGACACTCAAGGATCAAAATTGAGTTATGTGGAAAGAATCAAAGCAAAATTCAAAGTCTTCATTGAAAATTCAAATCAGTTCACAAGGAAATCCTCAAACCATCTCAAGAATACTTTCAAATAATCCACACAACAAGGAGCTAATCTTTGGCATCAAAGATTCCTAACATTGTTAGAATACAAATCATTAAGCACCATCCAAAACTATAGAAGACATATTTATTCTGAAGTAATCCTTGATCATCAAGGATCCAAGATCACCTACTTTAAAATCAATTTAAGAGGGAGCTCCTGCCATCATCTTCAACAAGAAAGTTGATACAAGGAGAAAAGCATCTACTCAAGTAAGTATCTTTATGACTTCATGTGAATCTATGAAAATGTCTTCTTTGCAAATAAAGCAAGAAACTGGTTAGGGTTTCAAAATTTCCTACATAGAAGACAAGGACAATGAAGGGAGATATAAGAGCTCAAAGGATTCTTATAGAATCCATAAAATACTCTCTTATCTCCGATATACCAAATCTAGAATCATCAAAAGAAATATATGAGAAATTGGTGGAGCTATTCTCGGTGAAGCAATCTCTCTGAGATCAACTACGGGAACTGGGAGAAGTAATGTCTAACACTGAGATGACTATAGTGGTGTTGAATGCTCTACCAGAAGAATGGGGAAACTTCACTTCAGGTTTATACGGGAAGAAAGAAGCCACACCATTCCACGATTTAGGGTCTCTGTGTAAAATAGAGGAAACAAGATTGAAAGCCAAAGGTGTTTCAGGATCAAGTGAAGGGGAACAAGCCTTTGCAGCCACATCAAGGAAGAAAGGAAGATTCGATAAGTTTGGTCCTCAGAATAGTATGGGCAAAGCACGATGCTTTGGATGTGATTAACTTGGGCATTATAAAAGAGATTGTCCTAAATCTGAAAAAGGACAAGAGAAATAGGGAAGAAGCCCATATCTCAGAAATGAAAGAAGAACCTTATTTAAAGAAATCAAAGAAAGAGGAAACGAGCGATCTCCACTTTGATTGAGATCATCTTCTCCTTTAAGTGATTTATGTTGATTGTATGATAGGTAGCAGTGTACCATCTTGATCAAAGCATGGTAGGAGTTCTTGGTAAAACAACTCCTGGAAAAACCTCACTGATAACAACAGTGATGGAAGGCAGTCATCAAGATCAAGGTTCGTCATGAAAAACATAATTTTGGGATGTGATGACATATTGATGGAGCAGGCCAAGGGAATGAAGCTCTTCATTCTAGTAAAACTTCTGAAGGGTGACTTTAATGAAAAAGATACGAGGTATGTATATATTTATATGCTGACACTGGATACTGTGAAGTCATGTCATATGGTTGCAGGTAATAGACTTCTATATTTAGAAGTATGATCTATGAAGGAGGATCTCTCGGTGCACTAACAAATGAAATCAACATAATATATATCCTCATGGAATATGAGGTGGCTATATATGAACGAGGAACTGGAAAATGCGTTAGTTCCTGGTAATGAAGAATGTGCAGAAAGGAAGAGATCATGAAATGCAACCATGTCGAGAGGCAGTTATCATCTGGAGGCCAAGAAGATGTGACTAGGAGATCTCCTGGGAGGATATGTACACTTTGACATAAGTCTGGTAAAGAAGAAGACCCTTGACAAAACATATCACTAGGAGATGTGTCAATCTGTGTAAAGGATGTCGATGCCTACAAGAAGATGTCATAGTGAAAGATCATCACTTAGCTAACTTTTGTTTTTAAAAGTTCATATGCCTATGTTTATCTGGATAAATTTGTGCAGGGTCGCTAATCATGAGAAAGGATGTATGATCCTTGGAGATGATTCGAAGGAAAGCAGCATGGCATAACGATGGACCAGATGAGAAAGACTGATGAATCACTTTCTGAGAGTGGACATGACTCGTAAATGAAAGTGATGGATGATCTGTGCCCTATGAAGCCAAAAGTTGAAGATTCCTCAATATCAAAATCCATGACATCGAGGGGAAGAATTCTTCATGAGTAGTTGGATTGCTGCTACAAGACCCTGGTTGATAGGGAGCCTGGTGGTATGTTTCTTGCTTGGAAGAAACTTTAAGTATGTCCTTCCTGTGTTCAGAGGGAGTGACGTATGTGATTCTCTATTACATGTGTCATGCACTAGACCAGGACTAACATTCGTAAGTCTTAGTGAAGGCCATGTGAAGAGAATGGATAGACACATCATTCTAGTCTTCACCTGAAAGATAGAATGGAGGATTGGGTAATCATCTAGCATTCGATACTCTTTGATAATGAAATAGGGCATTGCAGAGGAGAGCAGCCCTTTTTACATTTTGCAATCTGCAATTTATAATCCTCCCAAAAGTATTTTTAGAAGACAGTTTGTTGAAGAAAAATCTGCCCAATCCAACTTTAATTGCTCAAAAATTCCAATCTTTAATTGTTGGAGTCTTCTCATTGATTGAAATCTTTTTCCTCAATATCCCTTCTATTGTTTTTTCCTGTAAAAAGAAATTAAAATGAATTAAGATGCAATAATAAAATCCAAATATTATTTCTAATATTAAAACAAATCCAATCAAATTCTATTTAAATAAATAAAAATGAAATTTGAGCTTCTTATTGATACTCATAACGATCTTAATTAACCAAGGATAATATTGATGCATGAATCTGCAATTAGAAGAGGCTGGGCAAATGAAAATGAAGAAAACAAAACTCATAAAATTGATTTTATTTTTAGAAATTCGGAGCTTGATCTTCTGCCTGATTTTTTACACAATAAATCATCAAATTTGTTAGTGAAACCTCCTCAAAAATGTTCTCATTGATTTTATCTTTCCAATGAGCCGTCCTGGGCCTCATTTGGTCAAGTATAACTCAATCTATGAGCTTTCAAAGTTGATGAGTCAAATCTGGCATAAATCTGGAAATTCTGTTTACTGGGCTAAAAATCAGAATTTTTAATTAGAAATTTAATCATAAATTAGATTCTAATTATCTAATAATTAATTCTAAATTAATTATTAACTAACTAACAATTAATTCAGTTACAAAATTAAATTAATATACAAATTATTTGAAAACGTTAATTTAAATATGATTAATATTATAGTTCAAATTATATTATAATTATAATAAATATTATAATTATAATATAATTATTATAATATAAAAAATATAAAAAATAATTTACAAACCATTGGAATCAATCCAAACCTAAAACCCATAAAACAAACCATTGAAATCAATCTAAACCCATTAATTCATGCACGTGAGATTATGGAGGGATATGGTGAGTGGAGTGTGAGGTGAGGGTGACGTGAGGGTGAGTGAGGTGGAGATACGGGAGGCATAAGGGATGAAACAAAAAAAAGAAAAAAAAAACAAACTTTATATTAATTTTTTTTTTTAACACATCGCATATCGCAAGATCCTTGGATTAGGGTTTTTTAAATGTGCATGTTCTAAAAATTGCGATGGATCCAAAATTGCGATATTGCGATATTACGATATGCGATGGATCCAAAATTGCGAAATTGCGATCTTGCGATATGCGATGGATCCGAAATTTGCGATCTGCGATCAATCCAAAATTTGCGATTTGCGATCTGCGATGGATCTGAAATTTGCGATCTGCGATCTGTGACAAATCTGAAATTTGCGATCTGCGACGAATCTGAAATTTGCGATCTGCGATCTACGACGGATCCGATGATGTAATAAATTTTTTTTTTTTTTTTGATTTTTTTTAAATTTTGGTTTTATTTTAATGATGTTTAGTTTAGCTATGAAATTTTCTAAGCTACAACCACTCCAAAAAAGAATTAAAAAAATAGCATTTTTAACCCAGACTAGAAAAATGATGGTACTTCAAAGGAGTACCATTTTTAAACCAGTTGACCAAATGAGGCGAAACAAGCGTCAATGGGAGGCTTATAAAAAATCGATTCAATCAAAACAAGAATCCAAAGAAAATGAAAAATTAACAAAAGCGTAGGATAATCATTAAAATAAAATCCTAAAAGGTGCTTAGCCAAAAATTTATAAAAAGGGTCCCCATTATTTGAAGTGAACAAGTCAAAAATGGGGGGGTTGTGTTTTACCACAACAATGGCGACACACGGGAGAAGAACCAATTATCTCTGTTTGATATGAATGAGATTTTCCTAAAATTCAAGTAAAAATAATTAAAGAAAAGAGAATTATGCTTAAAATGCTTGACTAGGTTCATTAGTTTGAATAAAAGCAAGAATCATCTAACTGTAATTTTTCTTAAAATTCCTCATAAATTAAAATATTTCAAAACTCTATATCAGTCCTTAATTAGTTGTAGAGATAAAGCAATGATCACTTTACAACTTAGCTTTTAAAATATACTCATTTGTCACAGGTAGAGCCACTGTTGCCAGCAAACATCTATAGTCTCGACAGGGTTGCCTTTTAACCACCAATGATTCAGAATCCCATCTCTTTAAGAATTATTGACCTAGAGATAAATCAATTATTATTATATTATTATTATTTTTTTTTTTTTTTAATATTATAAATCTTAAAAGTCATTGTCCTGGTTTGGTAGCCAAATAGTTGACAATGCCATTCACTGGTTATAATTGGACTGAACAAGCTGGCTCGTGATGAGACCCCTTGTCTTATAATTGTTTGCAATCATAAGCCATTACCCTGGTTTGTTTGGCAGTGTTGGTAATGTCAGCCTATTTTTCCCCTATGATCATGGTAAGCAGGCTCATAATGAGACCTCTTATCTTTTAAGTTTAAATATATCTTTGTATTATACTCTATAAAAATAAGACTCTTTGGGATAGAGAGAATCATTGACTCCTTAAGAGTTAAGAATGACAATTTTAGAGTTAAAAGGTGCTTTGCTGTAAAGTGTCTTTACTTGGTTAAAAATAACTTTTCTTGACTGATAATAGAACTTTGAAAGATCTTAATAAAATATTGAAATCTCAAAATGATTACAATTTTGATAAAAAAAAGGAAATTTTTCCAGATTTTATGATACTTTGTCAACTTCTCTAAATTGGTAATCTCTTCCTTAAGTATGTCTACCTTTATAATAAGAAAATCAAACTTTACTAAGAGATTTAAGAAAAAGTTAATAGATGACTATTAACATTTTTTTCTCCGTGTATGCCAACCATAGTTAGGTAATAAGAAGGCCTTCCATATAAATCATGGAAAATTCACCAAAATCAAAACTGAAAACCAAAGGAAAAAGAATTCTTATGCTAAAATGAGAAAGAAATCAACAAAAATTAAAGATGAAGAAAATTTAAAAATGGAAAGGAAAATCCAAGTTTCGCAAGATAAACTCAAACAATAATGTTTATACTAATGTCTCAACAATATGAAGAAAGAAAATAATCGTGTAATCAATCCTTCTTATGTCGAGATTTAGAAAATTCATACCTTGCAGAGTTGTAAGTGTTTTAGGCTTTTTAGATAGCATTGATGATAAAATTCAAGCACAATGAATACTTTCTGTCTGGTATCAATCTTTTTTGTTTCCAAGCATCATCTTAATCATTTTCTAATAAAAAGGAATGCTTAAAAAAAAATAGATTAAAGGTTCAAAAACTTCCTAATGTAGCTATTTCAATGAGGATTATTGTTGCTTCTTGAAATTAAGTCAGGATAAGAGTATGGACTTCGAAAATATGATCTGGCGGAGGATTGGAAGGTTTTATGAAGAGCTGCAAAACAGATTTATATATCAGAAAACTGAAAATTAAAGTAATGAAATGGAAATTAATGAAAGTGGGTACATGAATCTTACCATTGGATAATTGCTTTTGATCTTACCTGAAAGGTATCAGTTTCTCCAAACTAGCTGACTTCTTATTTTAATTAACATTAAAAAACTTGAAGAAGTCAAACTAACCAAAATCCTATAACTCAAAATCATTATTTATTTTATCTAAACTAAAGCAAGCAGTAAAATGAAAAAAATGGAATGCTTAATGTTCGAGGGAAAACAAATGCATCAGAAATGAGAATGAAAATTTGCAGTAATGACTGTTTCTCAAAATATTATAAGTTTCATATAAACTCCATGATTTTATAAATTGTTCAAAATCAAAACCAAATCCAAGATAATAAGATTTAAATATGGAGATAAAAAGGACTTGAATTTCTTTTTTTTTAATTATGGAATTATATATTTAAAACTAAAATATATGAGAAATCAGAATGATTTGAATATGCCGCAAATTTATCATCAGCTGCTTTCTTACCATAGTGATTACCCAAGCTTGCTTTTAAAATAACACATCGCCGTATTGGATGATTCGCATCACATGTTTCTTCACCATGCTTCGAGTTTAATTTGCAAGACTTCACCTTTGTTGCTATGTCATATATCGATTAAATGTTAATGGCTCAGAGGCATGCATTGAAAACTATCACATCAGAAATTGCAATGGCAAATTGCCGATATGAAAACATGTAATGAGAACATGTGCAATGAAATGAAGCGATCACATCATTAAATATATATTATATTGGGGATCGGGGAATATTGACATTGTGCTTCCCTTATTGCACATCGCACATCGCAGATTTTGAATTGTGATGTGAGCATAATTAAAAATGCGATGAAGAGATTGCGATATCGGCAATTTCTAATTGGCGATGCTAATCGGCGATTGGTAAATGTTTTGGTACCCGATGTAATACAATATGATTCTTGCGATGCCGATATGCGATGAAGAGTGGACCCGATAGCTTTATGATGAAAATTTAATAACATATCGGATCTGAGACATCGACCCTTTTAAAGTTATGCTCCTACCATTATTTGTGATTGAATGGACGCGATATTTTATAAACTTGATTTGAATTTCATATCGGGTCCGGACTTATGTGGTTGTCGCAATATTGGTAAAGGCAATTCATGATAATGGAAGTATACTTCAACTGCAAACCTCCGATATGAAAAATGTGATATGGCATATGAGCGAGGTAACACATCGGAGATCTTTTATTAAACAATTTGTTATCAAAAATGCTAAGAGCTACTTCCAATGAAATCTTATGATATTTATTTTTTTTAATTTCGATTGGGTTTCCCAAATGAATAAAAACAAAGTTAAAGAATGCTCAAATTCTAATGAATCTCAAATAAAATTTCCTTGAACCTGTTGCAAATTTTAAAATGGGTTTGCTGCTTACTTCAAGTTTTGAAAACAAATGAAAACCTGCAATTAAAACAGAAAAAGTATCAAAAATAAACTAAAGAAGAGATAAACTAATAATAGATAAAAATGAACTTGTAAATGCATACCTGGAAGGAAATTGTCTGTAGATTTTACCTCATGAATCTTCAAATTCTTCCTTCGATTTATCAAAATTCTGACTTTGTTCAAAATCATCTTATTATTTATTCTAAATCAGAGTGAGAAACCAGCCTAAATAAAATATGTTCATTCATGTTCAGGAAATATAAAATTTACTAGAAATAAATATGAAACTATGCTTCCTTTTTGAATTGCAACAACAATTTATTACCTCTGCACATTCCGAATTAACTTGAGAAAAATCTGTATTGTTATAGTGACTGTTCAATAATGCCTTTAGTAAATGAATATGATGCGTATTAAAACATCAGATAATAAACTAAAGGTCTGAATGGGATAAAGCCATTAATTGTGGAAAAATGTCAAAACAGATTTGAATGTGTGCACACAGCAAAATGGACATCCTAAAGGTCGGCTTAACAAATTTCGAAGAAGATAGTATGAACTTCATATGATTACCACGAAAGGTTAGACTGACTAATAATGATTGATTCAGAATTAAGCTTATCATAGACAGTCATACATTTCATGGGATAAAGAGATCATGAAGCTTTTATATCCTCAAAACCTTTATCATATAAATTTCAAAAGAAAATCTTAGAAGGAAATCCCGAATATTAAGAAAAGTGGCTTTGAGGCGATTGATGCCAAGTGCAACCTTAATTGAATTTAATCAAGAGATTATTCAAAATAGACAGAGTAGAGGTATTGTTGTAAGAAATTTAAAAAAGGAAAGCAAGAATTAAAATTTTCTGATTGATAGAAAATGTTTTCATTGAACATGTATGAAAATTACTGATTGCTTTGTTTTATTTTTAATCTACAAAACTATTAAAAATAAATTAACTATATAAAACAAACTAACTAAATTAATTCTACTCCTATTCTAACCATATACTTGAAAAATGACTAGGTATAGTCATATTTCCAATGTAACCATTTTCTCATTTTAATCCCTGCATGTATGTACAATTCAAATGTTAGTAATAAAAATACAAATCTAATTGAACTAAGAAAATTAAACCTGAAATCAGAATGTACAACTATTGTTAGAAGCTTATCTAAAATCTCCTTCTCATGAAGTTTTCTTTCCAATTGAATACCAATTGGATCATAGAAATCTGGATGGATTTCTATTAAAAATTGGGAAATGTTCAAAAGAGGAGATGAAAGGCCAGATCGTGGATATGAGCTTTTAGATTCAGAGGCCTGGAAGAAACGGTTAGTGTTATGTGTAAATGTTAAGCTATTGACAATCTTCCATGAAGGAAAACTTTCCAAATATTTTTCAAATGAATCAAACAAAAATGGATGGAAATCTTTCAAATGAAATGGAAAATTATTAATTAAATTGGATTGCTGGCAGATTTCTAAAAATACATTCTCTTGTTTATATTGCATTTGAGAAGATAAAAGCTTTTGATAAAACATTAACATCGACTGAAATTGAAATAGCTTTTGATGCTCTTGATTATAATATAAAATTTCAATTTTCCAAGAAGGCAATGCATCAATTGAATGTTTGACAGTAAAGTGCGCAATATGCCAGCGTAATGTATCAAAAATCTGAAAATAAATCTGATTTAATACAAAATAAGTGAGGAAACAAAAATAAAAGGAAATCACTATTGTTACAACTAATGTTACAGCACAATTGAGATTGTTTTGAAATAATTTCTTTTTCACAAGGATTGGCCAGAATTATGGAATTTGAGTAATTTCGAATTCCAACTTGTAAATTAGAAAGAGATTTATGATTATGAACAGGAATGAAAGCTTGACCATGATATGAATCATAAATTGGAATATTTTCTTGAATAGTGAAATCATGAAGATGATTATCTGCTTTAAAATGAGGATTAGTTGAAATAATTTCTAAATTGAAATGTTCCTCATTCCCAGATGTTATTTGAATTTTCTTATGAGAATTCTTTTGAGAAAAATAGAAATCAACATCTTCTATGTCAAAGTAATTATCATAAATGACTTCACAAGATTCTTTAGAATTCCCTTCAATCTCATCCAATATATCGAAACAAGGAGGAACAAGAATTTCATGTTCATTAATGGCAAAAGAATGATCATTAATTGCTTCTCTATCTTGATAAAAATTTAATGGTAATTCATTTAGATCAGCCTCTGTATTTTCTGAAATATCATTAACACCAAGAGGGAAAAAATTACCATCATTAAAAATATCAGGATAAAGGGAAAAATGTGAATCTGAAATAATGCATTTAAAAATGTTTCGGTTTGAGAACTCTTGTGCATTGTGATCATTGTAAATTTCAGATTCTAGATCATTCCTTTGCGTGCGCATGCTTTCTTGAAGAATGTTGTTTTTCTGCTCTGATTTCAGCATTTGTTCATTATGAAAAGATTCAGAAATTTGTACAGAAGTTTGCATTTTATTAGTTACTTTGATTGTTGCTTGCACTTGCTGATTTGCAATCTGATTTTCTGAATTTAATGCAGAGAAACTTTCAGATTCCAATGCAGGTCTTTCTCCAAAATTGTTGTTGTTGTCTTCTTGCATTTGATTAGAAATATTTTCCAAGCTTTGTGAAACC
The DNA here is from genome assembly GCA_034641835.2 of Pinus albicaulis. Taxonomy (NCBI): domain Eukaryota; kingdom Viridiplantae; phylum Streptophyta; class Pinopsida; order Pinales; family Pinaceae; genus Pinus; species Pinus albicaulis. Next base: position 1,092,811,622 of record CM076583.1, read on the forward strand.
TCTTCATCACAATTTATTTGCACACCCAAATTGGAATTCTCATTTATATTGGAAGGGGATGGAACAAAGCTTGAACTAATTTCATATGGATCGGGAATAGGAGGAAGAGAATAATTATGTTCAAACCAATCTAGTGATTCTTCTTTCATAGGTTCATCTTTGACATTAAATTTTAAACAATTTAAATGAAGTCGAATATTAAAATCTCTAACAGACTCATTTTCATTTCGTAGATATTCAATTTCATCACATACCTGATCATAATCATAGTGGTCAAATTTAAAAATGAAACTTGTAACAAATTGATCCCAGCTGTGAATTGAGGCAACCGGAAGAGTTCTACACCAGTTTCTGGCTTTTGCCGCAAATGTGAGAGTAAAAAGTCTGCATAAAATGCCTTCATCAATTCCTTGAAAATCATAATTTGAAACATTTTGAATAAATTGAAGGACATGATTAAATGCAGAAGAATTTCTCTCACCATTAAACTTTACCTAAGACAAGAGTCTTACCACTTTGGGTGGAGTATTGGAAGATGCACGTCCATGGATACAACTCCAAATTGGAAGTTTAAGAGGAGCCATCGTGATTAAATAAAATGTTAAAATTGAAAAGGCTCCAACAGACAACAAGTTTCAGGCCCTCCTAGCGCCAAAAATGTTGAAGCCTTGAAAATCACTGCTACAACATTGGGGGATAACCACCCGGTCCGGACCTTAATACAGCTCATTTTCCGTTTATGATAGTGGCTCCGACTGGTTTAACTAGGTCCAGTTACCTTTTCCCTATCGCTATTGGTTTATGATGTGTCCTTAACTACCAATAGACAGGGATATCAGATCAATTCTTCTTGCTGATCGGGCAAGAGAATGACCCTTAAGTTGATTTGGGTTCAGCCAAACCACAACTAAGATTTTTCCTCTTTGAGAAGAGGACTTAAAAGAATGTAAATTTAATCTAATTGCAAACTTATTCTATAATGCAAGAAAAAAGAAACTAATCTAAATCTTATCTCAATCAGGTAGATGAAAATCTAACCCAATTAAGAGCAAGATAATTAAGTGATGAGAATTAAAATATGTCTGGCTTTTAATTAATGTCAAACTAACGAAGAAATTCAATTAGCTCACATTTGTGAGTATCAAAACACATTCTATTGAGACCATTTGACTAAAATAATAAATCAACAACACTCCGGAAGAAATTCACAAAAATGATATCGATTATCATATCAGTGAAACTAATAATTAAACAATAACATGTGGAAGAAATTCACAACATATTACTATTTAATAAATCAATGTTATAAGACAAATTTCTGAGTAATGGTTACTCAGAAATCAGAGTTTAATTCATAAGAGCAGAGATACTTAACAATTTGAGACAAATTATCCATATCAAAAGAAATGCCAAAACATGAATAAAATGAAACAACAATGTTATTAAAATAAAAATGAAACTGGTATTTGATACAGAAATGTCAAAAATACCAGTTAATTGAATCTGTTTCTCTGATCCTGGTCTCTAGCAGTACTTTACATTACTTGAATTTCTGCTTTCAAGACTAGAGCTGCAGAAATGCAAACTCTGCCCATCATACATAATTCAAGATATAAAGAATAAACCCTCATTAATGTTCAGATCTGAAATTTTCTCTCCTCCCCATCTACAACTCTAAATCCCTATTACAGAAATGTTTTTAAAAGTCTGGAATTGCAGAGGAGAGCAGCCCTTTTTACATTTTGCAATCTGCAATTTATAATCCTCCCAAAAGTATTTTTAGAAGAGAGTTTGTTGAAGAAAAATCTGTCCAATCCAACTTTAATTGCTCAAAAATTCCAATCTTTAATTGTTGGAGTCTTCTCATTGATTGAAATCTTTTTCCTCAATATCTCTTCTATTGTCTTTTCCTGCAAAAAGAAATTAAAATGAATTAAGATGCAACAATAAAATCCAAATATTATTTCTAACATTAAAACAAATCCAATCAAATTCTATTTAAATAAATAAAAAGGAAATTTGGGCTTCTTATTGATACTCATAACGATCTTAATTAACCAAGGATAATATTGATGCATGAATCTGCAATTAGAAGAGGCTGGGCTAATGAAAATGAAGAAAACAAAACTCAGAAAATTGATTTTATTTTTAGAAATTCGGAGCTTGATCTTCTGCCTGATTTTTGACCCAATAAATCATCAAATCTGTTAGTGAAACCTCCTCAGAAATGTTCTCCTTGATTTTATCTTTCCAATGAGCCGTCCTGGGCCTCATTTGGTCAAGTATAACTCAATCTATGAGCTTCCAAAGTTGATGAGCCAAATCTGGCATAAATCTGGAAATTCTGTTTGCTGGGCTAAAAATCAGAATTTTTAATTAGAAATTTAATCCTAAATTAGATTCTAATTATCTAATAATTAATTCTAAATTAATTATTAACTAACTAACAATTAATTCGGTTACAAAATTAAATTAATATACAAATGATTTGAAAACGTTAATTTAAATATGATTAATATTATAGTTCAAATTATATTAAAATTATAATAAATATTATAATTATAATATAATTATTATAATATAAAAAATATAAAAAATAATTTACAAACCATTGGAATCAATCCAAACCTAAAACCCATAAAACAAACCATTGAAATCAATCTAAACCCATTAATTCATCCACGTGAGATTATGGAGGGATATGGTGAGTGGAGTGTGAGGTGAGGGTGAGTGAGGTGGAGATACGGGAGGCATAAGGGATGAAACAAAAAAAAGAAAAAAATAAACTTTATATTAAAAAAAAAAAATTTAACACATCGCATATCGCAAGATCCTTGGATCAGGGTGTTTTAAATGTGCATGTTCTAAAAATTGCGATGGATCCAAAATTGCGATATTGCGATATGCGATGGATTCAAAATTGCGAAATTGCGATCTTGCGATATGCGATGGATCCGAAATTTGCGATCTGCGATATGCGATGGATCCGAAATTTGTGATTTGCGATCTACGATGGATCCGAAATTTGTGATCTGCGATCTGCGATGAATCTGAAATTTGCGATCTGCGATCTGCGACGAATCTGAAATTTGCGATCTGCGATCTGCGACGAATCTGAAATTTGCGATCTGCGATCTGCGACGGATCTGATGATGTAATAATATTTTTTTTCCTTTTTTTTAATTTTTTTTTTTTGTTTTATTTTAATTATGTTTAGTTTAGCTATGAAATTTTCTAAGCTACAGCCACTCCGAAAAAGAATAAAAAAAATAGCATTTTTAACCCATACTAGAAAAATGATGGTACTTCAAAGGAGTACCATTTTTAAACCAGTTGACCAAATGAGGCGAAACAAGCGTCAATGGGAGGCTTATAAAAAAATCGATTCAATCAAAACAAGAATCCAAAGAAAATGAAAAATTAACAAAAGCGTAGGATAATCATTAAAATAAAATCCTAAAAGGTGCTTAGCCAAAAATTTATAAAAAGGGTCCCCATTATTTGAAGTGAACAAGTCAAAAATGGGGGGGTTGTGTTTTACCACAACAGGTGTCTATTAGTCATGTGTCTTGTCAGCATTGTAGCCCATTGTCTTAGTGAGAGATGGGGTTGTTAGTCAAGGCCTTGCACTAGGACAATGCTGGTTGATATGATGCTATACAGATGTGATTACCAATCTGATTCTTCTTATGAGATTCTTCAGTTTGAAAGTGACCATGTACCTATATGAATACCTCCCTAGTTAAGAGGGAATGCTGAAAAGTGTAACTAGGTCAGTCTTCATATTGACTATGTAATTGTGTATTTTATGTAAAGAAGAAGACAAAGATAATAAATGTATTTTGTACTTGCTTCATGGGTTTCACGAGCAAGATTTTATTATAGGTTAAATAGACTTCTTCTTGATGTCTATCTAGGGTTGTGTCTTCTAGGTAAAAATATAATTTAGTGTCATATATATATGAGGGATCTAGTGCTCCAAGACCTTGTCATAATATCAATGAAAGAATAATCTTATGACAACCCTAATATATGATAAAAGATCAGCTATCAAAGAAGTGTCATGTCAGCCTTCCATCAACATGAATAGTTAGCCTACAACCCATAGGATGATCGGCCTAAATTCTGTGAACCTGTTCCTTTATATATACACATGTTCTGTGTGCATTTGTGACAAGTGACTTCAAACATATCTGAGCTGGAATACAAACCTTGAACAGAACTGTCGTAATGAAGACTTAAGTTTAAAAGGAGCCGTATATACTTGATGACCAGAGGTATAACACAGATTTGTTGTCACCTCTGAACAAGTGTGAATGTTTGAAGGGTACAAGAATGCGGTCACCTCTGAACAAGTGCGGAAGTTTGAAATGTGGATTCACCTCTAAACAAGTGTGGATATTCTAAGGATGATTGCACATCCCAGAAGAGATAACAGTGCAGACTAATCTGAACAGGAATGCGGATTTCAGAGGGACATTAATGTGGAATTATCTAGGTCTAACGATGTTGATCAATAACAAAGACAGTGCATAAATTCTGAGGATAGTTGTGGATTATTGTGGAGATATCAAGTGCGGGTTAAGGACATTATAAGTGTGTATTTTCTGTGTTTAGAAGTGCAGCCCTAAATGAATGTGTGAATAACCTATGCGGATAGTTCTATGTGATAATATTGAAGTTAAAGGGTTGAATTTTGATATAAATAGAAGGATAGAAGGAAGCTAAATTTGTGATTTACCTTCCTATCTTTAGCACATAAAAAGGAGAGCTAATATCTCAAGTGAACCTGAATCAAGGAGAAGTATTGTGATAAATAAAGACTAAATCAAGGGAGACATAATTAGAGAGCTAGTTCTCTAATGATGGTACAAGTCAGTGCAAGTTGTTGCAATGGAGAAGGATCGACGTTGTGAGTATACAAAGAAGTGTTGACAAGGTATTGGAAGCATATCTAGGTCAAGGGTCTGAGTCTTAGTCGTGGTACTTGTCATTTGAAGATCTATAAGAAGAATTCTTTACATCTTTTCCTCTTCAAGAGGGAGAGGTTTTGCCCTGGCTCTAGGAGCCTAATTTCGTGTCTTCTGTATTTTGATAATTAGCTTGATGAAAGACTAAATCAAATAACAAAGAGAAGACATAAGTAACTGAAGTAAGCTTACAAGAAATTATTAAGAAGAGAATTTAAATTAATCTCCAACCCTAAAAAATCTCAACAGAACATATATGAACCTGTGGCAATACATGTGAGTAATCTGAACTTATGGTCATACTCTGGGCATTTGAACATATCTGAACTTGTGGTTATACACTTAAACATATATGAACCTGTGGCAATACATGTGAGCAATCCAAACTTATGGTCATAATCTGGGCATTTGAACATATGGTAGCAAGCTGGAAGAAATCTGAATCTATGAATTTGTGAACAGTTTGAACCTGTGGTCATACTCTAGGCTTCTAAATTGGTGGTAACAAGCTAGAGGAAATCTGAATCTGTGAAGTCGTGAACACTCTAAACCTGTACTCTAGGTATCCAAACCTGTGGTGATACTCTAAAAGGATCTGAATTTGTGAAGTAGTCTAAATTTGTACTTTGAAATTATCTGAATTATCAATAGATTAGTGTGTGAAAAAAATACAATTTTGGTACAGATGTCTATGGTGATTGATAAAACTAGTGAAAATAATTTGTGGTGATTCCTGTGACAAACGACTGACTTGGACACTTGGTGAAGCTAACCATAACTTGACTTTGATATCTCTTGTTCGATTGATTCTCTAAGGAAAAGAAGTTTTGAAATAGTACTTGTACGCATTGTCCTTGGTTTCTCAACATGGTATCAGAGCTTATGGTTGGAAAATTTTGGTAAAGAAAGGGACAGTGAGATCAAGATCATTCTTGGAGACTGAATCTTTGTTGAAGAGACACTAATATTCTAATCAGATCTACTATTGGCATCCTCAATGAAGTCAGAAAACAAATTACAAGGAGCTTCAAATTTCAGAGCCTAGAAGACAAGGATTGAACTTATCCCAGCAAGAAACAAAGTTTTGGATACTGTTAAAGGAAAATTCACAGAACCATTAGATGATGCAAGGAAAGAAAAGTTCAAGGAGAATGACATAATTTCCATAAGCCTCATTATGGATTCAGTCAAAGACAATCTAATTCCTTACATCTCTAACCTAGATACCTAAAATAAAATGTATAATGATTTGTCTAAACTATTTACAAACGAAAATAGTGGTCAAGTTGCAAGCTTGAAGAATGAGCCTTGAAATATTAAGATGACAAAAGATGACATTGTGTCTTCATATTTTGTAAGTATCTCTTGTCTAAGAGATGAACTTCAAGCAGTGGATGATATCACATTAGAGGAAATTTGAGCCTAAAAGTGCCCATGAAATTTTCATCTAATTTCCATGTCATAATATGTAAACCAATCAAAATCCATTAAATTTAAAAAGAGGTACATGTAAATATTTTGGAGGGAAAAGACGAAAAACTATTTTTTTGAATTGTATTTTTAGCTTATCTTCGTATATGTTTACTCAAATTTCAAGTGTAGACACTCATTGGATGTGGAATTAAATTCCACATCAAACGAGTATCTGTTATGCATACTTTTGAGAAGACCCGCATTGATAAAAATTGCAAATACATTAAAAAACATATTTAACATGTTTTTTTAATGTAACTGCAATTTTTATCAATGTGGGTCTTCTAAAAAGTATGCATAATGGGTACTCGTTGGATGTGGAATTTAATTTCGCATCCAATGAGTGTCTACACTTAAAATTTGAATAAACATATAAGGAGATAAACCAAAAATACAATTTAAAAAAAAAAATAGTTTCCTTCTTTTCCCTCCAAAATTTATAACTCTTATTTTATTATTTTTCCTTAGGAGGCCACTTTTAGGCTGAAATTTCCTCTAATGTCCCAGATAAAGAACTTGTAATCTCAGCACTCTTAGTGTTACCTAGATCTTGGAACACTTTTTTAGTTGGTATAAATAGTTATAAAGAGGCTCCATCTTTCGCAGAGTTGTGGATAGCTTTCTCTCAAGAAGAATCTAGACTTGAACTAATGGAAAGAAACCAAGAAGAAGAAAATTATATCTATAATGCTTGTGTGCCTCGCTTCAAGAAAGAAGGAAAAAGTAAGAAATCTGGTTTCCAAAACAAAAGCTCAAGTAAAAATCCTTCTCAATAAAGGAAGACAGATTTATCAAAGGTTCAATGTTTCCATTGTCACAAATTTGGTCATTATAGAAACCGATGTCTTGAGAGATCGAATGAAAATAGGAAAAGAGAAAGAGATCAAGTTGTTGCTGACACTAAAGAACCACAAAGAAGGCCAAAACAAAACATTTTGATGTACGATATTTATACTAATGAATAAGAGAAGGTATAGGGTTTTAGGGGTGTTTGACAAAACCTTAGTGTAATATATCCCTTGTGTACAAATATATTTAGGTTTGAATTTAGGGTTTGTAAGCAATACTCTAATATGAATCATATGCATAATTGATTTTAGGATTTTTGGACAAAGACCCTAAATAGATTCATCCTTTGCAAAAGAACAATTAGGGTTTTACAATTTTTGGATTTCTAGGGTTTGCAATTCTAGAAAGGCTTTATAAGAGAATGCTTAGGATTTGGACAAAACCCTAGTATGAGTTGATGAATTGAACAAACCCTAATTATGTCTAGATTGAGGATGTTGGTCTACTGAATGGATGCGAGAAGTACAAGATTAAGAGGGAAATATTGTTGTTCATCAAAGATAAGTACTTTATCTCTATTTTTGTACTATTATTGATTTCTTTAGTAAAACTAATTTATTTCTTTATTTTCAGCACTTGATTATAACTATTCTTTTGTGTTCTCCCCAAAGCAGATTGTTTTGAAAAATGTAACTAGGTTTGGTCTTCATAATTGTCATTGTACTTGTATCATTATGTATTTTATGTAAAAAAAAAAAAAATAAGAAAAAGATTTTTATTATTATTTTATTAGATAAGCATGTTCTTTATGCTTCTAGGATTTGTTGAGTCAAAGAGTTAAATTCTATTGGACCTGTTGTAAATAAAAAGGGAAAAAAAATTCAAATTGTATATTGGTCAAAATTACCTCTAAATGCTAAGTCGGCCCAGTCTGTCAAGTCAGTCATGCCCCAGAAGACATGTATATTCAAACCCCTATAAATAAAAGTGAAGTGAGCTCATTTGGACACACACAATCTGCATGATTGGTTCTGAAATATCGTAGAAGGAAGGAGGGCCGAAGTATGAAATTGACAAGTGAAGAAGAGTTTATTTTTAGCTCAGATTTGTGGAAGTCCTGCCTTGACATGTGTCTTATTGAAGATCAGTTTCTAATTATCTTCATATTGTTGGTCTCTTGTTGTTGATGGATTTGTTGTGCAGAAAGAGGTTGTGACTTCGCATCTAGAATGATGAAGTCTTTTTGTAGTCATGGGTCTTGGATATCGCACTTTGATATGATTCTATAAGAATAGAATTTGTCTGCGTTTTCCCCTTGGAGGGGTTTTGCACTGGCTTGGAGCATATATATTGTGTTCTTTATATTATTGTGATCTTCATGTTTTGTATGCTTGATAATTGTTTGAGGAGGAAGACATAATAAATATTAATAAGAAGTCAACAACATTCACAAGCAATTATCAAATAAGAGAAATCTACACTAATTCATAAGCCTCCCAATTTCTAAACATGGTATCAGAGCTAAGGTTTGAAAAACGAGGATTGAAGATCACTTTATTGGCATTTGGATCGAAGTATCATGCATTATATGGCTTGACTCGTATTTGTTCTGTGGTAAGGTTTGTTTATGTTCTAATAATTTTCCACTGTTCTATGTTGTTACAATCACTTTAGTCCAATTCTTATATGTAATTGTCAATCTTTCAAAACAATTCCATCTTCCAATAATAAATAGCAATTGTAGATAGAACAGTAAATACAGTAGGCAGTAGAAGACAATCAAGAATGATAAGAGATACAAGGATCTGGTCAAAGACTAGGGAAAAACCCACAACAGGGAAAACCCTTTCAAATTCGTCTTCTTATTAGATTGTCATAAAATGTTCAACAAAGAGAGTACAATGATCCAATTCACTAATCAAGAGTCAAGGTCAAACCTTTGACTATCCAGCAAATCCAACCAACCAATATCCAAGAGATGAGCCCAGTAACCAAAGTCTATGGTCAATTGTCAACAATATTTTACGTCACAGTCACAAGGACCTAGTGTCAATCAATGCAGTCGCAACCCTCCAGTCGTAGGGAGAATGTTATCAACCCAGTGGTTGTAGCTGAATTTTCCTCGAACCAACCCTACGGATCAAACTTAATTTCTTTTCTTCGCACGTGTGAGCTCAAACACAGCAATTTTCACACCTGTATGAACCAATCCAAAGAAGGGAGAAAAAAAAATGTTTCATGTGATGTCCAAATGAGGTTGACTTGTCTTGTATTTATATGCTTTGAAGCATGCCCAATTTTTCTTTAAAGTCAACCTGTAATTTTGTGCACATGTGGGTTTTCACCTTAAAAATACATTTTTCCTTAACCAAATTAAATTATTCCAAGGGCTAGGAGGGGTCTTTCTTGATGAGGAAGGTTGTCCAAAGGAGGGAATTTTTCCCTGGGCTGTCAAATTAACACTCCCTCTCAACTAGGGAAAAAATACCGACTACACCATATGTCCAACTCAAATATCTCGTCATCATCAAGCCAAATGTTGTTACTGCTCATTTATGCTCATCTTTTTTGAACACTCTTGAATCTAAAAGAAGAAGAAATTAACACCATAGGGGAGCTTAAGCTACCACCCTCTATCAATAGGTGAGATCTACTTACCGCAAGGGCGAGGATCACACTTTATTCTATTGACCTGGGACAATAGGAAAGATCGACTTAAGGATCACACTCTGCCATTAGAGAAATTTTGAGGTCAAAATGGGCCTCAAAACAAAAATGTACAACAAAAATCAACTTTATAAGAACCAATAGGATTCAATATGATGATGTCAACCATCGGGGATGGTTCACCATTTTTGGAGTAAAAAGGTAAAAGATAAAAAACAAAACAAAAAATGTTTTTCAACTCATATTTTCAACTTACTTTCCTACAATTTTGCTCGAATTTCAAGTGGGAGCACGTGTTGGATGCATAATTTAATTTTGCATCCAAGGAGTATCCATGTTGCATACTTTCGATGGACCCTACTACACAAAAAATGTGAAGTGCATGAAAAAACATGATTTCAATCACATTTTTTCATGCATTTCACATTTTTCGTGTATTAGGGTTCATCGAAAGTATGCAACATGGGTGCTCCTTGGATGCAAAATTAAATTTTGCATCCAACGAATGCGCCCACTCAAAATTTGAGTAAAATCATAAGGAGATAAATCAAAAATACGAGATGCAAAAATAGTTTTTCTTTTTTCCCTCCAAAACTTAATGAGGTAATCTAACCTTATATTATTATTTCCATTGTTTTTTTATAATATTCTTTAGGAGACCCATTGTAGACCTCAAAATTTCTCTAATGCCTATTGTCTAGTGACAATAGCCGAGATTGACTTAAGGATCACACTTTGTTCTATTGTCCATTGATCCTCCATCGAGACCCTTAAGAGTCACGTGGTAGAACACCTACATCCAAGACTTGATTGAGATCGACTCACCACATGGGTAAGGATACACACCCTATCTCGAGTCACCTCAACCCATTGGCCAAATGGGGAGGTCCAATCCGAACAAGCCTAGCTTGTGGGTAGGATTCCAACTGGGGTATACTTTGTCAAAGGGAGAACACGGGCGAGATCAACTTACCACAAGGGTAAGGATACACACCCTATCCTATTGTCCATAGGTTCCTCAACCCTAGGAGCCCTTACTGCTACATTCCCACCCTGGGGGATCAACGGGGGGGGAGCACGCTTAGTGTTCTCGACCAGTCGAGACCCTTACCCAGGAGGGTCACATCCATCAATCCAAGCTGCTCTCTGAAGACCAAGAACTTCCTTTTCGGCAAATCCTTTGTGAGTATATTTTTTATATGCTCATAAGTTGAAATGTGATGGAGCCTTAATTCCCCTCTACGCACCATAACTCGAATATAGTGATATCTAATCTCAATATGCTTGGACTTGTCATGAAATACGGGATTCTTTGTCAATCATATTCCACTCTTCTTGTCACAATATATCATGGTCGTATCCAAGACCAACTCAAAAAGCTCTCCAAAGGGCTTTCTCAACCAGGTTGTCTCACAACTAGCAGCAATGTACTCTGCTTCATGTGTGCTTAAAGCTACAGACTTTTGTTTCCTACTCATCCAAGATATCATGGTGGAACCCAAACTAAAGTATCACTCTGATGTGATTTTCCTGTCAATAGTATTTTCAGCCCTATCAACATCAATGTAACCATGAAGTCGTACATATTTGGCAGTACATCTCAGACCAAGGTTAATTGTCCCATGCAAATAACTTAGTATGTGCTTGGCGGCAACCTAGTATGTGCTTGGCAGCAACCCAGTGTGCATGAAGGGGCTCACTCATGAATTGACTCAAAGTGTTCACTGCAAAGCATATATCCGAACAAGTGTTCACAAGGAACATCAATGCCCCAACCAATTTTCGGTACTCAGAAGGATTCGCCAAATCGGGTCCAACAGCATCTTTACATAACTTTTTAAATTTCATCTCCATCGTTGTGGCCAGGGACTTGCATTCTGCCATTCCAAATTTTTCCAACATCTCCTCGACATATTCTCCTTGGGAAAGGAAAATCTCACTGGGTCTTTGCCACACCTCTAGTCCCAAAAAGTAATGCATCATACCAAGATCATTCATTTCGAACTCAAAGGCCAACTTTCTCTTACACTTGAGCATCAGGGGCTCACTACTTTTCAAGAATAAATCATCAACATATAAAACCAAAATCAAAGGCATACTTTGGACCACTTTGAAGTAGAGGTTTAGATCGACACTGCTTCTTGTGAATCCAAGCTTCGCCAGTTAACTATCAATGCAAGCATACCAAACTCTGGGGACTTGCTTCAAAACATATAATGCTTTCTTCAACCTGCAAACGTGAGTCTTCCTGTCCGTTACTTCAAATCCCTGAGGTTTCTCAACATATACTTCTTCCTGTAGTATGCCATGAAGAAATGTCGTCTTTACATCCATCTAGTGAAGGGTCCATCCTTCACTAGCAGCAAGGGCAACAATTGATCTAATAGTGGTGTAGCAAGCAACGGGAGGAAATATATCATCATGATCTTCTCCCTTTTTTTAAGAGAAACCTCGGGCCACAAACATTGCTTTGTACTTCTCAAAGCTTCCATCAGCTCCATGCTTGATCTTGTATGTCCATTTTGAAGTTACGACAGACTTTCCTTTACGTCTCAGAACAACATCCCATGCATCATTCTTCATAATCGATTCATACTCCTCAACTATGGCATCCTTCCAAGCATGTTCTTTCACAGCTTCTTCAAAGGTGGCAGGCTCGGCCTGAATGATAGTGCTCATAGCTACAACATATCCTTGGTACCGGCATGGTTTCTTGCTTTCTCTAAAGGTCCTTTTGGAAAAAACATGTCTCTCAGCGTCTTGTAATGTATCACAAAGCCATAATGGTCTTTTCTTGGTAGGGGAATCACTTGGAGGAGCATCCAAGGGGTCTATAATCTCCATGGGATCATCAATAATGTCCTTCTCATATTCTGGCACAAAAGGACCTTCTGGTAGGTCCATGTCATCATCTCTCTTTTCAAAAGGAGGAGGTGGAGGAAGATCCCATGTTTTTCCAAGGGAAGCATCTTCATCAAAAGTTACGTCCCTGCTAAACTTGATATTCCTTTGGCCAGATATATATATTATAAATGCTTTAGAATTTTCACAATACCCAACAAACATGCCTTTCTTTCTGGTGGCTTCCAACATGTTCCTCTTGTCCTTCGGCACACGGAAATATACGGGCAACCAAATATCCTAAGATGTCCAATGTTGGGCTTCACACCTGTGAATAATTCTTTGGGAGTCTTGTTGTCCAAAGCTTGATGAGAAACCTTGTTTTGAACATAAATCGTTGTATGTGTAGCTTGTCCCCAGAGGAACTCGGAAGATTTTGATCATGTAGCATAGCTTAGGCAACTTCCACAATGGACATGTTCTTTCCTTCAACCACACCATTTTCCTCGAGATTATAGGGTACAATAGTTTCCTTTTTAATTCCATCCTACTTGCAAAAGTCAACGAACTCATTTGACATATACTATCCACCATTTTCAGACATGAAGACCTTGATCTTCCTCCCTATTTGATTTTCTATCAACGCCTTGAAGTGCTTGAACATATCGAAAGCCTCATCCTTATGCTTCAACTAGTATATCCATGTCTTCCTGGAGAAGTCATCAATAAAGATTATGTAGTAGAGATGCCCACCAATAGAGTTTTCTAACATGAGTCCACATAGGTCAAAATGAATGAGTTGAAGAATATCATTAATCGTGTTCATGCTAGAGGGGAATGGTCCCTTGCCTTCTTTCCACTGGCAGATCCCAAACATACTCCATCATAATTAGCTTGAACATCAGTCATCCCAGAAACCAACTTCTTCAATTTCAATAGGTTTTCATATTGTACATGTGCCAATCTTCAGTGCCATAGCTCACTTTCGTGATTGGTGTCGTGGACCATTGCTAGCATAGGTCTTCCACTGACTCTAAAGATTCCTTCAACTCGAGATCCCAAGGTAAAAGCATCCCTCATGTGAGATTCCATAGTCCATGTGAAGACTTTTCCTCTTATCAAGGCTACTCTCATCCCTTTGTCTTCTAAGGGAGATATAGATACCAAGTTATTCTTTAGTCCCAAAAGATTCATAACATCATGAAGAGGAATGGATTCACTAGAGTCGAAATGAAATTTGAGGGAACTGAAACCCTTCATAGGATAGTAATATTGTCTCCAAGGATGATTCTCAAATTCGTCTCCCTCTTAACCAGGTTCGACAGGAATTCCCAGTATCCAAAGAAATGTCTGGAAGTCGCACTATCTACCAACCAACTATCATATGAATCCAAAGGGGGATAACAAGAAAGAAAATAAATAAGAATACATTCAGATTGACTAGCAGTAGCATTATTTTCATACATGGAGTTCCTTCACCTCTTTTGAGGACAATGGCCTTCTTCTTGATCATCTAGAGTATGTCTTCTTCTTCTATCATCCCTTCTTCTTCTATCATCTCTTCTTCTTCAATCATCTCCTCTTCTTCGATCATTGAACTTGTTGTTGTTGAAACCTCAATTGTTATTGCAGTTAGATCTTGAATCATTTCTATTTTATGGGCATTCTCGAGCATAATGAACATGCTTGTGGCAATTAAATCATTCAATTCTCCTTCCTCTTCCCATGGAGTCCTTTGATTCAAAGGGAGGCCTTCTTGAACCAAATGGTATTCATCTTCCTTTCCTCTTCTTGTCTTGATCAATGAATGCAGAGGGTTCTCCTTCTTCATGATTTGGAATCCTTCCTCTGTTAATCATCCTGGTCTCCTCTTGAGTGCATTTACCAACAAGCTAATCAAATGTCGAAAGAACATTATTCTTGCTTAAAGTGGTCACCACCACCAACTCTCTGTCAGATATTTTTTCACCAGCATATTGCAATTGATCCCTAGGCAGGATAGTCTCGTGATATAGGATTGCACGGATTCCCCCTTGTTCATCTTCATCTCTTTGAGTTGATTTTTCAAAGACAGGATGTGATTCAAGTTTTTGACCTCATACATCCTGACCAGCTTGTCATAAATGTCCTTAGACTTCTTCAAGCTACCAACATAAACAAGCAAATGATTTTGTAAACCATCAATGAGAATTTTTTTGGATTTGAGCTCACATTTCTTGTACTTGGATTTGGTTGCAGTAGTAGCATTTTCTGATGCCTTGGGTGCTTTTCCTTCTACCCATTCCAAGGCATCATTTTCATCCAATATTTTATGAAACCAGCGCCAAAAATAGAAGAAAAAGAGAGATTAATGCCATAGAAATCAGCCACTTCGAGGGGGAAACCTCCTTTACATTACATAAATGAACAATTATTGGACGATACAAATGACAAAACCTCCTTTCTATATATAGGAGTCCAATGGGTCACAATATAATCCTAGCCAACATAACAATAACAATGTAAGGGCACAATAATAACAATACTGGGCTTCTATGGGGCACAATAATAACAATATGGGGACTACATGGGCACAACAATAACAACAAGGGCGTTATACTAACAATAATAATAAGGGGATACACTAGTATTATAGGGACCTAACATGCCCCTCTCCTTCAAACAAGTGTTGTCCTCAACGGATGATTATTTCTGAATGCTTCTATATAAAATTCACATCCTCCCATGTGAAATATTCAGCGAGTAAGTTCTTCCACTTGATGAGATACTCTGACATTGATCGATTTCGTAGTTGTCGAGTTCTTGTTTATGTGATTGCTTTAGGTTCCACTATTATTTTTCCTTCCTCATCAAGTTCTGGCAATATTGTTTGAAATGGGACTTGCTCCATCTTTTCGCCATTAGGAATAATTTATTGTAGCAACTTTTTCAAACCTTCCTTAAAACCTTCCATGTCTGCTTTTAGATCATTTTTCATGTATTCAATGTTTCCTTTAGGTTTTTCTTCTATACCATCGATCTTAGCTTCCATTCTATTCTTCAAACCATCCATCTTAGCCTTTGTTTCTGCTTTTAAACCACTTGTGTCATCTTTGGTTGCTCTTTGTGAGATCGAAATTTGTTGCACTTGGTAACGTAATTTTGATATGTCATACTGCAATTCTTCCTCTTCATGCGTCATAGTAGAATTTTCCGAGGGCTTAATGGGTGTAGAATTTTTTGTAGGGGGGCATTTTAGAACCCAATACTAATATCTATGATTCAATATGCCCTTGGAATCACTTCAAACTGATTTTCAAACAAGACTTATGCAATTTAAAAAAAAAAATACACACCTTATTCTTGCTTTTGAGGAGCTCGATATTGAAACTGATGTATCTCTCTAATTGCGGATCCCAAATATTTGATCTTTGGCCATGTAGTAGCCCTCTGAGTCTTCTTTCCAATGCCACAAGTCAGACCTGATTTGGATTCTTCAAGACAAAATTATGCCCAATCTCGCACAATGACCTAATTATGGACTAGTTCAGTAGAGCGAACTTGTACAGCGTGCCACGTGTCATTGTTTCCTCCTTTGGATATAAAATTGATCTACATGAAACTATAGTCTATGCACTTTTTGTCCCTTTTTACATAATTACAATCTGATGCTTAGAGAGAGTTATGACAATTTTCCCAAGGTCACCTCTTTGAGATGAAATTTGGGAGCTTGCAAAAACCCTAACTTCCACATATCATATCTCCGAAAATATTGCGAACCAAGATCTGAAATTTTTACACCTCGGGATGTCTTCACAAATGGGCTTTTTTTTAGCTTATGAACCTTCGTAGAAAAAAATTTATAGCAACAATGCCACGATGACCCGTTTGAAGCAGTTAAACCCTAGAATCCAAAGCTCTTTTACCAAATGTTATGAAACCAGCTCCAAAAATAGAAGAAAAGAGAGATAAACGCCTTATAAATAGGGAAAACCCTTTCAAATTCTTCTTCTTATTAGATTGTCATAAAATGTTCAGCAAAGAGAGTACAATGATCCAATTAACCAATCAAGAGTCAAGTTCAAGCCTCTGACTATTTAGTAAAGCCAACCAACCAATATCCAAGAGATGAGCCCAGTAATCAAAGTTAGAGTCTCCAAAAGTGATCAAAGTTTGTGCTCAACGATCAACAATATTTTAGGTCACAATCGCAGGGACTTAGTGTCAATCAGTGCAATTGTAGCCCTACAACCCTAGGAAGCACCCTATCAACACAACAGTTGTAGCCGAATTTTCCTCAAACCAACCCTGTGGCTCTAGCTTAATTTCTTTTCTTTGCATGTGCGAGCTCAGACCCTACAATTTTCGGACTTGTACGAACCAATTTCAAACATGTACTAACCAATCCAAAGAAGAGAGAGAAAATAAGATGCCTGATGTGATGTCGAGAAAAGAAGATACTTGATGTGAAGTCGAAATGAGGTTGACTTCTCTAGTATTTATATGCTTCCAAGGGGGACCATTTTTTCTTTAAAGTTGACTTGTACTTTTGTGCACATGTGGGTTTTCACCTTACAAATACATATTTTCTTAACCAGATTAAATTATTCCCAGAGCTAGGAGGGGTCTTTCTTGATGACGAAGGTTGTCCAAAGGAGGAAATTTATCCCTGAGCTTCCAAATTAACATGTTCCTAGATTCACATTATAGTAATCTATGACATGCAATACAAGATCACATTACAAATATATTGAAGGCTCAACAAATTTGTATTTTTCTTATGGTGTAGTTTGTATGCCTAATTACAGAGCTTTGTATGGATATCCCTCTACTTTGATGGATCGTATTGAAATAACTTGTATAGTGACACGGAATCGCATGGAATCCTATACTCTATGTGTAATGGCATGGAATCTATATTTTTTTGCATCTTATTATTCTAACAATGGTTCATGGCACAACAATGGCATCGTATCACACTTCATTGGATCTCACACTTGTATATAACTCGCACTTACTTATATATATATATATATATATATATATATATATATATATATATATATATATATATATATATATATATAAGGTTTTTGGCTCGCGACACTCTGGGACCTGTAACATTCTGAGACCCACAACATCATTACCTATACTCTATAGTGGCATCTGTTGAGAAATCTAGGGCATCAAGTATTAGGTGATTTCTCTTCTTATGATAACTGCTTGTGAATGCTTTTTACTTTCTTAAATTAAGATCTTCTTCTACTTAAGTTATTAGTGGACTTCTTCATCAAACAACTACCAATGCATAAACCATAAAGAGACAAGGGACACAGAATATAGGCAATCCACCACGTCCAAAACATCTCTCCCTTGAGAGGCAAACCTGAACAAATTCTTCTTCTTATAGAGACTTGAATTGACGAATACCAAGACCAAGACCCTTGACCTATTTGCCACTCCAAGACCAAGACACAAAGCTTCCTTGATGAGATCCTTAGTCAACAATAGTCAACCTTCTGCTCCTTCCTTCTCGACTACCCTTCAACTTTGACTTCTTTCTACTTCAGACTTGTACCTTATTTCGGCCCTAATTGCGGCGTGAGAGAAGTATGATTACCAACTTCTGCACTTTGTCACCACTTCACTTGGAGGGAAGACTCTCTCATATACTTCAGCTTGATGACTTCGGCTTGTCAAGTGACTTTACTAACCTTGGATCCTCCAAAAATATTCTCGGCTTCTTCTGCAACAAATGTTGCCTCCTTACTTCGCACGTGTGACAAGTTAGAGCCCAAACCAGATTTGAAATAGTTCAATCTTCTTCTTTCACTCGTTGGTTATTAGGTTGTCTTCCTTGATCCTTTTCGCACTTCTTTCAACCACAGACCATGACCGAAATGCTTCACCGAAATCTACCTTCTAAAATGAGGTCGAGCTACCTATTTATAGTTGTTTGCTCATGTATGTAAGTCGACATGAGTTGAATGCAATGTTCCACCAAGTCCCCTGGAGGTGGGAGCGAGGGGGCGAGGGAGCGCGGGAACGGCCTATGCAAAAGCTCCCTACCAATTTTCAAGAAACGTGGGGGGGCGTCGGGGTCATAAAAATTATAAAATATAAAAATATATGATATATCATTGAAAATTTAATATTTATAATGTAACTGTATTTTTGCAAGGAATGTATATACAGTCATCATACGCTTACCATACAGTCATCATACACTTACATCATGAAAGATAAATCATAAATAATGAAACTAAGTTAACTACCACCAAACCTAAAGTCTCATAAACCTAAAAAAAATCGTTTTTATTTTTATTTTTTTCATTTAAAAAAAAAGTCTATTTTTTTGGGCCCCACATGCCCGCGCCCCCTCCACCCACACCCCCTCACGCTCCCCCAACCCCTAAATTTCACGAAACGTCCCCCTTTATGCCCCCCTTGGTTTCCTGATTTTGGGGGGCGTGGGGAAATGCCCCCTAGAAGTCCCCAAGACCTCGAAGCGCGAGGGGGTGAGGAATCTAGACCCCTAGGTGGGGGAGCGAGACCCTGTGTAACACTGGTTGAATGTGAGTCGACGTGTCCTTTAGAGAGATTTCATTATTCCTTTTGAGGTCTACTTGAAGGAGGTAACTTGTGCTTGTCTTGGAGGGTCTTTTGACTCTTTTAATGACTCATACAAAAAAGTAACTTTCCCAAGAAGGGTCCTCCATCCATGACATTGACTCAATTTGAAGTTTATGACTAGATGACAAAACCTAAAGGTTCACAATGGGAACCTTAACTAATGGGAATCAAGTGCTACAAAAATAATTATATTTTCTTCTTTTCATTGGTTACATAAAATCACAATTACATGTGTCATTATGAAGATCGAACCTACTTACACTTTTCAACACTCCCTCTTAACTAGGGAGGTATTCATAATGGTACTTTGTCATTCTCAATTTGAAGAATTCTCATAAGAAGAGTCGAATTGGTAACCCATCTGTTTAGAATCATATCAACCAACATTGTCACATAGCAAGGCCTTGACTAACAACTCTATCTCTCCACAAGATCAGAGCACAATTTTGGCGAGACCAATGATGTTTAGACACCCTCATCATCGTCTCTCTCATAACATACTCTATCCAGGTTCTCAGAGTGTGTTCCACCAAAACTATTCTTATCTTGGATTCCCAATCCTCAAATAATATCGGTCCTCTATGACTACTCTTGTCTTCGATGCCCTAACACATCCTCAAAGAGCATTGGATGCCAAATGTTTACTCAATCCTCCATTATGTCTTCCCAAGTGAAGACAAGAATGATGTGGCTATCTCTCCCTCTTCATTAGGGAGGAAATATCTATTCCAATAAAGGAATGCACTCATTCCTATAGAAGGAATGTACCTAAGTGTGAAAATTCTATAATGGAGAATTCTACTGCAGCTACTTATTGAATTCCTTCCATTGCATTGTCAAACACAATTATTTAACATTTCTCGTGTTAAATAACAAAATAAAATATGTTGCAGACTTCACGATTAACAATTCATATAAAGAAAAATAGCACAAGTAATCACACAGAGACCGTTATTTTCGAACAATTGTCCCTGGAAAAACCCAATGTGAGAAAGTCGGTGCAACAGATCTGAGGGTTTCTTTATTATGTAGAAATTCTGAGTACAAATGTGTGATTGTAAATTTCAATCAATCACCTAAAGAATTATGACGAGAAAAGGCTAAGTGAGACTCTTCTCACATCACAACTAAGTTCTGGCACTGACCTGCACCCACACTGACTGGCTCTGCGTGATTTCAGCGTAGTGACTATGTCACTGCTACTACTGCTTGTCGTGATTGCTTCCGTGCTTGCTGTTGTGTGAGACTAGAGTGTTCCTTCCTTCCAGAAATGTCCTCCTGAAACCGGATGAACCCTTAGCTGCCCCTCCAACAGAAATTGAAACTCCCTCTGCTTCTCTGCGTTGGCCCAGCGTAACAATTGCAAGGGTAACTCTGCGATGATGCTTTGGCACCTCTCTCACTCCTCTTCATGCACTCTCTATGCTTCAGAAATTCTCCCTCCTGGAGATTTCACCTTCCCCTCTCTGCAAATGAGAACCAGTTCGATTCTTCCTCTCATTGAAGAAATCAAACTCTTGATTCTTTCTCTGTCTGATGTGTTTTTCCATAAGCCCCTCACCCTCCTTCTTATATTCTTCTGTTGAACCTTCAACGGCCAATATTAAAACATAATCAAGGGTTAAGATTAACTTGGAGGTGATCCATGACTTTTTCTAGAAGATTCACACTTAATTAATACCCTTTAATTAATCAGTTTCCCTAAGTTTACACTTAGGAAAACATTAAAAAATGATTAATTATTTTAATTAAACCATCTCTAAGAGGAATCTTCCAAAATCCTTTCTAGGTATTATGGAAGACATGTGTCTTAGACCATATACAAAATTACAAGGCTAGAGCACATTCGATGCTACCATAAATCAACACTAAGCTCCCTCTTAGCTTAGGAATTTTGTTTCCAAGTTTCTTCCAAGTAAGAAACTTGTTTCCAGGCTCCCTCTTAATTAGGGACCTATAGCAGCTCCTCGAGTGGAGATGACGGGACAACAAGTTGCTTGAAGAACTCCTCCTTTGTGATGTCATGAACTTCTTTTTGTTATTCAGGAGTCTTCATGTTTTGGACTTCTTCTTAGGGCACAGACCATCCATCACTTTCATCCTTGACCCATGTCATCATTCCTTTCATCGGAAAGTGATCTATCAGCCCATATATGGCCTTCCTTCATGTCATGTTGCCTTCTTCATCCCATGTTTCTTTAAGGATATTTCATCATACTACATGGTCATCATCGGTGGAAGACATCCATAGCTCTTCCCAAGGTAGCCCTGCATAATCCCATCCAGATATCATTCAAAAATAGGAAATGAACATCAAATCAAAATTACCTCTGTGGTGATTTTTCATGATGACATCTTCTAGTTTGCATCAGCATCCTGCATACATATTGACACATCTCCAAAAGCTATCCATTGTCAAGGGTCTCCATCTTTTTCAAACTTCCATCAAAGTCTTCATATTTTTTTTGGAGATATCATAGTCAAATATTTCAGTCCTTGGATGTTGATTGCCTTCATAGTTGCACATTCCACGATCGCTTCCTTTCTTTCTTCACACATTTTCTTCCAGGATTTTTTTCTCATAGTTCCTCCAATTATTTTCAACCACATTATGTTTCAGATGAGGGCGCATTATGTTGATTTTATCTAGTCAATGTGTGACCCATGCATTTATGCATCTTCTCAATAAAGGATATTCTTTCCTTTGATCATGCTCTCGAAGTAGAGCATCCATCCATAATGCCTGCATGACTCCAAATTATCAAATAAAAGCATACATACCTCATTCTTCTTTTAGGTCACCTTTCTTCAGCATCTTCCATGATTGAGAGAACTTCAATCCCTTGATATGCTTATTGACATCATACCATCCTTTCATGAATTCCTCTAAGTAGGAATTCTTGATGAAACATTTGCTCCCTTTTGTATGGTGAACCTTCGATGAAGATTCCAATAGAGGATCTTAAGTATCCCCATCCAGCAGATGTTTCCTCTTAATTGATGTATGATGAACCCTGTACCGGATGACTTTCTCTTTTCCCATAAGTACTACTTATGCTTTTAATGAGGTTACCAAGAGTTATATCCTTTCATAGACATAATCTAGCTATCATTCATGCTTCCCTATGATGATGTCACGAGCTCTTGATTCTAATGCTTCTATGATGATATGATGCATCCTATCATGCACTTCTAATGATAGATATGGTTTACAACAGGAAAACTTGAAAACATGAACTTAAAAAGAACTAGGTGAGGAAGACTATCTCAGTCATAGTAGAGATATTTTACTTCCTCTTTCTTGGAATTCTTATTTTCAGCTTCCTCCACTTCCTCGGTGATATGGGCTTCTTCTCTTCCTCTTTTTTTATTGCCCTTCTTGAGCTTAGGACAATCTCTTCTATTGTGCCCATATTCCTAACACCCATAGCGTAGAATCTTAGCTATGTTCTTTTTTAAGAGAGTATTAAACTTTCCAAATTTTCCCTTTCTTTTTGACATTGCAACATATCCCTGATTTTTCTCACCTTATCCCACATCAGATTTTGCCTTTAGCCTTGATTCTTCAATCTTGCATAGAGACCACAGTTCATGGAATGGAGTAGCTTCTTTCTTCCCATAAATACTTTAAGTAAAGTTACCCCACTCCTCTGTTAGTGCAATTAGTACCATTGTAGTCATTTTTCTATCAAACATGACTTCTCCTAGATCTTGAAGTTGATCCTTGATCTCAGATATCCTCATAAAGTATTAGGCTATTCCTTCTTCCTTTCACATCTTTAGCCTGTAGAGTTCATGCCTTAGAGAGATAACTTCCCCTGCAATGCTTACAGAATACAACTCTACCAATTTTTCATATATTTATTTTTTAAGTTTCAAGTTTTGATACATATGGGATGAGAGGATCCCTGATGGATTCAATGAGAATCCTTTAAGCCCTAAATTCCCCTTTCATATACTTCACAAGAGCTTGAGCATCTTCCTTTCCTGGTTTAGTGATTGATCCTTTTGCATGTTCCATAACCTCATTTTCAATGAGATTCATATTTGTCATTTCCTTCCATGCAAGATAGTTTGAAGCACCAACCAATTTGTTGCTTTCCTTGCAAAAAGACATTTTGACATATTCAGATGTGGACATAAATATACTTACTTGGTAGGATTCTCCTTCTCCTTGCTACTTTCTTGATGTTGATGATGATATAGAAAATAGAAAACTTTTCCTTGATGAAGATAGATTTCTTCAATATGATCCTTGATCCCACGGAGAGGGAGATCCTTTTGGATCCTTTGATGGTGTAGTCTTTGTTGATGAAGATTAATGATGACTTATTGAAGGTGTATTTCAATGGGAAGAACCTTTCTTCAATGAGGGGGAACTTGCCTTATATACTTTTGAAGATGATGACAATGCCCCTTGATCTGGCCTTCTTTGGATAGCTAGCCTTCAAGATACTGTGACTCCTTCGGTGATGAATGAGTGCAGATCCTAGAAATGCTTCTAGGGTTTCGACTTTCTCCAAGATGATGATGAGATATTTGTCCTTGAAGTGCTTCTCTAGGATGTATATACTTCGGGTTGCCTTTATTTATAGATCACTTCAACTTGATGAGGCTCTTTGTGGTCATTTGATGATGACTAGAGGATCCCAACACTTTTCCTGGTGTAGACTTTTTCTTCAATCTAGAGTTTGATGCTTCGATGTAGATCTCAACTTCACTTTGATATCCTTCAATTTTCTTTGGTGTCTTTCTCGAGATTCAATCCTTGAGTATCCCTTGATAAGATGTCCTTCCTTGACTTAGTTACCTTAGCTCCGATACCATGTTGAAAAATATAAGGAATCAAGTATTAGGTGATTTCTCTTCTTATGATAAGAGCTTGTGAATGCTTTTACTTTCTTAAATTAATATTTTCTTATGCTTAGGTTATTAGTGGTCTTCTTCATCAAACAGCCACCAATGCATAAACCATAAAGATACAAGAGACACATAATATAGGCGATCAACCATGGCCAAAACCTCTCTCGCTTGAGAGGCAAACCCGAACAAATTCTTCTTCTTATAGAGACTTCAATTGACGAATACCAAGACCAAGACCCTTGACCTATTTTCCACTCCAAGACCAGGACACAAAGCTTCCATGATAAGATCCTTAGTCAATGATAGTCAACCTTATGCTCCTTCCTTCTCGACTACCCTTCGAGTTTGACTTCTTTTTTGTTCAGACATGTACCTTATTTCGACCCTAATTGCAACATGAGAGAAGTATGATTACTAACTTCTGCACTTTGTCACCGCTTCGCTTGGAGGGGAGACTCTGTCATATACTTCGGCTTCTCAAGTGACCTTACTAACCTTGGATCCTCCAGCAATATCCTTGGCTTCTTCTGCAACAAATGTTGCCTCTTTACTTCGCACGTGTGACGAGTTAGAGCCCAAAACAGAGTTGAAATAGTTCGATCTCGTTCTTCTTTCACTCGCTACTTATTAGGTTGCCTTGATCCTTTTCACACTTCTTTCAACCACAGACCATGACCGAATTGCTTCACCAAAATCTACCTTCTAAAATGAGGTCGAGATGCCTATTTATAGTTGTTTTCCCATGTATATAAGTCGACATGAGTTGAATGTGAGCCGACATGTCCTTTAGAGAGATTTCATTATTCCTTTTGAGGCCGACTTGAAGGAGGTGACTTGTGCTTGTCTTGGAGGGTCTTTTGACTCTTCTAATGACTCATACAAAAATGTAACTTGTCCAAGAAGGATCCTTCATACATGACATTGACTCAATCTAACTTTTATGACTAGATGACAAAACCTAAAGGTTCAAAATGGGAACCTTACCTAAAATAAAATTCCTTGATCATGAAACCCATGAATCAAGTGCTACAAAAACAATTTTATTTTCTTATTTTCATCAATTACATAAAATCACAATTACATATGTCATTATGAAGACCGAACCTAGTTACACTTTCCAACGGCATCATGTCATCAAATCATTCAATGATTCACAATTCCGAGGCACGACATTTATAATACCAACTCTTCATTTCTATGGTTCAAATTTATTATCTATGTATTTGTGGGGTCATATTGGACAGCCGCAATGCTCTTACTATATCCAGTGGCATCGAATATTACTATTGTAGAGTTGCAATCTTTGTGGTGTCGAAATAATGGCATTGTTATATGGTCTCACTCTATGGCATCGTTAAATGATATCACTTTATGCTCTAAGGCATCTATATAAAAGCAGTGTTAATCTAGTTTTTCATTGATGTAAATATGATGTTAGATGATGATTGAAGACTAAATGAAGACATTTACCAGTATGGCACGGTAACCTTATGATGAAGGAATTTATGATGAAGAAGCCTAAATTATTATGCCCTGCCTCCGTTTTTGCTCCTATAAATGCTATGTCACAATAAAAAGCCTTTTCCACCATCTTAGAGTCATTCTCTCATAATGAGCCTTACACCATCTGAAAGAAGAGTGTTTCCCCTTTCCAATGAGCCCTCACTCATATTCTAACTCCCATTAGTTTAAGAGAAAATATTTTTTTAAGATGATACACTATATTCCTTGCCCTAGCCGACCTAAGCCCACTCATTCTAGTCGGCCTCGCCGCCAAAGAGACATGCCCGTTCACTTAAAAATCTGTATATATAAAAGTTTGTGCTCCTTCCTTTGAGAACTCAACCAATCTTGTGAAGAACGACACATAAACAAAAGGAAGTTCACATCTCGTGAACTAAGGAAGCCAAGAACTTAAAATTTTATTGTTTGGGTCAATTCTGCGGTGAATATTGAACAAGATATCTCATACTAAGAAGTGCGAACCAATAATATTTTTGGAGATCAGACATGTGAGAACAACTTGAACCTGTGGAAAATTTGCAGACACGTTTGTCGAGGAAGATTAAGGGTCTGGCCTGTAGCTCGATAGACTGTTGTTTCGTTCTGTGGAAACCTCTTGTGGTATTACGAATATGCAGAGAACAAATCTTATGCTCGGATAAGCACATTCGTGGAGGCTCGGATCACTAGTGGAAGGCTCGTATTGCAGACCAAAGGACCCTTGATGCTTCAAAACTTGAGAATAGTCACTTACAGGAGCTCGGTCATCACTACAAAGGAATGTTACCCTTACAATAGCTCGTATTATAGAGATTACAGTTTAGTTGAATAGGCTCTGGAGGCTAGACCTGTAAACAACCATCTGCATAGAACCTCAAATTTGTTAACTCGGACCTGCGGTGTTTAAAACAGTCCTGTTTGGTGCCTCCATACCTTGGTTTTGTTGGGTATAACCTCATATTTCGGACTGTGGATAATAAATTCAGTAATCAGTTTTTCGACAGCAAGTGGAGGCTTGAACAATTCAATAGTAAGAGTTGAAGTTTTGTTTGCATTGAAGCGTCAGAAACTACATTTGATAAAAAGCCCGAAACCAGTATCAAAAGCTCAGATGATTGAATAGTGATATTGGGGGATTTGAACAATGATATTTGTGCAGTGAAGAATTGGAAGTTTGAGACAGACATTGGGGGATTTGAACAATGATATTTGTGCAGTGAAGAATTGGAAGTTTGAGACAGACTTATGGAGCAATTGATGTAAGCCATTTATTCATTATGTTTGTTAAAAAGTTCAAGGGTTGGAGCCATAGGGGTTGGAGCCTTGAGAAAGAAAGGGTAATGATCATGAAAAGGGGTTTGCAAACTAAGTCTTGGATAAAAGGCATTAGGGTCTTGGATAAAAGGCATTAATACTAGTTTGCAATGTTTGATGACTATGAAGGATCTAGGGTTTTCACGGAATTTGCAATTCTTATCATGAAATATCTTGAAGACCTTAAAAATCTATGTTTTGCAACTAACTCTCTTGTGTGGTTGTAGAACTCTACAAGTTTGTAAGTAACGGGTCTTGGCATCTAGGGTTTGTAAGCCCTAGCAAAATATGGAATGAAAGAACAAACCCTAGAAATAGAAACCCTAACTGATTCTTTTTGTTGTGAAAGGAAAAGGGACCTAGTTCTTAAGAATGACATATATTATATCATGTCGATATGAAGACAATATTTGATGAAAAAGGGTCCAAGATTAAGAGGGAGAAAACCTTCCTCCAAAGATGAGCATTCTTGATTATTACGAATGTTATTTTCTTTAATTTTGTCCCCTTGTTCTTTCATAAGTCTTCTAACCAAGGTTATGGGTTATGCCAAGTTCTATCTAAAGCTTGACTAAGCATGTGAAATATTTGAAGGAAAGTAGCATAACATAAAGACTTTGAAGGAAGGCGCAATTTGATGTACGCATCAAAGAAGACTTTTAGATGGCAATGAAGGGAGGAAGCTATAAAGACCCTAATAGATATGATATTGAAGCTTATTGATCGGTTCGTTCACATTGATTGATGATTAAAATCTAAAGTGCATAAACCATAACTTTGTTACAATATGATGATAGACCATGCAAATGAATGTTGACCTCAAAGGGAACAAATAGCATAAGAATTCCACACCTTGACTATTAGGCTCCCTGAAAAGACATATTGCAAAAGTATGTGCAGAGGCTGGAATGGTAGCAGTTGAGATAATTTGTTAATGTACCTACAGTTGTGTGGTTTAATCATGGAACACATGGATTGTTTGGATCGGCATGAGGGCATAATTAATATTGGAATGTTGATATGACTCCTTGAAGAATATGACGTAGAATTATGTTATGAAGAAGACATATGCTAGCAATTGACATATGTTAGCAATTGTGAGGAAGTTTGGCTCCTTGAAGATGATAGATGAACCATTTGATGACAAAGTTATATGATGATTAACCAATATCCAGAAAGGTTGAAGCTTGATATGATGTGATGTTGTTAGGAGACGAGAAACCCTGTCATGAATGTGGAAGAATTCAGAAGGTTGAAACTCAGGTATGATGTAATGCGAGAAAGGAACCCTACAACTACAAGTATATCTCCACGGAAGAACAAGAAGATATGTATTGATGAAGTCTGAGACCAGCTAAAGATTGTGGTTATGTCTCCCTGATTGACAGTGAGTAAGGATTTCCTCCCTATTTGAGAGGGAGTGATGGTGGGCATTGTATTATCCATACGTCAAGAACTAGTTCAGGACTAACAGTGGTACGTCTAGTGAAGGAACTAAGAGGGAGAATGGAGTATTGGATAAGCATCTGGGACAGATACTCCTTAAGGATAAGGAATCCAAGAAAGGAAGTAGTCTCGTGGAAGGACAGTCTTTGAGGATTAGATAGGTTATCCAAGATAAGAGTGGTCGAAGAGGACCGATATTCTTTGAGGATTGGAAATTCAAGATAAGAATAGTCCTAAGAGGACATACTTGGTGAACATTCAGATGGGGTATGTGCCTTAAGAGGCTATGGTGGTGTCTATTTGTATGCCTCCCAGCACTGCGCTCTAATCTAGTGGAGAGATAGAGCTTGTTAGTCAAGGCCTTGCTATATTGTTATGTTGACAATGTTGGTCATGATGTTGATGCTTAAAGATGGCTTATCAATCTGACTTTTCTTATGAGAATATTTCAATTTGAGAAATATCATAGTACCTTGTTGCGTAATTATGAATACCTCCCTAATTAAGAGGTAGTGTTGAAAATTGTAAATAGTTCGGTCTACATAATTGTCATTGAACTTGTATCATTATATATTTGATGTAAAAAATAAAAAGAAGAAAAATAATTTTAATATTATTTTATTAGACAATCATGATCTTCATGCTTCTAGGATTTGTTGAATCAAAGTCCTATTTGGACCTTTTGTAAAGGAAAAGGAAAAAGAATTTTTCAAATTGTATTTTGGTTAAAATTACCTCTAGATGCCAAGTCGGTCCAGCCTATCAAGTCGGCCTTACCCCAAAAGACATGTCTATTTGAATCCCTCTGGAAAAGTATAAATAAAAGTGAAGTGAGCTCATTTGGACACACAATTTGGATGATTGGTTCTAAAATATTGCAGAAGGAATGAGGGTCAAAGTCTGAAATTGACAAGTGAAGAAGGGTTTACTTTCAGCTCGGATTTGTGGAAGTTTTGCCTTGACATATATCTTCTTGAATATTTGTTTTTGATGATGTTAATGTTGTTCGTTTCTTGTTGTTGATGGATTTGTTGTGCAGAAGGAGGGTTTGACTTGGCATCTAGAAGGTTGAAGTCTTTATGTAGTCATGAGTCTTGGATGTCTCACTTTGATCTGATTCTATAAAAAGAGAATGTTTCTGGGTTTTCCCCTTGAAGGGGTTTTTCCCTAGCTTGGAGCCTATATCTTGTGTTCTTTGTATTCTTGTGATCTTCATGTTTTGTACACTTCATAATTGTTTGATGAACAAGACATAATAAATATTAATAAGAAGCGAACAACATTCACATGCAATTATCAAAGAAAGAAATCTACCCTAATTCATAAGCCTCCTAATTTCTCAACAAAAGGCAACAACATGCTTAAGATTGTTTGTACTAGAAGAAGTTATATGATGACCCAAAGCATGAAACCCAAGTATGGAGACTTTGTTGTGAAACCAGCTCCAAAAATAGAAGAAAAGAGATATGAATGCCTTAGAAATAAGCCACTTCGAGGGGGCAACCTCCAATACATTACATTAATGAATAGTTCTTGGATGATACAAATTACAAAACCTCCTTTCTATATATAGGAGTCCATGGGGCCACATTATAATCCTAGTGGGGCCACAATGTAATCCTAGCCAACCTAACAATAATAATTTAAGGGCACAATAATAACAATCTGGGGGTTACAAGGGTACAATAATAACAATAAGGGGGTTACACTAACAACAACAAGGGACTATACTAGTAATATAGGGACCTAACATACCCCTCTCCTTCAAAAAAGTGTTGTCCTCAACGCTTGAGTAGCTCTGGGTGCTTCTGTATAAAATTCTCATCCTCCCATGTAGAATCTTCAGTAGGTAAGTTCTTCCACTTGATGAGATACTCTGAAATTGATCAATTTCATAGCTATCGAGTTCTTATTTCCGTGACTACTTTAGGTTCCAATATCATTTTTCATTCCTCATCAAGTTCTAGAAATATTGTTTGAACTGGAAGTTTTTCACCTATAACCTTCTTTAAGCATGAAACATGGAAAACTGGATGCACTCGTGAAGAAGAAGGAAGCTCCAATTTGTATGCCATAGTACCAAACTTTTGCAACACCTTGTAAGGACCATAGTACTTTGGCGATAATTTATTATCCTTCTTAGCTTTCTTCAGGGACATTTGTTTATATGGTTGTAACTGTAAAAATACCTAGTCTCCTACATCAAAGATTCTCTCGTTGTGATGTTGATTTGCTTGTTGTTTCATTCGATTTTGTGCCAAATTTAGGTTATCCTTTAAGAGTTGGAGAACTTCTTTTTGATGCTTGATGTGATCTTCCACTGCTTGAACCTTTGAATTTCCTCTTAACAATGATGTGATGAATGGTGGATGATATCCATAAAGTGCCATAAATGGGGTCATTTTTGCTGCAGTATGGAAGGAAGTGTTATACCACCATTCAGCTAGAGGTAACCAATTGACCCATTGTGTTTGTTTATCAGATACAAAAAAGTGAAGATATAATTCCAAAAATTTATTTACTATCTCAGTTTGACCATCAGATTGAGGATGATAAGATGAGCTATGAGCTAATTAAGTACCCAAACAAGAAAATAACTCCCTCCAAAAATTTCCAGTAAAAATTGGATCTTTGTCGCTCACAATGACCCTTGGGTTTCCATGTAGCTTTTGAATTGTGTCCATAAATGTATTAGCAACTGTACTTGCTTTAAATGGATGAGATAATGCACAAAAGTGTCCATACTTGGTAAGTCTATCAACTACCACCATGATGACACTCTTTTCTTCGGACTTAGGTAAACCTGTGATAAAATCCATTGAAATCTCCTCCCAACGTTGGCTTGGAATGGATAAAGGTTGTAGAAGACCCGAGTCTTAATTGTCTCAACTTTATTTTGCTGGCAAACCAAACATTCCGCCATAAACTTTTGAATATCAGATTTAAGGCCATCCCAAAAAAATTCTTTCTTCACCCTGTGGTAAGTTTTTGTGCCCCGAGTGTCCTCTAAAGGAGAAGTGTGCACCTAAAGAATCTTTTGTTTTAGGCTGAATTCTTACAAAGATATAAGCGATCTTTTTACCATAAGGAATCATTTTTCCAACTAAATGTATCAGATGTACTAGGATCTTGCTGAAAATTTTGAATGAGTGTCCACACTTCTTCGTCCTTCTTCCATTCATCCCTTGCTTCGGTTATTCAATTTGGTTGGATAATAGAAATGGCACAAAGCAATGCTTCCACCTCTTCATCCTTTATTGAGAGTGCATCTCCAACAACATTTAGCTTCCCTTTTTTGTCGATTATTTCAAAGTCATAACCCAACATCTTTGTGACCCATTTTTTCTACTCTTCTAAAGATAGTCTTTGTTCCAAAAAGTGTTTAAGACAATCATGATCAATTTTTACCTTGAAGTGTCTTCCCATTAGGTAAGTTCGCCATTTATTTAGTGCATGCAGTATTGCTAACATTTCCTTCTCATAAATAGCTTTCTGTAAATACTTTTCTTTGATTGGACGACTTTCAAAAGCAATGGATCTTCCTTCTTTCATTAAAACAACACCAATTCCATTTCCCGAGGCATCACATTCCACAATAAAGGTTTTTGTGAAATTTGGTGTAGCTAAGACCGGTGCTAGGCACATTGCCTCTTTAAGATGTTAAAAGGCCTTAGTTGCTTCAGGAGTCCATGAAAATTCATCTTTCTTCAATAATGTTGTTATAGGTGCTGCTATTCTCCCATAATTCCTAAAAAACTTGCGATAATACCCCGTTAACCCAAGAAATCCTCGCAACTGATTTATGGTTGTGGGGACTTTCCATTTCTTAATGGCTTTAATTTTGTTAGGGTCTACCTTAACACCCTCGTGAGATACAATATGACCCAGATATTCCACCTCTTTTACTCCAAAGAAACATTTGGATGTTTTTTCATATAATTATTTCTCCTAAAATAGTTTGAGCACCTGTCAACATGTTTAACATGATCCTTCCAAGACCTGGGTTGTGAGATTAGTATATCATCAAAAAATACTAGCACAAATTTTCTACTAAGGGTTTGAAAATGGAATTCATCAAAGCTTCTGAAAACAGAAGGTGCATTGGTAAGGCCAAAAGGCATGACCAAAAATTCATAAAATGACCCTCATGAGTTCGAAATGTTGTTTTCGGATATCTTCAGTCTTCATTCTAATTTGATGATATCCTGAACAAAGATCCAACTTGGTAAAATAAATTGCTCCATGTAATTCATCCAATAATTTATCAATCACAGGAATGGGAAATTTATCTTTAATGGTGAGCTTATTGAGCTTCCTATAATCCAAACACATGCACCATGATCCATCCTTCTTGTGTACCAATACTACAGGAGCAGAGAAAGAACATTGACTAGGTTGAATTATACTAGCCTCTAACATTTCTGCAATCATATGTTCAATTTTTCTCTTTTGGACATAAGGATATCTATAAGGCCTGATGTTTGGAGGAACACTTCCTCGAATCAAGTGAATACCATGATCATGATCATGAATAGGTGGGATTCCTTTTGGAGTTTCAAACACCTTGGAATGATTGTCCAAAACTTTTCGGAGATCTAGAGAAATATATAATTTTGATGTTGGAACTTCTAGTGAGCATAATTGTGCAATTACACCTTGTTGTTCTTTCTCCAAAAGATTTGTAATGACATTAAAGCTTATTATCTTTCCTAGCTTCCCTGCAATACCCCATAATTCGAATTCCTTTCCTTCTGAAAAAAAAAATTTCAAGAAAAGTTCTTGAAAATTAAAAGCTACCATCCCCAACGATTGTAACCATTGTACTCCTAGTACAAAATCATCACCTCCCATTGTAATGGAAAGCATCGGACTATTCAATACATATTCCCCCATGGTTAGCTTGATATTATGGCATTTTCCGCAGCAATTTGGTTCCTCCATTTGCAACCATCACTTAACATTCGGTGGCCGGGTATAGGCAACAATTCACCCTCGGCTACATTCCAATGAATAAAATTATGGGTACTACCTGAATCAATCAGCACTATTACCTTTTTCTTCTTGATATGTCCTTCTATCTTGAGAGTTTGAGGAGTGGTAATTCCTGCCAATTCATTACACGATATGGTCGGACTCATTTCTTCTTCTTCTAGGGTTGGTTGGTGGTGTATATCCTCTTCTTTTGAATATTCTTGTTCATTTTATTCTTCCTCTTCACAACCTATGTAAAATAATTTCTTCTCAGCACACTTATGACCTTTAGTGTATTTGCTATCACAACTTTAGCAAAGCCCTTTTGCTCTTTTTTCTTCCAATTTTTGTGGTGTTAACCTTGTAGGTTGTGCAAATCTAGGATTAGCAACACTTACCTCTTTATAGAAGTGAGTGGTAGGCTTCCTTGTCGCCATAATTTTACATTCAATTTTTCTGGACAACCTGAATGCCTTCTCCAATGAATTAGGTTCCAAAACGCGAACTTCATGTTGGATCATATCCTTTAAAGTACCTATGAAGAGATCAATCCTATGTTCCTCTGAAATATCAGTTACCCTTATATTAAATTTTTGGAAGTCCTCAATGTGCTCCCCCACTGAACACTTTTGTTTGAGATTTATCAATTAGCTAAAGAAATTCTTGCTCTTTGTATCCTCATAATGTGTTATCATTTCCTCCATAAAAATCGACCAAGTGACAATTTTTTTACGGGAGAAAAGCCATCGATACCATACAAATGTATTTTTTCTTAAATGTAAAGTTGAAATGCATACCTTTTGTGTGTTTTGCACATTATTGAGATCAAAATATTGCTCCATCTGCAGTATCCATATTACAGGATCTTTTCCATCAAACTTCCTCATATCCATTTTTTGAATATGTAGGAATGCCCCTCCAACAAAAGAGAGTTTGTGAAATCACGATTAACATTTATTTTGTTCTCATCGTGAGTTTCTCTACTATCCTTTCACCATTAGGAAACATTTCTTGTATCAACTTTGCCAAACCTTCGATGTCTACTTTCTTAGATCCTTCTTCATGTTTTCCATACAGGTCTTTCATTTTTTCCATCGATCTTAGCTTCCATGTCATCCATCTTAGCTTCCATGCCCACTTCCATGCCATCCATCTTAGCTTCCAAACCATTCATTTTAGCTTCCACGTCTTTCTTCAAACCATCCATCTTAGTTTCCACGTCTTTCTTCAAAACTTCCATTTCATTTTTTGTTGTTCTTTGCGAGAGCGAAATTTGTTGCACTTGCTCTTATAATTTTGATATGTCATGTTGCCATTCTTCGTCTTCATGAATCATAGTAGAGCCTTCTAATGGCTTAATGGGTGTTGAATTATTTTTAGGGGGCATTTTAGAATCCAATACTGATATCTATTCTACAATATGCCGTTGGAATCAATTCAACTTGATTCTTCAAACAAGACTTACGCAATTTAGAACAGACAAGAAAAAAAAAAAAATACACACCTTTTACTTGCTTTTGAGGAGCTCGATATTGAAATTGAATTATCTCTATAATTTCAGATCCTCAATATCTGAAATTCAACCCTATAGTAGCCCTCTGAAGCTTCTTTCCAATGCCACAGGTCTGATCTGATTTGGATTCTTCAAGACAAATTTATGTCCAATCTCCCACAATGACCCAATTTTGGACTGGTTCAGTAGAGCAAACTTGTACGACTTGCCACGTGTCACTGTTTCCTCCTTTGGCTCTGAAATTGATAGACTGAAAACTACAATCCTTGTACTTGTGGCCACTTTTTACAGCATTCCAATCCGATGCTCAGAGAGAGAGTTACGAATATTTTCCCACGATCACCTCTTTGAGATGAAATTCAGAAGCCTCAAACAACCCTAACTTCCACAGATCATATCTCCGCAAATATTGCGAACCAATATCTGAAATTTTGCGACAATGTTCCTCAGGCTTTCATCTTCCCACTCTAAAAATTTCAGCTTCTAAACCTTTGTAGAAATAAAGTTATTATGAAAATACCGTGATGACCTATTTAGGTTAAATTTTAAATAATTTCTTTACACGAATCCTCTCAGAAAACATTTGACCAGCTCTGAAATTTTAGACGATATTTCTCAGGATTTTGGCAACACTCTAAAATTTGAACTCGACCTTCGTAGAAAAAAGTTATAATGAAATTGTCAGGTGACATTTGGGCAGCCAAAACCCTAGATTTCCAAAGCTGTTGATACTAAAATATTTGTGAAACTGACTTCAATTATATAGAAGAAAAGAGATATGAACGTCTTAAAAATAAGCCCGCCCAGAGCAGCCTCAGCATTATTATGAACAATTCTTGGATGATACAATTTACAAAACCTCCTTCCATATATATATGAGTCCATGGGGCCATAATGTAATCCTAGTGGGCCTGATATAAAACCTCAGCTGACCTCTTAATAATATTCCAGGAGACACAAATATGCAATATAGAGATTCTACAGAGACACGATTGTAACAATAGGGGGGTTACACTAACAACAATAAGGGACTATACTAGTAATATAGGGACCTAACAGACTTGACCTAAAATATGATGACCCAAGCATGAAACCCATGCTTTAATAAGTCATAATAATAATAATTTCTTTCATTCTTTTTCATAAGTACATTTCATTTTGACTCAAGTACAATTATGAAAATTGAACCTAGTTACATTCTTCAACAAATTATAGTACACATGTGGAGTATGTTTTAAAGATAATATAAATTCCTAATTCATAAACCAAAGCCAATGCTCAACCAAACATGATGAAAGTTCTAAAAGTAGACTTGGATTTATCTTTATATTTTCATGTTCTTAGATTCCATGTGGCGACATCACCATTAAGTATGCTTACAAATATAACATGATGAAATATAATATAAATTCCATAAAGTGGTTGCTCGGATTGAGAGTTATGATGCGACAAGAGGGAAAGAGCGATAGTAGGTTCCTTTGGCAAATAATATTCTTTGCCATCCATCATTCCAAGAACCTCCCACCAATGGATCCTTGTCAACGTAATTCTATAGGTTGCACTACCATACCAAATCTGCCAAAAGGATATAAATGGCTTGGAATGTATTTTTTTCATAAAGTAACCATCGAAGTGAAGGATTTCTTGAGCTAGAGTATGCATCGAAGGGCAATGTTTGAGCCTCAGTTAGGCATTTGCTAAAAAGAAGATGTCAATGTGACTTATTGAGTGCTCATAGACAAATCTAGACAAATCTGCACCACTAGGATTGATGGTAGATGTTTAATTCGCTAAGTG
The DNA here is from genome assembly GCA_034641835.2 of Pinus albicaulis. Lineage (NCBI taxonomy): Eukaryota > Viridiplantae > Streptophyta > Pinopsida > Pinales > Pinaceae > Pinus > Pinus albicaulis. The sequence goes on from CM076583.1 coordinate 1,092,848,381, forward strand.
ATGTAGCAATGTGGGTTGGATTATGATGAATAATAGATATTTTTCGGTAATCCATTTCCCTTGTCATCTCATAGCCCTGTTGAAATGTGTAACCAGATTTGGTCTTCATAAATATGAAATGTACTTTTGATTCTTGTAAATTGTAAAAGGAAAGAAAAAATATTATTGTTATTTTTGTAGCATGGGTTTCATGCTCAAGGTCCTTTTATTTAGAGGTCAAGCACCCATTGAGTGCTCCTAGGGTTTGTCCTAGGGTCAAGAAGTCAAAAGAGTCATTGTCATATGAAGAAGACCCCATTGGGTATATTGTAATTTGTAACATGTCAAAAGAATTATTTTTGTATTTAAAAGTGTCGAAATACCCTCCAAGGCCAAATTGGCATGGTAGCTAAGAAGTCGACCTCATTAGGACATGTCGTCCTCCTTGGAAGCCTATATATAAGAGGGAACTTGACCTCCTATGGACACTCACTCACTTCTCATCATCTAAGCAAAGAAGAAGTGGAAGAAGGCTAGCGAAGAAGGAAGAAGGACAAAGATGTAGGTTATTTCTCTCTCTTTCTCGCACGTGCGAAGAAGGAAGGCTAGGGTTTTGATGTTGCAAGATTGAAATAGAGAAAATTGCATAAAGAATGTCAAAGGAAGGTCTATTAGGTCACCTACAATCCCTAGAAGAAGGAGGAACCCAAGCGAAGGTCAAAGGAAGCCTTCGAAGCCCTGAAATTGCTCACATGTGTGGAAGCAGTAATTGTTGCAGGGGCCTAAAATTTCAGACCAACAGTGGAGGCCAAAATTTTGTAGCTAGGGGTCGAAGTTGTGCAACTGGAAGAGATTTTACTAGATTTTACTTGGACAGGGGAAGCACATCATCAAGAAGGTCAGACTTGGTCTTGGAAGGGTATTGGTCTTGGTCTAAAGGCTTGGAATTCGTCATTTGAAGAATCTATAAGAAGAGAAGAGATTTGTGGGTTTTCTTCTCAAGTGGAGAGGTTTTGGCCCTGGCTTGCAGCCTACATATTGTGTTCTTTTGTATTGTTGATCTTCTTGTCTTGGTTGTTATTTGATGATAAGAACAACATAATAATAAGAAAAATAATCAAGAAAAATAAAAATAAATCACAAGTAGTTATCAAGTTTAAGAGAAATCATCTTAGTTGCAACCCTTTATATTTATCAACATGGTATCAAAGCTAAGGTTGGCTAAGGGCATGATGAAGATCACTACATCCTTGAAGAAATCATTGAAGCAATGTTCTATGGTGGCAAGTCATCTCAATCAAGGTATCAAGACATTGTGGAATCTCTTATTATCCATCAAGAATAATATGGCCAAGACTTCTATAAAGGACAAAGGGTTATTCTCAACAATTACAGGTACGTTTTTAGATGAAAATATTTGGGTAATCAACAATGGAGCATCAATACATATGACAAGTGAGCACAAACAACTAAAGACCTTGTCAAGAGGAAAATATTCCTACTTCGTTACACTTGGTGATAAAAATAGTTATCATGTAAGAGGAATTGGATCAACTTCGCTAGAGCTAGAAAATGGAGGAAACATTCATCTCAATAACATTTTGTTCGTGCCAGATTTGCAAAAGAATTTACTTTCTATTTCACGTCTAGAAGATAAGGGAGATAGAGTCTCTTTTATAGATGGAAAGGTTGTGGTATGGGATAAAAGCTCTAGCATTGACAATGCTAAAATCATTGGGATTCGTGAAGGAAGACTCTACAGATTGTTGACCCCACTCTCTAAAACTTTGGTTCACATTGAAGTAAGTCCATGTGAACTTTGGCATAGAAGGTTTGGACACCTTCACTATAAAATCTTACCAACTCTAAATTCGATGGTGAATGGCATCCCTAAACTCAAGGAGGGTCATGAAGGAATATGCAAAGGATGTACATTAGGCAAAAATGCTAAGAGAGCATTTGGAAGCAGTGCTTCAAGGTCAAAAGAAATCACGGATCTCATTCACTCTGATGTATGTGGACCTATGTCTATGAAGTCTCTTGGAGGTCATCTATATTATGTAACATTCATTGATCACTACTCAAGCAAAACTTGGATCTATTGCTAAAGTCCAAGGATGAAGTATTCGACAAATTTCAAAAATTCGAAGTTGAAGTAGAGAACCTTACATAAATGAGGATAAAGATACTAAATTTTGACAGTGGAAGAGAAAACACATCAAAGTAACTCATACCTTTCTGTGAGGAGGCTGGGATTAAGAGGGAGTTGATAGTCCCATATAATCCTGAACAAAATGGAGTTGTTGAACATAACAATTGATCGATTGACGAAAGTGTTAGAGCCTTGTTACATGATCAAGACTTGCCTAAATTTTTGTGGGTTGAAACAACAAAAACTATTATGCATGTTCAAAATTGAAGTCCTCATAGATCACTAGAAAACATGACTCTCGAGAAAGCATTCACTGGGAAGAAACCAAGTGTAGACCATCTCCAAATATTTGGTTGTCCTGTCTATATTCACATTCTAAAAGATAAGAGAAAGAAGTTGGATCCTACAAGCATGAAGGGAATATTTGTTGGCTATAGTAACACTTCAAAGGCATGAAGGATTTACATAAAAGAAGGGCATCGAATATAAGTAAGTCGAGATGTGATCTTTGATGAAAGTATTGCATTCAAGAAATCGAAGGACCTCTCGATTGACTCTAATGATGAAGAATTTCCAACATTTGAAGAGGAATGCACTAGGGAGGAAGAGGATTCAAATCATGAAGAAGTAGGTCCTAGTGACCCTGTGCAACAAAGTCATCATCCCCGAGAATAGAAAGAGACCTAATTGGTGAAAGTCTACTCTTCTAGATGCGGAGAGACATGGAGCATCTAAGGGTACGTTTAGGGAAAGTAAGAAGCCTAATAGATATCCAAGGTATGCAGCCTATATGACAAAGTTAATTGAAGCAGAACCATCCTCCTTTGAAGAGGTTGTTAAACATCAAGAATGGAAAGATGCCATGAATAAAGAATATCAATCAATAATGAGAAATGGAGTTTGGGAAATCGTTCTTAGGCCTGAAGACAAATCTGTTGTAACTTCCAAGTGGCTCTACAAGATTAAACATGCAGCAGATGGAAGTATTGAAAAATATAATGCAATATTTGTGACTAGGGGTTTCCCCCAACAAGAAGGCATCGATTATGAAGAGACGTTTGCAGCAACTGCAAGGTATACAACTATACGTTTGTTGGTCTCTTTGGCAGCATCGATGGGATGGAACATCCATCAAATGGATGTCAAGACAACATTCCTGAATGGTACTGTCAAAGACGAAGTCTATATAGAACAACCCTTGGGATTTGAAGTAAATGGTAGAGAGACTCATGTCTGTAGGCTAAAGAAGGCACTTTATGGCCTTAAGCAATCTCCAAGGGCTTGGTGTGTTAAAATGGACACATATCTGCAAATATTGGGCTTCTCAAAGAGTTATGTTGATTCCAATCTCTACATCAAGGTTGTGAAGAATGAGCCCGTAATCATTCTTCTATATGTGGGTGATCTTCTCATGACAAGTGTGGAAGGTCGCAAGAATGCAAAAAGGAATTCGCAACAGAATTCGATATGAAGGATCTAGGGCTGATGCACTATTACTTGGGGTTGCAAGTCTAGCAAGGACTGAGGACATATACCTAGGTTAAGGAAAATATGTGATCGAGATGTTGAAGAGGTTTGACATGATGGATTGCAAACCTACGAAAACCCCTATGATCACAAACTTGCATCAAATGGATGTCAAGACAACATTCCTGAATGGTACTATCGAAGAAGAAGTCTATATAAAACAACCCTTGGGATTCGAAGTAAATGGTAGAGAGACTCATGTATGCAGGCTAAATAAGGTACTTTATGGCCTTAAGCAAACTCCAAGGGCTTGGTGTGTTAAAATGGACACATATCTGCAAATATTGGGCTTCTCGAAGAGTTTTGTTGATTCCAATATCTACATCAAGGTTGTGAAGAATGAGCCCGTAATCATTCTTCTATATGTGGGTGATCTTCTCATGATAAGTGTGGAAGGTCGTATTCAAGAATGCAAAAATTAATTCGCAACTGAATTTGATATGAAGGATCTAGGGCTGATGCACTATTACTTGGGGTTGCAAGTCTAGCAAGGACTGAGGAGATATACCTAGGTTAAGGAAAATATGTGATCGAGATGTTGAAGACGTTTGACAAGATGGATTGCAAACCTACGAAAACCCCTATGATCACAAACTTGAAGAGGCTAAGAAGTTATAATTCAAGCCCTGTGGATCTAATAAGGTATAGGCAATTGGTTGGCTCACTAATGTATTTGGTAGATACTTGACCAAACATTTGTTTTGCATTGAATACTCTTAGTCAGTTCCAGGTAGAGCCCAAGCATGACCATTGGATAGCAGCCAAGCATATATTGAGATATTTGCAAGGAACAATACACTATTGCCTAAAGTATTATAGAAAGAATGGTGTTCACTTGATTGGATATACATATTATGACTTGGGAGGCAGTGAGATGGATGGGAGAAGCACTACTGGAGGATGTTTTAGTTTGGGATCCTCCATGATATCCTGAATGACTAGAAAGCAAGAATCGGTTGCTTTGAGTAGTGTTGAGGTAGAATACATTGCCACCTGAGAAGTAAGCAGAGAAGTTGTATGGTTGAGGATGGACCCTACAGTGATACATCATGACAACATCAGTTGCATAAGGTTATCTGAAGACCCAGTGTTCCATGGAAATACAAAGCACATAAAAAACAAGTATCATTACATATGAAAGTTGGTGCAAGATGGAGTGTTGCAACTACAGTATATCTCCACCGATGAGCAAGTATTTGACATTTTGACAAAATCTCTTCCTAATAAGAAGCTTGTGTATTTGAGAGACAAGCTTGGATTGGTTGATATATCCTCCCTAGTTGAGAGGGAGAGATGGACACATCATTCTTGTCTTCACTTCATGAAGAAAGAATGGAGGATTGGGTAAGCATCTGGTTTCCTATACTCTTTGAGGATGAGGGAGGGCATCCAAGAGTTAAGAATAGTCGAAGAGGAAATCCTTGAGGATGTGTTATTCCAAGATAGGAACTGTCCTAAAAGGACATACCCAGTGAACACCCGGGTGGGGTATGTACCTTGAGAGACAATGATGGTGGTGTCTATCATTAATTGGTCTCACCAGCATTGTGCTCTGATCTTGTGGAGAGATAGAGTTGTTAGTCAAGGCCTTGCTATGTGACAATGTTGATTTGTATGATGCAAAGAGATAAGTTGAAATGATAGCTAAGGAGATGGCTTACCAATCTTACTCCTTATGAGGTCGTCTCTTCAGTTTGAGAATGCATATGTACCATTATGAATACCTCCCTAGTTAAGAGGCAGTGTTGAAATGTGTAACTAGGTTCGGTCTTCATAAATATGAAATGTACTTTTGATTCTTGTAAATTGTAAAAAGAAAAAAAAAATTATTATTGTTATTTTTGTAGCATGGAATTCATGCACAAGGTCCTTTTATTTAGAGGTCAAGCACCCATTGAGTGCTTCTAGGGTTTGTCCTAGGGTCAAGAAGTCAAAAGATTCATTGTCATATGAATAAGACCCCATTGGGCACATTATAACATGTCAAAAGAATTGTTTTTGTATTTAAAAGCGTTGAAATACCCTCCAAGACCAAGTCGGTCTGGCAACTAATAAGTCGACCTCATTAGGGCATGTCTTCCTCCTTGGAAGCCTACATATAGGAGGGAACTCGACCTCCTATGTGTTGAGAATTTGAGGGCTGGTGATTAATTCAAATTCTCTTCTTGATAATTACTTGTGAGCTTATTTAATTTACTTATGTCTTCTCTTCTTAGCTTATTTAGTCTTTCATCAAGTCAATTACCAAAATACAAGAGACACAAATTTAGGCTGTTCTAGCAAGGGCAAAACCTCTCCCTCTTGGAGAGGAAAACCCACAAGAAATTCTTCTTATAGACCTTTCAGATGACAAGTACCATGACCAAGACTTAGACCCTTGACCTATGTATGCCTCCAAGACCTAGTCACCGCTTCTTTGTCGACCTCCAACGCTGATCCTTCTTTTTTGCACCAACCTGCACTGTCCTCTACCAGCGCTAGAGAACTCGGTCTCTAAGTATATCTTCAAGCACTCCTTGTTTATTTAGATATCATTCGATTAATTCTCCTCTTTAGATTAGGCGCAATCCTTACATCGCATAGGATACCAGCTTTATTATGCTTAGATTGCAGGTGTATTCATCACAGGATGAGTCGCACTCTTGTTTGTGTCTCCTTGTCACTGATCCGCTTCACTATATTAGCATAGTACCCAAAAACATATCCACATCTGGCTACCTTTAACTCGCATATATTCCAGGCCTTTTGATATGTCGTGGTGGCACAAAACTATCCGCAATTTTTTAGTATTATACCCGCACTTCTTGTTGATCTCACGTCTACATGTAACCTCTGTAATACCTCAGAGAAATCCGCAATTTCTTCACTGTAAAATCTTCAGAGAAATCCGCACTTTTCTTCACTGTAAAAACTCATAGAAATCGGCACTTTTCTTCACTGTAAAAACTCAGAGAAATCCACACTTTTCTGTGTCTTCTGCGCAACACATGTAGGGGTATATATAGTTGTTACTGCCAGTAAATAAGTCGACCTATCATATGTTAGGAGGCCGACTATATCACTTCTTGTAGGTCGACTTTACTTGTTGTTTGAAGGTCGACTTTAAGAACACATTTTCCAACGTTGAGAGTGTAGCCTTGAGTCTCATTTAGGAGACATTTCTTCACAGATTTATGACAAAGTCTTGGAGCATTCTAGCCACTTCATGTGACACTTAATTACACTTGTAACCAGAAGACAACCCTAATAGACATCAAGAAGAAGTCTATTGACCTATAATAAAAATCTTGCTCATGAAACCCATGAAGCAAGTACACCAAAAATACATTTTATTATCTTTGTCTTCTTCTTTACATAAATACATAATTACATGGTCATTATGAGGACCGATCCTAGTTACACTTTTCAACACTATGGACATTCACTCACTTCTCATCATCTAAGCGAAGGAGAAGTAGAAGAAGGTTAGCAAAAAAGGAAGAAGGACAAAGGAAAAAGATTTGGGTTATTTCTCTCTCTCTTTCTCACACGTGCGAACAAGGAAGGCTATGGTTTTGATGCTGCAAGATCGAAATTGAGGAAATTGCAGAAAGAAGGTCGAAGGAAGGTCTATTAGGTCACCTACAAGACCTAGAAGAATAAGGAACCCAAGCGAAGGTCAAAGGAAGCCTTTGAAGCCCTGAAATTGGTCACATGTGTGGAAGCAGTAAGTGCTGCAGGGGCTGAAAATTTCAGACCTGCAGTGGAGGCCAAAATTCTATAGTTGGGGGTCCATGTTGTGCAACTGGAAGAGATTTGATTGGGTTTTACTTGGACAGAGGAAGCACATCATCAAGGTGGTCAGACTTGGTCTTGGAAGGGTATTGGCCTTGGTCTGGAGGTCTTGGAATTTGTCATTTGAAGAATCTATAAGAAGAGAAGAGATTTGTGGGTTTTCCTCTCAAGTGGAGAGGTTTTGGCCCTGGCTTGCAGCCTACATCCTATGTTCTTGTGTATTGTTGATATTCTTGTTTTGGTAGCTGTTTGATGATAAGAACATAATAATAAGAAAAGAAGCTAATAATCAAGAAAAATAAAAATACATCACAAGCAATTATCAAGTTTAAGAGAAATCATCTTAGTTGCTGCCCTTTAGATTTCTCAACAAGCCCAACTTGAGGATGGTGTCTGCTGTGGATGCCTATAAAGCTTGCAGGTAAATTACACCTATGCAACGAATTTACATGGACAGATTTTGATAAAGAACAGTACTCTCATCTGATTGTATGAATCAATAAAGTTTATTCCGAAAAATTGTTTCATGTATAGTTATAAATTGAGATGAAATATTTAAATGTATGGAATAATTTCTGAATATATATACCAAGAAAACAGATTTTCCATTATTCATAAGTTAAACGCATCTAATTGCACAACAATCTGGTTCATGAGTTGTTGAAAGTTCTAGTTAGAGTATAGTTGCAATTCAGATCTGTAAAGGAAAACAAATTTTAAAGTTCAGCGCAGCAAGTACCCAAATTGTACACTAGGGACTGGTACCAGAGCCTGTGAGATAATTAGATTTAATGAAACATGAAAAATCTCCTAGGCTGTTGCAAACTGAAAATAAGAATGTCTAGCAAGAGATGGTTTAAGATAGTAGCACTTATGTTTGCATAAACACAGCTACCGAAAGAGTTACAGTCACATTTTCTGATTTTAATTGGGTAAAGCTTGGCCAGTATATCAGGATTGTTTTATCTCTCTTTCCTCCATTCAAGCAGGTGTAACAGGCCATACCATCTTTAAAGCTCTTGCCATCTCTTTTAGAGTCCTTATTATGAGTGTATTTTTAAGCTTGAATCAACATTGAAGTTTAAAAGAATTCCATTCCCATAAAGCAGTTCCTGCTCCGTTAGATATTGATTCTATTGCATGAAATCTTCTTCCAATAATCTATTGGTCAAAAAGAATATTCTGATATAGCCAATCCCACTCTTTCAAGCATTTAGTTCATTAGAAACAAAGTCACTTAGAAAACCTACTTAACTTTTCTTTTTCCATCATGGTGGTCTACTTAACTCTTTTTTGAGTGAACACGTTTAACAGGCATATTCCTAGCTATCAAGTTATGTTGCAATCACTGTGCCATCTCTTCCTGGTTCATTGTCCATCAGAACAAAAAGACACCCACCAGTCAAGTAAAAGGCAAGATGGGTCTCACCAATTTGTGATGCATCCAGAAAAATAACGTCCTAGTTCTATATAAATAAAGTCTCTTACCACAGTCTTTCTCTAGGTTTCAATCATTCCTCTTGTATAAAAGAAGCTACATTAGTCATCGGACAATTTCTCTAAACACATTGCTCCACCCTTTTTTTACTCCTGTAGTCTCCCTTCTGTGTTGTAGAGATCTCAAGGAGGAAGGCAAGTTTTACTGCAATCTTTTCTTCTTTCTTTTAACATTGACCAGAATACAGAGCACGGATTTCTGATCCAATTTGTGATGCACCCAGAAAATTAACGTCTTAGTTCTATATAAATAAAGTCTCTTACCACAATCTTTCTCGAGGGTTCAATCATTCCTTTTATATAAAAGAAGCTACATTAGTCATCGGACAATTTCTCTGAACAGATTGCTCTATCTTTTTTTCACTCCTGCAGAGTCTCCCTTCTGTGTTGTAAAGATCTCAAGGTGGAAGGCAAGTTTTACTACAATATTTTCTTCTTCTTTTCTACATTGACCAGAATAAAGAGCTAAGATGACTGATCGAAATTTCCTTTTAAGTAAATTGTTAGATTCATTCAAATCTACAATTTGGCCTAATTGAAGTCCATTTAATAGTAGCATAATTTATCTCAGTATCAAATTAAATTTGCTTGATAAAACTTCCAGTGAAATGAGATTCAGATTATGGATTCGAAAAACAACAGCTAAAAGGAAAATTAATGTATATCACTAGGTATGTTGGCAGCACTCCATGAAATCATGAAGATAACAATGACACACGTAAGGATCCTATTATCTAATATACAATAGGAATAAAGGACAAAGAAGATATCTTCGCAATAAATGTTTTTTTGCAAAACAGATGATATCAAGCATTATTCAAGACAGGCCCCATCAATGAGGAAAAGTGGAATTCTTCATAGCATGAAGGCTCAATCTTTTGTCTACAAAAATGTGTTTACATGCATCTCCTATGAGATCTCTCATTCAGTGCTTCTTGGGATGAATGCCTGGACTTTCTTCAACGTTTTATATGATCAACATTGGCTTTGTTGTTTTGATGATTAAACGTGCATAACTAAATTTCTTTCAACCCCAACTCCTTCACTTTTGAAGAAAATCTGCAGTGGAATTTTACCATTAGACATACAGAATACGTCCTATTTATTTTGCAGAAATTATTGAACTAAACAGCAAGTGAAACAGCTAGAGATTTGTGAATGATAAGCTTTTATAATATTATGTTTTAAAAGGTGGAAACGATTACAGCGAAAAAGTAGAGATTTGATAGAAGACATAAACAGAGGACCTGACATCGTGTCAAAAGCTATGATGAATATAGCTGAAAATAAAAACCAATATCTTTGGGGTTGCAGATGGGATAAAAAAAAAAAATTATATCTCTTATTATACACTGTAATGCACTATGCTAGACTGTGAGTCCCCAGACAATCACAAAATCTTGTTAAATTGTAGCAAGAAAAGGCTTCATTTGACTTGTGCTTTAGTCAAATGGGAAATTCAAATTTCCACATCAGCAGGATGACTTGAGTTGCAGTTAACAGAAGTGACATGGCCAAGTCACTTAATCAAGTCAGTCAATTCAAGTTTGTGGGCAAGAGGTAGAGTTGCACATGAGTTGATTGCTAAGATCTAGCAATCTAATGGAGTTATAGTTGGTGAAGCTTAGTTATTTGAGCTCTAGTCATGAATAGAGTCAGTAGGATTTCAGTTGAGTAGCTGTAACTGTTGTTAACTCACTACTCTCTTAGTTAACTAGTCAACTTACTAAAAATAGCCCTAGTCATGCATGTAATTCGAATTGCCTAGTTGAGCGGGGAGAAAAGGCATAATTGTAATTATTATTGTATACTATTGAGTGTATAGAGTTTGCATGTAGCAGGTGAGCCATTTCTCTAGGGATTTGCGCAAGCAAATTCCCTATTCTTTAGGAACAGGAATTGCACAAGGAAATAGGAGGAAGCAGGAGGCCTATTTTGCCTAAGTATTGGGCAGAGCAGACTTAGGAGGAGGAGATAAGTATTGCAGTGCAAGTTGAGCTTCAAGGATTGAAGTTGTCATTGTAATAGATCTATATTCTCATCTGACATAGGAAGGGTTTTTCCCAGTTGGGTTCCCCAGTAAAAATATTGTGTTCATTGTGATTGAATGATTGCATGTGTTTCTACTGTATGTTGTCACTTCTGCAGATTGAGTAGAAGTAAGTTGTGTCTATCGATATCAATCTGTTTTCACTAGCAGCTACAAATTTCGAGTTATTTCTACATGGTATCAAAGCTATTGCAAACTACATAGAACCTAGGTTCATGATCATCTCTCAAAGAAATTTCGAATAGCATATTTGTGGTATAGGTATTTTCTTCAGTGCAAGAACAATGTCATGTAGCAGGTGAGTCATTTCTCTTGGGATTTGCGCAAGAAAATAGGAGCTTCCCTATTCTTTAGGAGCAGGAATTGCGCAAGGAAATAGGAGGAAGCAAGAGGCCTATTTTGCCTAAGTATTGGGGAGAGCAGACTTAGGAGGAGGTTGAGCTTCAAGGATTGAAGTTGTCATTGTAATATATCTATATTCTCATATGATATAATACAAACAGAGGAAGGGTTTTCCTCAGCTGGGTTCCCCAGTAAAAAAATTGTGCTCATTGTGATTGAATGATTGCATGTGTTTCTATTGTATGTTGTCACTTCTGCAGATTGAGTAGAAGAAAGTTGTGTCTATCGATCTCAATTTGTTTTCATTAGCAGCTACAAATTTCGAGTTATTTCTACATGGTATCAAAGCTATTGCAAACTACATAGCACCCAGGTTCCTGATCATCTCTCAAAGAAATTTTGAATAGCATATTTGTTGTGCAGGTATTTTCTTCAGTGCAAGAACAATGTTTTTCTATGGATTGAGGCTTGAGTATGCATTGGAGGGCACTTCGAATTTCATAGCTTGGAAAGACATAATGGAAGTTGTGTTGGATGACAATGGAGTATTGGAGTACACACAAACTAATATTCCAAAACCAGCAGCATCAAATGCACAGCAACTGGCTCAGTGGAAGAAAGATATTGCAAAAGCCAGGAGGATTATCCTGGAGGGAGTCAAAGATTATGTGGTTTCGAATTTGCATGGCAAGGAGACTCCATTTTCAATATGGAAAACCCTCACAGATCTATTCCAAAGCCACAGTGATGTCAAGAAATTGCCATTAAGAAATAAGCTCAGGAACATTCGAATGGGTAAAAATAAAACTATTGTTCAATACCTGTCCAGATTCACTCAAGCAAGAGATGAATTTGGAGGAGTTGGAGAGATTGTGCTACAATCTAAACTTGTGAGCTTAGCTCTCCTTGGTCTTTCGAAGTCCTAGCATAGCTATCAAGATTTAGTTTATGGAAGAGACAAGCTCCCAAATTGGGAAAGAATTTGGTCTGACTTGGTGCAGGAGGAGATTAGAAGAAACACTAAAGATGGAGTCTCATCCAGATCTGATGAGGAAAAAGATTGTGCTCTAGTTGGCAAAGGAAAGAATTTCAAAGGCAAGAAGGCCTAAGACAAGGCAGAATCCAACTAGAACCATGACAATAAGAAAGATCTTAGTAAAATTAAATGCTTTCACTACCATGAGCATGGACACTATGCAACCAAGTGTCCACACAAGAAATCCAGTAAGGAGCCTACAACAGGAGCAGGAGGAAATGGTTTCACATCATAATTCGAGTAGGATTTCACCCTCATTGCTTGCATGGCAAGCACAGTAAGAGGGAGTGAGTGGTACCTAGACTATGGTGCTTCATATCATATGACAAGAAGTAAAGTTCTTCAGTAGCCTAGAGGAGAAGGACCTACAATTATCCATAGAGCTTGGAGATGATGGGAGATATAGTACCAAAGGGATTGGCACTATCACCTTTAAGAGGAAGTTAGGCTCTCATCTTCACCTAGAAAATGTAATGTATGTGCTTGGTCTGAAGAAACATCTAGTTTCTATAGTTGTACTTGAAGACTGTGGATATGATGTGGTGTTCCATAAGGGGAAAGCTTATCTGAAGCATGTTGCTACTAGACAAGTAAAACAAATTGGTGTTTGAGTTAAAAATATCTACAAGCTAGAGGTATATTTCGACATGCATTAAGCTATACCTCCAGAAGTGAGGTGGGACGATGTAGAGCCTTAGTCCTAGAGTTGCAGAGATTTGGGCAGAATCCATAGCAGAGCAGTAAAAATTGCAGTATACTCTTCTCATTGATTATTACCCTTGCTACAGGGGCCCACAATATTAAGTAGTAGAAGGATCAGTGTGAGTTGATGCAATCATATCTTGAGCGACAGCGCAGATGCTAGTAGCAATAAGAGACTCAGGAGATAGTTGCAGCTCAAGAGACATTGTTGATTCAGTATTTTGGATGCTTATCAGTTGCAATTGTTGCGGTAGCTACAACAACAGTGAGAGGGAGTGTTAGTTGTGTTACAATACATTCCTCCACAGGAGCAGGATTAGGGTTGTGCTGAACCCTTTTCTTGCTAAGAGGGAGTGTTAAATTGTAGCAAGAAAAAGCTTCATTTGACTTGTGCCTTAGTCAAATGGAGAAATTCGAATTTCCACATCAGCAGGATGACATGAGTTGCAGTTAGCATGAGTGACATAGCCAAGTCACTTAGTTAAGTCAGTCAATTCGAGTTTGTGGGCAAGAAGTAGAGTTGTGCATGAGTTTATTGCTAGGATCTAACAATCTAGTGGAGTTATAGTTAGAGAAACTTATTTATCTGAGCTCTAGTAATGAATAGAGTCAGTAGGAGTTCAGTTGAGTAGTTGTAACTGTTGTTCACTCATTGATCTCTCAGTTAACTAGTCAATTTACTAAAAATATCCCTAGTTATGCATGCAAATCGAATTGCCTAGTTGAGTGGAGGGAAAAGGCATAATTGCATTTATTATTGTATAATATAGAGTGTACAGAGTTTGCATGTAGCAGGTGAGCCATTTCTCTTGGGATTTGCGCAAGCAAATGGGAGCTTCCTTATTCTTTAGGAGCAGGAATTGCGCAAGGAAATAGGAGCAAGCAGGATGCCTATTTTGCCTAAGTATTGGGAAGAGCAGACTCAGGAGGAGAAGATCAGTATTGCAATGCAGGTTGAGCTTCAAGGATTGAAGTTGTCATTGTAATAGACCTATATTCTCATATGATATAATACAAACAGAGAAGGGGTTTTTCCCAATTGTGTTCCCCTGTAAAAATAGTGTTCATTGTGATTGAATGATTGCATGTGTTTCTTTTGTATGTTTTCCCTTCTGCAGATTGAGTAGAAGAAATTTGTGCCTATTGATCTCAATCTGATTTCATTAGCAGTTACAAATTTTGAGTTATTTCTACAAATCTGAGACCACCTTCTTATGAGTTGTCATTCTTATCTACTGAGAATGTGTTGCTATCCACTGATTAGTTGTCGGTAACATCTACATCTAGAGGTGGTTAGATCAATGTATTATAAATTTCATATCATGAGATCAATACAAGTGTTGAGAATGGCTTAAACCCTTTTCCACCACGTTTTTGTCACGTTTTCTATTGATTAACATGGTACCAGACCTCTTATGGTCTTAAGGGTAAGGGGAGGTATTGTAGATCCGTATGGTAGTGATTCATAAGCTATTTTCAGCATGGTAGATCTACATACAAAGGTCAAGCAAATCTGACTTCTCAAGCAAGAAAAAGATACGAATTGATATGAGATGTCTACACCAATAAAATTGCAGATCCACATCCATCTAGAAGCATAGTGACAATAAAGAGGTCATAGTTCTTTCAATTTTTTATTAATATGAAGTGCAATTGACATCATTTTTGGAGACTATTTCTTGAATGTGCTATATACAGCAAAAAACAAACGGGTTGTTGATTTACAATCCACTACTTCCACGGCATCCTCAAGAATCCTGCATTGGTATCGATTCATGTTTCAACTCATAATATTTGCAATTTGTTTTAGATCAGATCTATTCTTTCACTTATCTGCTATCAGTCAGCTCTAGAAATATTTTGTTGATTTTCCCATTATTGAGCCACCTTGCTAGGTGTTGGTGTTTTTCTTCCAGTGCTCAAGGCTTTGAATTTTGGAGGTGTATATGATACTTGGGCTCCTGGCGGTGGAGATGTAAGAAAAATTACAAACCTGACTCTTAACCCCAGTGCTATATTTGGCTATTTACCCCCAAGCGATCTGCCAGATCAATCTACGTATAGACCGGCCTCAGTATGTGCCATTTGAAGAGCCACAGTTTATTACCCTTGATAAGAAGACGGCTGATTGAAAAAAAAGGAAACACTGCCACATGAAGACAGAAATCTTGTTGCTATGTTACTTTTTCCTTTGTTTCATAATCTGCATTTGGTGTTTTGGCACACTGAAAAATTGTGAGATATATCGCTAATGGGGGCTTGATCTACAGTTGAATAGAAAGATCTGAGGTCTGAGATCATGTTCGGATCATAGATTTGTGTGAAGATCAATTTGCATCTCTTGCAGCTAATAACTGTTTCTCATAAGTGTGAGTGAAACTGTCTCTCAGATCCAAGAAAACCTGACATAAGAAAGTCAAAAGGCGACCAGTGCTACTATCAAAGAAGCCAATCAGAAAAGCCATGCCTGAAGTGTCACTGCCACTGTACTATAAGGGTTGTGAGGTATTACTAATCTCTGCTTTTCTTCAAATGTGGACTCCGCCATCTATGAGAGAAAAGTGAAACAGGAAAACACCCCTCGAGTCATATTTGGTTTCCGCAAAATACAGAAACAGTAAGTACAGCGATAACTATTTCCAGAAAATTTCTGTAGATATCCACTGAAATCAGCAGCCCATGCATTTTCAGCATAGTTTTAAAAAACGGAATCGGTCAGTTACCAGGCCGAGGGTCGACTCCGACTCGGACTCCGAATCGGTAATGACTCGGTCGACTCGGTTTCAATGACTCGGTTTTTGTAAAAAATACATTAAATATTAATTTTTTTGGACAAAAACATAAATTTAAAGATTTTTATTCATGTTTCCAAACACAAAGCATTACAATATAGACAAGTCACAAAAGACAACATATGATCAAAGTAGGCTCATGAATATATCCATTATATCAAAATTGCACCTAGTGCACTGTCCAATACAGGATGATGATATAGAGATCAAAAAAAAAACATAACCAATGTCACTAACATCATGTCATCAAGGTACATAGAGGGATTGGTGCTCTTGATTAAATACGAGTTCCATACCCTAATACATGACAAAATTCGATGGAAACATTGCAATAACCCAATCTTGAAATCCTGAAAAACTGATAAGTCTGCTGGATTTTGAATGAGACCTAAAATTCTACTTTCTCCATATGAAATCCAATGAGGTTGGAACCACTCTCAAACATCCTGAGTCATTTCATGGTAATGTTAAAAATTTAAGTAAAAGGATGAAAATGAAGATTAAGGAGAATGTCACTTTTACTTGGCATTCTCCTTAATCTTCATTTTCATCATTTTACTTAAATTTTTAACATTACCATGAAGCTGCTCCAAAAACCAACTCCACGACTCTTCAGAAAACTCTCACAAACGCTCAAGAAAATTGAATGAGAAAGATGTGAGGTATTGAGAGGGGTTGGGTTAGTTAAATAGGATGGGGAGGGGTTAGAAAACCTAAAAAAAACCTAACAGCAGAATTAATTTGAGTTTTAAGTCCGTTTTTTTCAATTTTTTGGGCCCACTGGCCGGCTGGATTGACTAGGCCGAGTTAACTCGGACCAGGCCTGGTCGGCCGGTTTGTTATCGAGCCAACCGAGTCAGTCAAAAAACCGGTCGGCTCGGTAACAAACCGGCCGACTGGCCATTTCTTCTACCTGGTTGGACCGGTAGGCCTTTCGGCTCAGTCAACCAGGCCTGGTCCGATTCGAATCGGGCTGGTTTTAAAACTATGATTTTCAGCCCAGTGAATGGAAACAGGTTAGATGTCCATGAAAGGAATGGAATGGTTCCACCTTTAACGCCAAGGTATTTTCTTTTTATTGTTTCCCCATGGCATTTATCCCATAGCTGATCATACATGAAACAGATCTTATATATATCCAAGACATTGATCCATAAAGTAAGAATATAAAAGAAAAGCATGTGTACTTTGGCACTAATGCATGTTTATTTTATGGAAATCACGCTACAAAGATAACTCTTGGGAAAAGTTTACTTTTAACGAAACTTGGCAGCTTCAAACAAAATTTTTATTTGAAGATAGAACAGAAATTTTATTGTAAGCCTATTTGTGATATTAAAAAATATAAATATGAATTTAAAAAAAAAACAAAACAAAACAAAAAAAGGGTGATTATAAGTCATTCTTTACAAGTCATTGTAACGTCAGTTTGTATGAAGGCGGTGTTTCTAAAAGGAAGAAACATTGGGCTCTAGTGGATATTGATTAGATCCATTCTTTATTTTTCCCAAAATGTGACGTGGGGCATGAAAATTACAACAAAGCCAACGAAGCCTCCTCATTGTCTTTGGGCACACCGTTGTAATTGAAGAAAAAGATACTTATGATAAAATCAATTTCTCTTGACAATTGTCCTAGACCTATCCTGAAATTCCAATAAGGCAATGGAATGGTTCCACCTTTAACCACAGAGGTATTTTTTTATTGTTATTTCCTCAAGACATTTATCCCACAGCTGATCATACATGAAACAAATCTTATTTATATCCAAATCATTCATCCATAAAACAAGAAGTTCAAAGAAATGCCTGCTGCGTACTTTGCCACTAATGCATTTTTATTGTATGGAAACTGGCTACAAATATAATTCTTGGGAAAAGTTTACTTAAAGGAAACTTGGCAGTTTCAGACAATTTTTAATTCAAGATAGAATGGAAATTTGATTGTAAGCTTATTTTTCTTGTGATGAAATTAAAAAATATAAATATATATATAAAATAAAAGGTGATTATAAATCAGTGTAAGGTCAGCCTGTATGAAGGTGATGTTTCTAAAAGGGGCAAACATTGGGCTCTGGTGGATATTGATTAGATTCATTCTTGAATTTCCCTCAAATTATGACGTGAGGATATGAAAATTGCAACAAAGCTTGGGATATGAAAACAAATGAAGCCTCATTGTATTTGGTCACACCATTGTTATTGAAGAAAAGAATACTTATAATAAAATCAATTTCTTTTGACCATTGTGGTAGACCTCTCCTAAAATTTGAATAAGGGGGTCTTAGGACATTTGTGTTTGTGTATGGTGGGTGCTTATGACGCTGTGTCCCCAGTTTCGACATGTGAAATCTTACTTGTAATTTGTGATACAACCATACACACAGAGTAAAAGGCACGAAAATTTGATCATTCAACAAAGAAAAGGATAAAGTTACACCCAAACCTCTTTGAATGAAGAACTGGTTGAATAATTGAACTAAAAAATGGACGACAAGTCATTTAACTCTGAGTCACTGAATTGTAAAGAGAGTAGGGTTTCAAACCCTCGTAAAACTTGTGCAAAGCCCTCCCTAAAATTTGAATAAGAAGGTCATTTTTCAAAGTTCTACCCAAGAGCCAAAGCAAGAAGTAAGAGCAAGCAAGTGAATGATAAAAGAAAAAGAAAAAAGTACAAGCATGATATAAAAGAAGCAAGTTCAATGAAGTCAAGGGGGCATGACAAGTGCCAAATCTAAAAATGGGTAGAGGAAAGCGTTTGAAAAACACAAATCAAGAAATCAATAATTTACAAGACTCCTTACATGAATTGCATAAGTGGGTTATTGTATTTTACAATCAAATTGATCTAAAGGATATATTGATTGAAGCACTCGAACTAAAATTAATTTAAAACAAGAAACAAATTGAGAACATGATTGATGTAATATGTGTAATAGACGACTTCAAACAAAAGGTTGATGCAATTAGTGACATGCTATGAGCCGACGCCTTGAAAATCATAAAAAGTCAATGAATATTAATCCACTTCGAGGGGGAAACCTCCTTTTACAATGAATCCAATACACAAGACTAGATATGATGCCTATACAAATGAAACTGCTTTATTATAAATAGGAGATAAAATGACATGATGTAACCTAAAATTGGGCCAACCTAACCATAACAATAAACTAATAATGAACGTTTATTAGGGCTTTAACATAGACCCCCTCTTTTAGGAAAGTTTTTCCTTCAAAGCTTGTAATTGAGGGTCTTTCTTTACAAACTATTCATTTTCCCATTAGCTTCTTCTAGAGACATATTCTTCCAATTGATTAGGTACTCCATAATGGTTCTATTCCAAAGAGATAGAGAACGTTGTTCTATAAAAAAAAATTGGTTCAAGAATCAACTTCCTTTCTTCATCTAGTTCTAGAAGTCATGTTTGCAATGACATAGTTTGTCCCAAAACCTTTTTTAGGCAAGATACATGAAAAACCTTACGAATGTGAGAAGAAAGAAAAATCTAACCCATGCACCACTTGTCTAATCCTATGAATAATCTTGTAGGCTCTATAAAATTTTGGAGCCAATTTCTGATTCTTCTTTTGCTTTTGTGTAGATTTCTTATAAGGTTGTAGTCTCAAAAATACCCAATAACCCTCATCAAATTGTATTTCACTTCAATGTTGATCTACTTGTTGTTGGACACCTAATCCTCTATGGGTAGGTGTGGAAGCCGAATGGACAAAAGGAGTCCAAGTGACCTTGGAATGTAGAATCCAAGAGTCACATCATTGTATTATAAATATACATCATGTTAATGATAATAGAAACTCATGCTTATCTTTCCTATGTGTGTGTTTTACCATGCCTGTGTTTAACATGGTATCAGAGCTGCAGGTGAGACCTTGACATTTTCAGATTCTGCCAGCTCCCTTTTTAGGATTTATGCCCTCTTAACTCTTGTCAGTTTTCTACCATATTCCCTGACATATTCTTTGCAATATTTTGTGCATTCAAATCCCTTGGAGCTGCATTGAACGTCCATTGAGGAGAATTTTATCCATGCGTAATTTCTGTTCAAGAAAACCATGGTGTAATTGCCATCGAATTGCGAACTGCTGCATTCAAAAGAGCCCTGGCATTTTCAGATTCCTCCACCCCTATTGTTTAGCAAATTTTTGCCAGTAACTCCTATTTTCTCTGCCATATTCAGTCCCTTTATTTTCTCTCCCAAATTTGTGTGTGCTTAGACAGTACATTGAATTATCTCTGCGCTACATCAGTGTCCCACACAGAAGCTAACTGCTTTCTGGTTTTTTATCACAAACTCCATTCGGCCTCCATTCTAGCCTCTTAGCGTTGTGGTATCATTGCTACACCCTCAACCTCTCCACCATATGCAATAACGTTGTCGGGCCTTAACTCTTCTTTTGTGGCTGCTCTCTCTCCCCTCGGCCCTCTCATAATTGTGGCCTCATACCATCTGTCGGCACACGTTACCGCTGACGGATTACCGCCCAATTGCTGACAGATTACATTGTCTCTCTACGTTGAATGCATGTGTTGTATTGAATACTGAATGTTTCGCTCATACTGAATACCTTCCAGTGCATCCTCACACAATTTGGCCTCACACCATGGCTTGGCCTCCCCATAGTCGACCCTCGACCCTTGGTGCTCGACCCTCCTATGGCTTGGCCCCTCAGCCCACACTACTCTATGCTCCCACTCGCCATCTCCTCCAATTGTCAACATCCATCCTTTGTGCCTCTCCTATGCACAGTCGACTCCCTGGACTTGCCATCCAGTGCGTCCTCGGCCCTCTTCTCGACCCTCTTCCCACATCAGTTAATACATCAGAGTGGTTCCTACGACCTTTCAACTCCTACGCACAGTGCAAGAAACACCACACTAGTTTAACAGTATTTTGTTATAACATATTTCATATAATATCGCTCCCTCTCTCATATGATAGGCCGCTCATAAAACACAACACCCACTACACGTTGGTCAAAGTTTGAATGTTTGGAATGCCACCATATGCAGTCTCCATGTGTAATTACTGGGGATTCACACGCAACATTTAATCCAGCAATGTAAAGAAGAAATCGTTGAGAGGTGCATGTCATATGGATAAAATCAAGAATCAAAGTTTAAACTTTGCATTGACTCTAATTTCTATATGGTGGAGTTGAAGTTTTTAAAGGTGCCATCAAACACTGTTGAAGGCTTATATGATTGAATGATGTGTGTTGGGTTTGCTTTAGAGACCTTTAAGCGATGGTTCATTTCATATGAGTTTGACTAAAAGTTGTGATAGTTTGGACCAGATTTTTGACTGGTGCCCTCTCATATATTTTGTGGTTCGCAAGCTAATAAGCAAGGAAAACATGTTTGTAACTCTCCCATTTCGGCATCGCTTGAGAGGTTTCCCCCTGTATGACCCTATGCCTTCGTAGTCATGTTAGTAGTTGCAGTCGTGTTAGTAGTTGAATGCAAGACAAATAAGGGGAAGACTCTCGGTCTTCTTCAAGCAAAACTTGACTCCTATTTCCAAGCACCAGTGTATTATGGTCAGATGTATGTATGGTCTTAATGGTAGATGTTGAGAAAGAGTGATTTGTGCCAAGAAACCACTCACATGTTCTACTTTGAATATTTACTCTTTTTGGAGGAGAGTTCATTTATTACATATTGATTAGACATTGTAATGTGTGCATTTTCCTTTTTGTTGCCTGTACAAGATTTGGACGTTGAAGAGATACAAACAGTTTGGTTGTATGAAGCAATGAGTATTGCTCATTGGAGGATCGTTCTCTACAAAATAGAGTTGTTGGTGTGAAATAGTTCTTTGCAAAGGAGAGAAATCATTAGTTTTTTTCGCCTTAAAGGGCTATTGCACAGTGGTTTTTTGCTGTGTTGTCGCACAGATTGTCAAGGCACCGCGACAACGGCTCAGATTGGGAGCTGTCACCCTGATCCCCAATCTCTCTATTTAAGTTGTCTCCTTGCAAGCTAAGGGAGGTAGACCCTTTTATAAATGATGGAAGAATCCAGGAGACACAGCTAAAACATCAAATACTTGATAAAAATTTTAACGAGATTCCACAGATCTAGATTGATTTCACGTTTAAGACCAGTGCCTTATGGAGTCAAACAAAATCCCGTTATGCGATTATAAACAAGTAAGTGACGATTAACTGCTGCTTATTAAAACATGATTGATCACAACGATATTTAATTGAAAAAACGTCACAACCATGAATAACTTGAACTCACAATAATATGAGAATGCCAAATGCTTGAAAAAATTTCGAAATTAAGATATTCCAATATAACCCAGTTCGAAAATTAAAATGATCCACAGTCAAACTTTAGATTAAAAAAAAAAAATTAGTATATTTGACTATAGAAATTTTTTTGTATCTTTGTATTTTCTAATTTTTTTTTTTTTTTTGAAATCTTTATATTTTTTATTATTTTTTAATATTTTTAAATTTACAAAAAAAAAAACAAAACAAAATCAAAAAATCTAAATCTATACTAAAGCTTCAATCTAAAGAAAAATTAAAATTTAAGTCTAAATCTAAAATTTAAAATCCTAACAAAACTAAAGCTAAAATTAAATTTAAAGCCTAATTCTAAACCAACTACGCATTAATTTAAATCTAAACCAAAAAAATTGAAATCCAAAACAAAAATCAAAATTAAATCCTAACCACACCTACGCTAAAGCTAAACTAAATCAAATTTAAAACAAACAATTAAAACATTGAAATCTAAAAGAAATTTTAAAACAAAAATCTAACTAACACTACAATCTACAACTAACACTATTCAAAACTTTAAAATCTAACAAAAATCAACTAAACGAGAGTCTAATCAAAATACATCTAAACTAAAAATAAATCGAAATTAAAACAAAACCCCTAAACTATACGCTAACCCAAAAATCGAATCCAAACCAAAATGAGAAACGCCGGTTTTGAATTTTTTTAAAGTATGCGTGTGTATTTTGTTTTGAATGTTTGCAGGTGCAGGTCAACGGAAAGAAAGCTGAGACTGCGGAGCAGAGATCAGCTAGACAGCGTGAAGGCGTGGCAAGAGACGGGTTCGACAAAACGGTGGAAGGCTCGGACAGCAGAAGATGATCGAGGGTTTGATGGGCAGAGCTGGAGGGACGGCAAGTGAAAAGGTAGTGATGCTAACAGGAGAAACGTGTGGATGCAAGGCTGGTGTGTTTCGTTTTGCAAGCAGCGGAGGAAGGACGGAAACGAGAACGGTTGGCAGATAATCTGAAGTGAGGGCAGCGCCTAAATGTGAATAAGGAACTCGATTGAAGGTGCAGATGGGTGAGGATGGAAAACAAAAGAATCGATGGCAAGAGATGCATCTGTTCAGCGCATAGAGCCCGTGCTTACGCAATAATTTAAACCCAATACATTTAGATTTCTCCCTTCAAGTTTAACCCATATTTTCAATGCTTTTTTAATCAATAATGCTGAGATTTTATCCGCAGTAGTAATTTGAGGCCAGATCTGGCCTTTGGAGGCTAGATCTGCCTCAGACCTTAAAAAAAAAATTCGATTTGAACCCTGAACCTACAAGAAATCAGCCAGATCTGAAGATATACACACCAAGAAACGATTACACCCTTACAGTCTTGAAAAAATTTACAAAGTTACAAACTAGTTTACAGATTTAAAACCCTCATGGTCAGATTTGAATCCTTTTTGGCGCAATTTTTTAGAGATTTAAAATTTTAGTGAGAGGCACAAGCCTTGAAAATCCTCAAAATTACAAACTTCGTAAGATAGACTTGGAATTTAACAAATAATGAGCTTTTCAGATTTATGTTTATTGAGAGTCGGCTGGTCCAACCGAAGACTTCCCCAGACGCTCAATTCTTAAAAAAAATTCCCTGCACACTTAGATCTGAACCTTAGATCGATAGAGATTTAAGAAAATAACATGAGATCTTTCAGAAAAATCAAAATGTCATTTTATGAATCCAGAAAACTGCACAAGATACCTGTATGCAGATTAATCCATGAAGGCCATCAACCATAAAATGCAAAGGCAAAGTAGCAGAGTTTAGAGACAATTCACCACATAGATCCGAGAAGGAACATTAAAATTTGTAACCCCAAAGTCTTTATGCTTTATTCCTCAAAAAAATTACAAGAGCTTCTAAGAACAAGTGCACGATTCTGACATCGGAGGATCCAAGACTGACAAAGACCTCTAAATTTATAGGACAAAATCTCTAACGGCTAGTTTGGATGATCCTTGTCAAAATAATCTCAACCGTCCAAAAGATTTAATTATCCTTTAATCCGGAGCGTTGAAATTAAAATTTTGGGGAAAAAACGAATTTATCAATTAATTCAATTTTAATTAACTCAAAAATATTATTTTTGAGTTAATTACCCCAAAATTTTGATTTTGACTTAACCACCAAGGCCCAAGGGTCCAAAATTTCTTAAAATTCTCAATATTCCCTTGGCCTGGGGCTTTCAAAATCATTTTCCAAGGACCCACGAATTTTGCCTTTAAAGATTTAATCCTAACTTAGGACCCTAAATTAATTAAATTTCTGGTTTAAGATTTTTTAAATTAATTCACCAAAAAATTTAATTAATTGACTGAGAGGGGATTATAATTATTTTTCCAACCCTCTTTTACATGAGATAATACATTTACATACATGAAGGGGGAATACCCATTCGTATAGACCCTCAAATAAATACTCAATTCTACGACTCAAAACATGATCTAGTAGACCAAGTAGCTCAAACTACTTTTACAAGGACTCGATAGAAACACTAGGACTCACTTAGTATACTGATGATAAAATCCACCCTAGCTTTGGGGTGAGGCTGGAGGAAAAAACTCTGTCGATCACTTACGTGAATCAGTGAGACAAAAAACCTCCTAGGATGGAAATCATCAACAACATACTAGGCTTACCTAGGTTGTTACATACATTGACGATCTTACTTAGATCATTTACATCATAACATGCAGAATGGGTTTACATCATTTATAACAATGTCAACTGTTGATGAAATCTGGATGATGGAATCTGAATGGCGCAACCATGTCAAACATGACGAATCCCATTTGAAAAAATGGGGGTGTACTGCTATGGGGTAGTTGACAAAGTGCGGTCAACATGCTGCACACTTACAAAAATATTTTGCAGTGACATTGTATTGTATTGACATCGTGAGTGGGTATTGCTTCTTAGTTCATAATTGCAATCAGTGTTTGAAGTGTAACTTTGAGTTGTTGAGAAAAATGGCTAAAATCAATGATGCATTAGAGTTGTTGAATAACCTCATTCATTCCACTGTTCATGATATGGTAAAAATGAGAAAGAATGCTCTTTTTAATATTCAAACTTGCTTGCAAGATGCAAAAGACAAGATTGAGTTTTTGCAGTTGAAGTCTCAGCTTCAGCAAAAGAATCATCATTCTGAACTTGTTTCTTTTCAGAACATTGAAAAAACTCCCATAAGCAGTAAGTCGATAATGTTGCGGTTGATTCACATTTAGTGCCTAGTTCAAAAGTAGATTTGTATGCAAATGCAGAAGCTCATGCTTCACTTCCCAAGCCCATCATCAGACCTTGGGAAGAGCTTGTCCACAACAAGCACAGAACAGGTCTTGGATATGACAAGTTGTCCTTTCATATTCCGGACTACTCCAAGCCCATCAAATTTCAGAGTGTCGAATTCCTTTATCATAATTCACCTTCAGCTTTTTCAGATTTTGCTCCTCTTCCACAACAAATTGTAAAATGCCAACACTGTGATCGAGTTGGCCATATGAAAGATCATTGTTTCAATCTTCACCCATGTAAGCACTGTGTTCGACACACCCATTCTTCACATAGATGCTTCAGAAACAAGCCTCCTACAAGAACAAAGATTCATCTTGGATGGATTGCTTCTTGGCAATGGGCATCAACAGCCAAGAAGATGTTTAAGTCACATGTCAGAACTTGCTCTAGAATATTGAACAATCTTGCAGTTGAGTTTTCGCCATCATCTCACCTTGTACTTGACAGGGGGGAAATGGTGGTCATCTACAAACTTTGAAGCCACATCAAGCAAGCCTGAGCCACAATCTCTCATTCCAGATTCAGATTTGTAGCCAGAGACACAGCAGTTCAAGCGAGCCTGAGCCACAATCTGTCATTCCAGATTCAGAGTTGTATCCAGAGACACAGATGCCCATGAGCATGCCTTTGGTTGGTGGACAACCTTAAACCATCCATGCGAGGTTAATATTCTTCCTCTTCAAAGAATTCAGGACACTTCCTCTAGCAGAAGACTTCAGCTTCTTGCCAGTTTTGGAAGAGTTCCAAGAAATGCATCAAGCATTCCAGAGTTGGTGGTCATCCTTAAACCATCGCAGGTTGTAGACCTCCCTTCTTCTAGGTTGAAGGTCTCCCTTTTCAAAATATGAGGGACACTTCCTCTAGCAGAAGACCTCAACTTCTTTCCAAATTTGGAAGAGTTCCGGGAACTGCACTAAGCGTTCCAATGTTAGTGGTCATCCTTAAACCACCTCTTTATGCCAACATTTCAAAGAGCTCATTCAGCCCAAGTGCTGCCATGCATACTTTGCAGATTCTCTTTTCTTGGACTCACACATACCCCTTCGCATTAAGGGGGGAATGTTGGACACTTAATCCTCTATGGGTAGGTGTGGAAACCGAATGGACAAAAGGAGTTCAAGTGACCATGGAATGTGGAATCCAAGAGTCACATCAATGTATTATAAATATACATCATGTTAATGATAATAGCAACTCACGCTTATCTTTCCTATGTGTGTGTTTTACCATGTTTGTGTTTAACAGTTGCTTCATCATGTTTTGCACCATTTGAAAGTTTTCCTTAATAATTGGCAAAGTTTCTTTAGTCTTCTCCATATGTGACTCTATTGCTTGTACTTTGGACTTATCTTGCAAAAGATATGAGATACTAGAAACTAGATATCCATAAAGAGCCTAAAACGAGAGAATTTTAGTTAGACGTGTCATAGGTGGTATTATACCACCATTCTACCAAAGGAAGTGCTTCATCCATTGAGATTTCTTGTCTGAAAAATAGCATCATAGATAACCCTCTAAACATTTGTTAACTATTTCTATTTGACCATAAGTTCAAGGATCATATATTGAACTCATAGTTAGTGTTGTTCCACTCATCTTCAATAATTCTTTCCAAAATTTACTTAAGAATTTTGGATCCCTATCACTTACTATTACCTTAGGAAAACCATGTAGTATATGAATTTCCTTTATGAACACCTTCGCCACTTGTTGTATATGTACTTCGAATTCCACAAAAATGTTCATATTTTGTGAGTTTATCAACAACCATAGAAATGGCATCCTTACCTTCAGATTTTGATAACCCTATAATGAGGTCCATTGGTATCTCTTCCCATCCTTGATTAGATATGTGTAATGGTTGAACTAACGTTGGAGCTTTTATTGTCACTCCTTTATTTCTTTGGCAAGCCTTATATTCTCTAACAAATATTTTAATATCTTTATTTATTCCTATTGCCACACAATCTAGCAGGGCCCTAGGAGGGGAACCTATGGGACAATTACTACACCATGTGACAACAATGGGACAAAGACCCATTGTCACCTCAATCGATGTCCCCTGCTCTTTACGGACTTTCACTGATGGGAGAAATCCCAGTGAGAGAGGAATCACTTGAAAAAGGAAGGATCAATGATCTATGTGTGAAGTGATTCAACTAAGCCCATTCAAGGAAAGGCACAACAATGGTTCAATGCTACTAGGAAGCTAAAGGCTCTCCAAGAAAGACCTAGGATGGAGATCAAGACTTAGGGCTTGAAATTTTCAATGATGATAGGTATGCCTAAAGACAAGACTCCAAATGTGAGATAGGACCTCTCAAGACGGTTGTGAAATGGTTTGACACTTCAAATAGGCTTTTCGCTCTTCTTTAGAGACCTAATTGTTGAAAAGTGTAACTAGGTCCGGTCTTCATAACGAAATGTAATTGTGACTTTTGTAAATGATGTAATGAAGAAAATAAAATTATTATTGTAAGCGCTGCTTCATGGGTTTCATGAGCATGTGATTTTATTTTAGTTGGCTCTCATTAATGCATTAGGATTTGTCATTTAAGTCAAGGAATTAATGTCATGTATGAAGAGCTCTTCTTGAGCATATGCCATGTATATAAGTCTATGTCTAAATAGCCCTCCAAAGACAAACACAGTCAGCCTCCAAACTGTATGAAGGATCTCAATGTTGGCCTTTAAATAAAGTGACAAAATTCATGTCAGCTCACACATCTATTCGGCAAAACTCAGGTCAGCTTATTTATGGACAAACCACTATATATAGGAGGCTAGGCTCTTCGCATTTTCCACATTCCACACTTCACATACCTCTAAAGTTTTCGGTGGATAAGAGAGGAAGATAAGTTCGGATCTCTCTGAGTTTTTTCGGATAAGGAAAACATAAGTATAGTTTAGATCACACTAAGATTTTCGAATGGGTATTACAATGAACAGTTCAGACTATCCTCTGAATCTCGAGCAAATTTCAGAGGTATTTTGGCAACCTCGGTTTGGTGGACTCAATGATATCGACATACTTAGTGCAGATCACAATGGAATAGACGCTTGGTAATCTCATTTCTAGAATGGTGTTTGAACCTATATTGACTCAATGATATCGACATACTTGGTGCTACAATGAAGTTAGCTCAGTGCCACAATAGAAGATCACGGGAAGGTCAAGGAACCACAGTTCAGTGTTCGTTGGAGAGATGATCTTAATGAAAGGAAGATCGAAGAGGAAGAGGACAGCAGAAGAAGGTTGACTATGTCTTGGTCTTGGAGTGGCTACTAGGTCAAGGGTCATGATCTTGGTATCCATCAATTGGAATCTCTATAAGAAGAATTGGTGCGGGTTTTCCTCTCAAAGGGTGAGAGGTTTTGGCCCTGGATCATAGCCTACATGTTGTGTCTCTTGTCTATTTGTATTTATGCATTGGTTACTGTTTGATGAATAAGAACACTAATAAACTAAGAAGAAGAAGATACTAATCTAAAGAAGTAAAAAGAAATCACAAACAGTCACTAATCAAAGAGAAATCACCTAATGCTAATGCCCTAGATTTCTCAACATAGAATCAGAGCTATGGTGCTAAAGTCAAAGGAAGGGCATCTAATCAAAGAGACACTCATGGATCAAGTTTCATGGAAGGCATCAAAGCAAAAGTGAAGATCTACATTGAAGAAGATAATCTACCTCAAGAGGAAGTCTTGAGATCATCAATCAAATCAAGGTACTAGAACTCTACACCAACAAGAGTATGGGATCCTATAGTCTTCAGCAAAATACCACAAAGACCCTCATCAAGATGAAGAGATCTACATAGCCCAAAGTATGAACATCCAAGTGAAGCATTTCTGATTTGCACACATTCACCACCAAGGAAGTCAAAGTATCTTGAAGACTAAAAGGCTAAAGGCACTGTCATCATCTTCAAAGGTTATAAGACAAGTTCCCTCTCATTGAAGCAAGGATGGTTTCTTTATCCTTAAAGAAGATCATCCGAGGAAGCATCAAATCATCATCATCAATCACCATCAACAAAGGAAGCTAGATCTAAAGGCGATGACATCATAAAAGGAGCAATCTCCTTTATTGAAGAAGGGATTTTCATTTGGAAGAAGATCATCCAAAAGAAGCACTAATACATCTTCTTCAACCGCCATCAAAGTGATCAAGTTAAAGTTCTCGTCTTCACTTGACAAGTAAGTATCTTTCATTCTATAATCAAATATGGTTAAAATGACTTCATGTTTGCAAGGAGATCCATAAGTTGGTTGGGTCATCGAAACTCCTTGCATGGAAAAAGAAGGATAGACATGATCCTCGAAGAAAGTGAAGTCGTTGAACACATCAATGGAAAAGGTCTCCTCTGAATACATGGAAAGGAATTCTTATGAAAGGTCCCCTCATATAGCAATATTGGAGACATCAAAGAGATGTATATGATAAGCTCGTAAGACTATTCTCTGAATATGTGATAAAGCAGGTCATATCACTTAGACCTGATCTACCCAAAATTGAAGGTATCAAAGGATGAAGGAATATCTTCATAAGATCTCAATTGCAAGATCTAGGATGAGATAATCATCATTGTTCTAAATAACAAGGTAACAATTGTCTATGGGGATAAGAAAGTTACCCATTCAACAACTTGTGGTTTCTATGCTAGATAGAAGAAGACAAGTTGAGGGAAAAAGTATTGAAGGTTAAAGGACTCAAACATTTACAGGAAGGAAAGGGAAGTTTAGAAAATTTGGTCCTCAGAAAATAAAGAAGAGCATAGCTAAAATTCAATGCTATGGAAAAATTATGAACATTACAGAAAGGAAGCTCATATCACCGGAAAGATGGAGGACGTTGAAGAAAGGAAGTCCAAGGAAAGAGGGAGTAAGAGATCTTTACTATGATTAAGATAGTCTCCCTCACAAAAGGTCTTGTCATAGCTCCTAAATCTTTTATAGGATATGGCTATAATAAGATGCATTGTGGCATCATGGAAGCATTAGAAACAAGAGCTTGTGACATCACCATAGGGAATCATGAAGGACAGACAAAACAAAATCTATGGCAGACAAATATAAAGGATATAGCTCTTGGGAACCTCATTGGAAGGAAGAAGTCATCCAAGACAAGACTCATCATACATCAAGTCAAAAAGGAAACATCTTTTGGATAGGGGCATACAAGATCCTTAAGATTCTCCGATGGAGCCCTCATCGAAGGGTTCACCGATCTAGAAAGGAAGCAAGTGTTTCTTCAGGAACTCCAACTTGTGGAGTTCATGGGATGATGGTATGATGACATAAGAGATGAAGCAAATCAAAGGGTTGAAGATCGTTTCAATCAAGGAAGTTGTTGAAAGAAGCCTAGATGACCTAAAGGTAAATGAGGTATGTATGCTTGTATTTAATATTATAATGTCATGGCGTATGGTTGCAGGTAACAGGGATCACTACTTCTATCTTGAGAAGCATGATCAAAGGAAAGGAATCTCCTCCTATGAAAGGTTGTCAGAAGGCATGGTTCACACTAGATGAAATCAACATAATATGTCCTCATATGAAGTATGAGGTGATTGACTACAATTAAGGAACTCTGATTGGTAGCTCCTGGGAATGGAATGTGTGAAGAAAGAAAGGAAGTGATTGTAAGATATGCAACCATGGTAAAGGCAATCAACATCCAAAAGACCAAGAAGATTTGACTCGAAAATCTCTCGGAAAGATATGAAGACTCTGATGGAAGTCTAAAAAAGTGGGAATGGAATGTGTGTAGAAAGAAAGGAAGTGATTGTAAGATATGCAACCATGGTAAAGGCAATCAACATCCAAAAGACCAAGAAGATTTGACTCAAAAATCTCTCGGAAAGATATGAAGACTCTGATGGAAGTCTAAAAAAGATGGAGACCCTTGACAATGGATATCTTTGGGAGATATGTCAACATGCATGCAATATGTTGATACCTACAGGAAGATGTCATGATGAAAGACCATCACAAAGGTAAGTCTGATTTAAGTGTTCACTTCTTATTTTGAACAAATATCTGGATGGGCTTATGCAGGACTGCCAAAGGGAAGAACAGTGAATGACTTCCAAGAGGACCATATAGAAGGATGTAAGATCCTTCTGAAAATATGGCATGAAGAAAGCAGCATGGCATGAATCAAGGCCAGATGTAGACTGATGGATCAGTTTTTGTTGAAAAGAATAAGGACATGACTGACTCATGGATGAAAGTGATGGATGGTTTGTGCCCTATGAAGAAGTCCCAAACGATGAAGACTCCATAATAAAGAATAAATTCATGACACTGAAGGTAGGAGTTCTTCAAGCAGCTGGTTGCCCCATTATCTCCACCTGAGGAGCTATTGTAGGTCCCTGATTAAGAGGGAACCTAGAAACAAGTTTCTTACTTGGAAGAAACTTGGAAATTCCTCAGCCAAGAGGGAGCTTAGGTACATTCCTTGTGTAGGAATGAGTACATTCCTTTATTGGAATGTGTCCTCCCTAATTGAGAGGGAGAGATAGACACGTCATTCGTGTCTTCACTTGGGAAGACAGAATGGAGGATTGGGTAATCATCTGGCATTCGGTACTCTTTGAGGATGAGATAGGGCATCCTAGATAAGAGTAGTCGTAAAGGACCAATATTCTTTGAGGACTGGGAATCCAAGATGAGAATAGTCTTGGTGGAACACACCCTGAGAACCCGGGTAGGGTATGTTCCAGGAGAGACAATGATTAGGGTGTCTATAAATCATTGGTCTCACCAGCATTGAGCTCAGATCTTCTAGAGAGATAGAGTTGTTAGTCAAGGCCTTGCTATTTGACAATGTTGGATGATATGATGCTATACAGATGGGTTACCAATCCGATTCTTCTTATGACAAATTCTTCAGATTGAGAATGACCATGTACCATTATGAATACCTCCCTAGTTAAGAGGGAGTGTTGAAAAGTGTAACTAGATTTAGTCTTCATAATGACATGTAATTCTGACTTTCGTAAATGATGTAATGAAGAAAATCAAATTATCATTGTAAGCCTTGCTTCATGGGTTTCATGAGCAAGTGATTTTATTTTAGTTGGTTCTCATTAAGAGCAATAGGATTTGTCATTTAAGTCAAGGAATTAATGTCATGTATGAAGAGCTCTTCTTGATCATATGTCATGCATATAAGTCTATGTCTAAATAGCCCTCCAAAGACAAACACAGTCAACCTCCAAACTGTATGAAGGATCTCAATGTCGGCCTCTAAATAAGGTGTCAAAATTCATGTTGGCTCACACATCTATTCGGCAAAACTCAGGCCGGCTTATTTATGGACGAATCACTATATATAGGAGTCTATGCTCTTCGCATTTACCACAGTCCAAACTTCGCATACCTTTGAAGTTTTCGGTGGAGAAGACAGCAAGATAAGTTTGGATCTCTCCGAGTTTTTTCAAATAAGGAAAACAAAAGTACAATTCAGATCACACTGAAATTTTCGAATGGGTATTACAATGAGCAGTTCGGACTATCCTCTGAAATCTCGGGCTAATTTCAAAGGTATTTTGGCAACCTCAATTTGGTGGACTTACAACAATGATCTCAGAATACTTAGTGCAGACCACAGTGGAATAGATGCTTGGTAATCTCAGTGCTATAATGGTGTTCAGACCTATATTGATAAGATGATACTTAGTGCTACAATGAAGCTATCTCAGTGCTACAGAAGAAGATCACAGGAAGGTCAAGGAACCACAGTTCGGTGTTCGTTGGAGAGATGATCTCAGTGAAAGGAAGATCGAAGAGGAAGAGGACAACAAAAGAAGGTTGACTGTGTCTTGGTCTTGGAGTGGCTACTAGGTCAAAGGTCATGGTCTTGGTATTCGTCAATTGGAATC
This sequence comes from Pinus albicaulis, assembly GCA_034641835.2. Lineage (NCBI taxonomy): Eukaryota > Viridiplantae > Streptophyta > Pinopsida > Pinales > Pinaceae > Pinus > Pinus albicaulis. The sequence goes on from CM076583.1 coordinate 1,092,881,733, forward strand.
TCTATAAGAAGAATTGGTGCAGGTTTTCCTCTCAAAGAGTGAGAGGTTTTGGCCCTAACTCATAGCCTACATGTTGTGTCTCTTGTCTATTTGTATTTATGCATTGGTTATTGTTTGATGAAGAAGAAGATAATAATCTAAAGAAGTAAAAAGCATTCACAAACAGACACTAATCAAAGAGAAATCACCTAATGCTAATGCACTAGATTTCTCAACACTAATCAGGGCTTACGCTAGGCCTAGGGTTTTTATGGATATGCGTGGGAAGAAATTCCTCAAAAGTATTCACAAGGTCAAGGTAAGACACGAGAAAGGGTCTCTTATGATTTATCCTATCGAATACAAGGTTAATATGACCCTCAAGAAAGCCACCTTACCAAAGAAAACTAGTTAGGTTCCCTTCTAGGGCACACTTGTTGAAAAGTGTAACTAGGATCGATCTTCATATTAACTATGTAATTATGTATTTATGTAAAGAAGAAGACAAAGATAATAAAATGTATATTTGTTGTACTTGCTTCATGGGTTTCATGAGCAAGATTTTATTATAGGTTAAATAGACTTCTTCTTTATGTATATTAGGTTTTTGTCTTCTAGGAATAAATATAATTAGGTGTCATATGTATGAAGAATCTAGTCTAAATGATACAAGATCTTGTCCAAGAGTCCATGGAAGAAGAGCTTATGTCAGCCCTCAAATCTACACTGGAAGAGAAGCTATAATGATGTGTTAAAGTCGGCCTTCCTACAGTTGGATAAGTCAACCTACAAGCTAACTGGCAGGTCGGCCTAAAGACAGTGTAATTATCTCTATATATACCTCTGTTATGCGATCATTTGAAGACAAGTTTTTCGGTCATCTCTGAAACAGAAGTGCGGATTTTTGGACGAGTTTTATTGCGAATCTTTGACAAGTTTTAGGATTGTTTAAGATATATACATCCTTGTGATATCTTACCGTGATAGGTGCCATGGTTGACTGAAACAGGAGTGCGGACTGTCCATCTAAAGCAGTGCGGATAATCCTGAATTAACTACAGCGTGACAGAGTTAATTCAAGGGCAGTGTTTGTGTATTGAAGTGTGGATCTGTCCAAGAATAGTTTGTAAACTATTCTGAAGTAAAATTGCAGATAAAAGGTGACACTGTTATTCGTCTCCTGTTCAGGAAAAAGTTGGAACAGTGGTCAGGGGAAATCTTGTAGATATTCCAAAGAGAAGGAGCAGTAAGAAAGTGCCAAAAAGTAGGAAAGTAAATCTGTGATTTACTTTCCTAACTTCAACTTATATACATCTCAAGTAACTGAAGTTTCAAAGGAAGTGTCGGCGCAGAACAGTGCAACTTCGTGAATAGAAGACGAATCAGCATTAAAGGACATCAAAGAAGTAAGGACAAGGTCTTGGATGCATATATAGGTCAAAGGTCTAATTCTTGGTCATGTACTGGTCATCTAAAAATCTATAAGAAGAATTTCTCGTGGGTTTTCCTCAACAAGAGGGAGAGGTTTTGCTCTGGCTCTAGAAACCTAACTCTTGTGTCTCATGTCTTTTGATAATTGACTTGATGAAAGATTTAATAAGCTAACGAAGGGAAGACATAAGTAAATCAAGTAACCTCACAAGTAATTATCAAGAAGAGAATTTTGAATTAATCACAAGCCCTGCAAATTCTCAACAACACCTAGGGCACAAGTATTTACGGAGAATTAACCATGCAAATTCCACCAAAATTTGAGATCATCAAGAGGAAACACTAAGGAAGAGTTCTATTCGAATGGAATCTTGAAATTCCTTCTCCAATGGATTTCGCTTGACGCCCTAGCTAATCGTCCTAGGGAAGAGGGGCTGAAATTTTTAAAAGGAGAAAAGAGAGGGTGATCACCAATTTTCTCAGACCAGTGCCTAGTTCTTTGGGCTATAGAGTCTAAGATAATTCATATTTTTCCAAAACCGTCCTTAAGAAGGCCAAAGAATGATGCCCTAGCAACCAATATTTAACATTTACCCTCTCAAGATTTATGGATTTTCATGGAAAAAAAACAAAATTGCATCCACTAGGAACAGTTATCTATTGTCATGCAATAAGTAACATATGCAATTGCCAACCAAATAGCCTCATACAATGATATTCAATAAATTAGGGCACAAGAGCAATAACTAGTTAGAACAATTCCAGACATTAGACATTATTCAAGAGAAGTTTTCAACAAGAAGCACTTACAAGATGACAATAAGATATGTCCAACCATAAACCAAGAAGTAGCTCCAAAGAATATTGAATTCTAGCTCCAAAAATATCAAATGCATCAATAGAATCTCCACTAGCATCCAAGAGAAAATTTGTGAAGTCTTTTACAAGAGAAAGATCCAAGTGATGATGATCAGTTCTCAAAAATGAGACACATCTCTATTTATATGAGTCTCTCCTAATTCGATTTAGCCTAATTAGCCCCAAAAATTATAAAATAATGTGCTAATAACAAGTCTTGGTTACAAGCCAACCAAGTAGCCATCAAAAGTTATGAAAAATCGATTCACAAGTGATCTGAAATGATGACGACATGATGAAGAAGGTTCGTTGGAGAGCCTCGTTGAGTCCTCTAGGTGTCGTGATGAGAGAGAGGGCTCCATGAATGATGGACAAGGGGATGGCCCCTTAATCTCTATGCAGGTCATCATGTGGTGCTCCAAGGTCCTCTTGGGGCACAATTGTTGGTCTCATGGGTCTCTTGATGAAAGATAAGCATGCAGACTTCTCCAAATGAGGGCTTTGAAGATGATGCCTGCCATCCCATGTCTCAAGAGTGAGACAAACCTCCTCTGGGCCTTGGATCAGCTGCCCTAAGCATGCTAAGTCGGTTGGGTCATGCTAGTCCAAGTGCATCATCTCACAAATAATGTGGGGCAATAAACAAACTGTTGAAGGTGTAGAGGGTGCCCATGGCATGGAATGATGCTAATACACATGATGGAGTCCCATGGCTCTCAACACATCCCCTACAAATGTCAATATGGACTTGGGCTCGAGTTAAGTAGTCTAACCTATGATGAAACCACCTGCCAATTACATATAAGATACAATGTGTCTCCTCATCATCAGGTACAATAATTCATTAGTGCCTCTACATGAGCCAAGCTTGTTAATCAAGGGCACAAATGAGACTTCATAATGGGCTTCCCTTCCAAATTTGGGGCTTTGAGCATGTAAAAGAGTTACCTCCCTAGGTAGGGGTGGCTAATAAACAACCCTATTAATTCTTCCCAGCCCCTAAAAGGAAACAAATGTCCAAGGTACACCCTTCAAGTGATAGGAGTCATGTGGATAACGATGAGGTGGATTAGAACGCAAGGGTCTCAAGGCCAAAAACCATGGGTTCAAGGGTGGTAATGATGAGGGATGTCCACAGATTTGGGTGTATAGATGTAGGAGGGAACAATCGTGGTACATGAGTTACCCCGACCATTGTGTTTCCACCCTTCCTCATTTGCCTTTTGCCTTTTCTTAATTTTTCTTTATTATTACTACTCAGGGCTACAGGAGATGAGAGCATGTTGCTTATGATATAAGAAGTTATTAAACTCTTAAGATGGAGCAATTCATTGCCCATCAAGGGTTGGGGACGTGCATGGGTTCCTTAATGATGTGTGGGGCACTCAAGGGCCCTAGGAACCAAGGTGATGGCCATGATGAAGGGGTAGAGCTCATGTTTGGCTTTTTTCCCACGTGTTATTTTAATGTCCTAGCCATATTTTGCGTTTTATAATATTATTTTCTTTTGTTTCTTGCTTGTGGCCATGATATGCTTTTAACGTTCTTTTAGCTGCATTAACCTTTGGGGCAACATTTCCAAGCCCAACCCAAACATGTGGACAAGGGGAGGGGGTGTACCAGTGCCTTGTGGACCTAGTGGTCATGTGGACCCAGAAAAGGAAGATAATGAAATAGGGCTTGTAATGTGTGGAGGGGAATGAAAAATGTGAAATGGAAAAATGGGACCGTGCTACCAAAATCAGGGTTTCCCAGTAGTGTCCTTGAAGCTATAAGCCAATAGGTGAGATCCCACTGGGCTAGGATTGAGGATTAACACCCCATTTAAGGTGAGGGTACAAAACTACAGTCAAAACCCTTCTTCCAAGTCACCCAATAATCCATGGCCAAAGTGCCCAAGGAAAAACAAGCATAAGCACTCGATTGCACAAAGAAAATCATACTTAGGATTGGATTTCCCACCTTCAAACATATGCTCTCGACAGATGGGCGAAGAGACATACGACTAGCTCAGAAAGCAGAGATCAAATGGCACAATACTTCAACTACACTGGTGGCTATCAGGGGTTGTTGGTTGTTGGTCGAAGACAAAACTAGGAGAAAATTTCTCCTATGGGGTCACCCAATTTGGTGGGTAACAATTCCTTCCCAAAAAAAAAAATGATCCTTTGATATGTTTTAAGAAACCCTAAATATCCTACCATCAAAGAGTCATGAGACTCCATTAATATTTGTTGCTTCAACTTTGATTGAAGGCATAAAAGTATTCTGCCCTTGTACGAAAGCATATCTCCTTTCCACTCCCAATGTTCCATAGAGTTCGTCTATATATTGTATTCTCTATCTAGTATTTTTGTCATTTTTCCATTCATGGCAAGCTTCTTCGAACCACACAAAAATACAAAATGTAATAAAATATAAACTTGAGGCTTTTTCTAATCTAGAAAGAGAACTTGCTACTACATTGTCCTTCCTATTTTGTAGATTATTTAAAAGTTCAACCCTTACATTTTTGCTACCAATTTTTGTTGTTCTTTTGATGATAATCTTTGCTCCAAATAGTACTTTAAGCTATCATGGTCTACCTTGACTTTAAAGTGCCTCTCAATGAGATACTAACATCATTATTTCATTGCAGGTAAAGCTGCTTCCATTTCCTTATCATAGGTAGATTTCACCAAATCTTTTCCCTTGAATTGTTTATTTTCATAAGCCAATGTTCTCCTTTCTACTGTCAACACTACTCCAATTCCTTGTCCTCATGCATCACATTCTACTATGAATGTTTTACCAAAATCAGGCATTGCCAATACTAGTGTAGAAGACATGGTATCCTTTAAGAGCGAGAATGCTAAAGTAGCCTTATCATTCTATACCTATGTTGCACAAGTTTCCGGTACGTGGGTACTTCAGGTACGTGGGAACGAGTATCCGATACGGCTAGAAGCTTGCCCAAATTTACAGGAAACGTCAAAGTTGGGAGCGGCAATAATATAATATATTAAAAAATCAAATTTAATATATATGATTTTTTTTAAATAGTGTAAAGGTTAAAGTTTTAACTTTTAATGTACCTACCAAATTGAAATTTTAAATGATTCATCATTCAAGCCTCAGGAGACAACCACATAAAGTTAAAACCAAAACTGAAAGTCACCAAAATCATATTGATGTTCGTACTAGAAAAAGACATAAAAAGGCCAAAGCCTAAAGTAGTACATAATTCAAAATGCCAAATAGACAAAATATAGCAACAAAAATGCAAAGCTTATGATCAAATAGTACGATCTTCAGCATCAAGGAGATCCATATAAGTTTGAGCCTCACTAGGTACTGGATCAATGTCATCATCATCATCATCAGATGCAACAATGTCATCCAAAGGTATGCCAACCAATCCTGCATTTGGTAAAGGATTGTCATCATCATCGTCAATTTGGGTAGCATCTTCAACATTCACAGCCCATCGTGCAGTAGGTCCTTCTAAATATTCGGGTTGCTTCCTTGAACAAAGTCGAAGGCTACTATGCACATAAACAAGCTTCTCTGCTCTCTTAGAGGTAAGTCTATTCCTCTTAACAGAGTGTATGAAACTATAAGTTGACCAATTCCTTTCAGCAGCTGAGGAACTAGCAACCTGAGATAGCAAACGTGAAGCAAGATTTCGGAGCTCTGGAACCTGACCCCCATACATTCTCCACCATCCAAGGGGTTTCTTCTGAGCATAATGCTTGATGTCCTTCTTTGCATCTTGGCTAATTGCAGGAGGACTTAATGTACCAAAATCAATAAATTGCTCTCGTATCACACTTGCTTCATCACAAGTATACATCTTAGTTATAGCATCAAGAAACCCTTGCTTTACCTCTTCATCATCAATAGGAAGAATTATGTTTGGTCTTTCCATATACCACTTTGGATTAAAGGCATATGCAGCCATGTGAAGGGAGGTATTGAGTTTAAGCCATCTTTTCTCTACAAACTTGTGGATTTCATGGAAAAACTCCAAAGAAGGGTTTCTTTGACGAATGATGTGTTTTACCTTTCCCACCATGGTATCAATACATTCATATATTTCTCCAAGAGAAGGAGAATCTGAATCAGCATACCTGATCAACTCTACAATTGGAGCCGTGAAAGAGACAACATATCTACAATCAGCCCACCAATCATCATTAAGAAGCATTTCTCTTATCTTCTTCGCTTGAGGTGACTTAGACTCATTCCATGCATTCCATTCTGAAGAAACAACAGTGGCTTGTAAAGATGCACAAACCTCAACCATACGGTCAAGAAGAATAAAATATGTGGCATATCTGGTTTCTGCAGGTTTTAAAAAATGCTTCTTTGAATACATCCTGTAAATTGCCAAGGAAGCATGGTGGTTGCAGATGAACATTTGTGCCTCCCTTGCATCTGAAATGATTTTTGCAATCCACTGTATTTTACCAATGTCTTTTAAGAGATTATTAAGGGCATGTACACAACATGGAGTCCAAAAGATATGCCTATATTGACTTTGGATCATCAATCCCGCTGCTCTACAAACAGGTGCTGCATCTGTGATGACATGTACCACATTTGAAGGACCAACCTCATCAATTGCATCCTTCAACATTTCAAACATGAAAGTAGCATCCTTAGTTTTTCCACTACAATCAATTGCTTTTAAAAAATAAGGCCCTTGTGGTTATGTAACAATAACATTCAACAAAGGTCTTTGTTGAATATCTGTCCAAACATCCATGACAATTGAACAACCTGAATGAACCCAAGATTGTTTGAGATCCTCCATAACTCCATTCATTCTTGTCACCCCTCTATCTAATAATGAAGTCCTCATTTTGTTGTACCCTGGAGGTGCATATCCTGTCCCTGCAGCTATGATTTTTTTCACCATATCTTTATAGTATGGTGAACGAGTAGCATTAAACGAAATTCCATTCGCCATAAAAAAGTCTACTATAGCATCATCTGCTTCATCCCTGTGCAATACATTGTACATTTTTTGAATGGATTCATTTACACTATTCTTCTTAGAGCTAGAACTCCCTTGATTAGTCTCAATTTGGATATTACTTTGTTCATTCATACATTGAGATGAATCTTCATGTCTACTTCTCTTATTATTAGGAGATACAGTGCTGCTATCACATTCATAGTTTCCATTTGCCTTCATGTGAAGCTTACTCATCTCCATTCTTTGGTCAAGGCTACATGTACAAGCCTTCACTCCTAACCCAGGTATGCCCAAAAGATGATGCCATACTCTTGTATAGCTACCCTTAAAAACATGGCCACACAAAGAGCATAGCCATTCCTCACAGCCCCCACTATTTTTTGTCTTGTTTTGTGTTATTTTCGCCACGAAACTTATTAAGGGCTTCTTGGAAATGTTACTTGATTGCTTGTGGGTACCTATTGTTCCCTTTGCATTTTGTTGTTGAACTTGTGGATGTAGTGGGGGTCTCATTCTGTTGTTGTTGTTATCACATTCATTGCCCAACTCTCTATACATGGTATCAATACTGCAAATTTACATTAAAATACAAAAGAATATTAGAAGTGGAACAAAAAAAATATTTTACAATGTACATATATCATTAATAAAAACTCTGAATACTAGTCTTTAATTTTCGTATTCTCATAAACAAATAAACTAGTCAATGATCAGATTCAAATTAGTAAATTGAAATTCTAAATCATTATATTAAAAATTCAAATTAGTAAACATACTAAAAATTTTAAGTACAAATTCTCAAATTTAAAATCTAATTTGGATAATTTAATGTGTGATTGATATACATATAGGGAGTGCATTGATTTCTCTAATTAAGTCATGATACTAAACTTTCTTATCAACATCTCAAACCATGAACATAAATGAGCCATAAATGTGTCTGGTAAGATATGTGAATCCATAGCAATTATGCCAATTTAGATTAAGGAACCAATTATGTTTTACAATGATAAAAAACTACTAGGAGAGAAGAAAGAAATATGCACCAAACTTGTGTGGAAAGAAGCAATCTTAGCATCAAATATACTACTTTTTATCTTCAATAATTTTGAATATATCATGATTACTTTCAAATTTAAATTTATGCCTTAAGAAGTTTCCTTTGCAACATTTAGTGCAATTGCTAGTTAATATATTTAAGATTAACATAATAACGTGAAATCATTTAGTACAATTGCTAGTTAATATATTTAAGATTAACATAATAAAGTGAAATATGAAATAATTAAGTGAAATGATTTAAAATTATTACACTTGAAATACCATGCAATAATAGTGTTATCAATTACTTATAAGTCGCGAAAATAATCATTCCTTGATTTTAGACGTAAATAAACCCCCGAAAAGTTGAAAACATTTGAATCTGACAATAAAAACAAAAAGACTTCGTCCGGGTTACAAAGAAATCCTTACAACTATAATTCCAAAATGAATATGAGAGGTTTTCTAGCAATCCTTATAAACAAAGTTCCAAAATGAATCTAAGCTCTATAGGCCAATTTATATACTGACAAAATTAAGTAGAAATCCGAACCAGCTTACCAAATCAAAATTGAAATCAATGAGAAAAATCATTAAATGTTATATTTAATTAATATATTTCATTTATTGATATTTATTATTTAAGATTAACATAATAGGGTGAAATTTGAACGTCTAAGAAGATTACATTATCTTACTTTTGTTGTTATATCTATGGACGTGTTTATTTTGGAATTGAACGTATCAATAGTGCACAGTACGATTTAACCTCCATTGAATAAAATATTTTCACAGATAGGCGTGTATTTTTTAATAGGCCGGTTTGCAAAATGCCCCTCTACGGTGGGTGCCACTCATCATAGGCGGGAAACAGTGGTAATCGATTTAATGTTTGCGAATAATTACAAATAAACAGAATATCCATATTTGCACTTTGACCTGCACCAAACAAGCATAATCCTTTTACACGCTCAGATGATACATCAATTTTTAGTGCGCATGCTTGTAAAAATACAGCATTTCTGTTCAATGTTCATTGAATCTGAGCACTGTATGCTCATAAAAATACGCAGCATTTAAATTTTTAATTTTATCTTCATTGCATCAGATATTAAATCTAAACACTAACGCTATCCCTTCTGAAGATGCATAAAGAAAATCAGACGAGACAAATTGTCATAGGAGACGAGACAAATTGCCATTGCAAATCCTACCTCCCCATTCAGAAATAGATGTGTGCATTATATGGTATAAGTTATAACCAAGCTGAGTTTGAATAATAGAAACAAGCATTATCTAATTATTAAACCGGAATTTAACACTATAATATAAAGGGATATAACTTTGTTAGCCACGAAGATACCGTAGAGCAAGTGAAACAAAGTTAGCCACGAAGAAAAATAGAAAATGTATTACTGTATTACACTTAGTCTATACCTGAACACTGCAGTGAACTTGGACGCCGCGCGACAGAGGTAGCAAGGCACGCGATGGAAGGCACGCAGGCTGCAGACAGAGGTAGGAAGGCACGCAGGCTGCAGCTACCAGCAACGCTCACTACTCACAGAGTCCAACACTCACTGCTCACTGCAGAATGGATGAATTGAGCGTTGAGGAGGCAGATATTTATAGAAATTCAGCAGATAAATTCAGCGTTTGCCGCCAGTTATGTTTTCCGCCAAAATTTTCCCGGGCTTTCGGGTACGTGTGGATCGGAGCTCCCACAGGCTCCCGATCCAGGTTTCCACCTAAAACTAGTTCCAGAAACGGCGTCTAGCCGCTCCTCGATGGATCGGAGCTCCCACAGGCTCCCGATCCAGGTTTCCACCTAAAACTAGTTCCGGAAACGGCGTCATTTAATGAATGAAGCTCCCGAAAAGCTCCGCCGTTCCCGAGAAAGCTCCTGCCCAATTTGGAGCGTTTCGTACCAGCTCCAAAGCTCCTAGGAGCGGCGGAGCTCGGGGTACTTGCCCTCCAACGACAGGGAGCGGTACCCGTGCAACGTTGTTCTATACAATTGAAAAGACATGAGTGTGCCTGCAATGTATGCATAATTCTCCACAAATTTTTGATAATATCCTTAAGTCCCAAATATCCTTTATGACTCATGATGTGCTAAGAAATAGAACACTTCGTAAAATCTTGGATCTTTTGAGAGTCCACACTAACTCCTTCCTTTCAATTTCAAATAATATGACCGAAATACTCTATTTCTTGTTTCCCACAAGCACATTTGGATCTTTTTACAATGTTCTCAAAAAAATATAGAGCTTTATCCAAATGTTTAATGTGGTCTTCCCTTTATTTGCTATAAATAAGTGTATCATCAAAGAAAACCAACACAAATTTTCTAACTTGGGTCAAAAAAATTTACTCATGGGAAAAGTAGAAGCAACATAAGTCAACCCAAAAGACATGACCAAGAACTCATAGTGTTTTTCATGTGTTCTACAAGTTGTTTTCTAGAATGTCTTCTTTTTTTTATATGATTTGGAAGTATTCTTATTCAAAAACAAGCTTTGTAAAATAAGCCACTCCATGCAGCTCATCTAATAGCTAATCAATATTTTGTCTAGAGAATTTATCCCTAATGATGATTGTGTTTAGATCCCTATAATCAAGACACATCCCCCAAGAATTATCTTTCTTCTCACCATCTCTATTAGAGCTGATAATGAACTACTAGGTTGAATAATAATACCTAAATCCAACATGTCTTGTACCATTTTCTCAATCTCTCCCTTTTGTTGATGAGCATATCTATAAGGCCTTTCATTAGGAGAGTACTTCCAAGTATTAGTTTGATTTAATGTTCATGATCTCTAGATGGAGGTAAACCTTTAGGAATATCATACTTCATGAGCGAAAATTCCCATACATTAATCATGTGAATAAAAGATAAATATAATCATGCAAATAGCACTTACAAGTATAGAGAGTATATCCAACCATCAAATAGAGACAAAATTTAAGCTCCAAGACCAGGAAAAGATTTCCAAATATCAAAATGCATCAATGATTCTCCAATTCGTCCTCCAAAAGCTATAGTGAAATTCTCCAGAGAAAGAGATACAAATCCAAGTGATGATAATCAAATGAAATGATCATCACATCAATATATATGATCCTCTAAGGGTTCAATTTGCCTAATTAGGCTTACTAATGCCCCTAATAATAAAATAATGTACAAAATAACAACTTTTGGTGACAAGCCCACCAAGATAGCTCCATGACATGAAAATAAGTCCCTCAAGAGGGAAAAAATGATAGATACAATAGGTCTATGGGCCATTGAAAGGCCTAGTAGAGTCCAATATGTGCCAAGATGAGTGAATGGGCTCCAAACATAGTGATAAAGGGGGTGGCCCCTTGGTCTCCAAGAAAATGATCTGTGGTGCAGGTTGTGGGGGCACAAAAACATCCTCATGGGGTTCCAAATGGATCGAGCAAGCCTATATCCCATCTATAAGGGTTGGAGCAATGATGCAAGCCCTCCCTTTGTCTCCTATGGTGAGACACAACCCCATCTAGGCTCTGGAACAACTGCCAAGTGTGTGGTGCAAGTGTGTAGCCAACTGGGCAAGGTGGTCCAAGTGCATCATCATCGTAAAATAAATGGAACACGAGCAATCAATGAGTGGAACTCAAGGATACCATGATGTGGCTATCTGCTCTCTGTAAAGGTGGAGGCCCATGACTCTCAACGTTCATGCTACAAATGCCAATATGACCCTCTGGAGAGCTTGGACCCTATATAGGGAGACCAAACCCCAAGATGAAGATCCACCTGCAATCCTGTATAGATCTGATGTGTCTCCTCACCTCCCAATACAACAAATCATCAGTGTAATTGAGTAAAAGAGCTTACTAAACATGGAACAAAGTGGACACTTCATAGTGGCATGCCCTTCCATTATGAGCTTTAGAAAGTACAAGTGTCTCCAAGTTTAAGAAGGAGGTTAATCAAGGACCCTATTAGGTGCTTTCAACCTCTAAGGAAGTGATAGGTCCATGGTACATCCCTCAAGTGGCAGGTGTAATGTGACATGATGATGGAACGGAATGGGGGCATTAGGGGAATGCTCCAAGACACATGCCACAGTAAAAGGGTAGCTATGATAAGGGAAACCCACACTTGGGTATATAGATGTAAGAGGGAGCAATTGTGGTACATGAGTTACCCCAATCTTTGTTTTCCCACCCTTCTTCATATGCATTTTTCCTTTTATTGATTTTTTCCTTTAAAACTGCTCAGGGCTCCAAGGAATGAGAGCATTATGTGTAAGATATAGTAGTGAATACCCCCTTTAAGTCAGGCAATTCATCACACACCAGGGGTTGGGACAATCATGGGTTCCTTAATGATGTAGGGGGGCCAATATAAGGGGCCTAGGAACCAGGGTGATGGCCATAATGATAGGGGGTAGAGCTCATGTTGGCTTTTTCCCACGTGCTAAATTTGTATGTCTTTTGCATTTTGTAGTACATCTCATGTTGAGAGTGGCCAAATTATGCTTTTATCTTTCTTTTTAGTTGTGTCAACCTCTGAGGTATCATTCCAGGCCCGGCCCAAAGTGTGGACAAGCAAAGGGGGAGGCTAACTCCTTGTGAACCCAATGGAAAAATGTGGACCCAGATGGGAAATATGTGGAAAGCGGTTATAATGAGCGAAGTGGAGTGATATAAGTGATGTCGGGAAGCGGGACCATGCAGCCAAAATCGAGATTTCCCATATAGTGCCCCTCCTAAAGCTAGTAGCCAATAAAGGAGATCCCACGAGACTAGGATACAAGGTTAAACACCAAGTTGGACGAGGGGACAAGAGTACAAACCAAGTCCATTCTTTCCGCTGAATCCCCCCACTAATCCATGCCCAAAAGTGTCCATGATAAGTAAGCAAAGATACCTAACTACATAATGAAAGTCATACCTTCGAGGTTAGATGGCCCACCTTCAAACATTCGATCATAACAGATGGACAAGGGAGCATAATGGTTGGCTCAGGTGGTGGAGATAGTGGCACATCGAGCTATCTAGTGGCCGCAAGGGGCAATTAGATGTCGGCTGAGGACCATCTAGGAGAAAAAATTCTCCTATGGGTGCCACCCACAGGTGGTGGGTAACATTTGGCTCTAACTAGGAAATGATCTCTCAGTAGAGTCCATGAACGTACTTGAATGGGGAGGTCATGAGAACACTAGCAATCTCTTGGGACCGCAAACCTGTTACCTGCACATCAAAGGCCAAGCACATGGGGTAGCATGTTTTTGCGGCGTCTCATGATCACACATGCTTGTATTAAGCCATAAAATCAACAAGAAATAAAATTTATTCTAAATGCAATTCTAATCTAAGTGAAGCTAATCTAGCATGGTAAAAGAATATGATGTGAGTTCTAATGTGAAAATAAATATGCAATGCATCCTACGCTAACATGCATATTATCTCAGACAAATACAAAGTGTAATGATAGAGTCAATGCAACCAACATATCATTAGATCAATACAAGCATGCCTACCTATATGATTACTCATGTAGTAGATCCAAAAGCCAACATAAACACAATCATCTGGAGGATGGAGCCGGTAGGAGGCGGGAACATACGATATCCATATGATGTAGAAAGGAGTCCTAGATGAGGGAAAATAAGTCAATCTAGAAGTACGGAGCCTTTCTTCTAAGCACATGATGGAAGAATGAATTATCAAACTCAAGAATTCCCTATCACAATCATTGTTCATAATGTTATGCTTCATGGATGCCACAAATTCATGATGAGAAGAGAAAGCGAACTGAGGAGATGGAGGGGCACAACAAACAGGTTTCTTGATATGATGGTCATGTTGGATAGGGGCAACGATTGTGTGCTCATAATCTTGTGGGTATGCCTGGGAAGGGGGAATACATCTAATGAGTGGTTCTTCCTCAACATCATTCTAAGGAGGAGAAAAGGGTTCATCAATGTAAGTGATGGTAAGAAAAAAAGCGAGGAAAGGGCTAATGGATACTGTAGCCATGCTTTCGAGATCTTGGAGAAGGCAAGGGAAAGCAAGGCTCTTGTCAGTGTCATCATAAGTATCATAAATGGGGTCAGTTACTTCCGACAAGCCTTCTTTATGAATGGGAAAACAATGATCATCCCTCTCAAGGGTGTGAATAGGCATATCATTATGAGTATTGTCCTGAAGAAAGGGACAATCAATTTCAACCTCGTTGTCAGTATCATAAATAGGGCCATTGCTAAAACAATGACTTCCAACTTCCCAGTTTTCCTCATTGATGCATAGGAAATCAGAAATGTCAACGCTCACAGAGGGCTACAATATCCAAATCTCGTAGATTTCCATTAAGCACCTCTTCTTGCACGAAAGACCTCACTTCATCATTTTCATTGTTGTGAACATTAATGGGATCTTCACACATACCATGCTCAAACCCAATTCCCAAATCCGCAGTCCAAGGATCTTCCATGGATTCATTGTTTGCTTGATCGTCATGATTTCCCTAAAAATCATCCTCACTCCTAGGCAACGAAGACGACTCCTCTTTCTTTTCTTGAAGAATACTATCAAGAGTCTCCACCACATGAGTTTGTTAACATAATTCTAGGAAGAGATCATTTGAGGGACTTTTGCTATATTCACACTTCCAAACATATAGCTTCTCTGCTTGCTCATATAAACAGGAAAAAACATCCTTGGTGCTACATTTGATCATAAGTTGCTGTGAAAATTCTACTGCAGTGTATTCGTTTATTTCTCCTACTTGATTTAAATTAATACAAGTTATTTTCGAAAATTAGATTCAGAAAATACCGAAATAAACACAACTACAGCCTACACATGCAGATCATTTACTGAATAATACGCTCATGCAACAAAGTGACACATGGATTTTTGGACATAAGTCCCCGGAAAAACCCAAAGTGGGAAAACTGGTGCAGCAGATATGAGGGTTTATTATTAAGTAGTTCTGAGTACAGTAAATATGGGTTCCAGATCTGGAAAACCCAACAGAGAATAAAAGAAATCAAATATGCAGCTAACCTGAAGTTCTAGTGCCAAATATCTGACTGATTCACACCCTCAAACGGGATTTACAGAACTCAACTTGGATCTGACCCTAGAAACCCTCAGCGATGCCCCTGAAGCACCAGCGTCAACCCTGCTAGCCTCGGAATGCCACTGCGCTACCTAGAGAGGGACTGCGTAACCCTTGGAAGGGTGATGCAGGCCTTACGTTGGCCTAGAAGCCCTCCCGCGTAAATCTGAAACCCTCTGGAGCCTCTGCGTTGTCCTTATTGCTGCTCCTCTGCCTCTTACTAACTCTTGGCCCTGGAATCAAATCATTCCCTTGGCCAATACTTCCTTTGCTGCAGGAAATTCCTCCGGAAATTCTTAGCAAACCCGCCCAAGAATTCCAGATCTATTCCTCAGCTCTGCAACTATGTGTGTCCTCCAACTGACCCTTAAGCCTTTCTCTTATACTTTTCGTTGAACCCTTCAATGGCCAAGATTAAATCATTCATCAACGGCTGAAATTAAAAGACTAATTGATCCATGTGACTTAAGACAATTTCAATTATTTTATTTTCCTAAGTTTAGACTTAAGAAATCCATTAAAATAATTAATTATTTGAATAACTTGAACACCAACTAAAATCCATCAAATCCCTTTCTGGGTTTTGGAGATCAAGTGTGTCCTAGCCCCTCCACAAAATTCCAGGGCTAGAGCACATCCGATGCTACACCAACTATACAAAATCTCAACACTTCGTCTTAGCACAGAGTGTGCTCTAGGGAAGTGTACTCTAGCAATGCATCCACACCATGCACTACAAGATCTTGAAGTTGGATTTGTGCTGCTGATGCTTGGCCCGCTACCCGCCATCCATTGCACTGCTGCTCTCTGTACTACTGCCCATGCCACTGCCACTGAGCTTGCCACATATATACTGCAACTCCCTCTCAAATTGTTGCATCACGCTGCCCATAGCACTGCCACTGATAACTGCTGCACTGCAACTCAGTTGCCGAGAAGTAAGCAATTGAAAGACTTTTGCCCAACTGTTTGACAAATAAGTCAAGTTGCCCTCCACCATTGAAGCTCCCTAGATGTTGATTCACGTTGTCCTCCTAGAGACATTGTCATGCTACAACACTGCACTATGTGAGCACAGCTTCTCTGTGCTATTGAAGTTCCATCAACCCCTCTGCGTTGTTGCCTCCACGCTGCTTCTACCTATGCATTACGTTGCTCCCTCTTCAGCTCTTCAGCTCCCTCTTCCGCTTCAATGTGGCCTTCTGCGACCATCTCCTAACTCATCTCGCTACCGTCTTAAGGCTCCCGTAGCTCGTATGTGATTCAAGCGTAGGGTTGACCCAAGGATCCCGCCAGTGTCTGTAGATGCTCTACAGATCCATGTCGCCCCACCTCTTCTCTCGAGGCACATGAGCACTCATGGTTGCATCATCATCAGAGCCATCATCCTTTGTTGTCACAGCCTTGGAATCAGAAGAGCCTTTGTCCTTCTTCTTAGGACAACTGTTGGCAAAATGTCCAAGATCACCACAGTTAAAGCATCTGACCTTGGAAAGGTCATTCTTCTTCTTCCCTTGTTGTTTCTTTTCCCTTGAAGCAAGGCCTGCATCCTCCTCTTCCTTGAATTTGGCCTTTCCGCTTCCTCCATTGATATTCTGTCGCTTGCTGACCCTCCTAATCTCCTCTTGGCGGAGGATAGCTCACATGTCAACCCAAGATGGTAACGCTACCCTTCCCAGAATGCTCTGGACAATCGTTTCCCAATCTTCTGAGACTGCATTCAGAGCAGTCCTCACTAAGAGCCCCTCATCCGGAGTAGCACCAATGCCAACCAGTTGATCTCGGAGGGCTTGAAGTCTGAAGAGGAATGGATCTATCTCTTCACCCTTCATCATTTGGAACAACCACATCTGGTTCTCTAGAAGCATCCTTCTTTGGACGGAGCCTCCTTGGTACATCATGTCCAAGGCTACCCACATGTCATTTGTTATAGTCTTACCAACAATATGAGGAATCACGTGGTCCTTAACACCGTCTATGATCAAACGCTTCATCCGTGCTTGATTTTCTTCATACTTCTTGAGAGGATATGCATCATTTGGTACAACAAGAACCTTCTCTGCATGCTCTTTGAGACCATACTCATCCAGAACTGAGAGGACTCTGGCCCTCTAGATAACATAGTTGGACATGCCGTCTAATCTATCTTGATCCCTCAGTCCATATCGAGCCATCCGCCATCTTTGCTCAGATCTGACAAAAACAGTACTTCTCCCTCTGGATTTGGGTTTCTTGGTGACTAGAAACCTTGTAGTAGCTTCTTCTGCTGAAGACAGATTTCCCTCCTGGAAATCTTCCACCAAAACTCAAACGGACAGCACTCTCCGATCCTCCTGATCGAATCTCAAATCTATTGGGCTCAGATCTGCTGAGTAATTGTCTTCCTTCCGCCTTTGTTGCCTTAGCTAGGCACAATTCTACACCTGTAGAATCTCCACCCCACCTACACTGCTGAAGATCTAAAGCACTACTTTCAGATCTTGGCAAAAATTCTTCTGCAACTAGAGAAATGACTGGACTGCGTCACACTGACTGGCCCAGCACTGCTCAGAAGTGGACAGCGTAACCCCAGACTGGGTGACGCAGTCCTTACGCTGCCCTGGGAAGGGCCTGAGTAAGCCTGAAGGCCTTCTACAGCTACAACGTTGTCCTCTTCTAGATGTGTTCTCCTGCTGTCAAGATGCCCTTTCCAGATCTGTTGCTTCTTCTTCCACCTTGTAGAAAAATATTTCTTCAGTTGATTATTGGAGATTCAGCTTGATCTGTTATCGCTCTGATACAAAGTGAAAATTCTACTGGAGTGTATTGGTTTATTTCTCCTACTTGATTTAAATTAATACAAGTTATTTTCGGAAATTAGATTCAGAAAATACTGAAATAAACACAACTACAACCTACACATGCAGATCATTTACTGAATAATATTCTCATGCAACAAAGTGACACATGGATTTTTGGACATAAGTCCCCGAAAAAACCCAAAGCGCGAAAACCAGTGCAACAGATATGAGGGTTTATTATTGAGTAGTTCTGAGTACAGTAAATCTGGGTTCCAAGTCTGGAAAACCTGACAGAGAATAAAAGAAATTAAATCTGCAGCTAACCTGAAATTCTAGTGCCAAATATCTGACTGATTCACACCCTCAAACGGGATTTACAGAACTCAGCCTGGATCTGACCCTAGAAACCCTCAGCGCTACCCCTGAAGCCCCAGCGTCAGCCTTGCTAGCCTCAGAATGCCACTACATTGCCCAGAGAGGGACTGCATAACACCTGGAAGGGTGATGCAGGCCTTACGCTAGCTTAGAAGCCCTCCTGCGTAAATTTGAAACCCTTTGGAGCCTCTGCATTGTCCTGCGTAGCACCTACGTAGCGGTTGCGCAGCACCTACATAGCTCCTGCTCTGCTTCTCTGTGTTGTCCTTGTTGCTGCTCCTCCACCTCTTACTGACTCTTGGCCCTGGAATCAGATCATTCCCTTGGCCAATACTACCTCTCGCTGCAGGAAATTCCTTCGAAAATTCTTATTAAACCCGCCCTAGAATTCCAGATCTATTCCTCAACTCTGCAACTGTGTGTCCTTCAACTGACCCTCAAGCCTTTCTCTTACACTTTTCGTTGAACCCTTCAACGGCCGAGATTAAATCATTCATCAACAACCGAGATTAAAAGACTGCTTGATCCATGTGACTTAAAGCAATTTCAGCACATGTGTTAATTAATTCACTTTAATTATTTTATTTTCTTAAGTTTAGACTTAGGAAATCCATTAAAATAATTAATTATTTGAATAACTTGAACACCAACAAAAATTTCTCAAATCCCTTACTAGGTTTTGGAGATCAAGTGTGTCCTAGCCCCTCCACAAAATTTCAGGGCTAGAGCACACCCAATGCCACACCAACTATACAAAATCTCAACAGTTGCTTGCAAGATTCTTCAAATTCCACCATTCTTTCTTGCAGCAACTGAAGGCTTTCAGGATCAAGATCCCCTTCTTCGGAGGAGGAGGAGATGCTTTCAAGTTTATCATCGTTAATTTCCAAATTTGCAATTGACAACTCCTATGTATCTTCCTCACTCTCTTGGTCGTCTAGGTCATCCAAATCCTCATCTGGTAATGAGCCATATTCTTCTTTAATTGCATGACACAAGGAGTTGAATGCCCCAGTGTAATAGATGAGCTCACTGAAGAGATAATCGAAAGGAATTTCTTCATATTCATGTTGTACACTATAGACGTCAAGTTTGTTTTTATTATAGAAGTTGAGCAAGAAGTCCTCATCCTTATGTTCAACTACATGCTCACAAAACTCATTCCACTCATCCAATCTTTCTCACAACCTAGAAAGGCTCTCGAGGTCATGTATAAGTTCATTCCCATAATCATCCATTCTTCACGATCATGCATATAATACCAAAGTGGAGTCACCAGTGTGAATTGAAATGCCTTGATAGATGCTTGCTTCACCTTACAAGCATTAAATTTGAAATTCAAGGAAGAACTAGGGCTTCATTCTTCCAATGGAATCTCCAAAATGATATATCAATGATGTCGTAAGGGAACAAGACACGTCTCGTGTCCCCGACAACAGCGCCAAAAATGTTACCACTCAATCTAGCAGGGTAATAGGAGGTGTTCCTAGAGAGAAACTACTAGGTCAAATGGCAACAATGGAGCAATGGCCCACTGTCACCTTAGCTAAAGCTCCCTACTCTTTAGGGTCTTTCACCGATGGGAGGAGTCTCGGTATAAGGGAGATCTGTTAGGAAAAATACTGAGAGGGGGGGTGAATCAGTATTTATTGCATATTCAAAACTTTTTACTTTTTCACTCTCTAAAACCCATACGCTACTTTCCTTTAGTAAACTCGCGTATACACGCGGATATCCTTCATACAACTCGCGTATTAGCAGAGATCTAAACATGCAAATATTTATTAACTTAGTTCTTTGCACTATTCATTCATCTGATGTTATGTTAACAGTAAACATGTGTAGTGACAACAGAATAAACCATCACACAAAGCATCACACATGAACACCAGGATTTTTAGGTGGAAACCCAAGACGGGAGAAAACCACCGCTGCAGTTGCTCAGCCTTCAATATTTTATTATAGAGAAAACATCTTACAACATATGTGCTGGTGCAGACTCCTACCATAATGCAGGCACCCACCTGCGCTCGTTTACCAGCCTCTCCTGGAAGGGAGCTCCAACCTCCTGACTCGTTTACCAGCCTATCCTGGAAGGGAGCTACGACTCCCCGATCTCGTTTACCCTCCACCCGAAGGGGAGCTACAACCTCCGATCGAAGGCTACAACCTCGCGCCAACTCTATGGACCACGTTTCATCAATTTTCACACCGGGCCCACTCCATACTTTTGCCACTAACCATGAAACAGATACATATAACTCAATCGACAGATATCGTTAGTAACCAGAATTGCAAAGAGACGTACATTTCTTACTACGTACTTCAAAGAAATCCCAGTTTGCATACGCGTCTCATCGATGTCGCGTATATACGCGCTCCGTCCACAAACTGGCCGTATACCTCTCGTATATTACGTAGTTCATTTCATTGCGATACATCACTTCTTTCTTCGCCGGGACACAGATATACGCTTTCCTCTCACATGAACTAGCGTATAGATCTTCAACCATTATAGAGCAAAGATACTTCTTCGTATCGATATTCAGTCGTATTTACCCTTTTATCGTTAGCCGATGCTCGCCTCATCACATATCTAAGCCTTCCATAATCAGATCTAGCAAATACAAGAGCAATTCAGATCTAGATCCCCTTCTTCATCATTGGTGCTTCATACATTCAGATTTATCATTCAAGTGTAACCCTTTCCATTCAGATATACTTCAGAGAGAAGTATTCATTCAAGCTCAGACATCTTGCACCCACTCTCATGATTTGCACAATGAATTTCTTCTCTTTATATAGGTTTACCCTTTTTCAATACCATGAGCCAAAACCACATTACATCCGATGGTATTCCTGGACGGGGTTGTTTAGACGAATCATAACCCAATACAATGGGTCAATACCATGGTGGTTACCCCTGGTTTTGCACTTTTTGAGCGCTTTTCCCCATACACGACTTGGCACGTTCTTTCCCGCGTGCATACGTGACTTCCCTTAGGCAGATCCGCGTATTCCTTGAAACATACTCTTTTCATCATAGATTTAGTACATGCTAAGTTCCTTTCTTCACTGCCTTCTGTACATACTGTAGATACATCATATTTATCTCATCAAGAACATATTCTATCAAGCATAACTTCATCAAGAAGTTGTCATCATCTTCATCAAATGGGTTGCCATTTAAGGACAACACTCAGCACCATATTGCTAACAAAGATCATATCACATCAGATTTACATCATTTACCAAGTTCATCAGGTCAAGACTATCTTCATCAGGTGGATTGCCATCAAGGACAACACATTTCAACAGTCGTATGGCTTCATGTTCATTTAGTGGGTTGCCATCAAGGACAACACTCTGCATCATATTTCCAACAATCTCCCCCTTTGGACTTGATGGCAACCACGATGGTGTTTGGTTACCACAACAGATAGGTACATTAAGAATACAATGACACCATGTCACATTCTCCATTTTTGACACCATTCTTTCTCTTCATTCAAACACCATGTCACTCTCCCCCTTTGACATCAAGGGCAAAGGGTGGATCAAAACCAACATACTCTCCCCCTTTTCTCCGCATGTGGAAGAAGCGTTTTGCAGATCTGATATATACTGAAGTGACCAAGCTCCCCCTGAGTTCATGCTGAATCTTCAAACATATTTTCCAATGAAGTACATGACTCTATGAAATTCCTATCACCAATGACTCATACTTACATCAAAGATCCATCCAAGTGGATTTACATATGAGACACAACTACCCAACCAAGTGGGTTTACAAATTTGACTCAGCTACCCAACCAAGTGGGTTTACAAAATTTGACTCAGCTACCCAACCAAGTGGGTTTACAAATTTATCAAGTCCTTACATGACTGAATATTACAATTTTACATCATGGATCTCTACATGACCTTTTCATCAAACTACAAATATAACTTTAAGACCAGCACCAGAAAGTCCTCAAGAAAGAGAACATATTTCAGAACTAACATAATGCTAACAATACATTATACTCAGCAACGCTAATGCTTCCCCTGAAACTGTGCATCCAAGCATCATTTCCATATGACTAAGGCTCCCCCTTAGTTTGTGCATCCTGAACACTTTCACCAACAAATCATCAAGGCATCTTTATCAAAACATTAGAAATAGAATTATGAGAACTGGAACACCACCAGAGATACCAAACTGTATCAGAGATACCAAACAGCACTGCAGCTATGCTGAAGAGAGCTGAATCCAAACAGAAAATTGTCAGCAATCAGACATACGCGGTTTTTTGTGCAGGAACGCGCGTATATACGCGACTGTGTTTCATGAAACCCGCGTATCCAATGCCATCTTCTATATTTTAACCAGATCTGATCCTCTTGTGAGAAAAATACAGTGTTCAGCTTCTTTCTGAGATATTTGAATGCTTCCCTGGAATACAGATAGATAGAACAATGTAGTTGTGTCTTCAAGCGTCATCCAACGGTTGTAGCATAAGCACATTAGTAACCAAGCCTTCAGATTCTTTGCAGCATCAATACAATCTTTCCAAGAGAGATTATCATACCAGCACAACATCTTCAAATATGTGTCAATCATCCATGTGGTCCAATATCACCATGATCTTTAAGATGAAGTAACATATGTAGGGAAAAGATCTCAACCATAGTAACAAACTCTGCATGATCTATACTTATTTCTGAACCAAACGACATCCAACTCATCCATGTGTGAGCACGAAAGATATTTATCAGTAACCAGGGCTTAAAATCTCATCATAATAAACCTTGTACCAAGTCATCATCATTTGAGCATGAATATCACAAAACCAAAGAATAAGCAGTCATATTGCCAACAATGTAATCATTAGTATTCAAACTACTGCTCCCCCTGAACCAGTGCTCCTACTTGTGAAACCTGAATACGTTCATCAGCAAGTCATCTGCGTGAATCTGCCCTTATCTCCGAATTATAAGACTTTTATCTCAACAATGAATACTCTTCATCAAAAGGCAAACAGGACTCATCCACAATCTTCAACATAAGAAACCATGTATCATATCATCATTATTTAGAACTGAGAAACTAAGCTGATATTGAGTCAATAATACAATTATTAACAGTCAGACTGATGCTCCCCCTGAACCTCTGCTCCAGATCTTCAACTATCATATAAATTCTCTTATCATCAATGCATACGCGACTGTGTCTGCTGGAACTCGCGTGTATACGCGACTTTTGTTAATAGAACCCGCGTATGGAAAGTGAAGCATAGAAATTTTTCACATTCCTTCATTTCCCCCTGAACTTGTACTTCCTGTACCTGTCTTCTTCATATCAGATGCTCTGTCAGAAATACATATAACCAGAATAATCAAATCAATCATGAGAGACATCATACATTGCTCCCCCTGTGACGATACATTACTAAATCTCATAATGTATCCCACATCATTCCCGCAGTCAATCAGAGAAGTAAGCTTCAGAAGCGGATGACTGCAGTAGGGTCAAAATTCCCTACGTTTCTGATCGGTCCTCCATCTTTTTCCAGATTTGTTTGAACTTTCTATTTGTGTGCTGGAAGTTATCCAATTTCTCATATCTGTTCAACCTACATTCTTTTTCTACATGTCCATACTTGTTACAAGAATAACATCTCATGTGTCCAAAGAAATAAGCATAAGAATCATAATGAGTATTTCTAATCTTCCTTCTTTTGCAATCAGCTGCTTTATGTCCATACTTGTTACATGAAAAACAATATCCCTTGAAGAAACCAGAGTACCTTTCTATGTAGGATCTGTTTGTTTGTGGCTGAAACAATCTGCTCCTGCAATTGGCTGCAACATGTCCATGATTATGACATTTAAAGCATTCAACATTATTGAATGATTTCCTTTGAGAATTCATGATTGTCGGTTGACCTTTTGTTTCTTTCAACACTTCAGATTTTGCATTGATGTCCTTTGATTCTTTAGCACCTCCTTGTGAACTAGGATCTCCTTTAACCGTTTCATGAAAACCGAGACCAAGTTTTATAGAGGGAGACCTTTGACTACTAAGAATATTGTCCAGAATCTTAGTACTATCTTGAAACCTCAAAAGTTTAACCTTTTCTTCTAATTTACTTTTGAGAATGTTTACCTCAACCTCCAAGGATTGACATTGCTTTGTCATTCTTTCTTCTTTCCTTCTTCCATCTTCTACTTGATCCTTCAGATTTAGAATCTCTTCTTTCAACCCATTTCCTTGTTCTTCAAAAGTTTGCAAGATTTCTTCATTCTTCTTCTTCGATGCTTCAAGATTTACTTTCAGAGATATGATTTCTTCTTCAAGTCCTGCATTCTTCTTACTTGTTTTATCCAGGTCTTCTTTGAGGGAAATAATTTCTGCTTCAAGTCCTTCCTTTTCAAATGATTGTAGAGGTTCCTCATTCTTCTTACTTGATGCTTCAAGTTTTGCTTGTAGAGAGATGATTCCAGCTTCAAGACCTTCATTCTTCCCTTTTGATTTTTCCAGATCCGTTTTTAGAGAAACGTTTTCTGCTTCAAGTCCTTCATTCTTCTTATTTGATTCTTCAAGATCTGCTTGCAGAGAGATGATTGCAGCTTCAAGTCCTTTACTTCGATTGTATACATCATCGAACATCCTTTTCAGTCTAAAGATCAAATTTTTGGAGGCAGATTCCTTCTCATTAAATATTCTTTGTTGATCTTTGATAACTTCTTTTAAATCCACAACATTACTTTCACTATCTACATCATTGCTTGCACAGATAAGATTACAAGGACCCCAATCACTATCAGATTCATCTTTGTCAAGTTCTGCTATACAGGTTTTCTGAGACATCTCCTTACTTTGAGTAGCCTTCTTCTTTTGCTTCTTTGCCATGAGCACTTGTAGAGCTTGGTCATAATCTTCTTCATCTTCACTTTCACTATCATAACCTTTGCATATACAGGTAAGTGAAATACAAGAGCAACGATCAATACCTGTTTCATCTCCTTCAATTTCTGCTATACTTGATTTCCGAGGCATCTTCTTTCCTTGAGTAACCTTCTTCTTTTGCTTCTTTCCCATTGCGACGGATCTCCTTCAAGCGATCAAGCTTTTGCGTAAGGACCTGCTCTGATACCAATTGTTGGGAAAAATACTGAGAGGGGGGGGTGAATCAGTATTTACTGCATATTCAAAACTTTTTACTTTTTCACTCTCTAAAACCCATACGCTACTTTCCTTTAGTAAACTCGTGTATACACGCGGATATCCTTCATACAACTCGCGTATTAGCAGAGATCTAAATATGCAGATATTTATTAACTTAGTTCTTTGCACTATTCATTCATCTGATGTTATGTTAACAGTAAACATGTGTAGTAACAACAGAATAAACCATCACACAAAGCATCACACATGAACACCGGGATTTTTAGGTGGAAACCCAAGACGGGAGAAAACCACCGCTGCAGTTGCTCAGCCTTCAATATTTTATTATAGAGAAAACATCTTACAACATATGTGCTGGTGCAGACTCCTACCAGCACGCAGGCACCCACCTGCGCTCGTTTACCAGCCTCTCCCGGAAGGGAGCTCCAACCCCCTGACTCGTTTACCAGCCTCTCCTGGAAGGGAGCTACGACCCCCCGATCTCGTTTACCAGCCTCACCTGGAAGGGAGCTACAACCCCCTGACTGAAGGCTACAACCCTCAGCACCACCTTGGACCACGTTTCATCAATTTTCACACCGGGAACCCTTCCATTCTTTTAAGCACAACCAACAGATACATATCAATACAGATCAGATAGCAGAAACACAGCAGAACAGATCAGATATTTCATACCCCTTGCTTCAGCAAACCCTAGTTTGCATACGCGCTTTTACTTCACTGATGTCGCGTATATACGCGCTTCCGTCCACACAAACCAGCGTATACCTCAGTGTATATTTTATTGCGCATACGCGCTTTCTCTTCTGCGAAGCCGCGTATATACGCGCTTCCTCTGCGGCGAAGTAGCGTATAGATCTTCAATCATTACAGAGCAGAGATACTTCTTCGTATCGTATATTCGCCGATTTACCTTTTATCGCAATGATGTTCGCCTCATCTCAGATCTAAGCCTTCCATAAACAGATCTAGAAGATACAAATACATTCCAGATCTAGATATTCCGCTTCATCATTTCTTCATAGGTGCATCATAGATTCAGATCTATTATCAAACCTTTACCCTTTCCATGCAGATATACTTCACAGAGAAGTATTCATTCAAGCTCAGACATCTTGCACCCATTCTCATGATTTTCACAATGAATTTCTTCTCTTTATATAGGTTTACCCCTTTTCAATACCATGAGCCAAAACCACATTACCTCCGATGGTATTCCTGGACGGGGTTGTTTAGACGAATCATAACCCAATACAATGGGTCAATACCATGGTGGTTACCCCTGGTTTTGCACTTTTTGAGCACTTTTGCCCATACGCGACTTGGCACGTTCTTTTCCGCGTGCATACGCGACTTCCCCTAGACAGATCCGCGTATTCCTTGAAACATACTCTTTTCATCATATATTTAGCACATGCTGAATTCCTTTCTTCATTGCCTTCTGTACTCACTGTAGATACATCAGTTTTAGTTCATCAAGACATATTCTATCAAGCACAACTTCATCCAGTAAGTTGCCATTATCTTCATCAAGAGGGTTGCTTTTCAAGGACAACACTCAGCATCATATTGCTAACAAACATCATTTCATATTAGATTTACGTCATTTACCAAGCTCATCAGGTCAAGAATAACTTCATCAGGTGGATTGCCATCAAGGACAACACATGTCAACAGTCTCATGTCTTCATCTTCATTCAGTGGGTTGCCATCAAGGACAACACTCTGCATCATATTTCCAACAAGATCAGTATGAATGGTAGGTCAATGATGGAGTAGACAATGATTTCACGATCCCATTCACAGGAGAGACTCAAATTATGGAGCTTGTTTGCTTTAGAAGCAAGGTGTAGGGCTCTCCAAGAAAGGATTTAAAAGGGAATCCTAGACCTAGGGATCAAAAATATTTCTTGATAAGCGATGCCCTAGACCTAAGAATCCTAGGAGAATAAGGTTCCTAAGATTATCCTTGTGAAATTAAAGTAGTAAAGGGTGTGGGACCACAAAGAAGTTCCAGTGGACCCAAACAAGGTCAAGGGTTTAGGGTGAAACTTGAAACAAAAGGTCTTGACTAAGTAAGGGAGGAGAGAAGGACCAAAGAAATTAGATTTGACTTGACTTTTCAATACAATGATCCTTGATGAAGCCACTAACCAAGGAAAACCTACGGACATAAACGAAATTGGAGATAAAGCTTGAGATATTTCCAAATCTAACCGTGGGAAATACTTCAAAATTTAAGATGGCCTAGAGGAAACCCCAGCGCAGTTGTAGGTCAAGTTTCACTCAAAATGGATGGCTACAAAGGATTTCGCTTGATTCCTTAGGAGACCACTAGGGTTAGGGCTTAGGAGGAAGGAAAGGTGAAGAAAAATATTCGTTGAGGTGATCACCAAGGATAAGATCAGTGCTTTAGCCTATTGAGAGAATGGAGTCAATGTGCTTCAAGTTTTGGAGTTCTTTTACCCAATCAAGGAGTCCTTTAGCAATTTTGCATGGCCTAGAGGCAACTACTAAATTACTAAAGGAATTTATACTTCTAGTTGCATAATTAGATGGCTTATCAAGGTAATTATGGAGATAATTTACCCGTAGGAACATCCATTCACATACAATAAACATGTAACATATGCAATCCCTCACAAATCCAAAATTTTCATGATTTCGCATTTCAATCACAGCAGCATCTCAGATTTGATGAGCGAAATTTTTCATACATTAGTCATGTACATAAAGGATAACGATAAGCATGCAAATAGTACTTACAAGTATAGTAATTATATCCAACCATCAAATAGAGACAAAATACAAGTATAGTAATTATATCCAACCATCAAATAGAGACAAAATCAAAGCTCCAAGACCAAGAAAAGATTTCCAAATAACAAAATTCATCAATGGTTCTCCAATTCACCCTTCAAAAGCTATAGCGAAATTCTCAAGAGAGAGATACAAATCCAAGTGATAATGATCAAATGAAATGATCATCACATCAATATATATGATCCTCCGAGGATTCAATTTGCTTAATTAGGCCTAATAATAAAATAATGTACAAAATAACACTTTTTGGTGACAAGCCCGCCAATATAGCTCCATGACATGAAAATAAGCCTCTCAAGAGGGAAAAAATGATAGATACAATAGGTCAAAGGGCCATTGAAAGGCCTAGTAGAGTCCAATATGTGCCAAGATGAGTGAATGGGCACCAAACATAGTGATAAAGGGGGTGGCCCCTTGATCTCCAAGCAAATTACCTGTGGTGCTCCCAAGTGGTTTCCAAATGGATTGAGCAAGCGTGTACCCCATCTGTAACTGTTGGAGCAATGATGCAAGTCCTCCCTTTGTCTCCCATGATGGAACACAACCCCATTTAGGGTTTGGAACAACCAAATGTGTGTTGCAAGTGTGTAGCCAGTTGGGCAAGGTCGTCCAGGTGCATCATCATCGTCAAATAAATGGAACACAAGCGAGTAATGAGTGGAGTTGAAGGATCCCATGATGTGGCTATCTGCTCTATGTAATGGTGGAGGCCCATGGCTCTCAACGCTCACCCTACAAATGCCAATATGATCCTCTAGAGGGCTTGGACCCTGTGTAGGGAGACCAAACCCCAAGATCAAGACCCACCTGCAATCCTGTAGAAGATCCAATGTGTCTCCTCAACTCCCAGTACACAAATCATCAGTGTAATTGAGTAAAAGAGCTTACTAACCATGGAACCAAGTGGACACTTCATAGTGGCATGCACTTCCATAATGGGCTCTAAAACGTACAAGTGTCTCCAAGTTCAAGAAGGAGGTTAATCAAGGACTCTATTAGGTGGTTTCAACCTCTAAGGGAGTGACAGGTCCATGGCACATTCCTCAAGCGGCAAGTGCCATGTGACATGATGATGGAACGGAATGGTGGCATCAGGGAAATGCTCCAAGTCACATGCCATAGTACAAGGGCAGTTATGATAAAGGAAGCTCACACTTGGGTATATAGATGTAGGAGGGAGCAATCGTGGTACATGAGTTACCCCGGCCTTTGTTTTTCCACCCTTCTTCAAATGTCTTTTGCCTTTTATTGATTTTTCCTTTATAGCTACTCGGGGCTCCAGGGAATGAGAGCATGATCTGTAAGATATAGCGATGAATACCCCCTTTAAGTCGAGCATTTCATCGCCCACCAAGGGTTGGGACAATCATGGGATCCTTAATTATGTAGGGGGCCAATATAAGGGGTCGTAAGAACTAGGGTGATGGCCATAATGATAGGGGGTATAGCTCATGTTGGCTTTTTGCCACGTGCTAAATTTTTCATGTCCCGACCATCTTTTGCATTTGTTGGTACATTTCCTGTTGAGAGTGGCCAAATTATGCTTTTATCTTACTTTTTAGCTGCATCAACCTTCGGGGCATTGTTCCAAGCTCGACCCAAAGTGTGGACAACGGGAGGGGGAGGCTAACTCCTTATGGAACCAATGGACAAATGTGGACCCAGATGGGAAATATATGGAAAGGAATTATAATGAGAAGATGGGAGTGATATATGTGGTGTCGAGAAGTGAGACCACACAGACAAATTCAAGATTTCTCATGTAGTTCACCTCCAAAAGCTAGTAGCCAATAAAGGACATCCCACATGATTAGGATACAAGGTTAACCACCAAGTTGGATGAGGGGACAAGAGTACAAAGCAAGCCCATTCTTTCCATTATAAGTAAGTAAAGATACCCAACTACATAATGAAAGTCATACCTTCGTGGTTGGATGGCCCACATTCGAACATATGATCATAACAGATGGGCGAGGGAGCATAATGGTTGGCTCAGGTGGCGAAGATGGTGGCACATCGAGATATCTAGTGGCTTCAAGGGGTTGTTGCCTACCGGCTGAGGACCATCTAGGAGGAAAAATTCTCCTATGGGTATCACCCACAAGTGGTGGGTAACAGTCCTCACAGACCCAATCATGGAATCCCATCCCTCATAAACCTCTCCTGGGATGGGTTGGTATGTATCTGCAAAAATCATAGCAAAGCAATGATAGGGTCCATGATCTTAATAGTGAGATCTACCCTCTCCCACCAAGCATCATCTAGCACTCTGTCCTTGACTCTTTTTTAGGCTACTTGATCTGTCTTTCTCCAAAAAGACCAAAACTCTGAAATAACCATGGCCCCAAGAGCTGTCTTGTCCTCCCACAACCTCTTCAACATGATGAATGCAAAGGCAAACAGTGTATCTGCAATCTGCAACAATGATAGATGTGTGTACTCTATGTAGATTGTAAGGGCATTGGTATGATTTTGTACAATGTTGTGGATATGTCGTGCATCCTCAATGACACTTCCAATCCAAGGCACACCAGAAGCAATAGTTTTAATTGCTAAATTCAAGGAATGGACAATGTAAGGTGTCCAAAATACTTGTGGATATTTAGCTTCCACAATCATGTCAGCAACCTTGCAAACAGGTGCATTGTCTGTAATGATTTGCACACAAGAATCAACACCTACATCTTAAATAACTTTAATGAATAACTCACCCATATATTTTGCATCCTTCCATTTTCCAAGTGCATCCACTGATTTCAAGAAAACTGGTTCATTCAAGGAAGACACCATGAAGTTGATGAGTGGGTGGCATGTTGGATCTGTCCATCCATAAGAAACAATACTAACCCCAGTTGTTGGCCATGCCAATTTAATAGGATCAAGCATTTTATCCACCTCTTTCTTTGCCTTAGTCAACAATGTGGTTCTAAGCCTCTCTGACCTAGGAGGCACATACCCCGATGGAGCCCCTTGAGTTAGAGCTCGACACATATCAATAAATAAAGGTGATTGTGCAACATTAAATGATATGAAGTTCAGATAAAAAAGAAGGCAATGGTGATATCAAGCTCAACCTGTCTCTCTTGCTGAAATATCTTGTCCATTGGACGATGTGCCATTGCCTTTCTTTTGCTGCTTGACCTACACCCCCCACCAAAACTCTCAAATGGAAATTTGTTGTTGTAATTCCTCGGGAATGGAAGGGGATCCTCATTCTTGTCTTATTTAGATGATGCAGCCACCCTTGCCACACCAGCATTGGCCTTTTCTTCCATTTCTTTCCTCTTAGCTACAAACACATTTGCACATGCTCCAATTCCACAACCTGGTAAGCCCAACAAATGCACTTTCACACGGAAATAAGTGCTCTTGAATTGACTATTGCAATAGTTGCATGTCCAAAGAACATTGCCTCCTCCCTTTAACTTGCTACCTAGTCCTTGATCTCTTGTGACATACTTCCACAAGGGATATTTACTTTCTTGAGCCTATTGTCTTTATAAATTTATTCTTCCCTCAACATTTGAAGTTGTTGTTTCAGCCTCACTTCCAACAGATGGAGCACTGGCAGACGCTGATGAAACTGGAATAGGGGGGCATTACCAATGGGAACATTCATCCCCTTCTTTTGCCCCTTCCCTGCTGCCCTTGATTGAGCCATGAAAGATGTAAAAAAATAAAGAAAAAATGCACTAGCATGTAAACAGTAAACAAAATGGACAGGAAAACTGTTGTAGCAAAAATGGAAAAGGAAAGGAAGCAAAATGCACTTACTGATTGCTTGAATCACCTCCAAAATGTTCCTAAACCCTTTGCACCCACAGCAAGAGAGGCACACAACAATGAAGAGAAAGTGGCCCAAATCAGGCTTTTAAGGAGCCGTGGCAAGCATTTCTAGAGGGACATGTGTCCAGAAATAATGACACACTGTCAGGCGAATCAGATTTGTGGGCCCAGCGAATCAGATTTGCGGGCCCAGCGAATTCCACGTGTTCAGACACACTCGACCCACGAAACAGACACATGTCCCCCGAGAATCGTGTCCAACACGTGGGGGGGGGGGGGGAGGACAAATCCAGTTACTTAGGAGGCCACTAATCAGGAAGTTAGTTAAAGTCCCAGACAAATGCAAAACAATACAGTAATTGCAAAAAAAATTAATCAAATGGTAATGTATTCAAGCAAGGTTGAAGGAACTCCATTTTGAAGGCTTCTTCGACATAGCATCCAATGTATAGAAATGTTTAGCATCATAATACAACCCCAAATAATAAAACATCAACTAATGTTCTTGGTATAAAAGTATTGTTGCTTTTCACATCAATGTAGATTCTTATCAGCATCAGCATAGATGGAGAAGAAACTTCTAACCTGTATGTTATCTTAAATAAAAGTAGCAACATTTGACCATTCCAATGGCTCAGCGACGAAAAGCAGTCACAAAACGAGGTATGCCAGCATAGTCTGCTACAATTTGCACATCCCGAAAGCTACTGTCTGACTTACAGAGCAACCAATCTGCAAGTGCCTCTGCCTGCCTTCCCCCATTTGTCTGCACAAGACAAGATGTCATTATCTATGTCGATTTTGAAGCAATGAATAAAAAGCAAGAGAGTACTCAAGAATTCAAAGAGTACCTCAAAGCCAAGAAATCCACCAGAACGTAGTGCAGAGATGCACCCTCTGCATAGGTGTAGAAGATCTTCAATACCTTCTTGGCCTCCATTTAGAGCCAACCTCGGCTCGTGTTTACCAACCTCTGCTTGTAACCCAGGAATTTGATCCTCTGGGATATATGGTGGATTACTGAGCACACCAGCAAGTTTTCCATTAACATCTTGCAATGGGAGGAACCATGAACCCTGTCTCACCTCTACTCTGGCCTGAAAGTTCCAATCAAAACAACAGAATTTTACATGAGAAACCAAGCACATAAATAAACATTTCTGAGCACAACTCTACAAATGCAAGCTCATACAAACAATTGTGTCCAATTTTTATATTGTTCTCATGTCATCTATTTGTTAAAAGGTAATAATGGTTTTATCTTTTCACATGGCAGACCTTGCCAGACACCGATATAGTTGCATGCAATAAGCAGCAACCAAGTATCACTTGCACAGTTGCACTCATTGGGCACTAACCTGCCAACCACATTTTCAGTCAACAAATTAAAGATTGCAAAACTTTGCAATCGTCCTTTAATAATTTCCTTCTGCCTAAGGATTTAAAAGACCCTAACCCAAAGTCGTCATACCATGTTATCTGCCCTGTATCCTATGCCTAGGTCTCTTAGCTTGCTCAAAGTTTACCCCAGGTCCCACCATTTAGGATCATCTTCAGTCCTGTGAAATAACATCTTAAATTGCCAGATGGATTCATGCAGCATGTATGGATTTCTAATGGCAAGTCAATGGCTATATAGTTGTTTGGATATGAATTGACGCGGGTGATTATCAGCCCATAGCAAGTGCATATGAAATAACAAAATGAAGATGAAACTGAAAGAGTGTCAATCTCTGTGCAGAACACGCACTTACTCTGATAGAGGTTCTTTGCAGGTTCCAATTTTCCTTAACTTGATGGCATACAATTGCTTCTGAAATCTAGCATGGTCAATACAAAGCTGTAGACAATGAAGGAATGCCTCACTATTGGGGGCCTTTCATGAAATGTTATTCATTCTTTTACTCTATGTTCTAGATCACTATCTCAATTCTCTAGCACAAGGCAAGGACACTGAATCTGTCTTGCCACCATGCCCAACTAAGTATATGAAATCTATGGAGTTGCAAGAATGTAAGGAGACAACAATACATTATGTTGACATCGCAGAAAAACTTCAAATAAAGAAACAGAAACAAGCATATAACAAGGACAACAAGAATCCAAGGACTGAATGGTGCTCTCAATGTTGAAAATGCAACTAGTATCGGTCTTCATAACTTAATTCAAATATATCATTGATGTACTTATTATATTCATTATTATTATTTTATTTCTAGTCAAAGCATGTTCTTCATGCTTATAGGGGCAATTGAGTCAAAAGAAAATTTATTATGAGTCAAAGAAATGTAATTGAGTCAAAGTCCCATTTGGACATCTTGTAAGAAAAAGAAAAATTATTTTACTTGAGTCAAAAAGTCAATTTGTCATCCACAAGACAGATGGCTTAAAGAAGCAGCTATTCGTCCTCCTGGACATGTATAAATACTGGGTAGTTTGACCTCATCCATTCATTCATCACTCACATCAATTTTTGTGCCAAGACAAGAAGAAAACCAGCAGAGTCAAAGGAGAGAGGAGGTCAAAGGAGAGAGAATACGAATTGATTTCTGCCCTAATTCTGTTCACACGTGCAAGTTTTTCTGAGGCTGTTACAGGGCCGAAATTTCAGGGATTGACCATGACTTGTTGGAGATGGCTTGGAAGAGGGTTGACTTGGGTCTTTGTGCCAGTCTTGGTCTTGGTCTTGGGTCTTGGATATCTCACTTTGATCTGATTCTATAAGAACAGGTTTTCTTGGGTTTTCTCCTTTGTGGGGTTTTCCCCTGGCTTGGAGCCTAATTTTTGTGTCCCTTGTCTCTTTGCGATCTTCATGTTTTGTACTTTTTGGTAATTGCTTGATCAAGAGAACATAATAAGTAATAAGAACCCAACAAACATTCACAAGTAATTATCAAGTTAAGAGAAATCAATCCTAATCTACAAGCATCATGATTTCTCCACACTCAAAATAATAGTTAGCGTGTTGAGGTGCATATGACCAGCAAAAATTTGGATAGAGCTTATCACTCACTGGTGTTTTACAAGGATCAGTCCATATCAAAGAAGTTATCGCAATGCATACATATGGCCTAGCATAGTAATAAAATCTCAAGAAGAATCCCATGACATATCTACATTCGCAGTATGTGGCAGGAGATGGCTGACAGGCTCACCATGGATATGGTTTCTATTTCTGCAAATCACCATTTGCACAAATGACTATAAATTATTAATGCTTGAATATTTTCTAAACGTGAATGTGACCAGAGATGAATTGGATAGAGGGCTGTCAATCACTGGTGTTTTACAAGGATAAGTTCATATCCGGGAATCTTTCTCAAATTCTCAATACATAAATATGGCTTAGCATAGTAGTAAAATCTCGAGATGAACCCCTGGATAATATACATCACCAGTATAGCAGTGGCAGGATATGGCTGACAATCTCGCCATGGATATGGTTTATATTTCTGTAAATAATAAAGTAGAGGTTGTAATGATTGCACAAATGATGATAAATTATTAATACTTGAATACTGTTCTGAATGTTTGATAACCCATAGATTTGTTAGGCTTTCTGATGTAGTGGTTCCTCGGTTGGCTTAGAGTTTAGTTAGAATCTAAGTTAGGAACCCTAAACCACTTTTACATTATTTTAATAGCGCAAAATATCTTGTTGCATGATGGAAAATAAGTAATAACACACCCAAAGTTCTTTAAATGCAAAATTGCATTAAGAAGAATTCGGGAGTGCAGGAAGACTCTAGAGAATAGATGCTTGGAGGAAGCTTCACTGGCTTGGATGAAAGTTGGCTTAAGGATTAGCAGTGGCATTTTTCTCAACCTTGCTCCAACCACCATCTGGGACCTAAATGAATTGCATTGTTCCCTGTTGTGTCACCATTGGAACCTCATATTGAAGTCTCACCTGACATTGTATGGTTAAAGAGGCAACATTTCAAGTTGGGTTGCCCAATCATCTTTGTTCTGGGTACTAGTTGTCTTACACATGTCATATTCTTTTTGCATTTAAAGAAAAGGGACTTCAGCAATCCTGTGTATATTCATTGATTTCCACATAAATATTTTTTTTACTGATACCTTTTTCTCATTTCTATCTTTTTTACATATGCATCAGAAACAATCAAACTTCACATCCTACTTTGTGTATATTATCTTTATATCGCCAGAATCTTGTTTACCTTCGGTTCGTTTTTTTTCTTCCAGGAATGTATTATTTGGTTATAACTATAATGTGTTCTCAATACTCTTCATTTCCCTTTTTTCATTCCAAATAAGTTCTAGGAATTTAGTAGTTTACTTTCTGTAGTTCCTTAGATTAATTCATTTACTGACTAAATTTTTCCTTTTTCTTAATTCTTTACTGTTTTAAGTTAAGATCAAGTTAATTTAAAAGTCTATTTGCATATCTTTGACATGATAAGTAGAAGACAAAACATAAAAAATGAAAACACGAAAATTCATAACCACATTGTCGTAATGAAAGTAAATAAAGTGTTAGCATGCATGGGTTAATATAAGATCAATTTGGCAGAATGAAATGAGTCATTCAGCATTACACGGTCAAGTTGCCTTTGGCAACTATTAAAAAAGTTATCTGGTAATGTGATAAAACATTTAACATTCTTACACTTCTTCAAAATTCACCTTGCAATGAATTTAAATCTGAAAGAAACAATTTCCGGAGCCTTGTTGCTATTTATCACTATGCTTTTTTTTAATGTCTATTTTCACAATCAACTAGGTTGATTCATCCCAATCTGTAAAAGAATCAATCTTGCACTCACACAGTATTTAATGAGTGATTACGCAGTTTAGATTAAATTCAAAAGTGTTAGATTTTTACCTTGTTTAGCTCAGACTGTAACCTCCAGCAGGGGCACACATATTTCAGGTCTTTATAACTCCAGTACAGCACAATAGTGTAGGCAGATCATGCAGTACATTACTGGCAGCATTTGGTCCTGGTCTTTGTGGGTGGCAGCGTGTGGAGGAGGTGCAGTTATGTAGGAGAGTAGAGGGCACATGCATGCCTTCATTGTGCATGCATCAATCTTGCATATTTTCCTCTTTTACTACTGGAGTTTCACTATTAGCTTTTACAGATTTAGGGTTTTCCTTTTGTAGTTCATTGCCGGTGACCCTTTTTCTTTTAACAGTTCCCCTCTAGTTATAGGAAAACGAAGTCAGTTGATGTTAGTCAAATTATTAAGTAGGGCGTGGATCTTTAGGAGCCAGCTGTTACTTGTATGCATGTCAACTACTCCTTGAGCATTCTAATCTAGGCATTCTATAATGCAAGCCTAGGGCACACTTGCCTAAGCTAGAATTAGGATTAGGGTTAGGGTTTACTCTTCCACCATAAGTGCCCCTCAGGGATGGATTGCATTGATTGCAAACCACATTTCTTCTAGTCTATAATGAAGTGAGAGGGTCTTCCACTGGGCTGGTTAGCGAGCTTATGTTTTTGAGATATAACATTAGCATTTACTGTTTTAGATTTCATAAAAACAGTAATGCAGATTTCGGAGTTCAGTTTTTTGGGTATTTTATGTTAGTGTTTCCAGCAGAATGTATTTGTAGATTCTAGTATTTATATAGAATTTCAGTTTTAAGCTATCTAGGATTTAGGTATTCTTTGAAGTGCAGAATCTGCTTACCCTGGTTCGCGAAATTTCAACATGGCATCAAAGCACATTTGCTGGAAACTTTCTAGGAATCCCTCTGAATAGGACTGCAATCTATAAGAGGATGTTGTTGAAGGGTTTCAGCAGTATGATGCCCAAGCTTTAGTAAGTGAAGCAGATCCACCCCTGACAAGGGTTGTGGGGTGTGATGCCGTAGTTGCTCCAAGGATTGGAGTGTTATTTTTTGTGCATAAGAAAGGCGATCTGCGCCTATAAGAAACTGCAAATTTGATTCATTGTTGTTGATTTGTTTTCATGTTTGTTTGGAGAGTTGAAAATTGCAATCATGACCAATCATAATCTTTGAGATTGACATATGTTGGAGGGCACTTCCAACTTTGTTCCATGGAAGTGCAGGGGGCAGAATCTATTGAAAGAGGTTGGACAGTGGTACCTTGTGGAGAAGGAGGTTGTACTTACCACAAATCCCAAGGATTTGGCTGAGCACAGTAGGAAATTGGTCAATGCAAAACAAAACGTTCTGAACTAGGTGAAGGATCATCTAATCCCTCACATTGCAGATAAGAAGATAGCCAGGGAAATGCACAGTCACCTTGTACCAAAGTGAGAACATGTCCAGGAGAATGCTTTTGAAGACGGACTAACCACTACGGTCTACCTACGTGAGCAATATGCTGATACAGTAGCTAGCTATCTGACAAAGATAACAAAGTTGAGAGATTAGATAACTGCATTTGGTGACTAGGTAGAAGAGAATAAGTTAGTTCAGATCAGTTTTAATGGCTCTGATCCTTCTTGGAATTATTTTGTATAGTGTATAAGGGTTCATGAGAATCTATTGTTGCCACACAATCAAGCAGGTCTTGCGAGATGCCTCACAAAGCAAAACCCAGATCAAGACACAATAATGAGGTGGATGGCACTGTCACCTCAGCAATCCACCTCCTGCTCTTTAGTGGAATTTCACCACACGGGAGGCTTCCCAGTTTACGTGACCTAAAGGATATTCTTGGTCTAGGGGTTCAAAGGTGAAAATTGAATAGGCTTATCCAAGATACTCAGGCTAAGGACAAGGCTCAATTCTACTAGACAAGGAATAACGCACCTTAGAAGCACCCTATAAAGGACTTGTAGCCTAGGGTCTTTGATGTACGATTCAAAAGTAGCACTAGGCATACAAGGAAAAAGAAAAGGTTTGTTTAATGATGTGATTAACAACAGGAGCCACAAACCTTCAAGTGACCCTAAGTTGAAGCCTTAGTGTTATATTAGGGTTTTTCTAGCATTAGAATTGCCTAGGGATGATAACGTCAATGCTAGGGAAGGACTTCCAACCATGCAAATTGCTAGATTTTGATGTTTAAAGGCTCCGCAAGGTAGAACGACCTCCAACCAGCTCAACACTCATGCACTAGTTGAATTCGACCCCAAACTCTAACCCTAGCAACTTGCCTTGAAGGGTCAAGAATTTCATAGCTGAAATATTAGGAAGAGAAGAAAAAAACGAGATTTTGAAGTTTTTGATTTTGGACCATCAATATGGATGTTGGTGCCTTCTATCTACTTGGAAAATGGAGTCTTAAGGGAATTTAACCACAGAAATATCAAATTCTTGAAGGGAGTAAGGGGGAAAACCCTAGGTTTTCACTTGCAAACCCTAGCTATCACTTTAAGTGGAGATAAATTTACTAGAGAAAAGCTCTTTAGGAGGTTCTCTAGGGAAGTTCAATGATACAAATTAAAGCATGCAAAATTAACCAAGTTTTTCATACAAATATAAGCATTTAGACAGGGAACACAAAAACACCTAGCAACATTACATACAATGATCATGAAAGATAATCAATAATAAGGTACTCAAACAATATCCAAGAAATAAGCCTTCTTTATCCTGTGACCTCTTCACAACTAGTTTCCAATAGCCAAATATCCATAAAGTAGCAAAGTACAACAAGTTAGGCTAAAATCTCTAAGAGTGGTTGAGTTCTATACAAGTGATGATGAATGAATGAGTGAGGTGAACTTTTATTTATATGAGGCCTACCTCACCTAAATTCTAACTAAGAAGCCCCTACACAAGTTTGATTTTGAGTGGACAAAAAGTAAATTGTTAGATGATCCAAATATGTTAATGAAAAGTTAGGATAAAATATTTATAGATAAATAATAGAGAATCAAAAATATTTATTAAATTAGAATATTTAAAAAATATTAGAGATACTTAGAAATAGAATTTTGTTATTAAAGATAGGACTCTAGAATAGAGTCGTTGCTAAGACTCTAAAATAGGAATAAAGTTAGTAGAATGGTTAGAAAGTCATTTATTGTAAATGGACACTTGTTGTTTTTTCAAGTGATCCATATCTAAATTAAGTTAGGACATATTTCTTATAAATAGGTTAGACTCCTATTTGCAAGTTAGTAGAAGTTTATGTTCGTAAACTCTGCAACTCTTTATGTAATTTATTTTTTCATAATCAATAAAAGTACGTGTCTGAGGACACTTCTGCATTAATGTGGTATCAGAGCCATTGGTAATGCAGATGAGATGAAGGTGGAGATTTCAGCTCTGCAGACTTTTGAGAAAATAAATTGGTATGCAATCTATTAAATTTTTTTGAGAAAAGAAATTTAATTGTGATTTATTTCTAAATTTTTAAATCTAAATATGCCCCCATTTCTACGTCTTGAATCCTGCGTTAGTATTTCAAACGTTAATGCCTCATTGAACCGAATCCTATACTCATAATCCATGACATTCTTACGATCCACAGTGATGAATATTTAAATTGGGAGAACTATCTCCACAATGATGATAACATAGCGCTTCTGTATTAATGTTTTTGCCTATATTAAAAGTTGAACCTACGTCCTAGCTCATTCTTCTACGTCCTGCATTACAGCATTTCAAACGCCCTGCATTAAACGTTGAACCGAGTCAAGCTTAACACAGCTGCTTCTACTTCCGGTATTAGCACTTTTGTATTAATCCGGCATTCCTCTAAAATCCGCAATTAGCACTTTACAGTTACATTTTATTTCAATCTTCCATTCTTGTATTAAACGTTGAACCATTCTTGTATTATACATCCGGCATCTTGGTTAAGCACTCGAAGAGGATAGCTCCTCTACGTCCGGCATCTGAAAATGATTGAGCAGGAGCACCAGCAAATGAGTAATTACTTGAGGTTGGACGCAAAGCAGAGACCATCGACCATCGATCCCTGAAAAGCAATAGAAGTGGAAAAGTCTGGCACTGTCCAAGCCGGTTTGTTAGATGGAAGAATCATCGTGAGAATTTAAATGCTTTGTTTCTGTTTTATCACTTGCACCAATTTCATGAGCATTGAAACAGCATTGAACGCAGAAAAGGTGTCAAAGGAAATTGTGCGTAGCTGTTTAAAATCAAACGCAGAACCGTGGGTAAGCGGACTTGATTGATCCGCGTACAGAGTCCAAACAGTGATGTGGCAAATTGCTCACTCCTTCTACAATGCATAAAGCGGACAGTAATGAAATCGCATTTTTTTTATGAAAGGCAAAGTTGTGGCCCTCGGCCTCCATATTCCATGATAATGATGTTGATTGAACCCTCTAACCGCTGTGTTGTTCTTCATGAATTTTTTTTCAGAATAATTTTCAATCGAGTCTAATATAAAAATTCTCAAAGCAGTCAATCATATCCAAAACCGCAAACAAGAAATCTCATTCATAAAACCCGCAAGCTTGAAGGCCTTTGAGACTTCACACTTGTATTTGCTTGCTAAATGATGCACTGTGCATAACAAAGTGGTAATTCTCTGCCCATTATAAGAATTGAAGTTTATGTAAGTGATAAAATTTTAAGAGGAGTTTTTGGAATTGCATAAGTTGATTGGTTTATCAATGATGCAAATTGACATTGTTTTGTTGGAGCAATAAGGTGAAGTAGAACTTTGTTTTTGGAGGTATAAGTAGAATTATTTTTGGAGTAATAAGGATTTTGTAATTCGTGGAATAATAAGGAGATTCTATTTGTAATTTTTTTTTATATATGGTGTGACAAGGCGTGATATTGTAACTCAAAGTACTTTTTTACTTTGAGGGGGGTAGAATTTTTTTTTTAAAAAGTAATTTGTAAAGGCATTGTCAACTTTTGCAAAGATTTCATTGTAAACACTCAACGAGAAATTGACTAGAGCCAAGTGCAAAGCTC
Source organism: Pinus albicaulis (assembly GCA_034641835.2). Taxonomy (NCBI): domain Eukaryota; kingdom Viridiplantae; phylum Streptophyta; class Pinopsida; order Pinales; family Pinaceae; genus Pinus; species Pinus albicaulis. Next base: position 1,092,923,885 of record CM076583.1, read on the forward strand.
AGTCATTTTTCTCCTTTTTCAACGACTATACGAGGGTCAAGGCCAAGCCCCGATAGATCGTTTTTTGCGTGGCGTGTTTCGTGTGACGAGTTGCTCAATTTCTTGATTCTTTTGGTGCACTGCTTCAACACTACAATGTCAAAGTTAATTAATCTGTTCTCTGAATCTGATAAGCTAGAAGGAGTGAAATCTTATAAGACATGGAAACATCTAATTGAAAGCACTCTTATTTTTAATGAATTGTGGCATGACATTTCTGATGGCAACATTAAGCCAAATAAACCAATAGATCCAGCTTCACTTGCAAAATGGGAAATAAAAGATGCCAAGGCATTAGCTCTTATAAAAGTTTCAGTTAGTAATGAAATGTACATACACATTGAGAATTCCTCCGATGCATGGGTTGCTTTACATACATTCAAAGATCTCTTTGATACACAACCTGAATCAAAGAAAGTTGATCTTCGATTAAAATTGCTTCAACAAAAATTAACTGAAGGTGGAGATGTCCTTGAATATATTTCACGGCTTAAAAACATCAAGCAAGAGATCATAAATGTTGGTTTTCAAGCTGTTGATGAAAGTTTCTTAACTACGATTTTAATTGCTGAATTGTGTTATGAATCTAATTCATAACTAAAGTAATAAATATAGTTATTAATAGAATAAAAGAGAATAAATGTAATTACTAACTAATCAATTAGGATTATGATAAATAGTCATTAGGTTAATGAAAAGGCATGTCTAAAAGACATGCCCATTCGTGGTCTGCATGGGTATAAACGGGACCTCATTGTAATCATTCAATCATGTCATATCTTATCAATAAAATATTATTATTATAAATACCTCTTGTGTATTTTTATAATTAAAGCTACTTTTGCTATCAAAGTCAACAAGCATACAAGTCTTACTGCTACAGTATCCAAATCTACGAATTCCGCTATTACAGTGGTATCGGAGCCATATTGAGGACAGGTTGAAGGAATGGCACACAGCGTCGTTCTACAAGCCTACGAACGTAGTTTACAAGCTCGAGCACATTATTTACCATATAATGTGCCATTACGTGAAGATCCCAAAAGAATTGAAATAATTAGAAAAGTTCAAGAAAAGCTTCAGCAAGTAGAGAATTCTTGGGCAGAAATCACAAATGGTTGTAAAAAAAATTCTGCAGATCTTAAAAAAATTTCTCGTAATAGAAAAGAAAAACATGAGAAACGGAAAGAGGAAAAACGCTGTAAAAATGAGGAAGCAGTTAGTTATGATAAAGGGAAATCAAGTAAAACATCCATGGAAAAGTCAACCAAATATATTCCCCCACCAATGCGTAATAAAAGTAAAAAGGAAGAGAAATGTTGGAAATGTGGAGACAAGTATTTCGCAGGACATATATGTGCCTTTTATACAAAAAATGAAATCACCACCATTCAAATAAAAGACAAAGATATTGAAAAAAAGATTTATGATGATGATGGAGATAAAGATGGTGACATGAGTGACAGTCAAAGGTATTTGACAACTGAAAATATAAATACAGTTGTAGATGATGAAGGGATCAAGATCACTGATTTTGTTGATAAACAAGGTGAACAATTTCATAAAATTGTTGAAAAAGAAAAAGTGAATTATGAGAAAGAAGTAATTGAACTTGCAGGGTGTCATGTCACAGCAGTGTCTGGTGGGAGAGAAGTTGCACCTTCCCATCACACTTTGCATTTTACTCCGTTTTATTATCTGGGGTCAGACTTAGGCCTCTTCTTGATTCAAGGCAACTTAACACACGCCATTTATGTCTGCAATCCTCCTTCAGCCTTAGATGGAGTGCGTGCATGTGATGAAGAGTTTGAGAAGGTTTTCAAGATATACCCACGTCTCAAGACAAGAATAAACAATTTTCATCGCCAAATGGATTCTTTGAATATTTCTGAAGAGGATTGGGTTCCAATTCGATCAGAGTGGACAACTGTGGATAGAATCATTGCTAGCAGGATGTCTACTGATGGGCGGGAATATCTAGTTAAACAGAAAGAGCTAGCATATGATGAATGCACGTGGGAAGTTGAGGAAGATATCTCTGCTTTTCGGGCGGAAATTGAAAAATTCAATTCAATTAAAGCCAAGGCAAAGATCCAAAATCAAACACCGAAGAAAAGGAAAGGTTCTTCGGTTGATGGAAAAGAAAATAAGCGCCGTCGAAAAAAAATTTGAACAATATGATCAGACTCCAGAGTTTATTGTGGGAGGCACATTACACCCATATCAGCTTGAGGGGTTAAATTTCTTACGGTTTGCATGGCTCAAGGGGACACATGTTATTCTTGCAGATGAAATGGGTCTTGGTAAAACTGTGCAGAGTATCTCTTTCCTTGCATCTCTTGCTGAAGAGTCTGTTTCTTCTCCTCATTTGGTTGTGGCACCTCTTTCTACGTTGCGGAACTGGGAGCGTGAATTTGCAACCTGGGCTCCACACATGAATGTTGTAATGTATGTAGGGACTGCGCAAGCTCGTTCTTTCATCAGGCAATATGAGTTTTACTTTCCTAAGAAAGTTAAGCCATTGAAGAAATCAGTTTCTGTTCCTAGTCGAGACAAACAAGAAAGGATAAAATTTGATGTTCTCTTGACATCCTATGAAATGATAAACTTTGATACAGCCGAAACAAATACGAATAGTAATCGGCATAGGGGGTTTAGGGTTGACAAAGAATATAGTGATCGATCTGCTGCGCTAGAGAAGGTTTTGAAGACTTTGTGTCAGCTCTGTGCCAGATATGGCGCCGATGTTGTGAGAGTTATATTGTTGCCTGGTTACTACAAGTGGATAAACTGTTCGAATCTAATTCTGAACGCGCTGGTGTATATATTGCTTGCTGTCACAGACAGCATTGTCAAAGATACAAAGGTGAATAAAATTCCACCCGCCAACCGGCTGTCGAATGATCATTGCTGCAAGATTGATGGAGTCGTGGACGATGTCAAAGACTTGTCAGTACTCCGGAAGGATTTCAGAAACGCCATTTCAGTAAATAATTGGGAAGAAGAGGACTTTACGGACACAACACCTTGCCACCACAGCAACAACCCACGAATATTGGAACAAAAGCCGATGCCACCGTTGCTGTGCACGCGTAGTCCACATTATCCACATAAATGGAATACTGTTCGAATTCTCCTCCTGTCGTTACGGCTGCTATGGTTATTTAGATATTGCATTCTCATTTTGCATCCAAACAGCGTATCGGTTTTACAAAAAGGTGCAAGGTGTTACGTTTGGTTAACATGGGTCGGTATATCAAAAATAAAAAAAATCAAATTATATTATATAATAATAAATTAATTAATTAATTTAATTACTTTAATTATATAATTTAATTATTATTATATTATTATTAAAAAAAAAAAAAACCAATTTGACCATCCGGCACAATTATTAAATATATATATATGTAGAAGTAGAAATGCAAATAAAAGGAAAAGGTTCCTTATCAAAGAGAGCAAGAAGTTAAATTCTACATATAAGGAGTTAAATACTATATATTCTAGTTCCATTTTAAAGAAGGCAAAAAGTTTATAGCTTAAATGGAATTTAAAATATAAGTGGCCCAACATATAAGGATTAAATTTTGGAAGGTCAACGAAGTTCTCAAGGTTTAGAATCAAAAAAGTCGTGAAGTCTTAAAAAAGCAAAAGTATCAATAAGGCTTCTAGCAGATAATCTGAAGTAAAGGAAATTGTCGAAAAGTTAAGCTTTGAGGACAAAGCTTTTCGAAGGAGGAGGCAATGTTATGAATCTAATTCATAACTAAAGTAATAAATATAGTTATTAATAGAATAAAAGAGAATAAATGTAATTACTAACTAATCAATTAGGATTATGATAAATAGTCATTAGGTTAATGAAAAGGCATGTCTAAAAGACATGCCCATTCGTGAAAAGGTACCTGCATGGGTATAAAAGCGGGACCTCATTGTAATCATTCAATCATGTCATATCTTATCAATAAAATATTATTATTATAAATACCTCTTGTGTATTTTTATAATTAAAGCTACTTTTGCTATCAAAGTCAACAAGCATACAAGTCTTACTGCTACAGTATCCAAATCTGCGAATTCCACTGTTACAAATTGCCATCATCATATACACACTTTTTGGAAACTTTGCAAGTCACTGGAAAGTTAGAGAAGATAAAGTTTGATGAAATGAGTGACATGTTAGCCCAACATGATAAAAATTTCAGAAAAAAGAAGCAGATTGGGGAAGATGTCTTCTTCACTGAAGCCAGTTCAAGTAACTCCTCAGCTGATAGTTCAAAGAACAGAGGAAGAGGAAATTTCAATCAAAATCAAGCAGCCCAAGGTCGTGGTCGCAGTCAAAACAAAGGAAACAATTCCAACAGAGGCTCCAATTCAGGCAAAAACAATTTTCAATGCCGAGGCAACACTCAAAACAGAGGATATCATCAAGGCACAGGACAAAGTCCAGGAAGAGGACAAAGCAGAGGTCAAGGACAGTCTCAAGGCAGAGGACAGTCTTAGGGAAGAGGCACCGATTTGAGTCAAATTGTTTGCAGGCGATGTAACAGAGTTGGTCATTATGCGGCAGATTGTAGAACTTCTATTGAAAAAAATTCAAGTTTCATCCAAACTCAGCACAGTTTGCAAATGATGAAGATGATCCTCATTGTTTCGAATATGTCTTCACCAACACAGACGCAACAACTTTACAGGTTTCAAGCTTTCTCAGAAGTGACTATGAAGATGCATGGATTCTTGATACAGGCGCAACTCAACACATGACATTTCGACATGACTTCTTTTGGAGTTTCAAAGAATGTCATCTGAATTCAATCTATCTTGCTGATAAAACAAAACATACTCCTTCAGGCAAAGGCGTAGTTAAAGTTTTTTTACCAGGCATTGGAGAAAGAATGATTTCAAATGTATGGTATGTCCCAACATTCAAGCAAAATTTGTTGTCTTTAGTCACAATTCGAAAAGCAAGGCATATAGTGATTATGGAAGATGGCTTAGTTAAAATCAACTCAGTCAAACAAAACATGCAAACAGTAATGACAGGTTATGAAGATGCAAAACTGTTAAGGATGAAAGGGACAGTTATTCCACGAATTCTAACTTTGCAGGCGCAGCAAGTACAGATATTTCACCGATCAGATTATGGCATGTCAGATATGGCCATCTCAACTTTGACAGTCTCTCTCAGTTACAAAAGTAGGGCATGGTTAAAGGACTTCCAACCTTCAAAAGGGAAAATGCAAAGTGTGAATCTTGCATTTTTGGAAAACAACATCGAGAGACTTTTCCTACAAGTTCATGGCGTGCAAACAGGCATTTGCAGTTGGTTCACAGTGATATTTGTGGACCCTTCCCAACTTCACTTGGAAGTTGCAGATATTTCTTACTCTTTGTTGATGATTTTAGCAGGATGACTTGGGTATATTTCTTGAAGCAAAAGTCAGAAGCATTTAAAAAGTTCAAAACTTTTCGTCAGCTTATTGAAAATGAAGTAAAGGAGAAGATTGGCACTCTTAGAACTGACAACAGCGAAGAATTCACTTCAAATGAATTCAAAAATTATTGCATCGATAATGGCATAAAACGACATCTTACCAATGTCTACACTCCGTAGCAAAATGGAGTAGTAGAAAGAATGAATCGTACCTTGTTAGGAATGGCGCGATCTATGTTAACTTTCAAAAAGTTAAGTCCTTCATATTGGGCCGAAGCAATTCATACCACTGTCTACTTGAGAAACAAATTTCCCACAACTTCTTTAGACGGAATCACACCTTATGAAGCATGGTTTGGATTCAAACCTCGGGTAAAATATCTCAGAGTTTTGGGATCAGTCTGTTATGCTTTAGTTCCAAAGGAAAAACGAACTAAGCTTGATGCATGAAGCTTGAAGTGCACAATGATCGGGTATTCTGATGAGAAGAAAGGGTACCGACTTTTGTCGAATGGGAAATTTATTGTAAGCAGAGATGTGATTTTTGATGAAAATGAGAGTAAGAGTGCTGAAGAAGTTGAAAGTCTTCTTCAAAAGTTAGAAACAAAAACTGATAAAAGAAATGAAATTTACAAAGTCAACCAAATTCACCAAATTGGTATGAACTTGAGTTTCCTTCATCTGAATATGATTAATCCAGTCTGTCTTATTCATCAGTGCCATCCAGGTCTTCTAGCAATTCATCCAACTCTCCTAGCAGCAGCAATTCTTCTGACAATGACTCTCCGCCCCCGAAACCTGCGGTTGATCAACGGACATCAGTTTACATCAACCCTCTTTTTAATGATGGTGATTTTTCACAAGCTCAAACCAGTGAACATCAATTGCCGAAATGGGAAGTTCAACTTTTGAAAGATGTAAGGCCTAATGAACAGAATAAAACAGGAACAAGGGGATCAAAACAAAATGAAGGCAATTTTGCTTTGACAGCAAATGATTTTACTGAACCTTCTTCTTATCAAGAGGCAGTAAAACATAAAGCATGGCAACAGGCTATGTTTGATGAATATCAGGCAGTTCAAGACAACAACACTTGACAACTTGTTGATTGTCCTCAGCATGTTAAACCTATTGGATGCAAATGGGTTTATCGAATTAAGTACAAGCAAAATGGTGATATTGACAAGTATAAAGCAAGACTTGTTGCTAAAGGTTTTGCACATAGATTATGAGGAAACGTTTGCTCCTACAGCTAAATGGAACACCATCTGACTTACACTTGCCTTAGCAACTCAACAAGGATGGAAAGTTCATCAAATGGATGTAAAAAGTGCTTTTCTCAACGAAGATTTACAGGAAGAAGTGTACATGACACAACCACCAGGTTTTGAAATTGAGGGACAGGAACATAAAGTCTGCAAACCGATAAAGGCTTTATATGGGTTAAAACAAGCTCCCCAAGCTTGGCATGCCAAAATGGATGAATACCTTCGAAAAGTTGGTTTTCAACGCAGTGAATCTGATGATACCTTGTATGTACGCCAACAAGGTAAAAATCTGGTGATTTTGGTTATGTATGTAGATGATTTGATTATCACAGGCAACAATGATGATCACATTGCACAGGTGAAAAAGGAGTTACATGCAGGTTTTAAGATGACAGATTTGGGGCTACTTCACTACTATCTTGGAGTTGAAGTATTCCAACATCCACATCAAATCTTCATTTCTCAGAGTAAGTATGCAGCAGAAATTCTTTAGCGATTTGGAATGCAAGATTGCAAGCCTGTCCTTACCCCAATGGAACAAAACTTGAAACTTTCAAAATTTGAAGGGGGTGAAATGGTGAATAGCACTTCTTATCGACAGTTGATTGGTAGCTTGATTTATCTGACAACTACTCGACCAGATCTTTCTTATGCCATCAGTATTCTTTCCCGCTTTATGCAGGAACCACGAGACACCCACTGGAATGCAGCTAAAAGAGTTCTTCGTTGTATCCAAGGAACAAAAGATTTTGGTCTTCTTTACAAAAAGACTAAAAATTTTGTATTTGGTGGATTTTCAGATGCCGACTTTGCTGGCAGTATTGATGATAGGGCAACAACCTCAGGTTATTTAATGAACATGGGGTCAGCTGTAATTTCCTGGAGTTGCAAGAAGCAAGCTACAGTGGCCACTTCTTTAGCAGAAGCAGAGTACATTTCAGCATGGGAAGCAGCATGTGAGATTGTTATTTAATGAACATGGGGTTAGCTGTAATTTCCTGGAGTTGCAAGAAGCAAGCTACAGTGGCCACTTCTTCAGCAGAAGCAGAGTACATTTCAGCATGGGAAGCAGCATGTGAGATTGTTTGGTTGCGTCGAGTTTTACAGGACTTGGGAATTCCTCCAGCAGAAGCTACTTCGTTACTCATCGACTATCAGTCAGCAATAAAGCTTTCCAAGAATCCAGTTTTTCATTCAAAGACAAAGCATGTGGACACTAAGTATCATCATATCAGATCACTCATTGCAAAGGATGTCATCAAGCTAATTTATTGTCCTTCAAAAGATCAGACCTCCGATATCTTCACCAAACCTCTTGGCAGAATAAAATTTACTAAGTTCAGAGATGAACTTGGTATATGTTATAATGTATCTTTGGATCATAGGGGGGAATGTTAGATGATCCAAATATGTTAATGAAAAGTTAGGATAAAATATTTATAGAGAAATATTAGAGAATTAAAATATTTATTAAATTAAAATATTTAATAAATATTAGAGATACTTAGAAATAGAATTTTGTTATTAAAGATAGGACTCAAGAATAGAGTCGTTTCTAAGACTCTAAAATAGGAATAAAGTTAGAAGAGTGGTTAGAAAGTCATTTATTGTAAATGGACACTTGTTGTTTTTTCAAGTGATCCATATCTAAATTAAGTTAGGACATATTTCTTATAAATAGGTTAGACTCCTATTTGCAAGTTAGTAGAAGTTTACGTTTGTAAACTCTGCAACTCTTTATGTAATTTCTTTTTTCATAATCAATAAAAGTACGTGTCTGAGGACACTTTTGCATTATAAATTAAGGTTACAAGCCAACCCGCTAGCTTTTACAACATAATTTGTCATTATAATCCCACACATGTGAGTCGTAGGTGCTAGTTTTTGTAGCATAGAATGTGTTCTAGCCATGAAATTTGGTGGAGAGGCTCTCCAAAACCCAGAACTCGTTTCTGGAAATTCCACCTAGAGATGACTTAATTAGATTATTAACCATTTAAATATTTCCTAGTCTAAACTTTAGGGAATATGGTAAATTAATCAAAATTAATTAAGTCAAGGTGAGAATAGTCTAGAAACTCACACGGGTCGACTTCAAGATGATCCTAGCCCTTGATTAAGATTTAATCTTAGTCAGTGGAGTCCCAACAGAGGATTATAAGAAGAAGTCGATGGGCACTTGGAGAAGACACACCATACACACTAGCATTTCGAATTCCTTGGCAGATCGATTTCCAGAGAACAGTAGAAGTTGTCTGAGAGCCAGAGATCGAAGCAAAGTCAGTAAGGGGCAGAGATAGTGATCTGGGGGAAGTTTTCTAGATCCGGAGAGGTAGCCGCAAGAAGCCAAGTTATTCCCAATGGAGCAGCATAGAGGACTGCACAGTTGCTTCAGAAAAGCAACTCGATTTGACTGGAGGAAAAATTGTTTTTAGTCCAGAGGCTGAGCAAAGGTTCCAGAGTGTCGGAGAAGCAATTTCCTCAGAAAAGTCAGGCAGAACGGTTTCACCAAAGGCAGTTTCAGGCTAGATGTCATAGGGCCAGTGCAAGCACTGGGCAGAGGCCAGTGTAAGGGTTCCAAGAGAATGAGTTTCTGAAGGAAATTTGTGTTGGGGTTGCTTGTGGAAGAAGGGTAATTCCCTTAAATAATTTTGGCCAGACCTTCTTGTTGTTTGGATTGCCAGTTTGGCATCCATAGATTGTACTCATATTTCACTACTGCTTCATAATAGAAACACTCTGTTGTTGCACTAGTTTTCCCACGATGGGTTTTACCGCGAACAATTGTCCAAAAATAACGGTGTCACAATTCTTGTATGTGCGCTAGTATTTTCTCAATTTCTAGTGCTATTTTATTTCCGCAGTTTTATTTGTGACGGTTACAGTGTGTTTATTTCGATGTTGTCGTAGCAATAAATTGAATAACTAATTTATCAGTTAGAAGAACTAATACCAGTTGTTGCATCAAGATTTCAGTTTTGGAATTTTCACATGGTATCAGAGTGCAAGTAATCAACCGAGAAGCTCAAAAGCGGAGGAATGAATTTCGCTAATCAGAGGGAGCAACAGGCCAAAATTCTTGAGGCAACACAGTTCCTTGACAAGCAGGCCGAATTGCTAGGGCAGTAGTTCGATTTTCAGTTGTAGGGTTGCAGAAAAAGTCAAGTTGCCCGGGTTGGTGATTCCAGCAATCAGAGGGAGTAGCTGCAACTCAGATTTTCGTTGAGCAGATTCCTTGGTTGGACGTAGAGGGTTTTGCAACAGCAAAATCAACGTCGAGTGGAAGAGAAAATCACACACAGCAGAGGGAAAATTTCTCTCAGGGAATTTTGAGTCTCATAAGTTCGATTTTTCCAGGCAAATTGGCAGTAGCAGCTAGCAAATCCACACATTCCAGAAGGGAGTGCGAGTAACATAGTAGCAGCCAAGCAAAAGGAAAGAGAAGGCTTTCTATAGTTTTCGAGATGATCGCAGTTGGGCTTAGAGATCAGGATAGGTTGGATGGATCTTCCAACTATGTCATCTAGAAGGCGAGGATATCCTTCCTTCTAGATGAATATGGCCTGAAAGCCTACAGTGATAATGTGGTGATAGTTCACTAGGATGCGGATTAGCAGAAAGAATACAGGAAGAAAATGGTGAAGGCGAAGCGGTTGATCCTTGATGGAATCCGAGACCATATAGTCTCATATATAGCAGCCAAGTGAACGGCCAAAGAAATGTGGGATACTCTCTACACGCTATATCAGGGAACTTTTGAGTAGCGGAAGATGTTCCTGGAAGAAAATTTGAGATGCATCAGGATGCAGAAGGGGGAAGACATAGATCCCTACCTTACAAAGATTCAGGAGGTCCAAGACCAGCTTGCAATTGTTGGGGCAGCACCTCAAATACCAGAGCTAGTACGATTGGCATTGAACGTGTCTCGAAGAAATGGCAACTCTTCGTCCAAAGCATAGTGGGTAGAGACAAGCTACCAGCATGGGACAGTATGTGATCTGACCTGCAGTAGCAAGAGTTGAGACAAGCTCTGCTAAAGAGCTCCATCAATGGCAACAGCAATAGTAGTGGATCGAAGGTGGTGGAGGAGGAGAATGTGGCCCTCGCATCAAAGGGTCCCAGTCAGGGGCAAGAAGAGCAGAGAAAGAAGGACCTATCAAAGGTCAAGTGCTTCAGGTGTGGTGAGCTTGGTCACTACAGTACGGAGTGCGTTGAGTTTTCTTGTGTGATGGAGTAGCATCAGATGTGCTCTAGCTCCCAAAATTTGTGGAGGGACTAGAGTACATGAGATCTTCAATACCCAGAAAGGGATTTGGGAAATTTCATCTCGTTTGGGAGATATTAAATTAATTAATCTTTTTAATTAAGGACCCTAAGTCTAACTTAGGAAAATTAAAAGATTAAAGTTAATTAAATTAAAAATGTGACGAAATTGTCTTAAGTCACATGGATCAAGCTTTCTTTTAATATTAGTCATTGATTCAAGATCTGATCATGGTCCTTGGTTTCTCAACGAGAAAAGTATAAAGGAAAGGTTGGGGTCATTTGGAGGTGACACACAGAGGCAGAGCACTGAAGCTAAGCTGAGATTCTAGGGCAGGGTTTGCTAAGAATTCTCAGAAGTGTTTCGATTGTAAAGAGGGGAGTTTAGGCAAAGGGGATGGTCTGATCCCAGTGCCTAGAATCAGCAAGAGGCAGAGAGCAACTTCCAGAGGCAGCGCAAAGAAGCAGGAGCAGCAGCAGCTAAGAGGGGAACAGTTGCACAGAGCAAGGGCAGCTACAGCTACGCAGGTGCTACGCAGTCTCTCCCAGGGTAGTGTTGAGCAGCAGGAGACCCTCTGGTGTTACGCAGAGTCCCTCAAGGTCAGCGTAGGGTTTGCGTCACCCATTCTGGGGTTACGCAGCCCTCTCCAAGCCAGCATAAAGGGACGCAGAGGCTAACGCAGGGGCTTCAGGGGCAGTGTTGGGGTTTCTAGGGCCAAGATCTGGCTGAGTCCTATAAATCCTGTTTGAGGGTGTGGATCAGTCAATATTTTGGCTTCAAAACAGCAGGTTAGCTACAGATCTATTTTTTCTCTGTCGATTTTTCCAGATCTGGAACCCAGATTTGTTGTATTCAGAAAAACTCTTAATAATAAAAGTTAAAACCCTCTAGCAACTAGAAGACTGGTTTTCCCACATTGGGTTTTTCTGGGGACTATTGTCCAAAAAATCCTTATGTCACTTTGTCTATGTTGCATGTACTTTTCTGTTAAGATCTGGTGAAAGTCTGTTATGTGCTTGCTTCGATGTTGAAGTTTCAGCATTAATAACTTAATTAAGTAGGAGAAGCATAATCAAATCTAACAATAGATTTCTACATAAGTAACATTCAGAAATTTTCACATGGTATCAGAGCCAAGTTGCAGATCTAGCAAGGTCACCAACAGAAGACTGACGGATCTTGCTGCAGAAAGCAGCAAGAAGAGTAGCAGTAGCAATAGAAGGTCAGATCTGAAGGGACAACGCAGTTTCAGAGGGAGCAGAATCACGCAGAGGGCAGGGTGATGCAGTCTTACGCTGTCTCCACGTAGGCCCACGTACTTACTGCGCAGAGGCAGCGCTAAGATTGTTTGAACCCAACCAGAGTGACGCAGATCTAAAGTTGTCTGATCCAAAAGTGCCTGAAGCAAAGCTGCAGAACTTCAGAAGGCGCTAGTGGGGTTAAATTTCTGAAGTTTTCAGAATTTAGCCTAAGCACTAGTGACAAAGAGCGGGAGAAGATCAGCATCTCAGAGGATTTCTAGCCAAAGAAACTTGCAGATCGATCAGAGGATAGAAGAGAACAGAACCATTGTTTGATTTGGAAAATTTCCAAGAAGGGAAATCAGTTGTCAAAGGGAGGAGAAGGTGCATGTTTCTCCAAGGACCTTAGATCTAGATTTCTAGCACAGAGAAGAGGAGTTGCGACAGATTTCTGAGCAGATGGCATCTCACGGACTGCGTGATCAGGACAGATTGGATGGCCTATCCAACTTTGCAGTTTGGAAGGCTAGAATCTTGATAGTCCTAGAGGCATATTGTCTAAGAGACCATGCAGAACGAATCATGGCCACGTCGACCAATGCAGAACTCCTCAAGAAGCACAATGAAGTTGCCGCTCATGCCAAGCGGCTGATAATGGATGGAGTTAAGGAACATGTTGTTCCACATATAGCTGAGAAGAAAATAGCTAATGAGATGTGGAAGGCCTTAACAGCCCTATATGAGGGGAAGTTCGTCCAGAGGAAGATGCCTCTGGAGACTCAGATGTGGTCATTCATGATGACCAAGGGGGAAGACATGAAACATTTTCTCTTCAGATTACAGTCGATCAGAGACCAGTTGACTGCCACAGGTGCAAAGGTGGAGGATGATGTGATGGTCAGGACTGCTCTCAATGCGATCACGAATGAGTCGGAAACCTTTGTCCAAAGTATCTTGGGTAGAGCAGACCTTCCCGACTGGGACAAATTATGGGCAATCATGCGTCAAGAAGAAATCCGCAGATTCACTAAGAAGCAGTACAGCACGGGATCAAGTAAGGTCAAGAAGGAATATAAAGAAGATGAAGCCTTGGCATCAAAGAGGCGGCAAGGGAAGAAGAAGCGGGATCTATCAAAGATCAAGTGCTTCTAGTGTGGCGAACTAGGACATTTCGCCAACAATTGTCCTCAGAAGAAAAGGGACAAGGAAGCTTCTTCTTCCAAGGCTGTTGTGGCGGATGATGGGTCAGAAGACGATGCAGCCATGAGCGCTCATGAACCACGAAAGTGGGGTGGCATGGATCTGTAGAGCAGCTACAGAGAGAGGGTGGGGTCCTTGAGTAGCTCATCTCTTGGATCACATCCGAGCTACGGGAGCCTTAAGACAGTAGTGGGACAAGTGGAGCAGTTGGTGCAGAGAATCACGGATGAAGCACAGGCGGAGATGAAGGCTGATGGGAGCAACGCAGTGCAAATGCAGCAGTAGCATAGGGGTTGATGTGACTTCAGCAGCACAGAGCAGAGTTGCTTACGCAAAGCTGAGTTGCAGGAGTGTGGAGGCTTCAGGAGGACAGCGCAGCACAGCAGCAGCGTGAGAGATTTCAGCACGAGGGGTTGATGTGACTTCAGTAGTGCAGAGGGAGTCTACTTACGCAGTGCAGAGTTGTAGGTGTGCATCATCCTCCAGATGACAGCACAAATCAGCAACTAATGGAGCTTCAGTGATGAGGATGCATCCCAACTGACTTGTCTGTCAAAGATTGGGCAAGGGATTCAGTTGCTTCTCTTAGCAACTGAAGATGCAGTGTAGCAGATGGTAGCACGGATGCAGCGGATTGAGAAGGAGGTGTAGTACAGATGTAGCAGTGTCGGTGGCAGCGTCATAGGCAACAGTATAGAATCACAGCAACAGCATAGTGATGAAGGGCAACAGGTCCAGCATCAGTGCAGAGACCCACACCAGAGATTAGTGCAGAGCTTCGCAATGAAGCAGAGTTTGTACTAGAGCACATTCCTCGCTAAGAGGCAGTGTTGAGTTTTCTTGTGTGATGGGATAGCATCAGATGTGCTCTAGCTCCCAAAATTTGTGGAAGGACTAGAGTACATGAGATCTCCAATACGCAGAAAGGGATTTGGGAAATTTCCTCTGGTTTGGGAGATATTAAATTAATTAATATTTTTAATTAAGGACCCTAAGTCTAACTTAGGAAAATTAAAAGATTAAAGTTAATTAAATTAAACATGTGATGAAATTGTCTTAGGTCACATAGATCAAGCTTTCTTTTAATCTTAGCCATCGATTCAAGATCTTATCATGGTCGTTAGTTTCCCAATGAGAAAAGTCTAAAGGAAAGGCTTGGGTCATTTGGAGGTGACACACAGAGGCAAAGCACTGAAGCTAAGCTAAGATTCTAGGGCAGGGTTTGCTAAGAATTCTCAGAAGTGTTTCAGCTACAGCGAGGGGAGTTTAGACAAAGGGCTTGGTCTGAACCCAGTGCCTAGAATCAGCAAGAGGCAGAGAGTAGCTTCTAGAGGCAGCGTAGAGAAGCAGCAGAGAGGGTAGCAGTTGCGCAGCACAAGGGCAGCTACAACTATGCAGGTGTTACGCAGTCTCTCTCGGGGCAGCGGTGGGCAGCAGGCATAGTTTTAAAAACCGGAACCGGTGACCGGACCGATGGACCTAATGAACTGGGTTTCTAACCGGAACCGGTCTAACTGGGAGCGGTCAGATCTCAATGAACCAGTTTAAAAAAAAAAATACATTAAATAATTATTTTTTAATAAAAAATACTATTTTTAATATTTGCAACCATGATTCCAAGCTAATAGAGACAAAATATGCAAAGTTTTCTCATTTATATACCATGGAAAGGTGAATATATCAAAATGGCACCAAGTGCAATACATATCATCGAACAATACATAAGCAATGAGGCTCCAAATGGCCCATAATGTCCAAAAACAATGCTACAAGCTATGAGCATTGAGGCCATTGGCCTAGATAGTACAAACTACAGTGACAGTCTACTACAAATCTACATATATGATATATCATATTACTAAATTCTAATCATAATCAAAGTTCAAACTCAGTTGGTTGAACTTGAGTCTCCCGACTCTCGACTGCCAAACTTTGCAACTGTAGTCTCTATTGGTTCAGTGACTCGAGTCTCAAACTTCTGAAGGTATTCTGCCCTAATATGCCCTATTACTTCATTTGGTGCTCCACATGGCTTTACATGGCCTCCTATCCCAGCCAAGTGTTGCTTGAACCTATTAATACCCCCTCCTGCAATAGATTTTTGGCAATATCTGCAAATCATTTTTCCATCAATCATATCACAATGAGCCCATGCAGTATCCTGGCCTTTTGGAGGCATGATGGCTACTACAATATACTTAGCTCAAGCGGCAAGCCTCCAAGATAGCTCCAACTCCAACTCCAAGCCTCCAAGATCGCTGCTCCGGCAAACACTCAACACTCTCCAAGCTCTCAATCAAACTCACAAACAACAAATGAGTTGGTGTGAGACAAAGGAGAGGCTGCCCCTGCTTATAAAAGATTGGGGAGGGTGTTTTTGGAGGGAAACAACCCTCCCCTTACCTCCACATCAGCCCTAAAACAGCTTGTTGGCCGTGGGTGGGTCCGCATAGGTGACAGGCCATTAACAGGCGGTTAAGGACGGAACCGGCCGGTTTATTAAAAACCTAGCCAGATCCATCCTTAACCGACCGGTTAGGACGGTTTTTTGGTGAGGTGAGGCCATAGACCCGATTGCATGGCCGGTTTGAACCGCTCAACATGCTGACCGGCCAACATGCTGACCGGCCGGTTTGACCGGTTACCGGTTCAAACCGGCCGGTTTTTAAAACTATGGCAGCAGGAGACCCTCTGGGTTACATAGAGTCCCTCAAGTGCAGCGTAGGGTCTGCATCACCCATCCTGAAGTTACGCAGCCCTCTCCAGGCCAACGCAAAGGGACGCAAAGGCTGCAGAGGCTGACGCAAGGGCTTCAGGGGCAGCACTAGGGTTTCTAGGGCCAAGATTTGGCTGAGTCCTGTAAATCTCGTTTGAGGGTGTGGATCAGTCAATATTTTGGCTTTAGAACAGTAGGTTAGTTGCAAATCTATTTTTTCTCTGTCGGGTTTTCTAGATCTGGAACCCAAATTTGTTGTATTCAGAAAAACTCTTAATAATAAAACCCTCCAGCAGCCAGAAGACCAGTTTTCCCACATTGGGTTTTTCCGAGGACTATTGTCCAGAAAATCGTTGTCACTTTGTATATGTGTGCATGTACTTTTATGTTTTAGATCTGAATCGGTGAAAGTCTGTTATGTGTTTGCTTTGATGTTAATCTGAAGTTTCAGCATTAATAACTTAATTAAGTAGGAGAAGCATAACCATATCTAACAGTAGATTTCTGCATAAGTAACATTCAGAAATTTTCACAGATTGTCCTCTCAGGAAGAAGGACAAATAGGAGAAGCAAGACCAACAGGCAAAGCCAGTCGAAATCAACAAGTTGTCCGCCAAGTTGGAGGAAGACTTCACGATGATGGCAACCATACCTCCAAGAGTGAGGTGGGGTGACTTGGAGTTGTAGCCCCAAAGAGCTATAGAAATGGGTAGGGTACATTAAGCAATCCACCCCATGGATCATTACCTGGCTACAGAGACCCACAGTGTTCAATAGCAAGATAGATTAGTGGTAGTTGATGCAATAAGTACCAGAGTGACAGTTGCAGACTAGTAGTTGTCAGATGTTGGGGAGCACAGTGCAGAGTTGGTAGCAGTGCAGGTGGAGCAGTGCAGAGTCAGCAGCAGCACAGATTCTTCAAGGACAATGCAGAGGTTAGTAACAATCAGAGACTTGGAAGACAAATTCATCATACTGAACACATTTGATTCATTGTTTTGGAAGTTCTTCAATTGCAGATGTTGCAGTCGCAGCGGCAACAAATGAGAGGGAGTTGCAGTGCAGATGCAGTGTTGGTAATAGTACAGCAACTTCAGCAACAGCACAGATGCAGCATGAGAGTTGCGCAGTGGTTGGTGGGAAGTAGCAGGCAGTCACAGTGTCCATACATCAGCAATGTGACAGAGGATGATACAGAGACAGAGTGTTGTGGCAGGGTGTGCAACACTAGAACACAGTCCTCGCTAAGAGGGAGTGTTCATTTTTGTAGAATTGGATGTGTTCTAGCCACGAAATTTGGTGGAAAGGCTAGAATACATGAGATCTCCAAAACCCAGAAATTGTTTCTGGAAATTCCACCTAAATATGACTTAATTAGATTATTAACCAATTTTTAAGTATTTCCAAAGTCTAAACTTGGGAATATGGTTAATTAATCATAATTAATAAAGTCAAGGTGAGAATAGTCTATAAATTCACATGGATCGATCTCAAGATGATCCTAGCCCTTGATTAAGATTAATCTTGGTCGTTCGAGTCCCAACAAAGGATTATAAGAAGAAGTCGATAGGCACTTGGAGAAGGCACACCAGACACAGCAGCAGTTCGATTTCCTTGGCAGATCAATTTTCAGAGAGCAGCAAGAGTTGTTGTAGAGCCAGAGATCGAAGCAGAGTCGATGAGGTGCAGAGATAGTGATCTGGAGGAAGTTTTCCATATCTGGAGAGGTAGCAGCAAGAGACCGAGTTATTCCCAGTGGGGCAACGCAGAGGACTGCACAGTTGCTTCAGAAGAGCAACTCGATTTGGCTAGAGGAAAAATCGTTTTCAGTTTTGAGGCTGGGCAAAGGTTCCAGAGTGTCGGAGAAGCGATTTCCTCAGCAGAGTCAGGCAAAACGACTTCATCAGAGGCAGTTCTGGGCTAGAATCATAGGGCCAGCGCAAGCACTGCGTAGAGGCCAGGGTAAAGGTTCCAAGAGATCGAGTTTCTGAAGGGAAGTTGGGTCAGGGTTGCTTGTGGAAGAAGGGCATTTCCCTTAAATAATTTTCGCCATATTTTCTTGTTGTTTGGATTGCTAGTTGAGCATCCATAGATTGTGCTCAAATTTCACTGTTGCTTAATAATAAAAACCCTCAGTTGTTGCACCGGTTTTCCCAAGTTAGGGTTTTCCGGGGGCAATTATCCGAAAATAACAGTGTCACAACGTGTGTGCTAGTATTTTCTCAGTTTCTAGCGCTATGTTATTTCCGTAGTTTTTTTTGTGAAGGTTGCAATGTGTTTATTTCGATGTTGTCGTAGCAATACACTGAATAATTAATTTATCAGTTAGAAGAAATAATACTATTTGCTGCAATAGGATTTCAGTTTTGGAAATTTCACAGTAGGGATAAAAATGTGATGATGTCATGCCCTTTTTGGGATCCAAATACTCCATCAAGGCAAAGTCAAGGTTAAAAATGTCCCCGAATATTAAGATCATCCTCCATTTGAGGAAAATCCCCAAATCATGCATCAAAACAGCTCCAAGGGTCCAAAATCCAGCTGTGGAAGCCACATGTTAACTCCATGGGTGTCAAGTGAGCAACGTGGTGCCTCCTCTCTCTAGCAATAGGGCTTCGTTAGGTGCAAGAAGCCCTCATCAATCATCTGAAGGTTGATCGTCCTCATTTAGGCCCTAAATCATGGCATGCCCATCAAGTAATGTCAAGGCCAACTTGGGGTCATGTTGGGTCTACTAGTACATCATCAAGAATCCTACATGCTAGGTAAAAGAAACCTAGAGTTCTAGCTCTTGGGGGTGCTTTGGGATGTATATCAATTTCTCAAGTCATTAAAAGGTCCAACACTCTACTCAAAATGTGCAACACTGCATCTGCCAAGTCATCATGCTCTCTAGAACGTGATATATGGGCCTAGGCATCATGTGGAGTAGAGTGCCCCAAGGCCTCTACAACTCCGGACCACCTGGGAAAACCAACTTAAACTCAAGTGAAAGCAACCATTCATTAGAGACCAAGATCATAAATGCATCTAAGTGGACCATAATTAAGTGTTAAGGGCATATTAATACTTCAAACAAGGATCACTTTCAAATATCTAACTAGACCAAGTCCCATAAAGTTGTTCCCTACTTTTGTAAGGGTGGTTAAATAGCCAACCCTATTAGGTGCTTCTAGCCCCCAATGGGAGGTGGCATTTCCAAGGTTAAACCTTCAATCAATAGTTGTTAGTGTGAGTGGGCGGCAATGGAGGGGAAAGGCTTCATGGCCAAGTGTCATGGTCAGGGGACCAACTAATGGGAGTCCACATCCTGAGCGTATAGATGTAATGGAGGGAGAAATGGTGGATGCATGAGTTACCCTGCTCAGCCTACTTTTTCCACCCCTCTAGTGCGCCTTTTACTTCTTTTTTATAATTCTTTGTATTACAGTGCATAGCTCAAGGAACAAAGCTTGCTCCTTATGATATAACATTTAATTTACCGCTTGACATGAAGCAGTTTATTACTCATCAGGGTTGGGACATGCAAGGGTTCCTTTTACTAAGGAGGAGCATCATGTGCTCGAGAACCGGATGATGGCTAATGAAGAGGGTGGAGCTCATTCTGGGCTTTTGCCCACACACTAACTTATGTCCCAGCCATCTTTTGCATTTTGATTTTCTTTTTCTTTCATTGTGGCCATATTAAGCTTTACCATTCATTTAGATGCATCAACCTCCAAGGTAATGTTTTCTGGCAATACTCAAGGATGTGGATAAGAGGGTGCCAAATCACAATGAACCAATGACAAGTTAGACCCAAAGAATGGAGATGGTATAAAATGCTTATAATGTGACATGGAAAGTGTCAAGTATGGTGAAAGCAAGAATGAACATGCTTACTTCAATCCAAGTTTTCCAAGTAGTGCCCCTCTTATAACCCTAAGGCCTTAAGGGAGGTCCCATTGGACTGGGCTAAAGACTAACCCCCTGAGTACGGTTAGAGAACAAATTTATAGTCAAGATCGATCATGTTCGAAATACTGAGAGGGGGATGAATCAGTGTTTCTTACCAATTAGAATATTTTTAATTTCATAGAGCATTAATTGTTATTAGCATCAGAGAAACATAAACATTCATCAACACCATTCAACATTGCATAACAATAGAGACAGTAGACACAGAGATTTTTAGGTGTGTTGTCGCACAGAATGTCTAGGCACTGCGACAACGACTCAGATCAAAGGATGTCACCCTAATCCCCAATCTCTTTGTTTAAGTTGTCTCCTTATAGCAGACTAAGGGGGGTAGACCCTATGGAAATGGAATGAAGGAGAACTGGTTGAAAACCAACCAGTTCGGGAGACACAGTGAAACGACCAAATACTTGTAAAAGATCTAGTAGGATTAAATGATTCGATTAAATTTAAATGATTGATACCAGTGCCTCATGGAGTCGACTATCTTGCTAAGAATTTAGGACAAAGTACTTGGTGAGAAACTATTGCTATGTAATGCTAACTTAGAATGCAGAATGCAAGGAAAATTATTTGAGGAAGGAGCGAGATTAAGCAAGCTTCGAAGATGAGAGGTGATCTTAAAAGCCTAAAGCACTTAGATTACAAATAATCTACCACTAAGTACTTAAGCGAGAGTGTCAATTATGAAAATGCCAGAAATTTACTCAATTAAAAGATCCCCAATAGAGCTCTAAAAAATATCAATCACAATTACTTGAAAAGATTTCCCAAACATTAATATTCAATAAACATTCAATATTTCAAGTTAATGAAACAAGAGTTAATTACACGATAGACGATTTTAATCGATAGAAAACATTTGAAAATTCAGATGCCAACGATTATCAAACTCAATTGAAGCATATGAAAGTAACTAGCACGTAAATCTTAGTAATTATTCATCAAGATATACCATGAAATTTCGATGCTAAATAAACACTTCGTCAAGCACTTTATGGATTAACGATATTCTAAAATAATCTGAATCTAATACAATTTTGTATTTCTCCTATAGTCAAACTTAGGATATTTAAAAGATTAAATCATGTCAACTATAGAAATTCTTCCACAAAATAAATATCTTGCCAAGCTTAAAATTTAAATGGCTCAAAAAACCCTATGTCAAAAAGTCTAACTTCAAAAATAAATTTTCTAACAAAGAATTAAAAGAATTAAAGTTAATGGAAAGTCATAAATTAAAATCTGAAAAATGAAAAAAAAAAAATTGAATGTTTTAAAGTTAGAATTAAATTTTTTGAAATTTTTGAATGTTTTACAAAGTTAAAAAGTAATGAAATTTAAAAAAAAAAAAATGGAAAGTTAATATAAATCTAAAAGCATTATACAAATTTAAAAAATGGAAAGTAAATGCTAAAGTTTAAAATTTTAAAATGTTTAAATGTCAAAAGTGAAACTAAAAATTAAAATCGAATGTCATAAAGGATAAATGTTATGTTATGTTAAAGTTTTATAGTTTATGTGATGCGTTAGGTTTGTTATGCAAGTCGAAAAGGAGCGGGAGGAGGAATGCGTGAAGGAGTGAAAACCTACAACGAGGAAGAAATGGATGCGCAAAATTAGGGCCGGCAAGAGCAAAGGAAGGAAGGAAACAAGTAGGAAGAAGGCAAAGGAGGTGAACCACTGTTGCGGGTAAGGGTATGCGGACAGCGGGGATGGAGCCGTCAGCAAGGGAGAGGACGAATGTGGAGAGGGAATGCGATGGAGTTTGGCAGTGGATTGAAGGTTGCAGGGGAAGATGCGAAAGGATGTTGGTAATGGACAGCAGCAATAGGAATAAGTTGCGAGAGGCTGCGGGTACAACAGCAAGGGAAAGGGTGAGTGGAAGGAGAGGAAGGGAGACGCAGCAGAGAAAAGGGCAGCGAAAATGAGGCTTGATGAGGGCAAAACACAGGTAGCAAAGAGCGCGCAATTTTCCAGAGAAAAGGAGCAAGGGATGAGGGGAGAGTGCAGCAGGAGCCACAGGACAACTGGTGCATAAAAAAATTTGAAATTTTCCTTCTTTCCAGCGATTACTTTTACACAGAAACTCAAATTTGAAAAATTTAACTTGAATATTTCTGCAAAATCCTGATCTTGAGATCAGATCTTGCCCTCCAGGGCTTAGATCTGTCTTAGACCCAAAAAAATCGTTGAAAACCCTCAAATGTCACCTGCACAAAACCAAAACCCAAAAACCCCAGCAAATATACAAAAATCTAAAATTGAAACCACGAGTTAGAAATTAGAAAACTAAAAAAAAAAATCTAAATCCCTATTGAAAGTACATATCTATACAATATATTTACAGATATATGCACAAGAGTTGCAGTTATGTCAAATCTAAGGAGTGTAAGTCCGACTTCGCTCCCAGATCTGAAAATCTAAGGCTCTTACTAGCTAGATCTAACTTTAAATTCAATAAAAGTTAAGATAAAATTTTATTTAGGGATAAGACCTAGAAAAACCCTACAAAAATAAAACTTAAGATAAGCTTGAGGAATTAGATCCGGAGGGCTCTTCAAATCTTATTTCCTTGGGAGTCAGCTGGTCCAGCGGAGAACTTCTCCAAATGCCCAATTCTAAATCCGAAAAGTTAAACTATTAAATCAATCATAAAAATGAAATTTTCAAGAGTCAAAGATACCTGCTAACTCAATCCAATTAAAATTCTTACCCTAAATCCAGTAACCTAAGCAAGATACATGTGCAATAAATTACTCTACAAGAGCCATTAATCAATAATTCGTTAAAATAATAACCAGCAAAATATGAAGAACAAGTTAAACATAAAACGTCGAAAAAGAACACGACCATCAAATAAAACCCCAAAGACTTTGTTTGTATTATTCCAGAAAGTATTACAGGAGAGCTTCAAGAGGTAGTACACGATCAAAAGATCGGATAAAAATCAAACTGACACTGACCTCTAATTTATAGGTAAAATCTCCAACAGCGAGTTCGCTTGATCCCCATCAAAATAATCTCGACCGTCGAAAAGGATTTGATTATCTTTTAATCTCGTCAATTGAAATTATTATTTTTTGAGGAATTTCGAATTTTTCAATTAATTCCCTTTTAATTAACTCAAAAATAACAATTTTGAGTTAATTACCTCAAAAATTTGACTTTGACTTAACTATCAAGGCCCAAGGGTCCAAAATTTCTCAAAATTTTCAATATTCCCTTAGCCTAGGACCTTCAAAAATTATTTTTGAAAGACCCACGAATTTTGTCTTTGAAGAATTTAATTTGACCTAGGACATAAAACTAATTAAATTTTCTGGCCAAATCATTTATGGCTTAGGATTTGGCCAGAAAATTTAATTAATTGACTCATAAGGGGATTAATTATTTTTCTAACCCTCTTTACATAAGATTAATACATTAAACCATGAGGGGTACACCCGTTCGTAACAAACCCTCAATAACTGACCAATTCTGCGACTCGGAAATATGACCTAGTACACCCAACAATCTGTAATAAAATGATCTAGCCAATTAGCTAGGATCATTCCCAGATTACTTTTACAAAGCCTCAATAAAAAACACTAGGAATCACTTAATATCTTGACGACAAAATCCACCCTAGCTTTGGGGTGAGGCTGGAGGGGAAAAACTCTGTCGATCATTTGTGTCTAGAGACATAGATGAATCAGTGAGACGAAAAACCTCCTAGGATAGAAATTGTCAACGAAATATTAGGCTCACTTAGGTTGTTACATACATGATGGTCTTACTAAGATCATTTACATTATCAATATGCAGAATGGGTTTAAATCATTTACAAAATTGTCGGCTGAATGATAAAATCTGAATGGCACGAACACTTGAACATGATAGATCCCTTTTGCGAAAAAAGAGGTGTACAACTATGGAGTCGTTGACAAAGAGTGGTCAAAAAGGTGGAAACCCCTCCGAAACAAAAACCATTGAATGCTTCTTAATATTTGCCTTCAAAAAATTTACATCAAGTTTTTAGCTCCAATTTAAGGAGACTCCAACCCCCTAATTTGCAGGCCCCAACCTGTAGGACACTCCTATGTCCTATTTACCAACTGCAACCAGAAGGACGCTCCTATGCCCTATTTACCAACTGCAACCAGAAGGACACTCCAACGCCCTAGTCTTCAAGCTCCAACCTAACAGATGCTCCGACACCCTGTTTTCCAACACCCTATGCCAGCTACAACATGCCCTAGCACCACCCTGCCACCTTGAAGTGTTCTCAAGCTCCAACCTGAAGGAGACTCCACTCTCCTACCTTGCAACATCTTGGCACCCAGATCAACCGTCAGACCTCGTTTCACAATTTTCATACTGGATCCACTTGTGCTTGAACCAATACAAAATATATTGAAATCTAATCACTATTGATTCTGCTTAGTATGTATATCAATGTCAAACTATGGCAGCCTCACTACTCAACTCACATCAAACCCTAGCTGTCAATGCCAATGTTGTACTCAACTTTTGTTGTTGAAACCCAAGCTTCACAACTGTAACCATCACTGCTTGTCATAGAGATATATCTGTCAATAACTCTAGCAGATCTATGTCTGATCCACTAACACAATGACCTGCACTGTATCTGCTCTGGAGTCACAATCTTGTAGTACAGCAATCGTTAACACTGTTGACTTTTTCCCACTATCACAACCCCGGATGCCACCAATCTATTATGTGCCCAACCTTACATTGTCCCAACTATTGCAACAAATTCATGCAAGCCCTCTTTGTTGTCTCGTACACTAATTGCTCAGTTCTTCAATATGCAAGTAAAACACCATCAACCCTACAATGTCACTGTCACAACTAGAAAAACATTGTCATCAACCACTTCAACAAGATCTGTCTATGAGCTTTGATCTCAGTTTTTTTTTAAGGTTCTCAATTTGAATCAATAATGCTATATTAACCCATATACTAGGCTAAACAAAATGTCACTTTCTGGGCATTGTTCTACATATTGTTCATCTCTAGATGTGGTTCTACAAATTGTACATTTTCTGGCAACTGTGTTACACTTATGTGTACCAACAATTTGTTATTCATTCAACAACAACAAAAAATTCATACATTAAACAATTTGTTATTCTTTTAACAAAACAAGTTGCCATTGTAAAACAATTTGCTATTCATTTGACAAAATTGCAGTTCCACGGCAACATTCAACAAGCTGATTGACTTTTCAACTATGGTGGGGACCATTCGAATTGTGTTGGCACATGTCATTCGTCCTTAATAATTTGATGCCACAAATATTGAAACAAGACAACTCTTATAATTATGATTTTTGAATACTTTCTTTCTCTTCAACGAAACATAACCCAGCCAACTCATTCTTCGATAGCAACCTTCTTTAACAAGTAGACTATGTTGAGAATTTAGAGAGCTGGTGATTAATTCAAATTCTCTTCCTGATAATTACTTGTGAGCTTTCTTGATTTGCTTATGTCTTCTTTTCTTAACTTATATAGTCTTTCATCAAGAAAATTACCAAAATACAAGAGACGCGAATTTAGGCTCTTCAAGCCAGGGCAAAAACCTCTCCCTTTTGGAGAGGAAAACCCACAAGAAATTCTTCTTATAGACTTTCAGATGACAAGTACCATGACCAAGACCTTAGACCCTAGACCTTTGTATGTTTCCAATACCTTGTAACTGCTTCTTTATTGGCTTCTTAAGATGATCCTTCTTTCCTGCACCTTCCTACACCGATCTGCATCTTGGTCTCTACTTGAGCTCTTTCTTTTTCCGGGTTGTGTGAGATCCTTGCTAGCTGTTAGCACCTTATTATAGGTTATTAACACAGCCCTGTTGTTAGACTTAAAATAGTCCTATTTCGGAACTTCACGCAGCCTCTTCTATGCATTTCAAAGCATTCCCTTTTTTTTTGCATGTAGCCTCAGACTTCAACGCATTATTTCGTTCGCATGTAGACTTCAACGCATTCCTTATCTTCAGACTTCAACACATTCCTTCATTTGCATGTAAACAATGCATTCCTTATCTTACAAACTTCAACGCATTCATTCAAGTTATATCTTCACTATGTATATATATGCTCCTTCCAATCTATATTACACACTATGTAATCTGCACCTTACACATAGTCTTGATATCACCAAAACAGTTAAGGCATGTCTTCAACCTTGAATTTAAGACATAATGTGACAAGGTATGGAGGCATACAGATGTATCTTTGACTTATCATAAACATGACTCTTTAATATATTTATAACTAGAAGATGTTATAAATATATTATTTATAACTAGAAAATGTTATAAATATATTGAATCTTATGCACAATCACATCATGGACAAAGAAGTCCATCAACTTCCACCCATGGCAATAGATATGGAGGCACTCTTGGACCAAACATCTCTTTAAGGTGTAGAACCATATCAGATTTCCTTGACGAAGGGTCTAGGAACGATGCGGATTCAAAAAAATTCCGGTTTCTCTATGCATGTGGGGTACCATTCAATGTTCTTCGTTCACCTTATTGGCATGAAACGAGTTTCTGCCATTAATGATGCCCCCAAAGGATACAAGAGCCCTGGGTATGACAAGGCTAGAACCGTGGGACTTGATCATTAAAAAGAAAAAAAAACTCATTCTTTGAGTAGAATGACAAGTTCTTGGAATGAGCATGGGGTGTCCATTGTATCTGATGGATGGGAAAATATAAAAGGCAAGCCATTGATAAGTTTTCTTGCTGTGTCTGTTAGTGGTGCAATATTCCTTTCATCATATGATTATTCAGATAAGTTCGAGACCGGCATCAACATTGCAGAACCATTACTTGACACAATTGAACGTATTGGACCATACAATGTCGTCCAAGTCATCACTAATAATGTTGCTAATTGTAAGACAACGGGAGCAATTATTGAGGATAAATACCCCAACATATTTTGGTCTGGGTGTTTGGTTCAGACAATGAACCTTTTGATGCATGATATAATTAAAAACAAACAACCTCAATACAGATGGCTTGATGATTTGTACAAGAGAAGCAAAAAAATGATAAGATTTATTACAAATCATAGCAATACCCATGGGCTTTTCCGCAATCACTCAAGATTGGAGTTGTTGAAGATTGCAAAGACTAGATTTGCTAGCTATTACCTCACCTTCAGGCGCCCTTTGAAGGTAAGAGAGTCATTGGCAGCCATGGTATCAAGTCAACACTAGCAGGGTATTAAAGGACAGGGCAACAACATCAGTTGACAGGCAAGGTTTTGAACAGGTGGACGAGACCGCTCTTGATCTTTTGATTTGGGTACGTGTGAGAGAAATTTTTAATTTCACCTAGCCCATTTATGGCATGATTTGCTTTGCAGATACAGATAAACCAGTGATTGGGGAGGTGTATGAGCAGATGGATAGCATGTTGGGGCAAATAAAAGATGTTGTTAAGGAAAATGATCCCAACTTGTATTCAATGATTCACAATTGTGTGTGTGCACGGTGGAATAAACTTAATGTTCAACTACATTTGGCGTATATCCTTATGCCAAAATACTACTCTCCATCTTGGTTGGGCCAACCTGCACCTGGGGGTGGGGTTAGGATCAAACCTCATACAGATCCAGAGGTACAAGAAAGATATATGAAAGCATTAGACA
Source organism: Pinus albicaulis (assembly GCA_034641835.2). Lineage (NCBI taxonomy): Eukaryota > Viridiplantae > Streptophyta > Pinopsida > Pinales > Pinaceae > Pinus > Pinus albicaulis. The sequence goes on from CM076583.1 coordinate 1,092,951,679, forward strand.
AGTTGGTCCCTGACAAGAAGGAATGTGCTAATCTGCGCCTTGAATTAGGCAGAAACTTCAGTTACACTGGTTTGTTTGGTTTTTTACATGCAATGGAAGATAAAGACAGATTTGATACGCTCACATGGTGGGAAGCATATGGCAGCATGAGACTTTTGCCAAAATTGGCAAAAAAAGTTCTCACAGGTTGTAAATACTTCTTTTGCAGAGAGGTGTTGGAGCACCTACAGCTTCATCCATAATGTGAGAAGATACAGACTCAACTAAAACCGAGCAGAAAGTTTGGTTTATGTGCACTACAACTTGAGGTTGTTGAGTCATTATTGTGATCGGGCTTATGAGGATCTATCATATAAAGTTTGGGACAACAACCCAGAGGATGATAATTTGGAGGACGACACTATACATCTGGAAGAATTGGAAGCAGAACTTTTGAGAGATGAGGATGAAGCAACAGCAGCCATGCCATCGCCACACCCACCATCCGGTAGTAGTGTTAGTGCCAGTGCCAGTGTTCGAGTTCCAACTATTGTTCCTTTGTTGACGCAGCCTCCACCTACATCCTCACGTGGAGGGCATGGGCCTTCTAGTTATGGTCGTGGTACTTCCCATGAGGAGACTGCTGGAAGAACACCATTACCATGAGCTGCTCAAAAATTAAACATTTCTCGTGGCAAGAGGCCAAGCAATAAATAAAATAGATTTGCAGTTTACTAAGTCTTTTCTATTTTCTAGTAGTTTTTAACTTTTTTATAACTGTTGAAACTTGACTCTTTCATATTTAATGAAAAATATTTTTTGTAAAAAATATATGACAATTTAAGTTTGAAGTTGGCAGTTATAAGTTTATAAGTCATTATGAATTATGATTATGATGCTTCATGAAAGTTGAAAGTTGTTTCATTTCGTTTCATTTTATAACATTTCATTTCATGTTAAATATTCTTTGTTGTAATGGTTACACTTAGCTTACAAGTACAACTATGGTGATCAATGATCAATGATGATAAAAGTTATATATTGAATTTAGAAAGCTTGAAACTTTAAAATTGATGAATCATGAGACTCAAGAGTCAATATGTTGTATGTTTCTAACTTGTGGAGATGGTTGATGAAGATTATAACTTCTAAATGATTGATGTTATATGGTTCAATCTATGTTTTTATGTTTTTTATGTCTAATTCATCATTCTACATGCTTTTGTTGACATATATGCATCAAAATATTAAAAATATATATATAAAAATATATATACATTATAAAAAAACGCTCCCCAAAATGCTCTCGGACAGGGAGCTTTTGAAAATGGCGCTCCCTCTCCCAAGTAACCTTGGATCGGCTTCTTCAAAAACTTTCAACAAGTTAGGGGTGTGATCATTTTCCAACTAGACCCTAGAGCTAGAGTTAGGGTTTCAAGCCATCCTTCCATTGGATCTTCCAACTAATGTAATCTAAACAAATATTAAGAGCATTCATTAACAGATGTTGACATTAATGACAATAAATCAATCATCTGCATCACCCCTTTATCCATACTAGATGCCCCAAACATTAAGTTAAAGCATTTGATTGCAAAATGATCAAAGTACATGTTGAGTGGTGGCCCACCTTCATCCAAGAGGCATGCCAAATGGTGAGAGGTGTAATGACTAGTGCAGATGATGGAGGAGTTGGCATGTCATCATCATCAAACTAAGGCGTAGGGAAATTGACTAGCTGGCTGTCCCAAATAGGAGAAACGTTGTCTCCTAGGGGGGTTACCCATTTTAGTGGGTAACCGCTACCTTCATTTGAAATCTTGTGTGATGCCTTTGTCATGGTGGAGATGAGGTTATAGACAATTTCAACCAATTACAAGGAAGTACTAGACCTAGCCCTCATTGAGAAGGTGAGGAAAGCGGGAAAGAAAACAATATCTAGAGGGCCAAAAGAAGAAGATAGACTCAAAGTCCTCCAACGGATGGAACAAGGACTTGAAACATATCATGTGCTTCAAGTGCAACAAACATGGCCACTATGCTTCTCAATGTCCTAAGTAGAAGAAAAAGGGTAAGTAATAAAAATAGCTAGCAAAAGAGCAAAAAGTTCAAGTGTGGATGAGTTGATTACCAAGGTTTATAAAACCGTTTCCATGGCGTCATGCCTTTCCACCTACACAATTTCAAAGGTTAATGGGTATTTTTTTACTTTGGAGCTTAAAGACATGTAACATTAAATAGATTGACCTTCTTCAAGCTATTGGATCAAATTACAAGCATGCAAGCAGAGCTTTGTGATGATGGAAAGCACCCACCCACTAGGTTGGGTTATATCCCAATCCACATGCCAATAGCAGAAGTTTTGAGTTGACTACCAAGCTTGATACAACCTTCGCCATGGTGTTATGCCTTTCCACCAACACAATTTGAGAGATTGCGAGGTATGTTGAAAATGAATCCTAAAGACATGTGACATCAAACAGATCAACCTTCTTCAAGTTAAAGGAACAACACGCTAGGATGCAAGTAGATTTTCTGATGATGGAAAGCACCCACTCACTAGGTTGGCTTCTATCTCAATTCACATGCCAACAAGAGAAGTTTTGAGGTCACTTCCAAGGTTCCCACAATCTTTGGCTTCGTACCAAGTCTTTCCACCAATACAATCTCATGGGTTGGAGGATATGTTGACAATGAAGCTTCAAGACATGAGACATCAAACAGATCAACCTTCTTAAAGTTAGAGGAACAAGATATGGGCATGAAAGTAGAGCTTTGTCATGATGGGAAAGTCGCCACTCACTAGGTTGTCTTTTATCTCAATCCACATGCTAGCACGAGAAGTTTTGGAGTTACATAAGGTATTGACTGTTTCTAGTATGACTAAAAATCCATTTTGAATTTGTTGTCTAACAGATTCGAAGTGCAAGGCTAAGTTTGACGATTAAGAAGTGATCATCAAAATTGTTTGCCTTGATCTTGGTTAAGTTTTAGCCAGAGGAGTTAGAGAGGGTGACCTTTACAAAATGCTCACAGATTCCATGAAGCATAGAGCATTGTTGACAAGTAGTGACAATTTGTGAGAGCTTTGGCAGAGAATATTTAGTCCCTTAACCATGGATCTTTGCCTCTTATGAAAGATATGGTGGTTGGATTTCTTCATTTCAAGGTGGAGAAGAGGGGAGTTTGCAAGGGTTGTGCACTAGACAAGAAAGCCAAGGTTGCTTTCCCAAGAAATGATCACAAATCAAGAGGGATGCTTGATCTTATTCATTCAAATGACTATGGACACGTGTCATCAACTTCGTTGACAAGTAATTTTTATTGTGGTAGTTTATTAATGTTTTTTCCAAAAAATCCAACATATATTTTATAAAGACACGAAGGAGGGCTTTAACAGATTCCACAAATTAAACATTGTCATTGATAAGCATATTGGTAGGAATACCAAGGCACTAGCATGAGACATTGGAGGGGAGTGTATCTCCAATGACATTGATTTCTTGTAGAGAAGCAAGGATAAACAAGCACTTTAAAGTTGCTTACAACCTGTTACCCACCCAAAGTGGGTGATCCCATAGGAGAATTTTTTCTCATATCATCTCTTCCAGTCGGTAGCCAGCAACCCTTGAGAGCAACTAGTAGTCGATGATGATGTGCCATTTATATCTTTGCCACTTGCAACAATCATATGTTTCCTCGCTTGTCTAGCAAGAGCACATGTTGGAAGTTGGGCTTCTGATCAAAAGGTACTTTATTCATTTTCCAATCTGGTGCTTATGCTTGTTTGCATTTGGCATTTGACATGGATTATGGGGTAACTTGGAAGAAAGAAGGGTCTTGGTCGTGATCTTGTTCCCTCACCTTAAATGAGGGGGTTAATTTTCAATACTAGTCTAGTGGGGCCTCCCCTAATGGCCCAACGAGCATAGGAGGGGCACTACTTGGGAAGCCCTATCTCTCCCTATTCCATACTTACCAATTTCAATCTTACATTACAAACCCCTATTCCACCTTCATTCTTCAGGTTCAATTGACCACTGGTTCATTGGGATTTGGCACACACTCATCTCATACCTGGGTAGGACCTAGAAATTTTCCTTAGGAGGTTGATGCAACTAAAAGAAACAAAAATAGCATATGATGGCCAAAAGCAAAACAAAAGAGAAATCAAAATGCAAAAGATGGTTGGGACTTTCAAATTAGCACGTGGGCAAAAACCAAGCATGAGCTCTACCTCACCCACTATGGCCATCACCAAATTCCATGGCCAATGTTTCCCTATCAACATAAGAAAAGGGAACCCTTGCATGTCCCAACCCCTAATGGGCGATGAACAAACTCATCATCAACGAGGTAATAACTAGTATACATCATACAAAGCAAGCTCTAACCCTTTGAGCTACGAGCAGTAATACAAATAAAAATAAAGAAGTAAAAGGCATAAGAGGGGTAGAAAAGCAAAGGCTGGTTTGGTAACTCACGTATCCATGATTGCTCCCTCCTCACATCTATATACCCAAGATGAGGATCCCCATCAGGCTGGTACCTTTGACCATGGCACTTGGCCATGAAGTCTTCTCCCCTCCATCATTATTCACGTGGCACCTATCAATTGAAGGGTGGAACAAGGACATGTCACTTCCCCTTGGGGATTGAGAACACCTAACAAGGTCGTCTATTAACCACTCCTACCTAAGGAGTTAATACCATTACGTGACCAAAGCCACAGTTTTGGAAGGGAAACCTTATATGAAGTGTTAATTTGCCCATTTCTTTAAAGCTTAGTTCAATCAGATGCAATAATGATTTAAAGTACCTAATGGTGAAAGTTGCAGCACTAGATATTGTGTGTAATTGACAAGTGGTACAATCTATAGGTTTCAGCAACTTAATTGGGGTCCAGGTCCTCCAGAGGGGCATATTGACACCCACAAGTGAAGCGTTGAGAAACATGGGACTCTAGACAATTGCAAAGCAACACTTGCATCCTTGGGCACCTCCAGCACCCACAACATTCCAACACTTTTCCCCACATTGTTGACTTTTATGGGACGATGCACCTAGACCAACATGCCCCCAGCCAGCTTAGCATTGATCACATAGGATGGCAACCAATCTAGGGCCTAGATGTGGAGGGCTAGCACCTTGAAAGCCCCCATCGTTGGAGCACAGAAAAGCATTTTGGCCACTTGGAGAACCATGAGACCACTTTCATGCCCAAAGCCAAAATCGGGGTCCACTGATGGATTATGTCAGAGATTTGGGGGCCAACCCCAAGAGGTTGATTTTAGAGGGCCTCTACACACATTATGTCAACCATTTCCCTCAATTTCAACCCTAGAAGGGAAAACGCTTGCATGACGTCAATGCCTTCTCTTATTTCATCTCACATGTGTGGAGAGTTATTATGTTTTTCATAGGCTACTAGGTCAGCTTGTGACCTAGGATGTTTCTTGCGCATTATTTTATGATTTTAGGGGGCTAACAAGCTAATTAGGCATTTGGATTCCTTATATAAATAGAGGAATCTCTCATTGTTGTATCTCACCATCACACACTGGGAGATTTTGGCCTCTCCAGAGAAATTTAAGTCCTCTTTTATTGTGGTAGAGATTGGATCTATAAATGCACTTTGATATTTGGAGCTAATTTTTATTTTCTTTGGAACTATTCTTTGGACAAATGGATGGAATCTTTGCATGTTATCTTGTAAGTGCACCTAATTCTTGAAGATCTATTTTTCTTCATGTCTAATGTATGGAATGATGTTGATTCTAGGTTATTTTAATTGTGCCCTAATTTGTTGAAGATACACTTAATGATATACTTGTAGTGCTCCTCCATTCGATGTCATTAATTTTATTTTTAACATTATGGAGCCTTCATCTTTGGGACTTCTTCGTAGGGCATCGGCCATCCATCACTTTCCTTCTCAAATCAGAGTAGTCATATATTTCTTCCTTTTATCAGAAAGTGGTCCATTTGACCATATCTGGTTTTTCCTCATACAACTACCTTTTCCACATGATGTATCCTTCAGGATATTTCATCCTACCACATGAGTACTAGTTGTAGATGCCATCCACACCTTTCTTTTGGTAGAGCCTTGTATTAGCCCATCCGAACATTGTTCAAAAATCAGAAATAAACATCAAAAATTACCTTTTGCGACGACCCTTCATCATGCCATTTTCTTGTTGCAACATCAACATCCTGCATTCATATTGACACATCTCCCAGATATTCATTTGTCAAGGGTCTTCTTTCTTATCTAACTTTTCCAAGGTCTTCATATCTTTCCCGTGGAGATATCATAGTCAATTCTTCTAGTCATAGGATATAGATTGCCTTCTCCATAGGATATTTTCATGATCTCTTCTTTTCTCTTTATTCACATATTACTTCCCACAAACTTCCATCCATAGTTCCTTTATCTTCATATTCCATATGAGAACATATTATGTTGATTTCATCTTATCAATATGTGAACCATGCCTCCATGCATCTTTCAAAGGGAAGAGATCTCTTTTCTTTTATCATGCTCATGATGTAGATCATTTATCGATGCAACCATATCATGACATGACTCAATCAAATACATGCATACATACCTCTTTCCTTCTTTTGGCCATCTAGGCTTCCTTAAGCGACGTCCTTTCCTTGCTTGAAAGTTCTTCAACCATGTTGCATTCTTTCGTCATCATACCATCATCCTTCATGAATCCCATACAAGATGGAATTTTAGCAAGACACTTGCTTTTCCCAAGAGAGGTGAACCTTCTAATGAAGATTCCAACGGAGGATCTTGAATATCCTCATCCTGGAAATGCTCCTTTCCAATGATGTATGATGAACTCTTATACTAGATGATTCTTTTACCCCAAAGTGCTACTTATGCTTCTAATGAGGTTGCCAAGAGCTACTTCCTTCTAATGACGACCATGTCATCATACCATCACCCTTCATGAATCCCATACAAGATGGAATTTTAGCGAGACACTTGCTTTCCCCAAGAGAGTTGAACCTTCTAATGAAGATTCCAACGGAGGATCTTGATTATCCTCATCCTGCAAATGCTCTTTTCCGATGATGTATGATGAGCTCTTATACTAGATGACTTCCTTTTACCCAAAAGTGCTACTTATGCTTCTAATGAGGTTATAAAGAGCTACTTCCTTCTAATGATGACCATTATAGACTTCTGCTTCGACTATCTTTCAAGCTTGCTTTTGCTTCAATTGTATGCTCCTATGATGCCATCTCCTAAAATGATGCATCCTATCATGCTTCTAATGATTCCTACCATAATATCCATATTTTACAAGAATTGAAAAGAACTAGGTGGAGAAGACTGATCTCAATCATAGTAGAGATCTTTTACCTCTTCCTTCTTGGATTTCTTCTTTTCAGCGTCTTCCACTTCTTCGGTGACATTGGCTTCTTCTCTTCCTCTTTTGTTATTGTCCTTTTTGCGTTTGGGACAATCTCTCTTGTAGTGCCCATATTCTTGACATCCACAACATTGAACCTTCGCCATATTCTTCTTCCTTTTTAAAGACCAAATTTCCCAAACTTGACTTTCCTCTTCGCCATGGCAACATATGCTTGAGTTTGCTCGTTTGATCCTACATCACTTTTTTCCTTCAACATGGTTTCTTCAATTTTGCATAGTGACCATAGTTCATTGAATGGAGTAGCTTCTTTCTTCCCATAGATGCTTGATGTAAAGTTACCCCATTCCTCCAGAAGTGCATTGAGTACTATAGTAGTCATTTCCTTGTTAGACATTATCTCCCCCAACTCTTGTAGTTGGTCCCTTATTTCAGACACCCTCATAAAGTATGAGGTTATTCCTTCTTCTTTTGATATCTTCATCTTGTAGAGTTCTTGTCTTAACGAGATCACTTCTCCTGCAATGCTTACAGAGAACAATTCTACAAGTTTGCCATATATTTATTTTGATGTTTCTAATTTTGATACATAGGGAATGAGGGGATCCTTAATGGATTCTATAAGAATCCTTTACACCCTTACTTCCCCTTTCATGAATTTTGCAAGAGCTTGAGCTTCTTCCTTTGGAGGTTTAGTGATAGAACCCTTAACATGTTCCATGACTTCATTTTCTATGAGGTTCAGATATGTCCTTTTCTTCCATGCAAGAAAGTTTGAAGCCCCAACCAATTTGTTGCTTTCCTTGCAAAAAGACATTTTGATAGATTCTGATGTGGACATTAAAGATACTTACTTGAGAAGATACTCGATGACAATATCTTCAATCTGTTGCCTTCTTGATTTTGATGACCTCTTGATGGAGGTGTCTTCAAAAGTGATACTTCAAATGGAGATCACCTTGGTTCCTTGATGATGATGATGACAGCGCCTTCTCCTGTTTCCCTTGTAAGATGATTTAAAGTCCTTCCTTTTTTTTAGATGATGATTGAGCGAGGTTCCCAAAAATGCTTTTAAGTGTAGAATACTTCTTTGAATTAATTAGGGTTTGTAGGTCTTCTTCTACCTTTTTCAAGATGATGATGCAATAATTGTCCTTGTAATGTCTTAGAGATGAGGATCTTCTTGTTCCTTGATAATCTTCTAGAAATTCAGTCCTTGAGTGTCCTTTATTGAGCTGCCCTTCCTTGATTTGTTACCTTAGCTCTGATACCACGTTGAGAAATATAGGGGCAGCAAGTGAAGGTGATTTCTCTTACTTTGATAACTGCTTGTGATGTATTTTTACTTTACTAGATTAGCTTCTTCGTTCACTTGGTTATTATTATGTTTTCTATCATCAAACATCTACTAAATCATAAAGAACAATGACACAACAGGACACAGGATGTAGGCAATCATCCAGGGCCAAAACCTCTCCAACTTGAGAGGAAAACCCATCAGATTTCTCTCTTCTTGTAGACCTTCTATTGACAAATTCCAAGACCTTTGACCCTTGACCAGGCCAAGACCAAGTTAAACCTTACTTCTAGCAACTTCTGCAAATCTGACCTCTAGCAGCTTCTTCTGCAATTTCGACCTGCCCAGCAGCTTCTTTTCTAACTTTGACTTGTCTAGCAGCTTCTTCTGCAACTTTGACCTGCCCAACAACTTCTACAACTTTGACTTGTCCAGCAGCTTCTTCTGCAACTTCAATTTGCCCAGCAACTTCTTCTGCAACTTCGACTTGCCCAGAAAATTCTTCTGCAGAAACCCTAACGCTTGCACATGTGAGAAATGTCGGTGTGTTCTTGCTCCTTTCTTCTTCGTTTGGGTGGATTCTATCTCCTAGAGAATTCAGCTTCAAATAGCTCTTCTTGATGACCTAATTTCACTTCTACAACTCGGCTTCTTTTGTTGCAACAGAAGCCCTAATTTCTTTGCATGTGTGGAGAGTATTAGCCCAGAAAACAATCCTAGAAACTCGACTTTCTCTTCCTCCTCTGTCCTATTCTTCTTCGCACTCTTTTCCTTTCTTATGATTGAACTTGAGTGTGTGAAGTGTGTCTTCCAAGTGCGGTCGAGGTCTCCTTTATATAGGCTTCTCATTGGGTCGAATTGCTCTTTTTAGGTCGGCTTGTCTCTTCATATAGGTTGACTTGATCTTTGTGCCATGATGAGGTCTTGGAGGGTCTTTTGACTCAATACATTTTCTTTTACAATATGTAACATGCCCAAATGGGTTCATGACAAACCTAGAAGCACTCAAAGGGTGCTTGACCTATAAAATAAATTCTCTTGAGCACGAAACCCATGCCTCAAGACACAATAATAAATTTATTTTTCTCTTTTAATTACATAAAATCGTAATTACATGTCATTATGAAGACCGAACCTAGTTACATATTTCAACAATCTAAGTCATTTAATCTTGAGACAAGGACCATTTTCTATATTTAAGATGTATTTCACAAAGGCCATTATGCACAAGGCAATGTCAAAGTCGATAACTAGAACGATAATGTTAAAATTGGCAACTAGGGCCAAATTCCAATTTGGGCAGCTCATTTGATGGAGAAGATTATTGCATTGAATTCCTCTTCGAGAGGACCAAAAAGACCATCAAATTTGGATAAGGAAAAATATGTTTTCCCCATCTTGGGGTTTTTCCCTGGCACTCGCCAAATCTGTTGTTCTCTTGTCTTGGCTTGTCTTCTGCATTTTATTGTTCATGTTCTATCTACAATTATTGTCAATGTGATTTATCGTTAATGTGATTGCTATTAGAAACTAAATTGGAAATTGTCACCGAGTTGCTAAAAGGACATTGAAGTAATTGTCCTAAATTATAGAACATACCATTGTTAACTAAAATTAACATGGTATCAAAGCCCAGGTGAAGACAAAGCCCAAGCAAGAGAGAGAAAAGTTATCACTAAGAGATATCTGCTGGACAAGGACAAGCCTCAATGGCTTCTACATCTTACTTCAAGACTGAGGATAAGCTCAATCACAAATCTGACTATCATGCATGGAAGATGACTTTGGATCTAACTTTGGAGGAGCATGAAGTATTGGACTATGTGCAGGGAAAAGTGATGGAGCCTCCTTCAAATGCATCGGTTGTTGCTAAGCCAAAGTATAGAAAAGGTAAAATCAAAACAAAGAAAATTTTGATCGACTCCATTCAAAAGCATTATGTTGCCTGTATTTATGATTCGGGAACTTCTAAGGAAATATACGATAAGTGTTGGCAATATGATGCAGAGTGTTGTCCTTGATGGCAACCCACTTGATGAAGATGATGGCAACCTACTTGACGCAATTGTTCTTGACTTGATGAACTTGTTAAATGATGTAAATCTGATGTATCTACAATGAGTACAGAAGGTAATGATGGAAGGAATGTCAGTATGTGCCCTAACATGATGAAAAGAGTATGTCTCAAGGCATACGCGGATTTGTCTAGACGAAGTAGCGTATGCACGCGGGAAATAATGTGCCAAGTCGCGTATGGGAAAAAGCACTCTAAATTTGTAAAACCAGGGGTAACTACCATGGTATTGACCCATTGTATTGAATGATGGTTCGCCTATGTGATCCCGTCCAGGAATACCATTGGAAGTTATGTGGTTTTGACTCATGGTATTGATGAAGGGTAAACCTATGTAAGGAGAATAAAATCATTGTGCAAAGGGTGTGCAAGTGTCTAGGTTTGAATGAATACTTCACTCTGAAGTATGTCTGAATGGAAAGGGTAACAGTTTGATGATAGATCTGAATCTGTGATGCAACTATGAAGAAATGATGAAGAAGGCTATCTAGATCTGAAATGTAATTGTATCTTCTAGATCTGTTTATGAAATGTCTAGATCTGAAATGAGGCGAACATCTGTATAACGTGAAGGGTTAAATCTGAATTGAATATCTGATCTGAAGAAAAATGCTTCTCTATAATGTCTGAAGATCTATACGCTGGTTATTCATAGGAAACGCATATGCGCGGGTTGTGGATAAGCGAAAGCGCGTATAGGTGGTGAAATGGGTTCGAAGGTATGCGGTTATGTGAATGAGCGCGTGTATACGTGGATAGATGTGAGAGGAAAGCGCGTATGAAAACAGAGGTGTGAGTGAAATAACGTAAATGTTTCGTCCCCATTGTAACATTAGCTACACTGTCTGTTAATGATGCTTACGGATGCGGGTTGTCTTGATAAGTATCCGTTTTGAGGTGTGATTGAGCTTAAATGTGTGGAGTGGGTCCAGTCTGAAAATATGATGAAAAGTGGCCAGCAAGTTGTGATCTATTGAAGCTATTAGATCCAGTATGAAAATTGATGAAACGTGGTCCTTGGTGGTGCTGAGGGTTGTAGCCTTCGGTCGAGGAGGTCGTGTCCCTTCCGAGTGAGGGGGGGCATTTGGTAACGAGAGCGGTCGTGGCTCCTTCCGAGTGAGGGTGATAGCGAGAAGCGGTCGTGGCTCACTCCCGGGGGAGAGGGGTTTGGTAAGCAGCGCGGTGGGTGCACCATGTTTAAAATGTGAATCTGCCTGGCTGGTTGTAAGATGTTTTCTTTATAATAAAATATTGAAGGCTGAGACAACGGCAGCGGTGGTTTTCTCCCGACTTGGGTTTCCACCTAAAATCCTGGTGTTCTTGTGTGATGTTTATGTGTGATGATTTATTCTGTTATTACTGCACATGTTTACTGTTATCTGATCATCAGAAGAATGAATGTTGCATAGATCTAAGTAAAGAATTAATGGCATAATAAGATCTCTGTATATACGCGAGTTTTGTGAAGGGTATCCGCGTATATACGCGAGTCTGGTTCAGAAAAGTAGCGTATGGGTTTTAGAGCATGAAAAAGTAAAAAGTTTTGAGTATGCCCTAAATACTGATTCACCCCCCCCCTCTTAGTATTTTTCCCAACAATTGGTATCAGAGGAGGTCCTTCTGCAGAAGCTTGATCGCTTGAAGGAGATCCGTCACAGTGGGAAAGAAGCAAAAGAAGAAGGCAACTCAAGGAAAGGAGATATCTCAGAAAACATGTGCAGCAGAAAATGAAGAAGATGAAACAGGTAGTGATTGTTGTTCTTGTGATATTCTTCTTTGTGCAAGCAATGGTGAAAATAGTGAAAGTAATGCATGGACCTAGAAGAAGTTATCAAAGATCAACAAAGAATATTTAATGAAAAGGAATCTGCCTACAAAGATTTGGTCTCCAGACTGAAAAGGATGTACGATGATGTATCCAATCGAAGTAAAGGATTTGAAGCAGAAATCATCTCTCTAAAAGCAGATTTGGAAAAATCGAATAAGAAGAATGAAGAACTCTTACAAACTTTTGAAGAACAAGAAAATGGGTTGAAAAGGGAGATTCTAAATCTGAATGATCAAGTAGAAGAAGGAAAAAGGGTTGAAGAAAGTATGAAGAAGCAATGCCAGAGCTTGGAGGTTGAGGTAAACATTCTCAAAGGTAAATTAGAAGAAAAAGATAAACCTTTGAGGTTTCAAGATAGTACTAAGATTCTGGACAATATTCTTAGTAGTCAAAGGTCTCCTTCTATTAAACTTGGTCTGGGTTTTCATGAAACTGTTAAAGGAGAATCTAGTTCGCAAGGAAGTGCTAAAGATTCAAAGGATGTCAAAGCAAAACCTGAAGTGTTGAAAGAAACAAAAGGTCAACCAACAATCATGAATTATCAAAGGAAATCATTCAATAATGTTGAATGCTTTAAATGTCATAATTATGGGCATGTTGCAGCAAATTGCAGAAGCAGATCATTTCAGTCACAATCAAACAGATTCTATTCAGAAAGGTACTCTGGTTGCTTCAAGGGATATTGTTTTTCATGCAACAAGTATGGTCATAAAGCAGCTGATTGCAATAGAAGGAAGAATAGAGAAACACACTATGATCCTTATGCTTACTTCTCTGGTCACATGAGATGTTATGCTTGTAACAAGTATGGACATGTTGAAAAAGAATGCAGGATGAACAGATCTGAGAAATTGGACAATTCCAGCACATGATAAGAAAGTTCAAGCAAAGCTGGAAAAAGAAGGAGGACCGGTCAGAAACGTAGGGAATATTGACCCTACTGCAGTCATCCGCTTCTAAAGCTTACTTCTCTTAATGACTGCAGAAGTGATGTGAGATGCATTATAGGGATTAGTAATGTATCATCACAGGGGGAACAATGTATGATGATTCTCATGGTTGATTTGGTTATTCTGGTTATGTTTATTTCTGACTGAGCATCTGATGTGAAGAAGACAGGTACAGGTGGTACAAATTCAGGGGGAGATGAAGAAATGTGAAATTTTCAGTGTTTCACTTTCCATACGCGGGTTTGATGAACTAGAGTCGCATATACACGGGAGTTACAGTGGAGACAGTCGCGTATGCATTTATGATAAGAAAATTTGTATAACAACTGAAGATCAGGGGCACAGGTTCAGGGGGAGCATCAGTCTGACTATTAATGATTGTATTATTGACACTGTATCTGTTTATTTCTCAGTTCTAAATGATGATGACATGTTACATGGTTTCTTATGATTGTGGATGAGTCCTGTTTGCCTTTTGCTGAAGAAGTTTTCGTTGCTTTCACACATGGATGAGATAGAAGTCTTATGATTCAGAGATAAGGACAGATCATGTTGCTGATAACTTGCTGTTGAAAGAGCTTCAGGTTGCACAAGCTAAGGAGGAGCCTTGGTCATATGGAAATGATGCTTTGATGTACATTTTCAGGGGGAGCTTTAGCCTTGCTGAGTATAATGCATTGTTGGCATTATGATGATTCTGAAATATGATCTCTCTCTTGAGGTCTTTCTGGTATTGGTCATAAAAAGTCATATTTGTAATTTGATGAAAAGGTCATGTTGAGACCTATGATATAAAATTGTAATATTCAGTCATGTAAGGACTTGATCAAATATGTAAACCCACTTGGTTGGGTACTTGAGTCAAAATGTGTAAACCCTCTTGGTTGGGTAGTTGAGTCAAATTGTGTAAACCCACTTGGTTGGGTATTAGAGTCGTATATGTAAATCCACTTGGTTGGATCTTTGATGTAAGTATGAGTCTTGGTGATAGGAAGGTCATAGAATCATGTACTTCATTGAAAAATATGTTTGAAGATTCAGCATAATCTCAGGGGGAGCATGGTAACTTCAAGTGCACATCAGATCTGCAGAGCTCTTATGTCTACATGAAGGGGAAAACCTTGTGTTGGTTTTGATCCGCCCTTTGCCCTTGATGTCAAAGGGGGAGAGTGACATGGTGTTTGAATATCATGAATAATGGTTGCGCTTAATGTATCTATCTGTTATGGTGATCAAACACCATCGTGGTTGCCATCAAGTCCAAAGGGGGAGATTGTTGGCAATATGATGCAGAGTGTTGTCCTTGATGGCAACCCACTTGATGAAGATGATGGCAACCTACTTGACACAGTTGTTCTTGACTTGATGAACTTGTTAAATGATGTAAATCTGATGTATCTACAATGAGTACAGAAGGTAATGATGGAAGGAATGTCAGTATGTGCCCTAACGATGAAAAGAGTGTCTCAAGGCATACGCGGATTTGTCTAGACGAAGTAGCGTATGCACGCAGGAAATAACGTGCCAAGTCGCGTATGGGAAAAAGCGCTCTAAATTTGTAAAACCAGGGGTAACTACCATGGTATTGACCCATTGTATTGAATGATGGTTCGCCTATGTGATCCTGTCCAGGAATACCGTTGGAAGTTATGTGGTTTTTACTCATGGTATTGATGAAGGGTAACCCTATATAAGGAGAAGAAAATCATTGTGCAAAGGGTGTGCATGAGTCTGGGTTTGAATGAATACTTCACTCTGAAGTATGTATGAATGGAAAGGGTAACAGTTTGATGATAGATCTGAATCTGTGATGCACCTATGAAGAAAATGATGAAGAAGGGAATCTAGATCTGAAATGTATTTGTATCTTCTAGATCTGTTTATGGAATGCTTAGATCTGAGATGAGGCAAACATCTGTCTAAAGTAAAGGGTTAAATCTAAACTGAATATCTGATCTGAAGAAGTATGCTGCTCTATAATGTCTGAAGATATATATGCTAGTTTGGAACAGTGGAAGCGCGTATATACATGGGTTGGATAAAGCGAAAGCGCGTATATACGCGGGTTGGATAAAGCGAAAGCGCGTATGGGTTGTGAAATATTACCGAAGGTATACGCGGTTATATGAATAAAAGTGCGTGTATACGTCGGTCTGGTGAGAGGAAAGCGCTTGTAAAAACTAGGTTTTGTTGAAAGTATGATATGTAATATTAAGTACGACCTGTTTGTGTTACGCATACGTTAATGATGTATTCTACAAATGCGGGTTGTCTTGATAAGTATCAGTTTTGATGTATGATTGAGCTTAAATGTGTGGAGTGGGTCTAGTTTGAGAATATGATGAAAAGTGGCCTACAAGTTGTGTTCTAAAGGAAGCTATTGGATCCAGTGTGAAAATTGATGAAAGGTGGTCCATGGTGGTGCTGAAGGTTGTAGCCTTCAGTCAGGGGGTTGTAGCTCCCTTCCAGGAGAGGCTGGTAAACGAGAGCAGGGGGTCTTAGCTCCCTTCCAGGAGAGGCTGGTAAACGAGCGCAGGTGGGTTCCTGCGTACTGGTATGAGTCTCCGCCAGTACATAGTTGTAAGATGTTTTCTTTATAATAAAATATTGAAGGCTGAGACAACAGCAGCGGTGGTTTTCTCCCGACTTGGGTTTCCACCTAAAATCATGTGCGTCTGCAATGCATTCTTGTGTTAGTGTTTGTATGTGATGATTTATTAGTGACCTTATTTATGTTCTTGTTATCCCGGTACGTAAAAGAATGAATGTTGCATAGATCTAAGTAAAGAATTAATGGCATAATAAGATCTCTGTATATACGCGAGTTTTGTGAAGGGTATCCACGTATATACGCGAGTCTGGTTCAGAAAAGTAGCATATGGGTTTTAGAGCATGAAAAAGTAAAAAGTTTTGAGTATGCCCTAAATACTGATTCACCCCCCCCCCCTCTCAGTTTTTTTCCCAACAATAAGTTGGTTGGGATGTTCAAAGTGAACAATGCAAATCAAATCCTCTTTCTCAAAAACAAGTTGAAGGATATTGAAATGAATAAAGGGGAGTCTATCCAATCCAACTTCATGAGAATAACTCAAATCAAGAATGACTTGTTGTCTATTGGAGAAGTTATTTCTGACGAGGGGCTCACTCTCATTACTCTTGGAGGTCTTCCAAGATCGTGGGATGTATTTGTTACCACCATTCTCAACAATGATAGGATACCTGGTTTCGATGAGTTATTGGTTAAATGCACTCAAGAGGAGACTAGGATGACGGAGAAAGATGAGCACTCCAATGGAAATGAACCTATAGCCTTCTCTACTCATGCAAAAAGGAAGAAGAATGTTGGTCCAAGGAGACAAGGTCAAGGATTCAAGGAAGGTGTTAGGATGTTCCGACACATAGGAAATAGTTTAATTATAACTTAGTCTAGTGTAGAGTTAGGTAAAGTGTGTTTCTTTACTATATACATTTGTAACTTATAATCCAACAGTCACGATTTGTAGTGATCCGACGGTTCTCTCTCTCCTCGGTATTAACAACACTTGATCCGTGACTTAACACCCGATTGGTCCATGATCTCTATTTAAAGAGCATGGAGGGTCATTTGTCCGGTAACCGTTTATGAGAGAAACATATGTAACTTTTCTTTTTAGATTAATAAATTGCCTGAAGTGGCCGCGTTGGCTCAGGCCGTGGACTATTTCCCTCTTTGAGGATTTTAACCACGTGATATACTAGTGTATTGATTTGTGATCTGTTTGTGAGCGGTGACCTTTGGTGTTTGCTCTAAGGAACTTACCCTATAAATTCTTATATGGCATCGGAGCTATTTTGAGGGCCGCATCCATTGTTGATCCAAATCCGAAGCTGGTTTGACTGCATGCGACTGTCGTTTTCTAGATCTACTATTTCTGAACTTTTTTGGGCTTGGAGAATGGCCCTGTTGTGTCCGGAGCGTCTGTTACAATGAGGAACCCCTTTCGTTTCATGCGAAAAAGTTTTCCGCTGCCCAAGTTATGTCAGTTTAGATCTGGAGGTATAAAGTACCTTTTTTTGCAGTTATATTTATTAATCGTTCTGCTTATTTCAATTCCCTCTGTTTATTTCGATTTATAGTTTTTATTTATTTGTCGGATCTATACCCTCTTCCCTGTGTATGCTCTTTGTTGTGCGCTATGTGCGATCTTGGTAAATCAGAAACAGGAAGAAGGGATTTTTTTTGCTACATATGCTCTTTTCCCGCATCTTTGTGCGATCTCGAGAAATTAGAAATAGTGAAAAAAAGGATAGTTGCCAGTAAGGCTAACCGAAATTCTAATGTTCTGCCATAAGGGTTGTATTTTTATTTTTTTGTGCTCGGATTTTGTGTTTTTTTGCGGGAAAAAGCACGCACACCAGAGAGTTCAAAGAAAAGAAGAAGAAAAAAAAAAAAAACCCTTCCTCTTTTCGAACAATTACAGAATCCTTTTACTAGCTCACTTGGTGTAAAGTTAGTTTATGAGAATAGAGGTCTTGGGTTCAAGTCTCTTTCTCAAGCTTCTTTTTCTAAAAAGGTTTTTGTTAAAGGTGCGGAATTTTTTTTTTAAAGTAGAACTTTATCATCAAATTTCAACCATTCCCGTAACTATTCGGCATCTACAACTCAGTTTTTTCAAAAAGGCATAACTTCTTCATCCAAAAGCCGTTTTTCGAGCCGTTTTTTTTAATCGGCCTAATTTTTCAAGATCTTTCCATTGAAGTAGTTAGTTTCAACCCTTTTCAGCTTCAGTTTTTAAAAAAATGGGAAGTGCTTGCCCGGTTATTCTTAACAACACCAATTATTTCCAATGGCTACCTCACATGGTAGATTTACTTAGAAGTAAAGGGCTTTATAGAATAACCACAGGACAAGAAACTAAACCTACCGATGGAGATAAAGCCGCTAAATGGGAAAATAAACAAGATCAAGCATGAGGGTTGATAGGAATGTCCATTGCTCAAGATCTTCAATTTCATATTCTTGAAATTGACACCCCTGATGAAGCCCTGAAAAAGCTAAATATTGTTTTTAGCGTTCAAAATCAAATCAGGGCCCCCCAGCTTGAAAATGAGTTGCTTACTTTGGACCCCAATAATTTCTCCACTACTGAAGATTTTTTGTCCAAATTCAAGACCCTTAGACTTCTTTTAGAAGGTTGTAAGGTCAAAAAGGAAGATGGTAGCCTCATCTATTCCATTCTTGCTAAGCTTGGCCCTGCATACTCTGTATTTGTTTCCACCTTCCATTCCACTATAGAAGCCATCATTTCTCAAGGAATAGCCTACAAGAACCCCTCTTTTGATGCCTTTTGCGATTCTTTGATAAGAGAACAAGAAAAACTCTTACACCTTGGTCTTATCACGTCTGGAAACGCTTCTAAGAAAGCCTTAGCAACCCAACAGCAGCCATATTAAAAGAATCCCAAGAAGCGGTATCCTAAAAAGTATGGTCCTAAACCAAACAAGGGTCCTAAGCAATTTCAGCCGCATACTGAAAAAGAAACGCACCAAACTGATAAGGCAACTAAAAACAAAGGGAAGAAAACAGATAGACATTGCAACTTTTGTAATCGTGATGTCCATGTAGAGTCCAAATGTTTTAAAAACATGGAAGCCTTGGAAGCATCAATGAAGAAGCACCACATCAATTTGGAGACCTCTTCAACTTCATCTTCAAGAATGGCACTTTCTGCTTGTGGTTTTCAAGCATCTGGTTATGCATTAAATGTATCTTCTTCTTCTCATTCTCATGAGTGGCTCATTGATTCTGGAGCTTCTTACCACATGGCCAAAAATAAAGCCATGTTTTCTTCTTTAAATGATTGTAACACCAAACATATTTACGTTGGTGATGATAGATCTCTTAGTGTTGTAGGATCTGGAACCATTCATCTAGATAATGGTTAGTTTAATGATGTACTATGTGTTCCTACCTTGTCATGCAACCTTCTATCTGTTTATCAGATAACTCATTTAGGTGAAGGGAAAATAATAGAATTCTCACCTCATGATGTTGTAATCAAGGACCTCAAAGGTCCTAGACATATTTTAGCTATTGGCATTGCTGATGATTCCACAAGGTTGTATAAGTTTGACAAATTTGGGTTGTCATGTCTTCCCTCTGTTTTTGTTGCTCATAATGATGAAGTGAGCAAACTTTGGCATGAGCGATTTGGTCACTTAAACTATCGCTCTCTTCAAATTCTATGTAAAGAAAATATGGTGACAGGTCTTCCTATGGTATCTTGCCGAGATGGTGTTTACTCCGGATGTGTACTCGGAAAACATCATCGATAGTTTTGACAAACGTGCCCCTTGGCACGCTTCAACCCCTTTGCAGCTTGTGCACAGTGATTTATGTAGTTCACTTCCTGTTGTTTCTTTCTCTGGTTGCAAGTACTTCTTAACTTTCATTGATAATTTTTCTAGACGCACTTGGGTATACTTCTTAAAACTCAAGAGTGAAGTTTTTAACATGTTCTTGACCTTTAAGGCCTTTGTTGAAAAACAATCTGGACATCAAATTCTTAAGTTAAGATTAGACAATGGAGGAGAATATGTTAACAACAAATTTATCAACTTATGCACTGAGCATGGCATTCAATTGCAACATACTGTTCCATATACTCCACAACAAAATGGTGTAGCTGAAAGGAAGAATCGCACCTTAAAAGAAATGGCTAATTGTATGCTTCAATCTAAAGGACTTGGTCTCAATTTTTGGGCAGAAGCCATTAATTGTGCAAATTACATAGTAAATCACACTCCTACTAAGGTTTTAAAGAATATAACTCCAGAAGAAGCTTGGAGCTCAATCAAACCAAATGTAAGTCACTTTCGTGTTTTTGGAAGTGATGCTTGGGCCCATATTCCAGATGCGAAACATAAAGCCTTAGAACCTAAGAGTGAAAAATGCATTTTTGTTGGATATTATGAAGATGTCAAAGGATATAGACTTCTTCAACCAAAATCCAAAAATATAATCATTAGAAGAGATGTAAAATTTGATGAAAATATATTGGCCTGCGAGCCTAGTTCGGCGGGTGTGCCACCTTTGGCCTGCGAGCCTAATTCGACATATGTGCCACCTCTCTCTCTCTCTTCTATTTTTAATAGCATTCCTTCTAGTTCAGATGATGACAGCGAGGATGACAATCCTCCTCCAGCTCGTGAAATTGTTCCTTATACTCCACCGCTTCCAAGATGGGTCCGCTCTACTCAGGATGCAGCAGGTTCTCTTGCAGGTGACCCTGCCGATCGACGACGTACACGTTCTCGGTTCGAAAGAGCTTCTTCCTTATTGGCTCAAGTTCCACAAAAACTTGATCCAGAAACCTTTGAAGAAGCCTCCGGTCATCCAGATTGGGATGAAGCTATGAATGAAGAGTATCGTTCCTTATTGGCAAACGATACTTGGGATCTTGTTCCTCTTCCAAAAGGAAGAAAACTTGTCAGATGCAGATGGGTTTACAAAACCAAGTTTGGACTAGATGGAAAAGTGGATAGACATAAATCTCATCTTTTTGCTAAAGTATTTTCACAAGTTGAAGGCATTGACTATACTGAAACCTTCTCCCTTGTTTCCAAAATGAATTATATCTGCCTTGTTCTTTCCCTTGCTGCGTCCTTTAAATGGGAAGTCCATCAGATGGATGTTAAATCTGCCTTCTTACATAGAGATTTACATGAAGAAATATACATGGAAAAACCCCCTAGCTTTATCCAAAATGACTCTAGCCTTGTTTTTCACCTTAGGAAGTCTCTCTATGGTCTCAAACAAGCTCCTCGAGCTTGGTATGCCAAAATGGATAGATTTCTATTAGATAATGGCTTTTCTAGGTGTCATTCTGACAACATTGTCTACACCAAGAAAGTGGGTAAGTCCTTCACCATCCTTGTTCTTTATGTTGATGATCTTATCCTTACTGGTAGTGATCCCAACCATATAAACCATGTGAATTCTAGCCTCAAAAAGAAGTTTGAAATGACAGACTTAGGACGCTTGCATTATTTCCTTGGTCTTCAAGTCTTGCAATCCAAAGAAGTTATTACCCTTTCTCAGTCCAAGTATGTCTGTGATCTTCTAGCCACTTTCACATGGAAGACAGTAAGCCAACCCCTTCTCCCTTTCAATCTAGAGTCAAGCTTTCAGTCACTTGCACTACCCCTGAAGTTGATGCTACCTTATACCATCAACTTGTTGGTAAACTTCTGTCCTGACCTTTCCTTTGTTGTTGGTCTTGTTGCTCGGTTTATGCACCAACCTCATGAAAGTCACTAGAAAGCAGCTAAAAGAATACTTCGATATATTCGAGGTACAATTCAGTTCAGGATTCATTACAATGCAAGAGCATCTCCATTGTTGATTGGTTTCACTGATTCTGATTGGGCTGGTGACCCTGATGATAGAAAGTCTATTGCAAGATATGTATTCACTCTTGGTTCAAGACCTATTACTTGGTCTTATAAGAAACAAAGTGCCATCTCTCTTTCTTCGGCAAAAGCAAAGTATCGTGGTGTCGTTGAAGCCAACAAGGAAGCCATGTGGCTTTGTCAAATCCTCTCTGAATTTGGTCTTCATCAGCAGCATCCAACTACACTTTGGTGTGATAATCAGAGTGTCATTCAGCTATGCAAAGATCCAGTTCAGCATCAGCGTATCAAACACATTGAGCTTCATATACACTTCATCAGAAAGCTCATTCATGATCGTGTTCTTGAAGTATAGTATTGTTCAACCAATGATCAAGTTGTCGATATCTTTACAAAGGCTCTCACAAAAGCGAAGTTTACCAAACTTCGATCCATGCTTGGAGTTCAAGAAAGTTATCATTAAGGAGGGATAGGCTCTAATGCCTCCTTCCTTCTCCTATTGTGTCACCTTTGTAAATCCTTCAATCCTATCCCAAGTTGTTCTTAAGGGGGGGTGTTAGGATATTTCGACACATAGGAAATAGGCTCCTTTTGTGTCAACTTTGTAAATCCTTCAATCCTATCCCAAGTTGTTCTTAAGGGGGAATGTTAGGATATTCCGACACATAGGAAATAGTTAAGTATAACTTGGTCTAGTGTAGAGTTAGGTAAAGTGTGTTTCTTTACTATGTACACTTGTAACTTATAATCCAACGGTCACAATTTCTAGTGATCTGACGGTTCTCTCTCTCCTCAGTATAAACGACACTTGATCTGTGGCTTAACACCTGATTGGTCCATGATCTCTATTTAAAGAGCATGGAGGGTCATTTGTCCGGTAACCCTTTATGAGAGAAACATATGTAACTTTTCTTTTTATATTAATAAATTGCCTGAAGTGGTCGCGTTGGCTCAGGCTCTGGATTGTTTCCCTCTTCGAGGGTTTTAACCACGTGATATATTGGTGTACCAATTTGTGATTTGTTTGTGAGCGGTGACCTTTGGTTTTTGATCTAAGGAACTTACCCTGTAAATTCCTATAGAAGGTGCTACAATTGCAACAGGTTCGGCCACTATGTTATAGAGTGTCCTCACAAGAAGAATACTCCAAGGGATGATGACAACAACAACCACAACAATTTCAAAGGCAATGGCAATCAAAGGAACAACGGTTCAATAAGGAAAGGAAAGGGGAATGCTCCCGTTGCTCGAAATGGAAATGGTGGACCTCCCAAGAAGATAAGAAATGTCAGGTATGATGAAAGTAATGTTGTAAAAATATAAGATGAGTTTTATCTTATTTCCGCTCTATCTACTGCCTCTCCTCTGGATACGTTCGATCATTGGTTGATTGATAGTGGAGCAGGAACTTCACTGGATACAAAGAGGCCCTCTCAATTTTGGTTGAAAAGAAGGCTAATCTAAAGAACAGACTTGGAGATAACGCCACCTACCCCGTGAAAGGGATAGGTACTGTCACGCTTCACTTGTATCAAGGTCAAACCATACATCTACAAGAAGTGTTGTGTGTGCCCAATTTGAAGAAGAACTTGGTGTTTATTTCTGCGATGGAAGACAAAGGATTCAAGATAGCATTCATTGATGGAAAGGTACGTATTTGGCAAAGAAACCCTAAAGATGCATTTACTCTTGGATTTAGGGTTGATGGTCTTTATCAAGTTGGAGGAAGTATGTTGGGAGCTTTGGCGAGTGATAATTCTCTACAATGTGAAGCCTTACTTGGGGTAAGGACCATGGTCACAGGTATGCCCGAGCATGAACCATGAAGATGTTTGTTAGGGTTGTGCAGTTGGGAAACATACAAAGGAACCGTTCCCTTCTAGTGAGAGCAACAAAACCGATATTCTTCAATTGGTCCATTCTAACTTGTTTGGTATGTTACCCATAACATCATTGGGAGGATATTTATATTATGCAATCTTTGTGGATGACTACTCTCACAAGACATGGATCTATTTCTTGAAGAGGAAGGATGAAGTGTTCAAATGGTTTCGTTCTTTCAAAGCATTGGTGGAAAATCGAACAGGGAAGAAAATCAAGATATTGAGGACCGACAATGGAACCGAATATGAATCAAAAGAATTCAATGAATTTTCAGAGAGACTAGCATTAAGAGGGAGACAACTATCCCATACACTCCTGAGCAGAATGGCGTTGCTGAAAGGAAGAATCGAACAATCATGGAAGCCACCCGTGCCATGCTCCATGATCAAGGTCTACCAAAGTTCTTATGGGGAGAAGTTGTCAACATTGTTGTATATGTTCAAAATAGGAGTTTGCATCAAGCCTTGAATTTCAAGACGCCCGAGTAAGTCTTGCTGGTAAGAAATTTGATGTTTCTCATTTTAGAATATTTGATGTCCCATGTATTTTCACGTGCCTAAAGAGAAAAGGAATAAGTTGGAAGCTTCTAGGAAGAAAGGAATATTCATTGGCTACAATGAAAATTCAAAGGCATATAGAATCTATGTGCCTAGTCAAAGGGACATGGAAGTAAATCGTGATGTCACCTTTGATGAAGACACTACCCTTGAGAAAGCTAGAAATCTCCCTATCCCAAGGAAGGATCATGATGATGGTGTCGCAAAACAGGATGAACCTCTAACAAATGAGGATATGCCCAATGTTGAAAGGCCAGTGGATCCTATTGATCCACCCCGTGAGTCCTGGTGATCCCTCTACCTCAAGGAAATGTCCACTATGGCTCAAAGATACTCTCGAAGATGTTGAAAGACATATTTCTCCAAGAGGGACATTTCATGAAAGTAAGAAATCGAACAAGTATCAAGGTTATTTGGCTGCTATGAGTACTATTGCTCAAGTTGAACCATGCACATTCGAGGAAGCCGTAAAGCACCAAGTTTGGAAAGATGCGATAAATGAGGAGTATGAGTCAATCATGAAGAATGATGTCTGGGATGTGGTGCCTAGACCCAAGGATAAGTTTGTGGTCACTTCTAAATGGCTTAACAAAATCAAACATGATGTTCATGGGAGTGTTGAAAAATATAAGGCCAGATTCATTGCCCGTGGCTTCTCTCAAAAGGAAGGAGTGGACTATGACGAGATATTTGACTAGTTGCCCGATATACCACTATCCGATCTATTCTTGCTCTCGTTGTCAACCAAGGATGGAACGTACAAAAAATGGATGTCAAAATTTCTTTCTTGCATGGCTCGCTTAAGAAGGAAGTCTACTTGGAGCAACCTCAAGGGTTTGAAGTACAAGATTGAAGGACACATGTATGCAAGTTGAAGAAAGCTCTCTATGGGTTGAAGGAAGCCCCTAAGGCTTAGTATGAGAGGATTGACAGTTATCTTGTAAAGTTGGGATTTACGAGGAGTTATGTTGATCCTAACCTATACTTCAAGGTTGAAAAGGACATGCCTCTTATTTTGGTCCTTTATGTTGATGATCTCTTTCTAACAGGTGCAGACCCTCTCATTTATCAATGCAAGAGAGAATTGACTTTTGATTTCGAGATGAAGGACCTAGGACTGATGCATTACTTCCTAGGCCTACAGGTTTGGCAAAACCCAAGCGAGATTTTCCTTCCTCAAGGAAAATACATTGTGAAGCTGCTAGAGATATGTGGGATGGTGGACTGCAAATATGTGTCTACTCTGATGAAACTCAATTTCAAGAAACTATGTGGAAGTGTTGTTGGGCCCGAATTGGCAAACCCTTCATAGTACAGACAACTTATGAGAGCCCTAATGTTCTTGGTAAACTCTCGTCCGGACATATGCTTCGTTGTATATAATTTAAGCAATTTATGGTTCAACCTCATCGCATACACTGGATAGCTGCTAAGAATCTCTTCAGATATCTCTGTGGCACAATCAACTATGGGTTGAGATACACTGTCGGGAATTTGAGGCTACATGGATATTCTGATGTTGACTGGGCGAGCAATGTGGTAGGTAGAAAGAGCACGTCGGGATGTTGCTTCTCATTGGGGTCTGCTTCAATTTCATGGACGAGCAAGAAGCAAAAATTAGTTTCTTTAAGCACTGCCGAGGCCAAATATATTGTTGCTAGTATGGCCTGTTGTGAAGTTGTCTGGTTGAGGAAGCTCTTCAGTGAGCTATTTGAGCATGTGCTGGATACCACCGTGATCTACTGCGACAACCAAAGTGGGATTCACCTTTCAGATAAATCCCGTGTTCCACGACTGCTCCAAGCATATTGATATCAGGTACCACTTTATCCGAGATATGGTACAACGTGGAGTAATAAGGCTCCAACACATCAAGATTGATGAGCGGATTGCTAACATCCTAACGAAGCCCTTGGGGAAGGTCAAATTCTTAGCCTTCTGAGAGAAACTTGGAATTGTGGAAGGACCCTCCCATGAGGGTCCTGCTTGAGATGGACACTGAGCTCTAGGAGCTTCTGGGGGCTTGGGGTACTTCTTGGAGCTATGAGCAACCATAGGGTGAGTGGTTCACCTTCCCCTATAGGTGCGTTGTGTACAGGGTGAGTGGTTCACCTTCCCTTGTGATACCCCATGATGGTTGACATATTTGTAGGGTGAGTGGTTCAACTTCCCCTACGATTGATGACATATGCATAAGATGACTGGTTCACCTTCTCCTATGTCATATGAGTAGGATGAGTGGTTCACCTTCTCCTGCAGATGCCCCAGCATACATCCTACCCATGTAGTCTAGGACTCATGGGAAGTACCTCTCATCTAGCCAATGAGTTGGGAAAAGTGGATAGGGACCATAACACTACAGATGGACGCATTATATACTGCTGCACTCCCTGTGTCTAGGATGCATGGTGTTCAACAACTTGATCTGAGATCAAGTCTGATTGGGTTCTACCCTGGACTGACTTCGGTCAGTGGAGAGTGGCAAGGTCTTGTGACTCACTCTCAATTGATTCTTCTTCATTATTACATCAGTGTTCAGCAGAGTTGAGATGAGAACCAGAAATAGTACATGATGATGGAAGGATTGGAAGGTGGAATTCTCCCTAGTTGAGAGGGAATGTTAAACTTGGCAACTAGGGCTAAATTCCACTTTGGACAGCTCATTTGATGGAGATGATTATTGCATTGAATTACTCTTTTCGAGAGGACCAAAAAGATCATCAAATTTGGATAAGGAAAAATATGTCTTTGAGGTCAAGCCCACACATGTGCAAATTGTCAAGGTCGGCCACATCATCATGTAGGCTCATGCAGCCCGACAAACATGTCTTTTGACCCTCAACAACTTGTATAAATAAGAGAGACCTCCACCCTCATTTGGCACTTCATCAACTCATCATATTCTTCTCTCTCATTTGATTGGTTCGTACAACATATTGGGCATCTCTTTTCCTCACATGTGTGGCAGTGAAAGAGGACGAATTTTAGGAATATTTTGCAGGTTTGACTATAGTTGACCAAGACTGTGATTTTTGGGTCAAATTTTCAGTTTTGGAGAGCTGCATCTATTGGCACAAAAATTGAGGTATTTTGGGCATGTTGACCAGTGCTGACCATAGAATTTGACCAAGTTTGACCGTTGTTTTCATCACTATTTTGGGTTGACTTTGACCACCTTAGAAGGCCGAGTTTGACTAGGTATGACCGAGCTACTTTGAGGACAATTTGTTGTTGCTTTGACCAGAGTTGACTTTCTGGATAGGGTTGTTGACTGCTGCACAAAATTTCAGATTTGACAGCACTACTTTGATCATCATTTGGCAAGTCAATTTTGACTTTATTGTACTCTCTCTCGCTGCTGAACATTTGATATAATAATAAGAATTGATCAAAGGGTTTTCTCCATCTTGGGGTTTTTCCCTAGCATTCGCCAAATTTGGTGTTCTCTTGTCTTGGCTTGTCTTCTGCATTTTATTGTTCATGTTCTATCTATAGTTACTGTCAATGTGATTTATTGTTAAAGTGATTGTTATTAGAAACTAAATTGGAAATTGTCAAGGACATTGAAGTAATTGTGCTAAGCATAGAACATACCATTGTTAACTAAAATTAACAGATAAATAATTGGGCCAACATTAGCTAGTGTATTGGCACCAATAGATAACTCAAATGACAAGGGGAAATTAATGGTTGTGATCGGTGTTGCACGAACCCCCCCCCCCCCCCAAGAATCCAAACCAAAAATCGTGTCTCATACGGATCTGTGGTTCGGAATTTTGAAACCGCGGATTGGGTCAACAAAGACGATTCTTGGAAATTTAGAACCGTGTCAGCCCGATCCGCAGTTCTGGATTTCCAAACCGTGGATCTGATGACGGATCGGGCACGGATCCGAAGGAAAGATGGGGGGGTTCCACAAGGTTCTAAATAGTTTTTTTTATTTTTTCTTTGACTTAAGTTGGGTTGGGGCTTCTCGGACACTCCCAAGGTGATCCCTTGATACTCCTCAAATGCTTCCTAGATGCTCCCTCATGGTAATGTTAAATTCTTAAAGTAAAAGTGACATTCTCCTTTATTTTTCATTTTCATCCTTTTACTTAAATTTTTAACATTGCCATGAAATGACTCAGGATGTTCGAGAGTGGTTCCAACCTCATCGAACTTCATATGGAGAAAATAGAATTTCATATCTTATTCAAAATTCAGCAAACTTAACAGTTTTCAGGAATTCAGGATCAATGTATGAGTGGCATTTCATTAGATTATATCATGTATGAGGGTATGTCATTAGCATTTAATCAAGAGCACCAAGCCCTATATGTACCCTAGTGTAAGTGGTGTTAATTGTTGAACTCCTTTGCCATGCCCTTAGCGAAAAATTACCTTTCAATCAAGTCAAAATCATTGATCAAGCATGTTAAAAAATTTCTACCATATTTTAAGGCTTGGATTAGCTAGTTTGATCAAAATTGGGCAATGTTGACTAATATCCCTAGACAATCGAGGTAGAGGCAAAGGCTAGACAAGAGGAGAAGAATCTAGATTCTAGATGGTTGATGCATCTAAATGGTTGATGCTTGAATAATTAATCATTAATGTACAATGGATGCCATATCGATCTTGATTTATGCACAAATATGCATGCTTTCATGTCTTCTACAACTAATTTGGTATTTTGGATGTTTTTTTAATATAAATGCAAAAAATATATAAAATATATATATAGTAAACGCTTACGAGACGCTTCACTTCCTAGATTTTTGGGAAATGACGCTTTCGCATCCTCGCTTCGTGCAACATTGGTTGTGATCTTCTTATGGATGTTGAGATATAATTGAGGAATTTTGGTGGAAGATTTGTAGATGCAAAGGAAGCCATTGGGATTGAATGTATAGTGCAAGCTCTAGCCTTATGAAAGGGCAACTAGGGAGAGAGACATACT
The DNA here is from genome assembly GCA_034641835.2 of Pinus albicaulis. Taxonomy (NCBI): domain Eukaryota; kingdom Viridiplantae; phylum Streptophyta; class Pinopsida; order Pinales; family Pinaceae; genus Pinus; species Pinus albicaulis. The sequence goes on from CM076583.1 coordinate 1,092,980,975, forward strand.
ACTAAACGGCTGCCACTTTATTGTTTGATAACCAATATTATTAAATAGATAGGTAGCTTTTATTAAACTGTCCACAAGAACGAGTAGCCATATGGGGCAAAAAAAATTTACATTTGATGCAACATTTTCGAAGAGCTTAAAGCAAAAGATTACAATAAACAATATAGTGGTGTAGTGGAGGGAGCTAAGACATGGTGTTGGTATGCTCATCTAGCTCCAATCTCCTTTGTACCACATGGAGGGCTAGCTACCCCATCAACTCTACTTTCAACACCCTACTTCTTTCCCACATCATTTTCTCAGCCAACTTTGTTATACTTCCCACTACATCCTCCTAGAGTGCCAATTCCTAGTCTTTAATGTTGAAGTTTTATTTCTCCCTAATTTGTGAGTATGTTGCAAAACTTAGGAGAAAATGGTGTTTAGCTTCCATCTCCCCCTTTCCACATATCTGACATGACCTTTCCTCCCACAACTCCCTAGATTCTTCCCATCTTCATGTTTCACATCTCAACCTATGCGCACTCATTCTTACCTGAGTTAAATTCCATGGAGACTTGACATGTGTATCAAAGTTTCTCAACAAGGAATAAGTTAGAAAGTAGAAAGCAACTATGATTGAAGAGTTAACATCCTTGAAGAATTGCATATGGAGATTAAACTCGCTACCTATAGGGAGGAAGGATATGGGATGTAAATGGGCATAATATATTTACATCTATTTGTTGTGCTTTAGATATTGAGTATGTTGGGAAAGATGCATGTTGATAATCTTGTTGCTACAATGGGATTAACCCCACTACTTATAAGGAGGAAGGGTATGGGATGTAAGTGGGTATAATATCTTTACATCTTTTGTTGTGTTTTACATACTCAATATGTTGGGAAAGATGTATATTGGTAATCTTGTCGTTACAATGGCTATTTGAAGGGCTCATACCACTCAATCTATCTAGGGCTAGAAAGGGAAAAGTTCAGCTCTATGCCTGATCCAATCAAGGTCAAGGAGGAGACCTTGACCCTATGGACAACAAGTTTCTTGCTTAGTAGTCAATAGAATGTCCTTCTAAGACACATTGATGGATAGACATGTTTTTTTTCCTTAGATTGGTGGGGCCCACAACCTCATATAAGCATTATATTGTCTTTCCTTAATCTAGTGGGAACCAACAAGGACATTTTTAAGGTTGTTCTAGTTAATCCCATCAACATGATTTTCATATTTCTTGTGATACCTTGATCTAATCATGGCCAACCAGAACAAGCTACTATGTCATATGTCAAGGCTCCTTTGCCACATCATCACCTTAGCTCAAGGGTGGTATTTGGTTAAGAATGCTTATGGTTGAGTTAAAATTTTGTCCCCTGTCAATATGTTTGGAGAGATGGAAAAATTTGTATCAAAGGGAGCTACTCACTCTTTTACTCCATCATGTTAATAAATGTTCTAAAGAATAACAATAATTTTACTTTCAACTTTATATACACAAGTGTCATAGATTATGTGACTTACATGTGAAAGTGGGTTTTTTGCTTCATCAAATTTTGTTCCCCCATAGCTAAGGCCATTGGTTGCATAGTAAGTTGTTAAAGAGCAGGATAATACCCTCCCCATGGGAAAGAGCAAGAAAAGCACCTCAAAATAACAACTTTACTAGCAGTATGCCTAATTGTCTCAACTACAAAATCTCAATCTCATGTAAGTCTCCCTTTTAATCATGATGAACCAATCAGAGCACCCTCAAAATATCATCAAGGGTGTTAGAGCAACAAGTGTTGAAGGGTGCACCATTTCAAGAGGAGCAATAACATCCATCGTAGGATAGAATATTGGTGTCATAATACAAGAGAATAAAATACATCACTAACACCTTATTAAGAATAGAATTGCTTCCAACATTAGAGATACAAATCAATTTTATATCAATCCTCCACCCAAGTTAGCATGATAAGGCTAAGTACATTGTCCAAGTGTGCTATGAGAGTTATGAGGCCTGTTACCCACCACCCGTGGGTGACACCCATAGGAGAAATTTTTCTTCTATATTGTCTTCAACTGGCAGCCAGCAGCCCCTTGCAGCCAGCAGATAGCTCAATGTGCCACCATCTCCACAACCTGAGCCAACCATTATGTTCCCTTGCCTATTTGTTATGATCATATGTTTGAAGGTGGGCCTTCCACACCCGAAGGTATGGCTTTTCATTATGAAATTGGGTATTTTTTCTTACTTATCATGGACACATTTGGACATGGATTAGTGGGGGGATTCGGTGAAAAGAATGGGCTTGGTTTGTACTCTTGTCCCCTTGTCTGATTTGGTGGTTAGTTTCGTATCCTAGTCACGTGGGATCTCCTCTATTGGCTACTAGCTTTAGAAATGCCATTACATGGGAAACCTCGATTTTGGTTGCGTGGTCCCATTTCCCGACACCACATATATCAATCCCCTCTGCTCATTATAGCCCCATTTTCATATTTTCCCATTCGGGTCCACATTTATCCATTGGGTCCACAAGGAGTTAGCTTCCCCCTCCCCTTGTCCACACTTTGGGTCAGGCCTGGAATGATGCCCTGGAGGTTTATGTGACTAAAAGAAAGTAAAAAAGCATAATTTGGCCACTCTCAATAGGAAATGTACCATAAAATGCAGAAGATGGCCGAGACATACAAATTTAGCCCATGGGCAAAAGCCAACATAAGCTCTATCCCCTATCATTATGGCCATCACCCTAGTTCCTAGGGCCCCTATACGAGCCCCCTGCATCATTAAGGAACCCATGATTGTCCCAAACCCTGGTGGGAAAACAACTGCCCAACCTTGAGGGGGTCTTCACTGCTACATCATTCACATCATGCTCTCATTCCCTAGAGCCCCGAGCAGTTATATAAGAAAAAATAATAAAAAGCAAAAGGCATATGAAGAAGGGTGGAAAAACAAAGGTCGAGGTAACTCATATACCATGATTGCTCCCTCCTACATTCGTATACCCAAGTGTGAGCTTCCCTTATTATAGCTACCCTTGTACTATGGCATGTGGCCTAGAGCCTTCCCCTAATGCCCCACTCTGTTTCATCATTATATCACATATCACCTACCACTTGAGGGATGTACCATGCACTTGTCACTCCCTTAGAGGTTGAAACCAGCAAATAGGGTCCTTGGTTAGCCTTATTCTTGAACTTGTAAACACTTGTAATTTCTAAAGCCCATTATGGAAGGGCATACCACTAGGAAGTGTCCACTTGGTTCCATGATTTGTAAGCTCATTTACTCAATTGCACTGATGATTTGTTGTACTGGAAGGTGAGGAGATGCATTAGATCTTATATAGGATTGCAGGTGGGTCTTCATCTTTGGGTTTGGTCTCCCTTTACGGGGTCCAAACGCTCCAGAGGGTCATATTGGTGTTTGTAGGATGAGCGTTGAGAGCCATGGGCCACCACTATAGCAGAGAGCAGATAGCCACATCATGGGATCCTTCAGTTCCACTCATTGCTCGCTCGTGTTCCACTTATTTGACAATGATGATGCACCTGGACCACCTTGCCCAGCCAACTACACACTTGCACCACACACTTGGAAATGGATCCAGGGCCCAGATGGGGTTGTATCTCACCATAGGAGACAAAGGGATGGCTTGCATTATTGTTCTAGCCCTTACAGACGGGATACATGCTTGTTAAATTCAGTTGGAGACCCATGAGGATGCTTTTGTGCCCCCAGAGCCACTTTAGGGCACCACGGGTCATTTGCTTGGAGATCAAGTGGTCATCCCCTTCATCACTATTATTGGAGCCCTTCTACTCATTTTGGCACATTTTGGACTTCATTTAGCTTTCCAACAGCGCTCCTGGCTACTTGTTTATCATTCCAGCCCTCTTGAGAGATTAATATTTCATATTTTGGAGCTATTTGATGGGTTTGTCACCAATTAGGGTGTTATTTTGCACATTAGAGACTCTTTTAGGGGTTTGTTAGGCTAATTAGACCCATTTTAACAATTAGAGGCTCATATAAATACATCAGACCTCATTTGTAACTCTTATCATCACTTGGATTTGGATCGTTGTTTTGGGGCACTACGGGTCATTTGCTTGGAGATCAAGGGCCAATCCCCTTCATCACTATTATTGGAGCCCTTCTACTCATTTTGGCACATTTTGGACTTCATTTAGCTTTCCAACAACCCTCCTGGCTATTTGTTTATCATTTCGTCCCTCTTGAGAGATTAATATTTCATATTTTGGAGCTATTTGGTGGGCTTGTCACTAATTAGGGTGTTATTTTGCACATTAGAGACTCTTTTAAGGGTTTGTTAGGCTAATTAGACCCATTTGAACAATTAGAGACTCATATATATACATGAGACCTCATTTGTAACTCTCATCATCACATGGATTTGGATCGTTGTTTCTTCTGGAATTTTGCTATAGCTACTGGAGGACGAATTGGATAATCTTTAATTCATTTTGATATCTGGAAATTTTATCTTGGTCTTGGAGATTTGATTTTCTCTCTCTTTGATGATTGGATATATTCGATATACTTGTAAGTGCTATTTCATGCTATATTTCTCTATTTCATGTCACATGTATAATGTATGGAATTTCCGCTCATAAAATCTATGTTTCTACCCTAATTGAAGAGAGAATTTGATGTTTGTGAGGGTGTTACATATGTTACATGTCTAGTATGGTGAATTAATGTTCCTATGGGTTTATTATCTATGTAATTGCCCTGATAAGTCATCAAATTGCAGTGATAAGAAGTATAAATTTTGTTGGTAACCTAGTTGTTGCCCTTAGGGCCATGCGACGTTGTTGGGAACTCCTTGATTGGACAAAAGATACTCCAAACATTGAAATCTCATTGACTCCATTCTCCCAATAGGCTAGGCACTGGTCTAATCCTTGATGATCACTTTAACGAAAATATTTTCACCTCCCTCTCTCTCTTTTTCTAAGCCCTAACCCTAGTGTCTCCTAGGGCATCACACGAAATCTATTGTATCCATCCATTTGATGAGCGAGTTGGAGCACAACTGCGCTGGGGTGTCCTCTAGGCCCTCATAAATTTTGAGAGAATTCCCGTGGCTAGATTGGGAATTATCCCAAGCCCTAGTTCCAATTTCGTTCTTGGTCTTAGGTTTCAAAGGTTAGTGGCTTCAACAAGGATCATTGCAATGAAAATTCAAGTCAAATCTAATCTCTTTAATCCTTTTCTCCCCCCTTACTTGGTCAAGACCCTTTGTTTGAAGTTTACATTAAACCCTTGACCTTGTTTGGGTCCACTAGAGTTTCTTTGTGGTCCCACAACCTTATCACTCCAATTTCAAAAGGATCATTTTAAGAGCCTTATTTTATTAGAATTCTTAGGTTTTAGGTGCCCCTCATCAAGATATATCTCTCATCTGTAGGTTTAGGCTCCCTTTAAACCTTTCTTGGAGATCCTTACACCTTGCTTCCTAAGCAAGTAAAGCCTATCATTTGAGCCTCTCCTATGAATGGGCTTTTGAAATCACTATCTTTCCAACATTGATATACCTTTTAGAGTGATTTCCCTTATAACGCGACTCCTCCCATAGGTGAAAGTCCATAAAGAGCAGGGGACATTGAGTGAGGTGACAGTGGGTCTTTCTCCCATTGCTGCAACTTGGTCTAGTAGTTGCCCTTTTGGAACCTCTCCTAGGACCCCTGCTAGATTGAGCAGTAACAAGGCCTAGATATGTTGCTTAAGAACCAAGATAACATAAATCTCTTACAAGAATGCCCAATAAAATGAAGAAGTAGGTGGCAAAGCCTAGATATTTTTTCCACCTTCATCATCCTCTACTAAAGGGTTTCGACAACATTTCCCATAGGAATCATCCAAATTCCTTTTGAAGGGATATTAACAATATCATTTTATATAAATATTTATAGAAAATGGGAGCATAAGTTTCAATAGCATACTCCCTTCAAAGGACAATTGTTGTTTGATTATCCAAAAATGGTTTATCCATATTTACAAATAGGGGAAGAATCCCTCACCACTCGAGAAAAGATATCACAATAGTGTCTGAGAACTCCATCTTGTTAAAAAATGTTTTGAATCATAATAGTGCGGTGAATTAGACAATGTAGCCTACTTACATATGAAAGTGTGTTCTTTACATCATCAAATTTTGCCCACCCATTGCTAAGCCCTTTGTTATATAAATGAGTTATAAAAGTGTAAGACAAAGAAGAGCACCTCAAAATAAAATAGTGACTTTGCTATGAGAATGCCCAATTGTCCTGACTACTAAATCTCAATCTCAGACAAGTCTCCCAGATAATTGCAATCAACCAATCAAAGTACCCTTAAGAAATCGACAACAGTGTTCGGGCAATAGGTGGTGGAAGGGTGCACAATTTCGAGAGGAATGATAACACCCATGTAGGAAAGAATAATGGTGTCATTATGCAAGGGAAGAAAATACATCACTAACACCCTACTAAGAATGAAATTGCTTCCAAATTTGAGAGACACAAATCAGTGTAATACCAACCCTCCACCCAAGTTAGCATGACAATGTCCAAGTGTGCTATGAGAGTCAACCCCATACATGTTGTTCAAGAGCCAAGATAATATAAATCTCTTACGAATCAATGCAAGGAAATGAAGAACCTAGTGGCTAAGCTTGAAGATTTTCCCAACTTCATCATCCTTGAAAGAAGGGCTTCAAGGTCATTTCACTAAGCAACCATAAAATTATTTCCTAACAAATACTAAAAGTTCCCTTTAATATCAATATTTACAAAAAATAGGGGCATAAGTCTCGATGGCATACTCTCTTCAAAACACAATCATTGTTTAATTTATCAAATAATGCCTTTATCTAAATTTAGAAACAAGGAAGAACCCCTCACCACTCAAGAAAAGTGATGACAATGGTGTGTGAAGACCATAGTTTTAAAAATCAGCTGATCGGCAAGGTTGAGGTAATGAACCGACACATGATTCGATTTAGGGACCAATTGGTATTGGTTAGGTACCAAAGGCAACTAATTTGGTACCTAATCAGTGCCAACCAATTCGAACCGACCAATTATGCTCCAAATCGGATCGATTCATCAAAACACGCACATGGCAAGGGGGGACCCGCGGATGGTTTTTTGGGGAGGTTTCTAAGGAAATCAAGGGTTCTTTTAGGTGGTTGCCACTACTACTAAAGTCGCATAGCAGTATGAGTCCTCACACTCTAAGCTAGATGTGGTTTATATAGCTCCCGGTGATGATCCCATGTCTAGCAGTGGCGATGAGTTTGATTAGTGATCATGTTGATCACTAATTTGTAGTAGGCCAATGTCCTAGTAGCTTGAGTTGTTTTTGGACTCTAGAGGGTATTTAGAGCCTCATTGATTATGTATTGTTGATGATATGTATTGCACTCAGAGCCATTTTGATATATGCACCCTTACATGGTATATAGATGAGCAAACTTTGCATATTTTGCCTTTAATGGTTTGGAATCTTAAAAATGAATTTGTTTCATTAAATATTAATTATTTTATCTATATTATTCAATTTTGGTTCATTGAATTTCTTTTGATCTGATTCTAGTTCGAACCCCGGATTGATAGGTGGCCCGATTCAAAACCTAGTTCTGGCTTTTAAAACTATGGTGAAGACCCCTTTACAAGTATGAAGAAATGATTGTGAAAGGTAACCACCAGATTGAGAGAAGCCATGAAGAAGGTGTAGTTAAGAACATCATGTGGAAATCAATTGCCCTTTCTAATTACATTTTGGGAGAAAGAATTAAACTAGCAAACCAATGAAAAGTCAACAGATTGGACATGCATCAAAGCAATATCGAGATTCCTTGAAACCCACTACATAGACAAGGGGCTAATATCCTATGAATGGTCGTAGTTGAAAAAAAAACAAAAAGTCAACAACTCCTAATTTGTGAACAATTAGAAAGAAAAGAGCAAATTTGAGAACCTCAATTAAGTTATAGCATTAGGTACATTGCACATTTAGTGTTTTGTAATAGACAAAACAACTAGTTGCATGAGCAAGGTGATTCAAGTGTGAACATGCCAAGGCAATGTTGCCCCAGTTCCATGCAAACATAGTCTCCCATAGATACTGAATAGTGACTGACTTTAAAAAGTCACATATGTCCATGGATTGCAAACTTATCACCAATTTTTTAATACTACAAGTGGCTAGACATAATGCAGTCGAGCTACACCACTTTAAGAGATTTATATGTCCATTAAAATAAAATATGCAGCGAGTCCCAAACAACGTTGCACAAAGCGGGGACACGGAAGCATCATTTCCCAAAAGTCTAGGAATCGAACCGTCTCAGAAGCATCTACTACATATATAGTATGTCATTTCCCAAAAGTCTAGGAATCGAACCATCTCAGAAGCATCTACTATATATATAGTAGATGCTACTATATATATAGTAGATGCTTCTGAGACGGTTCAATTCCTAGACTTTTGGGAAATGACATTTCCGTGTCCCTGCTTTGTGCAACGTTGTTTGGGACTCGCTACATATTTTATTTTAATGGACATATAAATCTCTTAAAGTGGTGTAGCTCGACTGCATTATGTCTAGCCACTTGTAGTATTAAAAAATTGGTGATAAGTTTGTATATATGTATGTATGTATGTATGTATGTATGTATATATTGCATTTATATTCAAAAAAAACATCCCAAATACCAAATTAGTTGTAGAAGACATGAAAACATGCATATTTTTACATAAATCAAGAGAGATATGGCATCCATGATTCCATTGTACATCAATGATTAATTATTCAAGCATACAACCATCTAGATTCTAGCAATTACAAACATACATCAAATTTTTAAGCATATCATAAAACATAAAACATTTAGAAGATAAAATCATCAAACATTCAAGTAACTTATCTAGCAAGTGAACAACTATCAACATGAGTCATGTCCAGAATTCAAATAATAATGTTAACAAAATAGGCCACTTGATCACTTGATGTTTAATAATGTTTTCCTGTTGCTTTACAATTTGTTGCATTATCAATGATCACCTGAACCGCACTATTAGGACCAACATCTTTGATTGATTGCAATAAGAGATCTTCAATGTTTTAGGAAGTTGCATTGATGGAGAAGGAGTCATGACATGTAATAAACACTGGACCACTAACAGAAACACCAAGAATATTTATCAAATGTTCATTTCTAACATTTGTCCACCCATATGATACAATAGATACCCCATAATCCACCCATTCATTTGTAAAACGTGTCAAAGCTATTTGAACCTTTGCTTTTTCTCTTTCTAATAAGAGTGTTCTAGATTTCTCATAGTTGGGGCTCCTATATTTTTTTGGGACTTCATTGATGGCCTTAACCATATCATGCCAATAGGGAGAGCGAAGCACATTGAATGGTACACTGCAAGCACAAAGAAACCGGAATATCTTTCCATCCACATCATCCCTCCCAGCAACATTCAAGAAATCCCCTATTGTTCTTCTACTTTCAGAGGTTGCAAAAGTACCATGAGAAGATGAGCTACCAAATCTAGAGGTTGCACTTGATTCAGAAGGAGTTTTTTTGTTTCTTATATTTCTTTTGTGCAGCCTCCTCTATTTGGATGCATTTTCTTCTTTATTCAGTTGGAACCTTTGGGCAAATTGATGTCCCCACGGCACCCTTTTTGTCATCATTGTCCAGCACCCCACAAAAATGTCTCCTCACATAGGTATATGAACCACTATATGGTTTTCCTCCATGACAACCATGGGGGCACAAAAACTTGTATCTTCCACCACCTTTTTACCCCTTCAAGATTGGTCACAAAATTCCACAAGGGTGTCAAATTTCAAAGCAGCTTTCCCCTCTAGCATTTATGTGTTTTCTTCATCCCCTTCCTCTTCAAACCCTTCCTCCTCATCAGACATTGGGTCACTCATATGGGGATCACTATCCTCTTGCTCTTCTTCCCTTCTATTCCTACTCCCCCTTGCCATCATGAAAACCAAAAGTGGAATGATACATAGAAGCCAAAAGAACACCATTTTGGAAACTGAACATAGATGGACAACCTGCAATGAAATGAGCAAGAAGAAAGAATGGGAAAGAGTAGGAGAGGGAGGGGAAAAAATACAAACAATAATGACAGAAAAATGAGGGAGTTTGGGGTTTGCACTTACCTCTTTAGTTCTTGAAGATGGAAGCCCTTCCTTACTCCTCCAAGCTCCTCCTCCTTCATTGCTCCTAGCTCCTCCTCCTTCACTCCTCCAAGCTCTCCTCAAACTTCTCTTCTCCAAGCTCTCTTCTCCTCTCTTTTTCCTCTCTTCTCCAAGCTCTCCAAAAATACAAGAGTGAGTAAATGAGAAGGGGAAATGAGCTTTATCCCCATCTATCATTTCTCTAACTCAACCTAAACCTACCCCAACTCAAGTTAGACAAAAAAAAAAAAAAATTAAATTGGTTTTTTTGGGTGGGTCGCGTGGAACCGCCTATCGGACATCTGATCCACTCAGGATCTGTACAGATCCGTGCCCGATCCGCAGTTTGGAATTCTGAAACTGCAAATCGAGCCAGCAAGGTTCCGAAATTCTAGGAACCGTGTTTTCTGGCCCGATCTGCCATTCCGGATTTCCGAACCACAAATCTGATAGAGAATCCCCCACGGATTCAAATTCCATACAAGACACATATCCCAGTTTAAATCCAGGGGGCGTTGCCTTCAACATGGTCCCAAAACCCAAATGCTACTTAATCCCTAAACTTACATCTTATTGAATACTCATCATCTTTTAGACTTCATCTATTATACAGGCCTTCTCATTAATACAAGAGACATAAATGTAATCGGCATAAATATACTCTAATACATGGATTACCCCATGTAATCGGCATAAATATACTCTAGTACATGGATTACATACATACATCCTATTGAATACTCATCATCTTTTAGACTTCATCTATTATACAGGCCTTCTCATTAATACAAGAGACATAAAATTTTGAGAGATAATGTAATCGGCATAAATATACTCTAGTACATGGCGCCAGTACATGGATTCCCCCCCAAAAAAAATACATCCTATTGAATACTCATCATATTTTAGGCTTCATCTATTATACATGCATTCTCATTAATACAAGAGACATAAAATTTTAAGGGATAATGTAATCGGCATAAATATACTATTGTCCCACCACAAAAAAAAAATACAAAGCTTACATTAAGCAACATGACTTTTCGACAATGTGAATTGGTCAATGTTTTTCAAATATGTTCTAAATGGTGTCTTTGTATTCTAAAAATTTAACATCGCTAATGCAGACCCATCTAACCGAAGTCCGATGCGAATCTCCAGGTCGCATATCCTTAAGTCCAATATTTTTGATATATTGACAATTTGTGTAAGCCGACGTCTAGCTGTTATAAGTTTGGGAGTTTTTTTAGGTACAATTTCCGATTAAACATGTCTACAATTTTGTCAGGAATTTTTTAATCATATATTTAAATTGTAAACTCTGTGTTTTAGAGGTTTTTCAAAATGGTGAATTTATATAATGAGTGAAAAACAAATTTTTAATAAGAGAAAAATTTTAATTAAAAAAAATCATATTTTGACCAAAAATTGTTTAACCCAAATCCAACCAACCATCATTTGACAAAAATTGTTTAGCCAATATCCAACCAAAATCTCCAGAAACATATAATAATTAGACAACAAGTATAACACCTTTGTGTAAGTTAGACCTATGCATCCTCGGGCTTTGAACCCTCATGCAGCCAATGCACCATCTAGTTAATGGGTGAGGACAAGAACACCGACAACCTCGAGGGCTAGCTTGATTTGTCGAGGGTTAGCTTGAAAGTTCAAGAAGGCCTCGAGATCAAATCCCATTGAGCCCCGGGGAATTTCAGCCAGTATTTCAGCTAATTGTTACATTCATTCTCCATCTGGATAACCGGGGAAGGAGGAAATCTACAGACGATAGCAAGGCACCAGCATGCTTAATATGAGGAGAAGTGAAGGATTATATTTCTGGGGAAAAAAGGGCAAGGACAGCAACACATACCTGCAGTTCATATCTCTCCACATTGTAGCGAGCAATGGCTAGGGCAACATGGCTGAGATCCACTGCCACTACGTGACCTTCTGTGTCTAGTAACCGCGCCAAGCCTATGGCAAGGGCACCGCTCCCAGTGCCCAAATCAGCCCACACCCCTGTAGCCAATGACCCGTCCGTAGCAATTGCCTTTTGGGCTAATTCTATCAGTTCTTCCGTCACTGGCCTAGGAATCAGAACCCCTTCTTGCACGGACAGTACCACATCTCTCCAATGCGAACAGCCTACAATATACTGAAATGGCCTTCTTTTCTCTACTCTATCACTCCACAGTGAATACAAGTCCTCAACACTCGTTCTGATATTCAAAGTGACAGGGGCCTCCATCGTCGCCAAATTTGGGGAATAGTCATCTACTGCATCCTCCAGAAGCCATTCAATCTCCCTCAATAAGTCCTCGGAATCAGGGCCCCCATCAGCCTCCAAAAGCTTGGTCCCAACTGAGTTTGCCAAGTCCTGAGCCCATTTTCTCCAGTTTAGCAGGTCTTCTGAACATGTCGAGAAGATGGGTGGTCTTTCGAACAGAGGAACTTGAAGTTTCACCGCTTCCTCCACAGTTTCTGTTATTGTGGATACTCTTTGGGCATGTAATGTGAGAGGAAAAGGTGACTTTCTTGATGAACATGGAGGAATGAAGTTTAGGAATGAGCGAGTGTATCTCAGTGTCGAGTAACGGAAGAACTTTGATGCTGCAGACCGGATTTTCAAAGGGGGTGATGAATTGCAGCACAGCCCAATTGCAGCGTTGGCTGCCTGCCTGAGAGCTGAGGCCATCCCGCATTCAGACTCCTATAAATTGCCACCCTTAAAATGGTATTTAAGATCTCTACAATTCCGATTGAATTGTCTCAATCCACGTGCATATTATTGAAACCTAGATTTATGTTTCGACTAACCCGGTAGTTAATGGACAAGTGGCTTTATTAAATCTACGTAGGAATTCCGATTGAATTGTCGCAATCCACGTGCATATTATTGAAACCTAGATTTATGTTTCGACTAACTCGGTAGTTAATGGACAAGTGGCTTTATTAAATCTACGTAGGTAGTGTTTAGTGTTTTTTTTATGTGTTTTACAGGCCGCATACTAAGCACACTAAAGAGATTAAAAAAAAGTTGTTATGGATAAGTTCCACAAAATTATTTGAGAGAAAAAGTTAAAGAGAAAGAAGGAGCATTACATTGAAGAGTTTAACTTCACTGATAATCATCAAGTAGTCTATAGTGCGACTTTTTGAAGGCTTTTACGGTAGTTTTTTTTGGTTTAATTTCTCTAAATTCCGGCAAGAATTTATTGAAGTGCCCTAGGGGTTTTTTAGGGTGGTGAATCCATATATACAGTGAAAAAAACCAATTTAAATAACATAAATCAAGATTTTATCTCAATTTTTTTCACCGGATTCTGGCACCTGAAACTCCAAAAAGTTGCACTAAAGACAACTCCAATAATCATCAGCAAAAAAACGTATATAGGGGCCAATATTTCTTGGAGATATAAAATTTTTATTGCTCAACTAAGAACTAATTCTCATCAACTCCGTTGTGAAAGAGGGTGTTGGAAAGGCCAAAAGAAATGTGGCAGGAAAGAGTATGTATTTTTTTCTCTTCCAGAAAAGTGGAAACAGAAAAACATTTCATTTTAAAATGCGAGGCCTTCAAAGACAGCAGGGAGAATTATGCAGGTATTCTGGCAGCTAGCTCTTGGGATAATCTATTCAACGAAGAGTTTGTCGAGAAGTTGGGAGCATTTATTGTAAAACTCCAGAGGAAAAGGGTCGAATACAAGAGCCAGATGGAGAAGCAATCTATCCCATAGGTTATTTTTAGCCTCATGGACATTAAAAATACTTTCTTTCTTTCTTTCTTTCTTGTAACCCTTACGTCCACGGAATATTGTATAGATTTATCTGAAAAGTTCACTTTTTGTTCTAGTTGAAAGGATCACTTCTTGTTGGCTCAACCATGGAGTCTAACTCGGAGAGTGTCAAGAGAATTGAACCCACCATGGAACATTGTACCAGGCAGATCTACTTGAAAGAATCAGTTCTTGTTTGCTCAATCACGGAAATTGACCCCGAGAGTGTTGAAAGAATTGAAACCACCACGGAACATTGTACCAGGCATATCTTCCTAAATTGATCATTTCCTATTGACTCAACTACCGAGCTTGACCTCGATAGCGTCAACAGAATTGGCCCCGTGACCTCTCAATAGCAAAAGTGTTTTAACGTTGAGGACTCCACCAACTACACTAACCGTAAGGGCTAACTATAAAGGTAGTGTTAATATGAATAAGGCTAATGAAAGATGTTCCCTCGTAAAATTTGAGACAAGGTAGAGAAGATAATATCACATTGTTCCACCAACCATTTCATTATCCACAAAATTTATAAATAATTTTATGAGGTTTTTTTTTTAATGTATGTAATTAAACACTTTGGTTATGGTTTAATATTACACAGTAAAATATAAGCATGTTTAGCCTGCATAAATTAAATGGTGATAATATATAACAAAAATACATAAATTAGATGGTGATAATATATAACAAAAATGATTGCCCATGATTGTAACCTTGATTACGGGGGCACTCTCAAGTAATAAACAGAGTACAAGGCAAATGTAAAGTAAGATCATTTGATTTCAAATTAAATTAAAAATAAGAATTAAATTAAAATTAAAAATATATATTTAATATATTTAATATTAGTTAAATTTAAATTATAAAAATATATACATAAAATAGTATAAATTTTAAGTAATAATATTAAATTAAGGTTTAATGAAAAAAAACTATTAGGTTATAACTTAATATTATGTTATTCAGATATAATCTAATTTGAATATGGAGAACGTTAAAACAGATTTGGTACTTTATATTTTTGTTGTTTTTTATGGCTAAGTATAATTAGGTAGATTGTATGTTGAATATCGATTTTTGGACTTCAACTATGTGCGGAATTTGGGGTTGTTTAACGTTTCAAGTGGACTCGCCACCCATCATTAGGGACATAGTTGTCCAATGTTTCAGATGGACAACCCTATCCCCGAGGATGGGTCGTCAACGAGCCCACCCAAAATGTTGGATAACCCCAAATTCTGCACACAATTGAAATCCAAAAATCAATATTCAACATGAACATGAGTTGTAGAAACATACATACATAGGTAGATTTTATGTTTATGAGCAAACTCAATCTTTCTACCCATTAGATGCACAAAATTTGTGCATAAGGATGCTTGCTCAAAATTTCCTTCATTTTTAGTTGAAACTTTCGTTTTGTAATGATTTGAGTGCACGGGTTCGCAAAAGAACCCTACCAACGTTGTTTTTGCGATGACTTGAGTGCACAAGCCCATGGAAGGATCCTACCAACAATAATCATTTAAAGCTTTTAAAGCTTTGGTATTGTTCTCCAATAGAGAAAACTAAATTTTAGCGTTGTCTTCATTTCTTTTTAAAATTTTGGTATTGTTTTCCAATAAAGAAAACTAAATTTTAGCGTTGTCTTCATTTCTTTTTAAAATTTTGGTATTGTTTTCTAGTATAGAAAAATAAATTGTAGCATTGTCTTCATTTCTTTATAAACATGATATACATTATTTTTTCAAAGAATTAATTTGTTAAAAAATGGTCACAAATTTAAAAATACATTTAAATGTTTTATTTGAGTAACCAAATATAATTACCAGATATTAGTGGAATAAAACTTTGATATAAATTGAAGCAAATTTGATAGTTACTTCAAGTAACATCTCTTTTAACAGTGAATATTTCATATATAAAATTATTATTATTTATTTATTAATTTTATATAATCGAAAAATAGAGATAATTCACATTTTTAAATAAAAAATATAAAAAATAAAATGATTATTATTACTAAGTTATTAATTTTATATAATCGGAATACAAAAATAATTTACATTTTGAAACCAATTTAACTATATATTAATGATTATATTATATAATATTTATTTTTAAATGATTATTATATTATAATTATTTATGATGTTGTGATAATAGATTCAATATAAATTAGATATTTTACACCATATTAAGTTAGATATATTGATGATGATGATGATGATTAACGTCCACTAAGACCAGTGTGGTCTATTAGACCTCAAGAAGAAAAAGAATATAATTGTGATTCTTCAAAATCTTGTTTCTATTATCAAAAAGAAGGGAAATAAGTGCTCCAAAATTGTTATAGTTTGCTTCACTTAATAAGTCAGGAAGATTGAAAGTGTGGCAGATGTTAGGGAATTGAGAGTGGATGTGAGTAAGAGTCGGGCATTCTAAAAAGAAGTGTTTTTCATCTTCCACCCTCTTAGTATCACAAATCTAATATATTTTGTCATCTGAGAGAGTCTTGGGAGTGGACCACCGCTTGGTTTAACTTCGAAGATCATGAGAATTAGTTCTTATCCTAGCGATGTTCATTTTCTTCTTAGTATTGATCAACAAATAGAGATAATTTTGGTTATCAAGGGTGGGGTTTGTTAGCCATCCATAATTCCAGTTATACCAAATGATGGCTAGATCAGTTCATGGATTTCCCAAACAAGATTTTTATGATCAAACTGTGAGTTTGAAAATCTCATTGTGTTCATTATCCCTCAAGATTCCATTTCTCTGAAGAATCCTCACTCAAAACCTCCAAATTTGTCCTGTTGATACAAAGAAAATTGCTTTAAGGCCTTCTTTTCATCATTAAACCCTCATAAAATCTTTCAAAATCCTTCAGTTTTCACTCACTTTTTCCTTTATTCGAATTCCCCTTTCTTCCTCCTTTCTCCCTTCTTTTTCTTCGTTCCCTAAAAAATCCCTTTAAAACCTTGAAAAACCTCTTTTTCATGGTTTGAAAACTCTTCTTCCCCCTATCGGAACCCCTCAAAATGATCAAAAAATCCCTCTTTTGGTCTAAAAAGCACCTTTTACATTATAAGGGTTTAAGCCCCTGTGGGCTTAAGGACCCAGCTCTTGCTCCTCTACATGACCTAGCGCTATAATCAAGCGCTTAAACCCCTGCAGCCCCTTTTCTCTCCGCTCCCGGTCCCTTATTCCTCCACAAGACCGTGCCCCAACCCCTCTTCTTAAGCCCCCTCCATTTTTATTTTCCCCGTGCCTGTGTTACTCCTCAATGGATCTCAGCCGTCCATCCCGACCATCCAACGGCTCCGCACTCCCCCCTCACCATCCAACCTCCCACCCATTCATCCCCGCAAATCAATCTACACCATAGATTTTATGGATCTAACGGTTCCTGTTTAACCCGACAGCCAACCCCGCTGATCGACCATCTCGCTGTTGAGCATTGGGAAAGGTATGAATTCACCATGCATTTCTTTATATTTTTCCTGTGAACATAACTCTTTTTATTCTAGAAAGACAATATATCGAAGGATTATGATAGAATTGCAAAGATTAATGTTTATTATGAAAATTGGCTAAAGATTGTCTTTTATTTTCAACAAGAAACAAATGAAGGGGGAAACCACCATTCGAAAG
This sequence comes from Pinus albicaulis, assembly GCA_034641835.2. Classification (NCBI taxonomy): domain Eukaryota; kingdom Viridiplantae; phylum Streptophyta; class Pinopsida; order Pinales; family Pinaceae; genus Pinus; species Pinus albicaulis. The sequence continues at coordinate 1,092,998,620 of CM076583.1, forward strand.
GAAAAGCTAAAGCAGGAGTAATTGTTGTTCCTCCAGCAAAGGGTCGTATCCAGACAAGAAGGATGAAATCAAAACGCACAGCTAAAGTAAGGCAGGGAACAACACGGCTACAGCCTAAGAAGACCAAGCGTTAGCTAAAAGAAGAAAAAGGAGTGAATCCCTCAAGATCTTTCGATCCCGAGGGATCGTTGTTCAAAGTCTATCGTTGTTTTTTGTATTGTTCGCCGAATTGTTATAAAAGGCAGTGCCTGTAGAAATTAGAGGACAGAACGATTATTATTGAAACTCCTTTTGTAACTCTGTAATTTCTCATTGACTCTTGTGATCAGAGAGCGACTATTGTAAACGTTATTATTCCTGATTAATACATGATCTAGTTGTCGTTCCATTTCTTGACTCTGGAGTAGCCCAGCGGTGTTTCACTGGTGGCTAAGGGCCCGACCCTGGTGGATCCATCTGTTGTTTGTATTATTATCTTTCAATTATCGTTGTGTGACGGTTTGCATTTGTTTTCATTACAGCTTTCAAGTTTAATAGTTTACTGCTTAATTGCTTCATAATATTGGTGTGTTACATTGGTGAATTGTGTTGTCGTTCCTTTCTAATTTAACAAGAACTTAATCTTCGTATTACTTATCTTGTTATGTTTTAACGAAGCTACGTTGTTCAGCAGTTGTTGTTCCATTCCATTTGTTGTTACGTTCTGATTGCTGATTGTTGTTCAATAGAATTTGCTACTCAATTCCATTAGTTAGAGATTGTTGTTTAATTTCATTAGATAGGATTTGTTGTTCAAATTTCTTAGATAAAGTTGTTGTTCATTTCTATTGCTGTTCAATTCCAGATTTGTTGTTCATTTCGGTTAATTAGTTTACAGTCTATTTCATTCCTGCAAAGAGTTGGTTTTTCTTTTGAGAACTTGCCTAGTTTACTTTCATCAGCAGCATTAGTGATTTAGTTCAATTTCCATTTCCATTTTAATTGTTTTAATGTGAGATCATCAACTGTAAAGGACATCTGGTTATTGCTACCTTCGTTCTCAGATTGATTATCTTGTTTTCATTTGATTTCAATTACATCAGTTGCTAAAGGATAGAGTTATCATTACTGCATCCTTGACTGATGATTGTTGGGTGAATGATTGGATTTCAGAGCATTTAAGTTCATGTCATTGTAGTTAGATTTCATTTCCAAGCATTTGTTTACTCTTGTGTTTATAACATTGTACTACATATTGCAAGGCATTACTCTTAGGTTGAATTGCAGCCTCAGACAGAGTACACTCTTGAAATAAAAAATCATACCTGGATTGATAATTAATGTAGGATAAATAGGCGTTAAAAAGACACATTTTATACCTCAACATTTTGGCGCCATTTCAGGGGAGAGTGTATGCCATTTGGAAAGAATGATGCATATTTGATTTTTTTCTGCTAGGGAATAACTGGGTATTAAAAACGAAAGGTAAGAACCTGCGTATCGAGCAAGGAACATACTTGTTCATCGGCATGCTTCACAGCGGAATTAAGTAAATTTTTTAGATAGGAATGAATGCTTGTGTTTTTTTTAATGAATAGAAAATCTAAACAGAATAAAATTCCTCCTAAACCCGAAAAACCTAAGGGACCGGTGACCCTTGGGCGAACAACTTTCATCGACGAAATCCTAAAGAAAGTCGAATCTCAGCCATCAATAGGACCTAGAAAAGTTACTTCTAGACAACCTACTAGTTCCCTTCAGGCCACAGAGTCACCATCTGTAGCCTTTGCTGAGGTCCATAGCCAACAGAAGAGATTGAGCAAGATCCCCAAGAAATTGAGAATTCTCGCCTAATTTCTCTGCAAGAAGGGAACTCTAGTAATCTCCGCGAAGGAGGAGGAGAAACAGGGGAAACAGAGGAACCAAAATCTCCTCTTGAAGTAATCCAAACAGTGAGTAGCCCAGATAAGGGAAGTGTTGTCAACATCATTCAAAACAGAGCTAAAGGACCTGAATCTCCTCAGATAATAGGTCAGAAAGGAACACTCATTATTCCAGACCAAGGGAGTGTTGTCAAGGTCATTCCTATTCCTTCTAGTCAGCCTAGGAATAATTCCCTAGAAATCCCAAAAGGATATTGGCACATATTTGATCAAATGGCCCACAACCAGCAACCACCTCAACAAACTTCCACACTGCAATATCCCATTGTGGACATTGCAATTAATGCACCTATGAAGGCCATTCCTCTTCAGTATATTCCTACATTCCATGGCTTAACATCGAAAGATCCAAATGCATTTCTGTTTGAATTTGATGTTTTATGCAGAGGGTATGACTATACCACCGATCCCCAAAAATTTAAATTTTTTCCTTCTACATTAAAAGGAGCAGCTCTACGATGGTTTATGGGGTTAGGTGGAGGTGTTATAAATGACTGGGATCAGATGAACGCTGCTTTTCTAAAGAAATATCAGGATTATTGTAGGTCCAGGGAATTAAAATACGAAATATTTCAGATGACAACAAAACCTAATGAAACACTTGAGGAATATGTAGAACGCTTTCAATACAACCTCCAGAGATCACCCTATGCATCTTTACCCTTACCTGATAATGTGTTAAAAACTACATTACTTAAAGGGATGAAGGAACAATGGGTTGAAACATTAAACATCATGGGCAAAGGTGATATATATCAGGAAAATTTTGCTGACATTATTAATTTATGTATCAGGAGTTCGAGAGGAAGCACAAGGCTAAAGTCAGCAGAACGTGACATAATCACAAGAGATAGTAAGACCTCCGGTGAAGGTATAACCCGTGAAGAGATTGGAAATCTACTAGAAGATTTTAAGACTGATATTCTAGGGACTCTGACAACGCAGTTCGACATCATGCAAGCTAAACAAAAGCAAGTAGAAGCAGAACAAAATTTCGCAATATTCTGCCCTAAATGCAGAAAGAAACACAGCCACAAAGAGTGCCCGTTGGATATAGTCAAAGTCTGTGCCATCTGCACAAAAGATCACTCCATAGAAGGTTTCCCCTCGCTCCCTCGATTGAAAGAAGTCTAAAAAGAGGAAAAAGAAGAATAAGAAATGGTATGCCTACTCAATCAGCGCCGACAATGGCATCCACGACAAATAGGTATGCCAATTGATCCATCCTCTTCTTTTCAATCTCCTCAGTATAATGCTCAGCAATATAATGGAATGTGGCAAAATCAGCCACCCTTCCCCAATTGGTCACAACAGCCATTTCCTACATCACCGTGGCCAAATCAAACAAATCAAACCAATTGGCCAAACTTTCCTTACTGTCCACCATTTTGGCAAAATAATACTTATCCAACACAATGGTCCCCCTCCACCTCGCAGAGTCAGACCTGGCAGTCGAACTGGAAAAGACCTACAAATCAGCCAGCTGGAACGATCCCTCTCCTTTAACCTACACTGCCAGCACCTTATACATTGCCACAAAATCCCCAGACCAACTTGAGACCACAACTCCCAGCCCAACCCAACCCAAATCCTAATAATAGGCCAGTTCAGTCTGTTCAAATAATGGAACCAACAGAACTAGAAAATGAATTAAGGGAGTGCAACGACCTTCAACTAAGATGTGGGCGCATAATAGAAATAAAGGAAGACAAAAATGTTCAAGTTGAATACCTGTTACCCGCAGAACAAACAATGCACAAGGAGAATGTGGTTAAACAACAAACTCAGGAGCAAGCAACCACCTCTTCTCCACCATTCCTAGAACGACTAATCATACCTCGCCCAATAGAATATCCTGATTTTGATCTTCTGGGAGAACTGAAAAATTTGTGTATAAAAATCCCTCTCCTCCAAGCTATCCAAGACATCCCTATTTATGCAAAAACCATCAAAGAACTATGTATAAGGAAGCCAAAGAGGAGAACAACAACTAACCCAACTGTCCAAGTAGTCGGCACTCTATCTGACTTATTATCAGGAATGGAAGCACCTGTAAAGTATGAGGACCCAGGAAATCCTATAGTGATGGTGCAAATCAATGGACAATCATTTCCAAATTCCTTAGTTAATTTGGGAGCTGCAATTAATATCCTAACAACCACCGTTTGTCAAAAACTTAGCATTACATCATTAGATCCAACAACAACCTTATTGGAATTGGCTGACCGATTGGTAGTCAAGCCAGAAGGCACACTACATGATGTAATGGTATCTGTAGACTCCTGGGAGTACCCTACTGACTTCCTGATTATTAACCCCAAAAACCGGCTAGATGGACACCCGTTGATCCTAGATAAACCTTGGCTGGCAACTGTCGATGCTTACATTGGCTGCCGACAAGGCAACGTGACTATAACTAGAGGGAACTATGTCAAGAATTTAACTTTATATCCCCCAGCCCAACCAAGCCTATCAATAATAAAAACAAGGAAACAACCTGTATCATACCTCGTGGAAAACATCAGATCACCATTAACCATAGAAGATGCCCTCGACTTTAAAGACCAAACAGAGGATGACATTATTAACAATTTCATCAATAACCCAAAAATCATATCCCATTTGCAATGTCACATGATCAAGGCAACATTTGATAATAAGGAAGAAGAAGATCCCTTGAAAGACATTCATGATCAATCAATACCCACCACTTCTGTTTACAATAGAAAAATTATAGAAATTGAGCCAGGAAAAACCCTAAACATTAACAAAAACCTAACTGCTGAACAAGAAAAGAAGACAGTCCAACTACTAAAAAAATATAAGGGAGATTTTGCATGGGATTATCCAGACATGAAGGGAATTGACCCCCAGTTATGTACGCACCACATTTATACAAAAAAATATGCTAGACCCATTTGCCAACCCTAACGAAGATTAAACCCTCATCTTAAAGATATTGTGAAAGTTGAATTACAAAAACTGTTGGACGTCAACATTATTTACCCAATATCTGATAGCAAGTGGGTCTCTCCATTAGTAGTGGTGCCAAAGAAGAACGGAAAGTGGAGGATATGTGTAGACTACAGAGAAATAAACAAAGCAACCCAGAAAGACCACTTTCCCCTTCCTTTCATTGACCAGGTATTAGATACATTAGCAGGAAAGAAATTCTTTTCTTTCCTCGATGGCTTCAGTGGATACAATCAAGTTCAAATTGCCCCTGAAGACCAAGTCAAAACTACTTTTACTTGTCCTTGGGGGACATTTGCTTATAGATTTTTACCCTTTGGCCTATGCAATGCCCCTGCTACATTTTAGAGGGCCATTCTCAGCATCTTTTCAGATTTAATAAATGAAGGGCTCGAAGTATATATGGATGATTTCACACCTTACGAAGACGATTTTGAGCCAGCATTAGAAACTTTGGAAAAGGTGTTACAAAGATGTATTGACACCAGGCTCTGCTTAAGCCATGAAAAGTGTCACATGATGATGACCGAGGGACTCATCTTACGTCATTATATCTCAGCAGCTAGAATACAGGTAGATCCAGCTAAAATTCGAATAATTTTGTTAATACCTACTCCTACCACACAAACAGAGGTACGTAGCTTTCTCAGATTTTTTGGTTATTATAGAAGATTTATAGAGCATTATTCTCGAGTGGCTGCACCTTTATACGCATTAACAGGGAATGTTGATTTCATTTGGACAGATAAATGCGACCATGCTTTCGAGGATCTGAAAAAGCTTGTATCAATAGCCCCAGTGCTAAGGGGCCCAAATTGGGATTTTCCATTCCAAATTTCATCTGATGCCTTAGACACAACTATTGGAGCAGTCCTTGGGCAGGAAGAAGATAAAAACCATATGCAATTTATTATATTAGCAAAAATCTATCTCCTGCTGAATTAAACTATACTGTGACTGAGAAAGAATTTTTAGCCGTAATACATGCTATAAATAAATTTAGACATTTTATAACTGGGTATCCTATAGTTTTATATACAGATCACTCTGCCATAAAATTTTTAGCAAATAAACCTGTTACAAATGGTAGAGTAACGAGATGATTGATTCTATTGCAGGAGTTCGATATCACAATAAAGGATCGACCAGGAAAAGAGAATCATGTAGCTGATTTTCTCTCACGAACGCCAAAGCCAATAGACACAGTAGCAGTCAAGGATCACTTTCCAGATGAACATTTGTTTGTTGTTACTGCTAGAACCCCATGGTATGCTGATGTTGCAAATTATTTAGCAGTAGGTAAATTACCTAAGCATCTAACGCCCAATGAATGAAAACAGATAGTACAACGCAACACCCGATTCTCTTGGATTAGGGGTTACTTATTTCATACCAGAGAAAATATGCACATAAGAAGATGCGTCCGAGAGGACGAAATATTTGACATCCTGAAAGCATGCTACGATGGGCCATGTGGCGGACATTTCGCAGATGGCAGGACTGGTCACAAGGTTTTACAAACAGGCTATTATTGGCCTACAATTTTTAAAGATGCTAAAAAGTTTGTACAAGCCTGTGATAGTTGCCAAAGGCCAGGACGCACTGGACAGTCCGATGAAATGCCTTTGAACCCACAATTAGTAATCAAGCCATTTGAACGTTGGGCGCTCGATTTTGTTGGTCCTATTAACCCACCATCAAATCAGAAAACATACATACTAGTCGCAACAGAGTATGTTATTAAATGGGTTGAAGCAAAGGCACTTTCAAGAGCGACAAAGGACTCTGTAATACAGTTCCTTTTCCAAATATTTGTGCGATACGGCCTCCCAAGGGACGTAATTACAGATGGAGGACCGCAATTTGTAGGTAACAAAATCGCTGCAACATTAGAAAATTACCACATTCAACACAAAATCACAACTCCATATCACCCACAGGCAAATGGCCAGGTAGAGAGCACGAATAAAGTGATAGAATCTATACTTACAAAAATAGTTGCATCACACAGACGTGACTGGGCTTATAGATTGCCAGAAGCCTTGTGGGCGTACCGAACAACACAGAGAAATACCACTGGGTATTCACCATATCAATTGGTATTTGGAAAAGAACCCATCTTTCCAATAGAATTTGAAATTCAGACATTAAGAACAGCCCAGGAGGTGGGTTTAGACTTAAATGAAGCCCAGGTCAGAAGATTACAGAAAATCAATGAGTTAGATGAAATTAGGCTCTCCTCTCTTCAGCACACTGCATTAATTCAACAGCAGAGAGAAAAATGGCACGACGCCCTTATTAAAGAGAAAATATTCCACGAAGGAGATTGGGCACTCCTATATGACTCCAGGTTTCAGGATTTCCCAGGAAAACTCCAGACACAATGGCTTGGACCCTATGAGATACAAAAAGTGCATGATAATGGCACCATCACATTAACTACCATTGATGGATCTGGACATTCTTTCAAAGCAAACGGTCATCGAATACGACTTTACCATAAACTGCTTAATCGGGAATCCTTTTACCGGCAATTATGGGAAAATTCTACCATGCAGATTCTTGCTGAAGGAGATAAATCCTCCTTAGCACCCATTCATTGAATAATTCTTTTATTTTGAAACATGTACATAAGATTTTCTTTTTACTTTTCTTGTTTTTTTTTTACAGAGTTTATTTCTCAAGATGTTCCTTTTAAGGAACAGCTGCTGTTCCTTTTAAAGAACAACAGCAGTTCCTCTTAAGAAATGGCGCGTTTGTGTGTTTCTTTTTGCTGTTCCTTTAAAAAGGAACAACAGTTTTTGCTGTGTGTTTTTGCTATTCCTTTAAAAAGGAACAACAGTTTTTGCTGTGTGTTTTTGCTGTTCCTTTCCAAAGGAACAACAGTTTTTTCTATTCCTTTAAAAATGAACAGTAGTTTTTGTTGTCCTTTCCAAAGGAACAACAGTTTTTGCCGTATTTTTTTGCTATTCCTTTCCAAAGGAACAACAGTTTTTTGTCGTTCCTTTCCAAAGGAACAACAGTTTTTGTCGCGCGTTTTTGCTGTTTCTTTCTAAAGGAACAACAATTTTTCCGCCTGTTTTTGTTGTTCCTTTCCAAAGGAACAACATTTTCCCCACTTGTTTTGTTGTTCCTTTCCAAAGGAACAACATTTTTCACGGATTGTTTTTGTTGTTTCTTTCCAAAGGAACAACACTTTTCGCAAATTGTTTTTGTTGTTCCTTTCAAAAGGAACAACATTTTCGCAGATTGTTTTTGTTGTTCCATTTAAAGGAACAACACTTTTTGAGTGCATTTTTCTTGTTTTAGAACAACATTTTGAGGATTCTTGTGAACTCTTCATGACTCTTTTAAAGGAAAACATACAATTTATGCAAAGATACACAAATTAGAGGTTACTGGAATCAACAAATCAAGAGAAATTGTCATTTTTAAGAAATTGTTTTGTAGTGATAAGAAAAAAGGAAAGGACACAACCATCTATATCACTTTGCTGTCTTTACTTTCACTAAAATTAATATGATCAATTATCTTTATCATGTTGGTTCTTCCCTAAATCTTCATAACTCTCTTTGATTTTTATTTATTGAATAAGAATAAGGGCATATTTTCTCTATTGAGATGTTTAGACTTCTTCCACCATCCCTACTCTTAAGGAGTGTGGAGCCATCCTCTATATATAAGTAAGGAAGTGCTATAAGAAAAGAAAGAAAAGAAAAATCTCTATATATGATTACTAACAATACTATCATATGGCAGATGGAGGATAGGGGGTCTCATCAAGAGCCATCCTACCATGATCATACGGAAGTAGTGAAGTAGCATTCCCACTATGGCCACCACACCAGGGATATGATCCAATGGACAGCTCAGAAAAAATAAAAAGTCCTTGGAACAGGAGGTCTCATCATGAGCCAGCCTACCCACCTTTCACTCCTTCCTGGTGAATGGCATTATGATTCATCTGGTTCCCAAGCCAGCACAGTGGCCTCCATCATGACATCACACAGCACTTCCCTAAGCATAAATAAAGGATAATGGTTCCAAGGGTGAAAAAGAAACTTTGTCAAGGTTATAGACACATGTGGGCAATAGAGCTCTGTTGATGGCATTGGAGTCACATTTTTCACAAATCAATAGTAATGTTAAACCCTTTTCTTATATCTTTATCTAATATCAAATGAGAGTATGATCCTAAACCCTTTGTTCGGAACCTATTATGCATGAAATTTATTTATAAATCGATCATAATAGTTTATGTGGATAATGACCACATAAGTACTTTTTATATCAGCTGTCATTTTCCCTTATGTTCAAAATCATTACATAATGTTTCCATATCTATGCACGATTTCAAAACATGCATCGATTTCAGTAATGCGATAATTTGTTGATCATATCATAAGTATGTATGTCTTTCCATGCTATACAATTGTTGTACAGTACACTGCTCTTCTATTTGACAGTCGAGGGTGACCTGTCATCTTTGAGGGGGGGCGCAGATGCCTTTTAAATATGTCTGCATGTGGGTCGAATCCTTGTGTTCATCAAATTCTCGGAAACAACAATAGTTTAACGGTATTGTGCCGATATACACAAGGTGTTGTTCCATTACATTTCTGTGTATTTGAGAAGAATTAACAGTGTAGACAGAATGGGAGGATGAGAAATACGTAGTGAGCCACAGATGCTAACAGTTTCCAACGCTGCACAGGAAATTCTGGAGAGAGTAGGATGGATTACCTACCTCACACGACTGCAGCAACCTCATGAAATGGTAGCCATTGAATTTTTGTAGAACTTGTAGGAAGGCTATTCCATGATTAGAGGTAGGAAAATAGTAGTAACAAACACAAAAATCGCCGAGGTATCTGGTCTGCCAGCGGAAGGACCCATCTGGACCCATAAAAAAGAGAAACTTCAAGAAGCCATGAATCTTTTTTGGGATGAAGGGAAGACCTTGGTCATCAAAGGGAAAGGAGTTCAGCTGGCAACTTTGGGAGAACCATGGACAAAACTGGCGAAGGTAGTACAGAATTACATCACATGCGATGGAAGAAAGGATGTGGTAAGACCACGCCACCTTAAGTTATTAGCAATATTAAAGCAAAAATGTATTGTAAATTTGCCTGCATATTTAAATTTCTTATTGCATGATGCTGCCCGGAGCATAAGAAAATCTCGTCATATAGCAACGGTGGTAAGCCATCATTGTTTAATCCGATTAATAGTGAGTTACAGCCTTTCCCAGCAACAGACTAGTTGGGAAGAATTGATATTCTCAATTGATGGAGGAACAACCCTACTTGCGCCCAAACATAAAAGAGTTACTAGCACAACAACAAAACCTTTAAAGCGCAGATAGTCCTCCAGGATTAGGAGAAGTAGGGGAATGATAAGAAATCTTCAGGGTAGCAGCAACCAACTCTTAGAATTGCCCAGTTCGAAAGATGAAAAACCCCTGCAACTCGAAGAAGGAAGTCATCACACTGGTGAAGAAGAAGGAAATCAGGAAGAAGAAGAAAGTCACCACACTGGTGGAGAAAAAGGAAGTAATCACACCAGTGAAGATGAAGGAGAGGAAGCAGAACCTCCCGAAACCTCCATTGCAAGCCCACCACAGAGTCCATTATAGGAGGACCAATTGGCCCAAATTTTGGCCAATATGAGTGAATATATACAACCTCATAGTCCACTTAATCTCAACATTGAGATAGACCAATTGCAGGAACAAGTTGTTATCAACAAAGATACGGCCGAAGAAATGCTTGATGAAGAAAACCCTCAGGGAACATCAGAACCAACTAGGGTTATTTCCCCGGAGGAATGTAGCCAGGAGCATGGGAACACTAAGGAAGTGTCCCAAATAGAAAACATAGAAGCAAGCATGGACAAAGGCATGGGCACTAGAGAACAAACCCTAGCTAAGCAAATAAGTACAGAAAAAGGAACAACTGTTTCTTCCAACAAGAAGAAGAAGACGAATGAACTTGAGAAGCTGTGGAGGGAACGACAAAAGCTCCAAAAACTAGTAAATCAACTCAGGCAGAGGATTAGGGTGCTAAAACAGGAGAAAGTCTCTAAAATAACCTTGAAAACGAAGAATGCAGTTATCCAAACGGAACCTCACAATACAAGGGCCATGAAGACTTAAACTGAGCCCACATTCATTCAGGATAACAAGGAACAACATGCAGTTACTATGGACGCAGTTGCCCAAATTGAAAATGTACAGGTCTGTGAAAAAGATGTTTAGACCAAGGCACTGTCCTCTAGCAGTATGGCCAACAAAGAGACAAAGCCTGTAGGCACTCGACATTGTAATAAGAACACCCAGGTCGATTTTCAACCCAAAAAATTTTTGTTAATAGACCCTAATATAGCAAAACTCCAAGAGGAGCTGGCACAGGCTCAACAGGCTAGAGAAAAGCTTGAAGAGGAGACCATTCCTAAAAGAAAATACCAAGAGTTACAACAGCAATTAAGGAACATCCATGCTTCAAAGGTTGAAGCCTACGATAAGTGTCAGAAGGCAGAAGAGAAAGTTGAAGAGGTAAGGAATAGATTAAAAATGGTTCGGAATCAAATGGATACTCTCTGCTCCTTATACACAAATGTTCTAGCATGTAGGTGCCCTGCCAAAAATTATGCTTTATTTTTATTAGAAATATATTTGTAGTTAAAAATTAAAGTTGTTAAGGTAGGAAAACCTATATAATTAGACATTGTAAATGATTTTATAAGTTGCTGCAAACTATATGGAGTAAAAGTCCAACATTTGCTCTGTGAGTTCTATTTGCACAATTTTATATTAGTTGGGAAAATGGAGACAAATCCCAGCCCTTTTGTGGGCGATATCCAGTTTCAAGCATTTATTTCATTTGCTGTCAACCAGTTGAAATGGTTCAAGGCCTATAATACTTTTCAGAGGCAATAAAATGGTTAGACCTTTGGGTTAGGGGTGAACCGAGACACCCATTACAACTATGGGCTAGGCAGAAGAGTCTAATGACAAAGGAGGGTGTGATCCAGACATTGGGACCCGTCCACAAAGAAATTGTCTTGGATGGGGTAGAATATTTTCTATCTGTCAAAAACCAGGCCTATGTAGCAGCTAAAGTTTGATGGAAGATTTCCAATCGGAATATTCAAGACAGAGAGCCATTTAATTATAGAAATTTTGGATTAGCTGTTGATCGCCTAGTTCTCTATAGTAACCTCATCTTGAGGGAAGGCCCATACTGGCTAGGTTGTAGGTTTCGAAGTCCCATTATATGGTATCCTGCAACAGACTATAAAGCCAAATATGAATTACCTGAAGGACAGACAGCGCACATCTTTGAAGCTTTAGCTACAAATCATGGTTTAGACCTCTTAATGAAAAACCCTCTCCAGCCTATTCTCTAACTACTTTACATGTAAACTATGGTTTTCATGAGGACATGAAAAAGGGTAAGCAGGGGGGTGTGTTGAGCATTGGAAAATGTATGAATTCACCATGCATTTCTTTATCTTTTTCCTTTGAACATAACTCTTTTTATTCTAGAAAGATGATGTATTGAAGGATTATGATAAAATTGCAAAGATTAATGTTTATTGTGAAAATTGGCTAAAGATTGTCTTTAATTCTCAACAGGAAACAAATGAAGGGGGAAACCACCATTCGAAAGGCAAAGCTAATGCAGGAGTAACTGTTGTTCCTCCAGCAAAGGGCCGTATCCAGACAAGAAGGATGAAATCAGAACGCACAGCTAAAGTAAGGCAGGGAACAACACGGCTACAGCCTAAGAAGACCAAGCGTTACCTAAAAGAAGAAAAATGAGCGAATCATCGCTGTTCAAAGTCTATCGTTGTTTCTTGTATTGTCCGCCGAATTGTTATAAAAGGCAGTGCCTGTAGAAATCGGAGGATAGAACGATTATTATTGAAACTCCTTTTGTAACTCTGTAATTTCTCATTGACTCTTGTGATCAGAAAGCGATTGTTGTAAACGTTATTATTCCTGATTAATACATGATCTAGTTGTTGTTCCATTTCTTGACTCTGGAGTAGCCCAGCGGTGTTTCACTGGTGACTAAGGGCTCGGCCCTGGTGGATCCATCTGTTGTTTGTATTATTATCTTTCAATTATCGTTGTGTGACGGTTTGCATTTGTTTTCATTATAGCTTTCAAATTTAATAGTTTATTGCTTAATTGATTCATAATATTGGTGTGTTACATTGGTGAATTGCGTTGTCGTTCCTTTCTAATTTAACAAGAATCTTAATCCTCGTATTACTTATCTTGTTATGTTTTAACAGAGCTACGTTGTTCAGTAGTTGCTGTTCCATTCCATTTGCTATTCCGTTCCGATTGCTGATTGATGTTCAATAGAATTTTCTACTCAATTCCATTAGTTAGAGATTGCTGTTCAATTTCATTAGATAGGATTTGTTGTTCAAATTTCTTAGATAAAGTTGCTATTCAATTCCAGATTTGTTGTTCATTTCGGTTAATTAGTTTACAGTCTATTTCATTCCTGCAAAGAGTTGATTTTGCTTTTGAGAACTTGCCTAGTTTACTTTTATCAGCAGCATTAGTGATTTAGTTCAATTTCCATTTCCATTTTAATTGTTTTAATTCGAGATCATCAATTGTAATGGACATCTGTTTATTGCTACCTTCGTTCTCAGATTGATTATCTTGTTTTCATTTGATTTCAATTACATCAGTTGCTAAAGGAAAGAGTTATCATTATTGCATCCTTGACTGATGATTGTTGGGTGAATGATTGGATTTAAGAGCATTTAAGTTCATGTCATTGTAGTTAGATTTCATTTCCAAGCATCCGTTTACTCTCGTGTTTATAACACTGTACTACATATTGCAAGGAATTACTCTTAGGTTGAATTGTAGCCTCAGACAGAGTAGACTCTTGAAATAAAAAATCGTACTTGGATTGATAATTAATGTAGGATAAATAGGTGTTAAAAAGACACCTTTTATACCTCAACACCTGCTACTAAAAAAAAGAGTTGACATCATACGCTGGACCCACCCCCATCATTCAAACGCACGTCCAATCTCTGGCTGCCTCCTGGCTTCTACTATCCCCTTCCACCTCGCACCTTCCCCCGACACATTCATCGTCCCCGTAGGAAACGATATCGCATGGATTTCACCTCCGAGGGTTAACGTGCGTTTCCAATGCGAAACCAGCAGTTTCATAAAGGACACGCGTCACCATTTGTATGGAATAGCGTTCCCCCGGGGAAAAACTGCTAACCGCTCATGGGCAGCGCGAAAACCACCAGTGGTTTTTTCAAAACCAATCTCCCCAAAATTTCGCGCCAAAACTGCTTTGAAACCCATTTCTTTGCAGTTTTCTCCATAAAAACCCTTCTTTGCATTCATTTCCTTCTCAATGCCCCTTACGCCCTCAACCTATAAAAAGCAGTCAACCGCAAAAAATGCAGGGTTTCATTAATTATTTTGTTTATTGTGCAGGTTTGATGGCGCCCCAAGCCCAAGGGGCCATCCCACAGTCAAGGTCAAGATTCATGGCGTCAGGATAACTCTTAGAGTCTGGAACGAAAAGGGATGGGGTTGTATAAAGGTTCAAACCCTCGACGGGTTATGAAAACTTCCAGCGCATAAAGAAACCCCTACACACAAACAAGAACACACAGTCAAGGATAAAGATTAAGAGATAAAGCAGTTATGAAGAAGAAAAAATAGAAAAAGGTAGATTAAGAAGAGAACACAGTTAAATACAGGTGGAAGAAGTTTAAAAAGGTCCGAAAGGAGATAAAGGAATAGAACAAATGATTTAAGAAGTGATAAAGCTAAATACAACAAATAAGATTAATTAAAAAAGCAGATCAAGGTTAAAAGGCCTTAAAACATAGTTTATGATGAAATCAAGGGAACTTAGGCTAAAGTAGCCTCGGATAAGTCCACAGAGCAATTATTCACTTGATAAATCAAAATTGACACCTTTCACTTACTTTATGTCTCAAAAGACAAATAAACAGTTATTACACTAAAGAAGATATTATAAACTGTCAGAACAATCAATATAAAGACAGAAAAGGCCTCAAAGTCCATATTTTCAGCTATTTCATCCTCACGAAGTAAAGATAGATTTATTACACAGAGAAGTAGTTGAGAGACATTCCTACCTTATGCCTTACATGGTTTTAAGGATAGGAGTGCATTTAATATGTCATTTATAACATTTTAAACCCTAGATGGTTCCACCTCCTCATTTGCAGCATAAATACTACATGCAAACTCATTGTATGTTGGGCATTTGATAACTCTTTGAAGTAATACATAGTTCTGCTGAAATTGAAATAAATTTGATGTTCTGGAACTTGTGGATGTTTTGACCTGTTTGTCGATGGAGAAAGCTCTGTCATTGGATCCCTGAGCTTGGCTGTTGGTGAAGTATTCTAAATTGTTAATGTTTTTCCTGTTTTTTCATTCTATTTTCATCATTTTCTTGCTTACAGTAGAGTAAAAAGTTTAGGCTAAGAAATGTCTCCTAGAAGCACCTTAGACTTGTTTACTCTTCACTGCCTTTATGTTTTCCTCTGCTGAAGTTTTTATTAAGTAGTTTGATTGCATTTCAACCCTTATGCTTGTTTATTTCCTAAATAGTTCAATACAGCGGCCTCAAGAATGATTTATGGTTTTCCCTGCTTGCTTGTTGCTATTTAAAAATTGTTTTTGAAGTCTCCCTTTAAAGTACCATTGTTTACAGTTTGCCAAAGAGGTCTGTTTTGATCATACCCTTTATCCTTGCTTGAATAATTGTTTTAAAAGGTCTTTATAACTGTAATCAAAGATGTGTAGGAGTTCCCTCTTCTATGAATGCAGTTATTTGTGAATCTTGAATGTTTTCTTATCCTTGAAAGTGAAATCTTTGATGAAATAGAGCGTTCCTCGACTCTTAGATTTCATTTTGAAAATTTGTCTTGAAATTGTTATTTGTTGAAGTATGATTTGTAGAATTCATGGTTAGCCCTGTCTATAAAATACTTCTTCATATTCAAATAATGTTTTAAGTCTCTTTGTTGAGAAGTACATATAATTAAGGATTCTTAACTGCCCTTAGTTCTACTTTTCATTCTAAACCCTTAATGTTCATTTCATTTCACCTGAAAACTTTGTAGATCCAATAGCCAAGTTAGATTTTCCTTTTGATACCCCTAATTCATCTACAAACTTGTTACAAAATTCTACTTGACTCCATTTCCCAAGGACTTAGAGATTTCCCTTTTCTATCTATGCTGCCAAGATCATCATGTCCCACCAAACAATCAAACACACTCATGCTTAATAACTAGCCTAAAATCAACCTTTTACAAGCAAACAAGTCATATCTTTGTAAACAAATTGAGAGATCCCTCTCTGAGACTAGGAGGGCTAGATCCTAGAGCTCTAAAGACTAGTTTATTTGTTGCCTTGTCATTTAGTATGCCAATCTACTAAATCACAGGATCCCAACATTCTGGCGATCACGGTGGGACCTTTTTGAGTAAAAGTCCCTAAACAAGACACTCAGTTTTCATTTAAGTGAAATATAACTTCTTCAAGCACTACCAGCATAATGGTATTCATGATAGGATCTGTCTGAATCAGTGGCAATCTAAGTAAACCTTAGGATTCTAAGAGACCCTTATCAAACCTTGAAGAAATCAGCTGATTAGCCATAAAGTAGACTCTATTTGTTTCACCACCTTAGCTAACTGTTGAATCAGGTATAGGACACTCTCATAACCAGAGAACCACATAAAAACTCAGAAAAAATCAAAACATTTCAGATTGGTTTTCAAATAAACCATTGGTGGTGGACCATAAAACATTTTACCTTCATAAAAGCTAAAAATTTCCACCTGGCGACTCCACTAGCCCCAGTAGGCCTATTACCTTACTAGTATTCTAGATTTCCTTGAAACTGTGTTAACCAGCCTTGAGGAAGTTTAGAAACCTAGTCCCCTATTATAGAAATCACCGTGAGAGGAAAAATCTTGAAAAACAGTCATAAAAACCTCAACCTCTCTAAATTTTGGAAAACTGAAATCTGACTTCACATAGGGTCCATACTAGATCCCATCCAGACCCTAATCCCCCTACCATAGTTGACAATCCAGAGAAGATTTTGTGGCAGACTTCTAGACCTGGAAAACCAACTACTGATAAGACCATCCTAAGAACAATATCTGTCCCTGAAAAAATTACAGTCTTGAAAGACCTTCACTTTGACTTACCTTACACAAAGAACCTATTCATAAATAAATCTCAAAGTGATTTAAACCAAGCTGACTTTGAAACCACAGATTTGCAACAGAGCTTTAGCAGAGAAGCTTCACCTTCTACTCCACCTGATTCTCAGCTTCTTTATCATTTCAGCTCCATCCATAACAAATCTGCTCATCATCAGTTTGCTGGCCTAAGTGTTTCTTCTACTCCTATCCACACATCCACTATTCAAAACACTCCATTTCAGCCCACTTTCCCTCTTGTTAATCCACCTCTTGTAAATCCCCCATTATTTCCTATCATGGCAGCATGGTATGCTCCACTAGTGTTACCACAACCTCTGGTTCCCCTACCCAATGATTACCAATCCAAAATTTCCCATTTCACTGGAAATGAATCTACTACTACCCAACAGCATGTACATAAAATGAATGATGCCTTTGATTACATGGAGATAGAAGAAGAGACCATTAATATGAGAATTTTTGCTCAAAGTTTAGGAGGAGAAGCCAAGAAATGGTTTAAGGGCTTAGCTCCTCACAGTATTAATGATCTTCCTTCTTTATAGCAGACATTCATAAACAAATGGAAAATTAGGAAGAACCCTCTCCAAATTCTTTCAGAATATACCAATCTCAAAATAAACAGTGGGGAAGGTGTCCAAGAGTATTGCACTAGATTCAATAGTGTTTATAATGCACTTACCCAGACATGAAATATCCATTAGGCTTAGCCTTGGCTAAATTTCTAGAGGGCTTTGATCCTGAAATGGCCTACCAGCTAAGAGAAAGAGACCCCTCAACTTTAGAAGATATGCAGAGGGGAGCCTTAAGTGTAGAAGCAAATTTGATTGAGAAAAGAGCTAGGCTGAGAGCAGAGAAAAGAGTTACCTACATGGATGATACAATGGCTTCAACCTCATCATCAGATACTAAAATTGATAATGGAGAGGATGCCTGAAAAGATAAATCTGAATGATAGATTGCCTTCTAGAGAAAACCAAAACAGAAATAGAAACCAAAATCTCAGAAGAGACCCTAATCAAGACAGGCAAAGAGATAATGACCAAAAGATTAGGCCTCCCTTTCAACAAAACTATATTGATCAAGAAGAAGAATGGGAAGTTGAAAGGTTGGAAGAAAATCATGTGAATATGACAGGATCTAACAGTGAGACAAATGTTTTTCTCACTGAAGAAGAACAAGGATTCTTCTCTTCAGAACAAATTGAAAACAACCATGAAGATTCTAAAGATTACATATTGGGGTTTGAAAATGAAATCATGGAGGTACACAAACAATATAATCTTAGAAGCAAAGGGAGCCCAAAGATTTCTAATGACAAAAACACTAGTACTGTTGCTAAGAAAACTTCAGAAAATCAGCCTAAAAAGACAGCCAGTAACATCAACACTGTGACCAAGAAAACTATATAAATAAAGACAAAAACAGTCATCAAAGTGTTGAACAAAGCTGCCCTAGTGCTTTTACTAGTGGCCCTAACAAATCTATCCCAAATAGTAGTCCAAATAAAAATTAGCAAATTAGAATTGTTGAAAGAGTTGTAAATGACAAAACAGATGTGAATATGTCAAGAACAATAGTTCCTTTCAGCCTTGAAGGGGAAATTTCCAAGATTAAAATAACCATACCCTTAGCTGAACTAGTGACTCAGGATGTATATGAAAGCCAAGTTTTGAAAGCTTTGAATATAGGCAGTGACACTGATACTTTAAACTTGACAGATGATAAACCAGAGTTATTGTTTGGTCTTGAAGTTGAAGGAAAATACCAAGAAGGGGTTGTCCCTCCCTTCTATGTCAGCCTGAATATACATGACAAAATCTTGCATAATGCCATGCTAGAATCAGGTGATTCACACAATATTATGCCCAAAATAGTAATGGAAAGCCTAGTCTTAGAAATTACTAAACCATACAAAGACCTATACTCCTTTGATTCAAGCAGGGTCAAATGCTTAGGCCTAATCAAATATTTGTGTGTCAACTTGGCACAAATTCCTGCTAAGAGTCTCGTAATGGACATAGTAGTAGCTGACATTCCCCCTAAGTATGGCATGCTTCTATCTAGATCATGGGGAGCCAAACTATAGGGGAACCTTCAAATGGACATGTCTTATGCCACCATCCCAGTATTTAACCAAACTAGAAGACTATACAGGGAATCCCACATGAAATACGTGGTGAGCAATATAGATAGACCAAAAAATTCTCCTATCTACTCCATCCATTCAAATTTGGATTCCTTTATCTTGTATAATGAAGATGAAATCAGCCAACAAGAAAAGAAAAACAAAGAAGAATTTCGTCTACCAGAGCAGTCAAATCTTCCATAAACTCAAGAAAAGAACAATTCAGGTTTTAACAGCCTTGAACAACAGAAAGAAAATGAAAATGAAGTTGAAATACCTTGGAAAATAAACTTTGATGGCTCTTGTAGCAAATTAAGTGCAGGGGTTGGTGTATGGATACAGAACACAAACAAAGGATTTTCCTATAAACTGGATTTTCCATGCACAAATAACATTGCTGAATATGAAGCCCTCCTTATTGGCCTATACTTACTCAAAGATTTAGGATCTAAAAGAATACCAGTCCAAGGATATTCTGAGCTAATTATCAGACAGATTAAAGGGGAATATTCAACCAAAAACCCATAACTTAGAGAGTATAGAAATTCTGCCCTTGATCTCCTAAAAACCTTTGAAAAATATGAACTCATTTTCATCCCAAGGGCTCAAAATCATCTAGCAAATGAACTTGCCTTTGCTGCTAGTAATTTCCAAATACCAAAAACAAATGAACAATCAGATATAAAGGTAAAAAACAGACCTACAATACCTGACAATGAAGATTATTGGCAAGTGTTTGAAGGAGACAAACACATAGATGATTTTCTGCAATCAAAGAATGACTTTGCCACACCAACACCTACTTCAAGGCATGAGGAAAATTGTTTTAATGAACAACAAAACCCTAAAACAGAGCTGTCTTTTTCCGCTGATATCAACCATTTTGAACATCCTTTTAGTGCAGAAATAGTTGACAGTGCAGACCAGAAATACCTAGAAGTCTTACAATGTAAAAATGATACAATTCCAAGAGGTCTTACACCATTAGAACAAATTTTTGATTTCAATGATGTAGCCAAAGAACTAAGAATGGAGCCTATAGAAACAAACATAGAAGAACATAACATAGGCAGCCTAGCAGAACCCAAAATGATAAAGCTATCCATCACTCTCCCAGCTCATATCAAACAACAATACATAGAAATTTTCAAAGAATTTAAAGATGTGTTTGCATTGGGATACAAGGATCTAAAATCATATGATACCAGCATTATTCAACAAAAAATTCCTCTTAAGGAAAATAAAAAACCTTTCAAACAAAAACTCAGAAGGATAAACCCTGTTTTATTGCCTTTAGTTGAGAAAGAGATTAAGAAAATGTATGATGTCGGGATCATAGTTCCTATCAGGTATTCATAATGGGTTTCCAACTTAGTATCTGTGAGGAAAAAGACTGGGGAAATTAGGCTCTGCATTGATTTCAGAAATATAAACAGAGCCTCCCTTAAAGATAACTATCCCTTGCCAAAAATGGATCATATACTTCAAAGGGTGGTTAGGTCTAAAATTTCTATTTCTTTAAGATGGGTTTTTCTGAGTTTAATCAGTTTCCAGTACTCCCAAGTGACAAACATAAAAAGCGCTTTTGCCACCCATGGGTACATTCATGTATGTCAAGGAAATGCCATTTGGCTTCTGTGAATGCGGGGGCCACCCTTCAAGGGCCATGGACATAGCCTTTGGAAGACATGGAAGCTGTTTTGCAATCAAAAATTACCTTGATGACATTACTGTTTTCTCTAAAACTGATGAAGAACACTTGATTCATTTAAGAATTTTTTTTGAGAAATGTAGGAAATATGGCTTATCTTTGAATCCTAGAAAGACACTCTTTGGTCTCCAAGAAGGAAAGCTTCTTGGTCACATAATTTCTGAAGAGGGAATCAAAGTAGACCCTAAAAGGATTGATGGCATATTGAAAATCAGCCATCCTAGAAACCTCAAAGAATTACAATCTTTCATTGGAAAGATAAATTTTTTAAGGAGATTCATCCCCAACCTTGCTGAGCTATTGAGAAATATCACAAACATGCTAAAGAAATAGGTAGGTGTTAAATGGACAATGCAAGCTAAGCAATCATTTTAACTAGTGAAACAAGCTCTTACTCAAACACCGGTTCTCATAAGTCCTGATTTCACCAAAGATTTTTATATCTTTTCCTTTGCATCTGAACATACAATAGCTGCAGTATTACTGCAAAAGAATGACATGGGGCATGAAAAACCAATATCCTTTTTTAGTAGGGCCTTAAGAGATGCTCCACTCAAGTATAACATCATGGAGAAACAAGCCTTAGCCTTGGTAAAAGCATTGAAAGACTTTAGAGTCTACATTTTGCATTCTCATATCATTACTTTTGTCCCACATACTGTTGTCAAAGATATTCTAAGTCAAGACCCTGATGGTAAAAGGGGAAAATGGATTGCTGTTATTTTAGAATATGACTTAGAAATCAGGCCTACCAAACTAATCAAAGGGCAGGTATTAGCAAAACTCATGGCTGAGTCAAACTTCCAAGCACTAGATATGAATATGGTTGATGTTTTGGAAGAAACAGAATAATTCACAGCTCCATTTATTGAAGAATTTTTTTTGAATTCACCTTGGTATGCTGATATCATATATGTGCTGCTTTATCTGAATACCCCTCCTTCTCTGTCTAAAACTAAAGCTAGATTTTTGAAACAGAAAGCTTTAAATTATTGCATATTAGATGGGGTTTCATATTGGAAGAATGCTGTTGAAATATTGCTTAAATTTTTGCTTGAGATTGATGTAGGAAATTTTTTGCATGAGTTGCATGAGGGAGAATGTGGAGGACATCTATACTGGAAGGCTACAACAAATAAAATCCTCAGATCTAGTTACTATTGGCCCACCCTTCTTCCAGATACTCAGAAACTTGTCATGTCTTGCCATAAGTGTCAAATTTTTGATGGCAAGAGAAAACTCCTACCTTTACCCTTACATCCCATCAGTGTCGAGGCTCCTTTTCAACAATGGGGTTTGGACTTCATTGGGGAAATTCAACCATCTTCATCAGCCCAACATAAGTGGATCCTCATTACCATTGATTATTTTACCAAGTGGATAGAAGCCATACCTTCTAGGAATGCTACCGACTCTATCATTATCAAGTTCCTTGAAACCAATATACTATCCATATTTGGTTGTCCTAGAAAAATTATCACAGACAATGTTGCTGCCTTCAAGTCTAAAAGAATGGCTAACTTCTGCCATAAATACCATATCACCTTGGGTCATTCCACTGCCTACTATCCTCAAGGAAATGGATTAGCTAAATCCTCCAACAAGAGCCTTGTCAATATTATCAAAAAATTGTTAGAGCAAAATCAGAAATCATGGCATAGTAAGCTTTTTCATGCTTTATGGGCTGATAGACTAAACATCAAAAAATCAATAAATATGTCCCCCTATCAACTGGTTTATGGCATGGATGCAATCTTCCCAAGCTCTTTAGGAGTTCCAGTCATGAAACTCCTTCAAGAAGTACAAACTGAAGATAATGATATGCAAAGAAGGATAAATCAGACCATTTATTTACAGCAGTCCAGAGAGGAAGTATATAAAAGAACACAAATAGTCCAAGAAAGCATCAAGAAGTTATTTGACAAAAGGACTAAAGAAAATGATTTCCAAGTTGGAAATATAGTTCTAAAGTGGGATTCTAGAAAGGAAGAAAAGGGAAAACATGGAAAATTTGAAAATCTGTGGAAAGGTCTCTATATTATTCATTCTATCAGGGGTCATAATGCATTCCTTCTGCAAGAACTGAATGGATAATATTTATTTGGAGGTCCTGTCAATGGCAGGATTCTCAAACATTATTTATGCCAAGAGTCCTAAATTTCAAAGCTTTTATTTTTCACTGTATATAACATTGCTTCTCAAATTTGAAAAAGAAAAAACACAAAAAAATAGAAAAAGAAAAGACGACAGATTCAAAAGAGGGGTACAACCCCATACCCAAAAAAGAGAATTTTCTGAAAATGAGCAAATCTAAGTGCCAATGCTGATTAAGAAATGATATATTGTTCAGTCATCTAGCTTAAACATGGCTGAACATACTTTCAATTTACTGCTGATAGGTTAGTGAATCAGATTTGCCAAACAATTTAATCTTGGCTTATCAGTAGAATAGATTAGGATAGAAGAGAGAATGGTTTTAAAAAGCTCAAAATCTGAACCAAGAAAAGGAAAAAGATAGCTCTAAATAGATCAAAACTAGAGCTAGAAAAAGAATAGAAGGATATTTATAATTTTCAGATCTTAAGCCTTCACAATTTTGTTTTATTTTTTTGCAAATAAAGTCTATGCGCAGCTTGTACATACAGCCATAGACACCATAGCAGATCAGACAGTCTAATCCTGATTTGACTATGTTTAAATTTCCTGTTTTAGAAATAGTGAATAAAATTTGTCAAAAAGTTTAATCTTGACAGATAGTAGCTTAGGTAGAAAATAAAGAGTTCAACAGTTTAATCTGGACTCTTGGAAGAAATAAGGATAGGATTAGATAGTTTGTTTCTGTTTTCAAAAATAAAATGTCAAAGAGTTTGCTAGTTCAAATGCACTCAAAAAGGAAGAAAAAATGCTAGGACAAGTAGGATTGGGTAGGAAGAGATGCTGTTTGAAGAAATTACATGTTGCAGATTGATAAAAGTTGTCCTTTTCAGAGAAAGATTAGCAAGAAAAGAAGAAATCTGCCCAATGGATGAAGCACCGGTCTGCTAAAAGCCAGAGATTGATAACTGAGGTTCTGGACACCTAGAAGGACAACTGTCCTCCCCAAGTGGAGCCACTGTTAGCCATCTATAATTCCAGTTATACCTAATGATGGCTAGATCAGTTCATGGATTTCCCAAACAAGCTTTTTATGAGAAAACTGTGAGTTTGGAAATCTCACTGTGTTCATTATCCCTCAAGATTCCATTTCTCTGAAGAATCCTCACTCAAAACCTCCAAATTAGTCTTGTTGATACAAATAAAACTGCTTTAAGGCCTTCTTTTCATCATTAAACCCTCATAAAATCTTTCAAAATCCTTCATTTTTCACTCACTTTTTCCTTCGTTCGAATTTCCCTTTCTTCCTCCTTTTTCCCTTCTTTTTCTTCATTTCCCTTAAAAATCCCTTTAAAACCTTGAAATACCTCTTTTTCATGGTTTGAAAACTCTTCTTCTCCCTATCGGAACCCCTCAAAATGATAAAAAATCCCTCTTTTGGTCTAAAAAGCACCTTTTACATTATAAGGGCTTAAGCCCCTATGGGCTTAAGGACCCAACTCCTGCTCCTCTATGTGACCCAGTGCTATAATCAAGCACTTAAACCCCTTCAGCCCCTTGTCTCTCCACTCCTGGTCCCTTATTCCTCCATAGGACCGTGCCCTAGCCCCTCTTCTTAAGCCCCCTCCCTTTTTCTTTTCCCTGCGCCTGTGTTACTCCTCGATGGATCTCAGCCGTCCATCCCGACCATCCAACGGCTCCGCACTCCCCCCTCATCATCCAACCTCCCACCCATTCATCCCCGCAAATCAATCTACACCATAGATCTTATGGATCTAACGGTTCCTGTTTAACTTGAAAACCAACCTCGCCGATCGACCATCCTGCTACCAAACAAAAGAGTTGACGTCATACTCTGGACCCACCCCCCATCATTTAAACACCCGTCCAATCTCTAGCTGCCACCTGACTTCCACTATCCCCTTCCACCTCACACCTTCCCCCAACGCGTTCATCGTCCACCGTATATCTGGAGCTCCCAGATCTAACGGTCCAGAAACGATATCGCGTGGATTTCACCTTCGAGGGTTAATGTGCATTTCCAACGCGAAACCGGCGGTTTCATAAAGGACACACGTCACCATTTGTATGGAATCGCGTTCCCCTGGGGAAAAACTACTAACCGCTCATGGGCAACGCGAAAACCACCAATGGTTTTTGCAAAACCACTCTCACCCAAATTTTGTGTTAAAACTGCTTTGAAACCCATTTCTTCGCGGTTTTCTCCATAAAAACCCTTTTGCGCATTCATTTCCTTCTCATTGCCCCTTACGCCCTCATAAACCTCTGAAAAGCAGTAAACCACAAAAAACACAGGGTTTCATTAATTATTTTGTTTATTTTGCAGGTTTGATGGCGCCCCAAGCCCAAGGGCCATCCCACAGTCGAGGTCAAGATTCATGGCCTCATGATAACTCTGAGAGTCTGGAACGGAAAGGGATGGGGTTGTATAAAGGTTCAAACCCTCGACGGGTTATGAAAACTTCCAGCGCATAAAGAAACCCCTGCACACAAACAAGAACACATAGTCAAGGATAAATATTAAGAGATAAAGCAGTTATGAAGAAGCAAAAACAGAAAAAGGTAGATTAAGAAGAGAACACAGTTAAAGACAAGTGGAAGAAGTTTAAAAAGGTCTGGAAGGAGATAAAGGAATAAAACAGATGATTTAAGAAGTGATAAAGCTAAAGACAACAAAGAAGATGAATTAAAAAATTAGATCAAGGTTAAAAGGCCTCAAAACATAGTTTTATGATGAAATCAAGGGAACTTAGGCTAAAGTAGCCTCAAATAAATAAACACAGAGCAATTATTCACTTGATAAATCAAAATTGACACTTTTCACTTACTTTATGTCTCAAAAGACAAATAAATAGTTATTACACTAAAGAAGATATTATAAATTGTCAGAACAGTTAATATAAAGACAGAAAAGGGCCTCAAAGTCAATATTTTCAACAATTTCATCCTCAGGAAGTAAAAACATATTATTACACAGAGAAGTAGTTGAGAGACATTCCTACCTTATGCCTTGCATGGTTTTAAGGATAGGAGTGCATTTACTATGTCATTTATAACATTTTAAACCCTAGATGGTTCCACCTCCTCATTTGCAGCATAAATACTGCATTCGAACTCATTGTATGTTGGGCATTTGATAACTCTTTGAAGTAATACATAATTCTGCTGAAATTGAAAGAAATTTGATGTTCTGGAACCTGTGGATGTTTTGACCTATTTGTGGATGGAGAAAGCTCTGTCATTGGATCCCTAAGCTTGGCTGTTGCTGAAGTATTCTAAATTTTTAATGTTTTTCCTGTTTTTTTCATTCTATTTTCATCATTTTCTTGCTTACAGTAGAGTAAAAAGTTTAGGCTAAGAAATGTCTCCTAGAAGCACCTTAGACCTATTTACTCTTCAATGTCTTTATGTTTTCCTCTGCTGAAGGTTTTATTAAGTAGTTTGACTGCTTTTCAACCCTTATGCTTGTTTATTTCCTAAATAGTTCAATACAGTGGCCTCAAGAATGATTTATGGTTTCCCCTGCTTGCTTGTTGCTATTTAAAAACTGTTTTTGAAGTCTCTCTTTAAAGTACCATTGTTTATAGTCTGCCAAAGAGGTCTATTTTGATCATACCCTTTGTCCTTGCTTGAATAATTGTTTTAAAAGGTCTTTATAGCTGTAATCAAAGATGTCTAGGAGCTCCCTCTTCTATGAATGCAGTTATTTGTGAATCTTGAATGTTTTATTATCCTTGAAAGTGAAATCTTTGATGAAATAGAGCGTTCCTCGACTCTTAGATTTCATTTTGAAAGTTTGTCTTGAAATTGTTATTTGCTGAAGTATGATTTGTAGAATTCATGGTTAGCCCTTTCTATAAAATAATTGTTCATGTTCAAATGATGTTTTAAGTCTCTTTGTTGAGAATTACATATAATTAAGGATTCTTAACTGCCCTTAGTTCTACTTTTCATTCTAAACCCTTAATTTTCATTTCATTTCACCTGAAAACTTTGTAGATCTAATAGCCAAGTTAGATTTTCCCTTTGATACCCCTAATTCATCTACAAACTTGTTACAAACTTATACTTGACCCCATTGCCCAATGACTTAGAGATTTCCCTTTTCTATCTATGCTGCCAAGATCATCATGTCCCACCAAACAATCAAACACACTCATGCTTAATAACTAGCCTAAAATCAACCTTTTACAAGCAAACAAGTCATATCTTTGTAAACATATTGAGAGATACCTCTCTGAGACTAGGAGGGATAGATCCTAGAGCTCTAAAGACTGGTTTAAGTGTTGCCTTGTCATTTAGTATGCCAATCTGCTAAATCACAGGATCCCAACAGGGTTGATCACCTCCTTATAGTATCTTAGCTTTATTTTACCCTCCAGCTCCTTATCATCCCACAACTTGTCTTTAAAATTGGAGTTAATAGTGTCTTTGAACTATCCTTGCTTCCCATGATGATCTACTCCTTAATCCCCACCCGCTGAGCTGAAACTGGGCATCCTTATGCCACCAGCACTTGAGGCAAAGGTGGGGGTTTTGACTAAATTTAGAAGCAATTTTTGGGAGCCTCTTGGATTCCATATTGTAAATCTTCTTCTTATACATTAGATATCTAAACATAGTTGTACTTTCAATGGGGGATAGGCCAACTTAGATCAAAAGGATAGGATAGGGAGTGTTTCCATTGATCTTGAGATTGTAGGTTATGAATTTCTTTTGAATCATCTCAATCTTTCTCCACAACTCTTTGGATATACTGCAACCCCACACTTCACATTCGCTTAAGACAACAGGGGTGATGAGAATTTCAAAGAGGAACTTTTTTTTACTCCAAATGCAAAGATCAACCGACTTACAATCGTTTTCGAGCTCATAATAAGTTTTCCAGCCTCCACTAATCCTTTTCTCGGTGCTATAATTACAGTTGAGTTGATGACGAAAGTCAATACCCAAATATTTATAAGAGGAAACCTACTCTAAGCAATGGTTGTCATAGACGAAACGACCATGGGTGTTTTTTTGGATTTAATAATCATGACTTTAGTGTTGTCGGTATTAACTGTCATACCCATCTTGGAGTAGTAGACATAAAGAGTCTTAAGCTGCTTGTCTAGGTCATCATGGTTTTTTGCGAGAAGAATGATATCATCAGCATAAAGGAGAAGAGTATTGATTATACCAGCAAGCTCAGTGCCCTTTCAACTTGCAATTTCTAGACATTCCTCTAGCTTATCGATGTAGATGCCACAAAGGGTAGGGGATAGGGGACATCCTTGCTTAACCCCGATATTGAAATATCTTTATACCACCCTTCGTTGGTCTCAAGCTTGGAAATGACAGTCTTGTAGAGGCAGATCACAACAACCCTCAATTCCGGAGGAACCATGATCTCTTCAAGTCTCTCCCAGAGCTTATCTCAAAGACACTATCGAAAGCTTTTCTAAAGTCCACAAAGAAACATAAGAGATCAGATTTACTATTGCGAAATTCCTCTACAATGATCCTTAGAGTGACAAGATGGTCGATAGTCGAGTGATGTCTCCTAAAACCAAATTTCCCTTTAGCTCTTTTACCATGGTTTTCAAGCCAAAGGCTAAGCTTATTTTCCAAAACGAGCCCATATAGCTTGGCTAGGATGTGGCTAATCATAATGGTCCTGTAGTTAGAGGAAGTGCTTTTGTCCCCATTTTTAAAGATAGGCACACTAAGGCTTTGTGTCCAAAGCATAGGGAAACCATGCTTTATTGACAAATTGAGAAACTTGTGGAGATGAGGAATGAGGATAGATCTTCCCATTTTAAGTATCTCAGCTTGGTATCCTTCAATATCTTTAGCTTTCCCGTTAGCAAGCTTATTAATCTCAGACTCAACGTCTTCCAAAGAAAATATATCTTTGTTAATAGGAGTGTTTAAGATGGTGCCCATTGTGTCTCGAGAGTCATAAAACTTCTTAAGATAGTTGTCCCAAGTTTCTAAGGGGAGAAAATGATTATCTTTAGTTTTACGAACAAGTACACTCCGCCAAAACTTTATGGGCACCACTTTAGAAAGGTGGAGAAGATGCTCTTGTCTGTTGTCTCTTATTACATTCTATTAATATAAGATTATTGTATGTCAAGAATGGAAGACAAGGTGATATTTTTACTATGGAATTTATGAAGAGTTTGTCATAAGCAAACTTCAAAATGATAAAAAAGAAAGAAAGTGAAAGTTGTTATCAAGTATTGGTTAAGACAATTCCATCCAATTTACTCTTACCATAACTTAAAAAATAATTGAAAAATATAAAGAGTTTTAATATAATATTAGGTTTCATATTAACTTTATAACCTAATATTAATATTATTAGGTTTAATATAATGTTAAGTTTAATAACTGTGCATTAATATAATATTAGTTTTAATATATTATAGCATATATTAATGTATCATGTTTGGGAGTTTCAATATAATATTATTTTTTATATAATATAATATTATAGTATTAAATATTAATTAAGTGTAGATAAATATTTACATTAGATTGACCTAGATTTATCTTAACTCTCGAAGGGATCAAATCTGTTTTCACTTTAAAAGAGGTTTGCATCTCGAGAGATTTGATCTCTCTCTTCGCTTAGTAAATTTGGAGTTAAGATGGATCTAGGTTGATCTAATAACGCTTTAAATAGGTTATATTCCATATAAGTATCATGGGTCAATTCCATGGGTGAATACCATGAAGTTATTTTAATTTTAGCGTTTTCTTAATTATTTTTATTTTATTTTGAGTGAGTAAAAACAATTTCACATTATTAATTTGATTTTTAATTTATTTTTATTTTTATGTAATTTGACTAGGTCAAAATGTTTACATTACATGATGGGACAACACATGCCATTACAACATCTTTCCATAGTGAGCTTTAGAAGCAATAATATTATAATATTATATAATGTAAATATTTCTCTACACTTTGTTAAATTTAATATTATAACATTATATTATATTACATTAATATTATAATATTTTATTATATTATATTAGACATAATAGTATAATGTTTAAAAATAAAATATTACATAATATTTAAAGCAATACTATATAATACTATGTTTAATATCATAAAGAGTTATCTAGTATTGAACATTATTATTAACCATAAAGGAAGAGAAAGTAAGGTTTTATAAAAAGTAAAAGAAGGTGGATTTAAACAGCTATCTAATCTCGAAATTAGATAAGTGTTACAGAGTAGCTACTAGCTAGTACTTGCCGGTTAATTTAAATATAGCTAGTTTTAAATAAAAAACAATACAAAATTACAATTGTATATATCTCAACAATTGCATGGTTTGGACCCTTGGTCTGGCTGTGGCAGGGAACATTTGCTCCCCTAGGACCTGAGGCATTTCCTTAAAGAGACAGGGACCACTCTGCTCAGTCAGGTGGCGGATGGGGACAACTCTGATTGGATTACTCAAGCTTGGAAATCACCACAAGATCTGAACATCCCTGTGAACTGGTGGATGGCCTGGAACAGATATGTCATGGCCCTCAAGACTTCTTATATCAGAATCTCAAAAGCAGTGGATGAATTGATCTGGACTATCTCCACCAAAGGTAATTATACACCCAAAGAAGGTTATTCTGCCCTCACAGTAGTCCTTCAACCTCGTGAACAAATCTCATGGTGGAACCCTCTATGGAAGCTAAAATCC
This sequence comes from Pinus albicaulis, assembly GCA_034641835.2. NCBI lineage: Eukaryota > Viridiplantae > Streptophyta > Pinopsida > Pinales > Pinaceae > Pinus > Pinus albicaulis. Next base: position 1,093,029,436 of record CM076583.1, read on the forward strand.
CCCCCAAAACTCGCCTTTTTATGTGGTGCATTTTTACTAATTGTGTGTGTACGGAGGACAATCTGGCTAAGAGATTCATTAATGGACCTTGCAGGTGTGGTCTATGCAAAGTATAGGATGAAGATATCAACCATCTCTTCCTCAATTGCTCATGACATGTAATATCTGGCAAATGGTTACAAAGGAACTTGGCATCAATAACTCTTGGCAGGGGGAGACTATCTCCATGGCTTGGCATAACTGGTGGCACTCTAGTTCCACTTCAAAGGTTCGCAACCTACCTCTCCTGGTCTCTTAGGGCCTTTGGCTGACCCGAAACCATATCATATTCCAAATTTCCCCGATCTCTTGGACCTCCATTTTCAATTCCATTTATTCCCTCTATCGTTCCATCCCTGATGAGGTCAACTCAAAGGTTGATCAAATCATTGTGCCCGAATCCATTGACAAAAGTCTCCCTTGGGCATATTTTGATGGTGATGCCAGTATTGATGGATGCGGAGGAGGGGCCATACTGCATCTATTGAACTCACACTTTTTCCAGATCAAAATGGGCTTAGGCCCGGGAACTAACACTACTCGGAGCTCAACATTCTCAGAGTACTCCTCATATTTGCCTTAGAAAAAAGATGCATCAGGATACATATATTTGGGGACTCTAAGATCATTATTAACTGGTTCAATAACAATGCAACATGTCATGTACACACACTCAGGAGTTTTCTTGCTCAAGTTTTGGCTCTTAAAGATCTTTTTGACATTATTAATGTCACTCACATTTACAAGCAAAGGAACCAGAGTGTTGCTTGTCCAAAGAAGTCGCACACCTAAATTTGGGGCAGTGGCACATCACCAAACACATGGGGCCAGTTATATATCAGCATTATCATAGGCCCTTCATCGAGGATTTTGGGCTCCTAGAGCCCGCTGAACAACCTGTCTGATAGAGGATTTTTTTCTTTTTACAATTTTTGCACATAGACTCTCTATTTTTTTAATGATATTATGTCTATCTGGACATGCACGGTAATTTTGTAAATATTGTTATTTTTTGGGGAACTATTTTAAAGAACACTACCATATTTTTTGGATAGTATACAGTTTATGCACGATGCTAATTGCCAATGCAACATGTAATTTCCCTTACAATTAATGAAAATTACGATTTTTTCCTTCGAAAAAAAAAAGAATTCTCAACAATTGCATTTAGGCAAAAAATACATTTATTATTTTTTATCTTTGTTTTGTTCCTTTATGCTTATGTGATATTAGTAAATGAAATTTGAAAATCCACATAATCTCATTCCATAATACTTTAGTGATTTTGACCTCTATCAAATTATTAGCCATATTTAAAAATAGAATATAATCTATGTATGAAAAACATTCACACACTACAATTGTTTAGAGATGTGCGAAGATATAAGACAAAAATAATCCCCTGGAAATTACTACCTTAAATGAAGTTTACCCTACCTATACCAATGAAAGGATTGTTACAAGAATGGCAACGTGATCACATACAAGTTATATATGTGAAAAATTAAATAATTAAAAGCATTTTTAACCTTATGAAATCAAATTATATAAATTAAAAAAAAGTATTATTATATTTTAATAATGAGTATGATAGGAATAATAAGTGATGACAATAGAAGTCTGAGCCATGAGACCACATCAAAATATGGTGTGATAACTAAATTTCATCAAAAAAATGTAAATGTGTGCATAATTTTTTTTTTTTTTTAGGGTAAGAATGAAAAATGTGCCACAAAATAAATGTTAAGTAGATGTTTTTCTTTTTTTAAAATTTGATAAAAATTAAAAGTTATAAATGTTTTAATACATATGGAATGAAACACTTTAAAATCAAAAAAACTTTTAAAACACTTAAATTCATTTAGTAGTTATTTTTCTCTAGATACTATTGTGAATAGTTGTTGGGAAAATTAATTAATGATAGTTCGTTAGGAATAATAAGTGATGACAATAGAAGAGTGCGCCATGAGACCACATCAAAATATGGTGTGATAGCTAAATTTCATCAAAATATATGTAAATGTGTGCACAATTTTTTTTTTCTTTTAGGGGAGGAGGGAAAAATGTGCCTCAAAATAAATGCTAAATAAATGCTAAGTAGTTTTTTTTTTTTTTGGTGATAAAAATTAAAAGTTATAAATGTTTCAATAAAAAAAAAAAACTTTTAAAACATTTAAATTCATTTAATAGTTATTTTTTTTTTATTTTCCTCTCTAGATACTATTATGAATAGTTGTTGGGAAAATTAATTAATGAAGGAACTTCTAAAAAGTTATAGGGTTGTTACATCTAACAGAATGTGGAATAATGGTTACTTCATCATATCGTGAATGACTTAGCCCTCCAAATGAACTCAACGTTATTAAGTAAATAACAAATATATAATTAATTAGTCAAAATAAAAAATAATTGGTATAAGTTGATAGTGATTTTCTATTATACATTTTGCATTTATTATCACACAGAGATTTTTTAAGGGAACAATTTTCAACTCGCTATAATTAAACTATGGAGAAATATTATATGCAAATAAGTAGCTGGTAAACTGGCTATCATTAAAAATATGGAGGAATTTTGTTACAAACCTTGTACTCATGCCATGGAAGCTAGGGAAACTGCCATCCAAGAACTTCAAATAATATATAATTAACTCAACTATGTTAGTCCATGATCAACATCAAAACACTTACTTCATGATACATATCTAGTTTATAATATTAGAAAATTCATAAAATTAACTATGTTATAATGAAATAATATAAGATTTAAACATATAAACATTTAAAAATATGTAAGAAAATAGGCTTTGTTACAATACCATGGACGAAGACCATGGCTTATCAATACCACATGCCCAAAAAAATATCTCATTTCACATGACATTTGTTCATATGAGAGATTTGTTAATAAGTCTATTTAATTAAAAGAGCAGAAAATACATAACTAGTTTGGAAATAAATCTCAACCTAATTTGTGTATGCTAGTAAGAATATTCTAGATATTCCATGGAGGTTAAATCTCTACTATCCACTTAATAATTGTGAAATCCCTATTTCAAATAGACACACCTTGCCATCTCTATAAATTTCATGATCCAAACTATACTTGGAAAACATCTCGAATTACATTCTTAGTAAAAATGTGCATCTCCAAGTTTCTCTTTACTATAAACAATCACATTCGCCTTATTTTCTATGTATTAATTTGGAATTGTAAAATCATTTAAACATTGTTTCCATATTATTGATTTTTTATAATGTTTTGAGTATAAATAAAAATTTATATAACCCATGAGAAGTAGATCAATTGGTTTGTATAGGGTTTAGTCTCCATTGGGTTATTCGTTTTAATTCATGCGAGTTGTTGAGAATGAAAGCCACCATTAGAGAATTAAGGTATTCCAATAACATGTCATTGATGAAATAAAAATTATATATATATATATATATATAATCAATTTTGTGAAATAAGTATTCAATCTAAAAAAGAAAAGAAAAACCAATGAGTTGAACTTCTATTATTAAATTAAAAAAAAAAACACTCTAAAATTGTATATTTATTATTATTTTGAAATTTATTCATTTTCTTGCATTCCTTATCAATAAATAATATAAAATTGATATTTCAATTTATTAATTTTTTATTTGGTTTTATTTGGTTTATATATATATATATTATCCTGTTGCAAGGCAGGTATTTCACATAGGCATGGAATTTGATGAGCAAATTGCCCGTCACAGAGTGATTTCACTGTCAAATACATTCAAAAAATTTGACAAACTGTCAACATTTTATGTTAAAATGATGTAAACAGCATGTTGAAACCATCAAATTTGACAAATGCTTATCATTTGAAATTCCTACTCTAGTTACGCATTCGATAATAAATTGAATCTTAAATAATTTTTAGTTGACAAAAAATTAAAATCATATTCTGTAATGTTTACTTTATATATGTATTTTTTGAATTATATTAATTTTATATTTTGTTAAGTTGTGATTGGTTAAAAGAGCTAGGTCTTATTTCATAATGATGTACCTATCGTCGTTTGCAATACGATTTCAGTCTCGTTTCATGGTGACAATTTATATCATTTGGTGACATATTTCATTCACATGCGTTAAATCACCATGTGCATGTGAGTATTGAACTCATGTGGAAAGGGAAACATAATTTCTTTTACAATTGGGTGTATCATATCAAAATGAAATATAATTTTTATTGTTTTCAGAAATTCCAGTATTAATCTTTTAGCTTATTTTTAAGTTGTTGTTTTAATGATGTAATTTGTTGTTTTAATGATATAATTTGTATGTATTTCAAAAAAATGCGCACACATATATATACCATTAATCAGTCGAATATTTTTATTTTTCATTATATAATATTTGTAGTCCATTTGATCACTGTATTTAAATGTCTCTAAGCGCCACGTTTCAAATTTACTCTGCCATCTTTCTTACCCTTTACAGATCGTTCCACCTGTTTCACTTGCACATAATTGTGCACGATGTATTGGGATTGATGTTGACGCTTTTAATGTTGCGTTTTCTCATCACAGTCCAACACATTCTCTTTTGGGGGAGGAATATTAGAAGAGCGAGTAGTCTTTAGTGTGACTTTTTGAAGGCTTTTGCGGTGTAATTTCTCTAAATTTTGATAGGAATTTATTGAAAAGAGAAATATGATTGCTAACTTTGCACAATCAAAGTGCCTTTGAGGTTTTTGAGGGCGCTGAATCCATATATAGAGTAAAAAAACCAGTTTGAATAACAAAAACCAAGATTTTAGCTTAAAAATTTTCACCGGATTCGGGCACTTGAAACTTCAAAAAGTCGCACTAAAGACAACTCCTTAGAAGAGTAATTTTAACATCATCATCATTTAATTCATCGATCCCACCCCTCAATTCTACCACGCCATTTTGAGGGCTTCAAACACAATCTTTACTCTTTTAAAGAGAAGTTTTAATGCTATGAACCTAATTTAATTTATGTATATTTTATATTATTAACAAAAATGATAAAAGATACACTTTTTGAGATTTTGAGAGCTTTAAACACAATCTATACTCTTTTAAAGATCAATTTTTAATGCTATGAACCTAATTTAATTTATGTATATTTTATATGGTTAACAAAAATGATAAATGATATTTTTTTCCCTTGAAACTATTTTGAAAATCGAATTAATTTACTATGAAAATTTAAAGCATTAAATTCAATTTATCATTTATCAAATGAATTGAAATAATGATGAAAAAATATTATATTTAATTATAATTTTAGATATAATTTTTATCATGTTTTATGTATTTTTGAATAAAATTAAATAAATTATCCAAAATCTAAAATTTATATATAATTATAATATAAATTTTATAATTATATATATAATTATAAAATTATATTATAATTATAATTATAATTTTAAAATTTAATTTGTAAACATGTGATTGGGAAAGAAAATTTGATGTCATATTTAAGCCTTAATGTCATTTGTCCCAATCTCACTAATAAACTCTCCTTAATCTGAAAAATTAGTGGTATTCAGGGCCAATGTATGTCATCATGCTTTGCAATATGACATCAAATTATTATTATATATATAATTATTTGGATTATATATATATTATTATATATATAATTATAAATTATCCAAAATTTAAAATTTATATATAATTATAATATAACTTTTATAATTATATATAAAATAATTATATATATAATTATAAAATTATATATCAATTATAATTATTCATAATTATAATAATAATTATATAATTATTATTATATAATTAATATTATAATTATTGTTTTGTTAATCCACCTCTTGTAAATCCACCTCTTATAATTATGATGCTAGAAATGCTACAACTGCATCACAACATGTGGATAAGATGAATGACTACTTTGACAGAAATGAAATTGATGATGATTCTGTCAAACTTAGATTATTTGCTCAAATTTTATGGGGGGAAGTAAGAAAATGGTTCAAATATTTAATCCCCCACAATATTAATGATCTCCAAGCCGTCCATCAAAATTTATTAAACAAATGGGAGGTAAAGAAGAATCCTCTCCAAGTCCTTTCTGATTACAAGAACCTCCATAGAAACACTGGGGAAAGTGTGCAAACTTATTGCACTAGATTTAACAGTGTGTATAATGCACTTTCTCCGGAACTTTATCAAATGAATTGAAATAATGATGAAAAAATATTATATTTAATTATAATTTTAGATATAATTTTTATCATGTTTTATGTATTTTTGAATAAAATTAAATAAATTATCCAAAAATAAAATTTATATATAATTATAAGCCAAAATTAAATTTATGTTTGACATTAATATGGAGGTAATTTTGATAAGTAAAAGAAATAAATTAAATGTTAATGAAGTTATGCTACAATAACTAGTTTTTTTTGTTGAAATCTAGTGATACAATTTTAGGTGAGATTATAATTTCTTTTTATTTAAATTGTATTTTTTTTTTTTTTAATTGGATTTTGAATAAAACTACTCTGAAAAAATACCATTTTATCTATTAATAAGACTAACATTTTTTTGTAAACCTTGTGTGTATATATCTATATAGGAAAAAAATCTACCTCCCTCTAAGCTTTAGGATTAGAACCATGTTGCTAGTACTAAGATAGTTTACAAGTATAACTTAAAATAAATACAACAATATTCATAAGCACAAAGTAATTATAACAATATTCATCAATAGTCACTAGTGAGAATTTTGATCTAAATAAAAAAGATAATAACCATTTCACCCAACCACCTAAACTAATTCCAATTAACTAAACCTAATTATATTTATTAATGATAAAATAAAAAATAAATATCATAGAATACATAAATCTAATCATAATTATAAACACATTACATCACACTTGTAAATATTATTATCATTTCAAATATTTATATTTATATAAATATTATCCAAGATTTAGGAAAATTATGGTTGGAAAAGTAATGTTTCATGAAGTGTTTTTCCAATTGTAAATAAAAACTATCACATCAACACTAGTTATCTGAATGGCCACAATAAAAATAAAATGTTATTTTAAAAACTTATTTATAATATATATATATAAAATTTAAAAAAAGATATTATAAATAAAAAAATTCTAAATAATTGAATAATTAATTAAAGCAAACCTAAAGTAATAAACATAACCAACATAAAGTAATAAACATAACCAACATAAAGTAATAAACATATCTCATAGATTATAAGTAGTTACTTGCACAATCACACAAAATTATTTAATATATTTTAATAAACACATTATAAACATTGTTTTGTCATCTATGTTGTGTTTGTTTTGGATGATAAATAGTTACTAGCACAACTACATAGAACTATTTAATGTACGTTAATAAACATATACTAAACATTGTTTTGTCATTTATCATTTATGTGTTTGTTTTATATAGCTATACTAATATATTTGATATAACAATTTTATATAGCTATATTAATTTACGAGGATATATGGAAAATTAATTCATAGTAATATTGTTAAACATATTTATAATAATGATAATAATGTTAAAAATATTAATATTATAAGAATACTTTAATTTTAAAATTAAAATATAAAGAGATTTAAAAAATATTAAAAGATGAAATTAATTAAATTTTTAATATATTTTTACTAAATAAATAAATAATATATATATTTTTAAACAAATTTATCATCTCTCCGAAAGGTTTTTATTTATTTAACTTATTATATTATGAGATGCAATAATATGAAGCCAAATGAACTAGCTAAGAATGGAACCAATTTAATCAAAGGAGATCTTATAGTTAATGAAACTATAGGACAACTTATTATCTATTAATAAATGATTATATTCATAAAAAAATAAATCATGAGATAAACACATGGCACAAGCATGTTGGGGTTCATAGAACACATTATATATATGTTTCCTCCTAGTTTCACTTTCCTTCACCAAGCACAAGATTTTGGCTAAGACTTCAAACGTAATCATGGTTAAGATAATCTTAGTACCTTGTGTTAGGAATGATGGGATAGTCCTGGAAGGTGGACTTCAAATATTTAATGGAAAGACACTAGTTATTAACATTCTATTTTGTGGGGAATACTATTTTATCAGTACCACCCTAGATCCATTAGTGTGGCTTGATGTGAAGATAAGGCATAATGTAGTACGTATGATCATAGAAGGAGGTGGGAAGTGGATTATGACAATTAGGAAGACAAATTCCGACACTTATAGATATGGAAAGAGTTGGTGTTGTTTTTTCATGAGGGAAACTTCGTCGTCATGCCTCTATCTCGGCTCCCTTGGTGTGGCTTGATGTGGAAATGAAGAGTTTTATATTAGAAAGGACCACATATAAAAGTGGTGTGAGGATTATGGAGGTAACTCAAGGTTTGTAGATTTTGTGCTTGGGTACTCATAGAACAAGGGGGGAATCATTGTCCATGAGAGTTAATGGGTGCAGGAGAATCCTTAGTTTGTGCCCATTGAAAAATACCCCTTAAGATATTTTCTTCCTCAGTCGAGCATAAATTTATTGGTGGGTGGCCCTAGATTGGAATATATCAATTTGAGACCTAGATATCCTTGGAGGATCCTTTAGGATCCTGGTATAAAAATTGGGTTCTAGAAATATTTTGGCCTCTTAGAATGGGCATCCTTCATTCCCATTGGTTTGCACATCTAACTTATGTCTATTCATTTAGTGGTTCGTTGTTCAATCAGAGGTTTGGTGGGTTGTTTAGGAAAATAAAATGTTTGTTTAATAAAGGATCATTGACCTTGGTGTCACATTCATTTATTACATTTGGGTGATTCAATTGGTCATTGCAAAGAGGTTAAGGGTATGTGTTTCCTCCTAAGAGGCCACATGTTCAAAACCATAGGGGAGTAGAGTATGTATGCCTTCGTAGACTTAGCAATCAAATTGTTGCACAGAGGTGGGTCTCTTGTCCCACAAACAAGGGGGTCTCATACACCAATTTGGTTTCTAGCTTGGCCGTGACCTTAAAATATGATTATTATTATATTATTAAAAGGGTTGAAATCCCATTTATTTTGGCTCTTGAGAACTTAGTTGGGGGCTTGCTTTTATTCCATGAATCAAGATTATGTAGTGGTATTATTGAGTTGTTGATATCCGACTTTGAAAAAATTTGTATAGCCCTTGCCCTCCTTTCTTTCCTTCATTGGTCTGGTTATATCTACGATTTGGTCTCCAAACTGGTGAGAAGTCTATGGGCGACTTTTGGGCCTCGAATATGCCCATTTTTTCCATCATACAAAACCATCATTCATAACCTAAATTCTGACACTTTTACACTCATTTCACATCATAATTCCATCACTTGTCGCCAAATCACATCTTACATCTTATGGTTGATTATCATTAGTTTTCTTGAATTTTCCATGACTAGAGATGATTTAGTCATAATTTTATAATGATGGTTTCACTAAGTTCATTTGTAGCAGGGTTCCACCGCCGAAGTTCTTCACAAGTCAGTTAAACTAGTTACTACAGGTTGAGTATAAAATAAACTTGATGTAGGTGAAAATATCAAATTTGTGATCAAATGGTGAAGAATCTCGACATTCCGAGACTTGGATCATGTTCAAAATACCCTATTTTAGGTAAATCCCAGAAATCGTTTGGCAAAATTCATCACCAAAAGGAAGCTAAGGTCAAAATACTTCTTAAGTACAGAATTGTGAACGGTCTGAACATGTCGGGTCAAGTTGGATTCATTTTGAATGTGCAGGGTCAGGTTCGGTCTGAAAGTGTCAAGTCAGGTTGGTTCTAAATGCTTTTTATTGAATGCCTTTTTGTTAAGCATAGAAGTGGTTCCTCCATTCATGCATTGATCAAAATGAATCCAACCATAGGCTATTCGAAGGCTCTCTAGAATTTTGATACAACCTTCTTTAGCTTGTTGTTTTCTTTTGATAGTTAAATGGTTATGTATTTTTTTCATCAATAGCTCTATATAAGTTGAAGCTCTTCCTTGCATGTAAAAATAAGAAGAAGAGAAGAATATATAGAGGTGGGAAAAGCGAACAGTAGACCAAGAGACCAGATTTGATTAAGATTTGAAGCGTGGTAGGAATGGATTCCTGTGAACTCTTGTTTTGAATCATAATATAGTTTGATTCCATTATAAGACCTCTGTAAGTGTCATGGTTTGTTTTATTTCTGAGCATTGATTTAGTTTAACTTTCTCTAGGAGTGGCAAGGGCCCACCACCACTTGGACACAAGTTATTTCCTTTATTTAAGCTATAGAATTTACAATTTTCAGTGTTGATTTGTTTCCGAATTATAAATCTAGATTTAAGTGTGAACTATGTTATATGTATGTGATTATGTGTTTAGATTCTAAGTCAATTGTGTTTTCCCTTGAAGCAACAGATTTGTTGAGAACTTGATTTAAGATTTTCATTCTTGAAATCGAAAGATCCCTGTGTGAAATATTTTAAATAACCTGTCATGAATGCTTGAGGGTTAATTATTGTACATTGGGGAACAATAAATCAATACTCTATTTTGAATTAGATACATTAGAAGGCAATCAACGAAGTGAATTACTTGCATAATAGGATTTAGTTGAATGTGTTCTGAAGATTTGTTTTCCACGATTAAGAACAGAACTTGTGATTTCTTTTATACAATGTTAGTCATGAGCGTGAATTGTGTAAGGCATGTTTAGTGGATCTAAATAATTTCTGATTTTATGTGTTAAGTACAGAATCAGGTTTAACATTTCACATTGAGTTTTTTTGTGTTAAGTATAGAATCGAATTTAACATTTTGCATTGAATTTTCTATGTTAAGTACATAATCAGATTTAAGGTTCTTGCATTGAATTTAGTAGGTGTGAAAATGAATAGAGGTATGAATTTTTGTTTATTGAGTCAAAAGTAGTAATTCTTTGTGTCTTGGGATTTAGATCAAACACTTCAACTTTGATATTGTTTTGTTTCTCTAGCATCGAAGTGTGATTTACTTTTTGTTATTATGGTTTTGATTCTATAATTAGTTCATGAGCATAGCATAAGTTTGATGAGTATGTGTGATTTAATTGTCAAGAGAGGTTAAGGTTTTAAAGATTAAATTGCTTTTAGAGATTTTTATTTTTGAATTATAAAGGTAACCTGTAGGAAGCATTTCATAGTGAGAGATTAGAATTTCTTTGTTGAAATAATGATTTCTCATACATTTAAATGTAGTGATTTGTAATGAATGAGATGTAGCTTAGGTTTTGCATTCAGCAATTTCTTTAAGTAGATAGGTAGCATTAATATTTACAACTAGGAACTCTGATATTTGTATTGGATTGTTTTTGAGTGGGTTTCCAAAGTAGATAGACTATTATTTGAAGACTTGAATAGATTATTATTTTAAGGTTTGCGCAATCATTTCTCCTTTCTTTACATTCCAATCAATAGGATTGATATCATAGTTCAGTCTAAAACAATGGTTATATTATTTTAATATTGATTTATTTTCTTTTGCAATAGAAATTTATGTTGCTTGATCATGTTATTTTAGTTTTAAACTAGAAATTGCATTCCATACTTAGACAATAATTTGATTTAAATTTCTAGTTTAGGTTAGATGCTATGATCTTGCATTGCACTTGTGCCTCTAAGTCTTACGACCCCAGATTGATAATTTAATGTTGGAATTATAACTCATATAATTTCCCCAACATTGTTGGCACCGTTTCCGGGGAGGTGCTAAATGGATTAGATCATAGTTTCTTTCACAAGTGTTTTTTGTGTGATCTTAGTTGTAGGAAAATCAAAGGGTAGAGAGTGTACCGTAAGACGTGAGTGAAGAGCCACACATCCACTATGGTGGGGTTGATCCAAAGTTTGGGTGTCCAAGTAAGCAAGTTTGGCGAGTTTTACTGCAATTAGTTTTTTCATTTAGATTAAAATTTCAAGCTCTTTAAAGATAAAACATTTTTGGGGTGTTGTAAGAACCCCTTTGTACTAATCCATGTTGCGAGACAGGGATCATCAAACAATAAGAGAAATTCAAGAATTATTGAGAGCTTGAAGAATATCCCTCGAAGCACTTTCTCAAATCCTAGCAGTAGCTGGGGTGTCAGCCTATGAGGAAGAGTTCATCCTGACTGCATTAAGGAAATTATCTATCTCTCCACAACCACAAAAGGATTTGGAAGCCTCCCTTGATTCCTCTTTCCTATATACCATGGAGATTGAGAAATAATGTACCAAATCTGATGGGGATCATCCAGCTAAACTTGTGATCGAAGAACTTTCACCATGCCCAACAACAAGCCTTGTATGCATTCAAGAGACCAATTATCCAAGTTTTCCTAACACAACCGAGGAGGAATTTCATAGTGGTCCAAGTGAAGAAATGAGCCAATACCACCAGGATTACATCGAGCATTGGTTCCAGTTCACAATCTAGTCAAAGTACCACTCTCATATATTCAAATACTCTTTGTATCACATCTTTCAAAATTATCGATTTTTCATGCTCGTGTACCTTCTAAAGTTTATATGTTAAATTTGAGCATGAATATATCTTTGTACCTGATCCACACATTACTTCATTGGAATTTCTCTTTCACTTGAAGGAGGACATATTTTCTATAGTATAGTAGGAAATTTAGTATTTTAATAAATAAATAAATGAAAACAATAAAGAGAAAAACAAGTCCTTTTGTGAAAACCAGCTTGTCTGGCGCAACTAGACACAGACTTTGCTTGAAAACCAGGTAACTGGTGGGCAAGGTTCCTAATAAAGTTTGTAAATTTATATGAGTTCTTCAATTCATGTATCTTTCAAGTCATTATGTTTGTACTCGAGTTGGTTGATGTGAGATTACTTATGGCCCACCTTCCAATAAGCCTTGTCCCATTGACATCATCACATTATCTAGGATAAAGGTTAGGGTTAGATAAGGTACCTGGGAGCCTGCATGCCTTAATGGTAGGTATGCTTGTCATCTATTAAGGAAATACATCAATGTTTCTTGGTGGATGAATTCCGCAGTCCATTTGAATTCGACAAATCCATTCATGGCTAGTAGAATGTACCTAGTTCCTTGATTCCCATTGACATCAAAGGTGGGATATCTCGCATTGGTTAATGACTATAATTAATGGTAGGTAATCCAATGTTTCTTGCTAATGTTCGACATCGACACCATTTATTCACATATGCAAGATTGGACATGGGTGTGTAGCGGTTGAAGACTATATGGTTTTGAGATCTTAACACAGATTTGCAGCAGTTTGGATTTTTGTATCAACATTTCCATTATCATTTGTAGCAACAGTCACCTTTCGTTAGTTGTTTGGGGACATACAACCCCTTAGGAATGGGGGAGAAGGGGACCTTCAGTTCATTCTTCAACCATTTAGTTAATCCTTCATCTCTTCAACTCATTCTTAAACCTTCTTCAACAGATCAGATCAACAATCACATAAACTCTAGCCATTCCATCCTCCACTTCATCTTGCAACACCGAGCACATCAACGACAAAGGTAAGACTTAAAAGTAAATTTGGCTTATGATTCTCTAATTCATTAGAAGGTTAATTTTTTTTAATGATTCACCACTTCTCATTCCACGCATTTCATCTTTCATAAACCATTATCCTTATATTTCCTTCCTTTCATTACAAATATAATTTGATTACAAGACCATGTTAAAAGAAAAAACCTTATGGTGCATTAATAAAAGCAGTCTCTATGGTGTCTTCTCCTTCCATGATAACAAGAATTAAGATGAATCATTACTGCCATGACATAATAAAGGAAACCACCTATAAGCATTGGCCTTACGATGACAGAGTATGCAAGCACCCATTCACCATCTCCACCACCACCTCATTTCATCCATCATCACTTCCTCATCCATACCTTTGTTGTACTCAACTTATACTGCTCTATAAATGTGAAGAGTGTTGCCCCGCAAGGACCCACACCTCCTAATATTCAAGTAGTGCTGCTCCACAAGAACCAACACCTCCAAATATTCAAGTAATTTTGTATGCAAAGAACCAACATCTACAAAATAATGTTAAGAATTTGTCAATGATCAAGAGATTTGTTTGCATGAGGACTTGAAAACCCTCAGGCATGGGGGCATGTTGGGCCTCAAATATGCCGAATTTTTCCATCATACAAAACCATCATTCATAACCTAAATTCTGACACTTTTACACTCATTTCACATCATAATTCCATCACTTGTCACCAAATCACATATTACACCTTGTGGTTGATTATCATTATTTTTCTTGAATTTTCTATGATTAGAGATGATTTAGTCATGATTTTCAAATGACAGTTCTTCTAAGTTCATTTGTCATAAGGCTCCATCACCGAAGTTCTTCACAAGTCAATTAAACTAGTTACTACAGGTTGAGTACAAAATAAACTTGGTGTAGGTGAAAATGTCAAATTTGTGATCAAATGGTGAAGAATCTTGACATTCTGAGACTTGGATCATGTTCAAAATACCCTATTTTAGGTAAACCAAAAACCATTCGGAAAAATTCATCACCAAAAGGAAGCTAAGGTCAAAATACATCTTAAGTACAGAATCGTGAATGGTTTAAATGTGTCGAGTCAAGTCAGGTTCGGTTTGAACATATAGGGTCGGGTTCGGTCTGAACGGGTCAATTCGGATTGGTTCTAAATTCTTTTTGCTGAATGCCTTTGTGCTAAGCATATAAGTGGTTCCTCCATTCATGCATTGATCAAAATGAATCCAACTATAGGTTATTCAAAGGCTCTCTAGAAGTTTGATACAATCTTCTTTAGCTTGTTGTTTTCTTTTGATAGTTACATGGTTATGTATTGTCTTCATCAAAAACTCCATATAAGTTGAAGTTGTGCCATGCATGTAAAAAAAAAAAAAGAATAAATAGAGGTGGGAAAAGTGAATAGTAGACCAAGATACCAGATTTGATTAAGCTTTGAAGCACTGGAGGAATGTATGCCTGTGAACTATTGTTTTGAATCATACTATAGTTTGATGCCATTATAAGGCCTCTGTAAGTGTCATGGTTTGTTTTATTTCTGAGCATTGATTTAGTTTAACTTGCTCCAGGAGTGGTAAGGGACCACCACCACCTAGACGCAAGTTATTTCCTTTATTTAAGCTATAGAATTTATAATTTGCAGTGTTGGTTTGTTTCCGAATTATAAATCTAGATTTAAGTGCGAACTATGTTATATGTATGTGATTATGTGTTGATATCATGAGTGAATTGTGTTTTCCCTTGAAGCAACAGAGTTGTTGAGAACTTGATTTAAGATTTTCATTCTTGAAATCGAGAGATCCCTGTGTGAACTATTTTAAATAGCCTGTCATGAATGCTTGAGGGTTAATTACTATACATTGGGGAACGATAAATTGACAACTATGTTTTGAATTAGATACATTAGAAGGTAATCAACGAAGTGATTTAGTTGCATAATAGGATTTAGTTGAATGTTTTCTGAAGATTTGTTGGCTATGGTTAAGAACAAAACTTGCGATTTCTTTTCTATATTGTTAGTGCATGAGTGGGAATAGTGTAAGGTGTGTTTAGTGGATCAAAATAAGTTCCGATTTTCTGTGTTAAGTATAGAATCAAACTTAATATTCCACATTGAGTTTTCTGTGTTAAGTATAGAATCGAATTAAACATTTTTCATTCAATTTTCTGTGTTAAGTACATAATCAAATTTAAGGTTCTTGCATTGAATTTAGTAGGTGTGAAAATGAATAGAGGTATGCATTTTTTTTGTTGAGTCAAAAGTAGTAATTCTTTGTGTCCCGGGATTTAGATTGAGCACTTCAACTTTAATTATTGTTTTGCTTCTCTAGCATTGAAGCATGATTTAGTTTTTGTTATTATGGTTTTGATTCTATAATTAGTTCATGAGCATAGCATAAGTTTGATGAGTATGTGTGATTTAATTGTCAAGAGAGGTTAAGGTTTTAAAGATTAATTTTCTTTTAGAGATTTTAAGTTTTGAATGATAAAGGTAACCTGTAGGAAGTATTTCACAGTTAGAGATTATAATTTCTTTTCTTAAATAGTGATTTCTCATACATTTAAATGTAGTGATTAGTAAGGAATGAGATGTAGTTTAGGTTTTGCAATGATTGAGTTCTTTAAGTAGATAGGTGGCGTTATTATTTTCAAATAGGAACTCTGATATTTGTATTGGATTTTTTTTAGGGACTTTCCAAAGTTCATAGATTATTATTTCAAGGCTTGAGTAGATTACTATTTTAAAGTTTGCACAATCAATTCTCCTTTTTTTACATTCCAATCAATAGGATTGATATCATAGTTCAGTTTAAAACAATTGTTAGATTATTTGAATGTTGATTGATGTTGTTTTGCAATCGAAATTTTTGTTGTTTGAGCATGTTATTTTAGTTTTAAGCCATGAACAACATTCTATACTTAGACAGTAATTTGATTTCATTCCCTAGTTTAGGTTAGATGCTCTGATCCTGCGTTGCCTGTGCTTGTGCCTCTAAGTATTATGACCTCAGATTGATAATTTAACATTGGAATTATAACTCATATAATTTTCCCAATATCTACCATATACATATTAGTAAGGGGGGTGTTGAGTGTGTTGGCAATTATTTTCATTGATGTCAAGTAATTACAAGTTCAAGAGGATCTTATGGAGCTTTTCATGCGTGAGGCTTATGCAATATTGATGTTATTGATGTCTTGGTTATTTCTATCAACAATGTGTTAAGCCTATGATGCCTTGGTTATTGTTGAGTAACCTATCTTTGAAGGCATTTTGTTTGCAAGTGACTTGCTCAAAATCACATGAAAAGTGTTTGGTTGTATAGTCCACTCCAAGAGCTTCCAATGGTATAGACACTTAGGTTAACTCCCAAGAAACAAGGAGAAACCTTGAGTTGAAGTTTATTCATGGTTCCTAAGGTTCATGGTTCTAAAAGGGGCTCCATTTAATCGAATCGATTCCAAAAGAAACAGAAGGAACAAGCTCAGAAGGAATGTGTTCACGACTAATGGGTGGTGAATCAGTAAGGTACTAGTTATGATGCCCACTTGTAAAGAGCTTGGTGGAAAGCACCTAGGCCTCTATTGGATTTCCTGATATGAAATTGTGAAAGCAAAAGCTTAGGAGGTAGTGCAACAATGACAAGGCTGCTGGTCACAGTCCCTGGCCACAATGGGCTCGGTAGTTAGCACCTAGGTGCTTATCAGACTGACCAAGCTAAAAAATGAAAACACAACACAAATGAGTAGCGATGCAGCATACAACAAGCCTTGGCACAAATTTTGAGATGCTAGGTGGTAGGTCGGTGACATGGATGCCACAGTGGAATTCTCATGGAAAAAAAATGATGTGGTACTCTAAGCTGAGGACACGTGGTAGATGGATTTGGCCTTTTTCAATGGTAAAGTGGACGTTCTCTGAGTGACATATGGAAGTGACATGGCACAACATGTGGCAATGATGATGATGTGGTAGTGTGAGATACTGACACGTGGTAGATGGAATCAACATTTTCGGATGGCCAAATGGACTGTTGCAAAGTCACATGTGGCAGATACATGTTAGCAAAGGACACGTGGGAGGATCTAATTGGTGCGCATGGACATGACATGGTAGCTGTGGAGTCTCGGATATGCACCAAGAGGTTGTTTTGTAAGACTACACAATGTTAAAATATTTTGGCATTTTCTATGGTTTTTCATGTGGGGGCCATGAGTCACTTCCCACCACCATTTAAACAGGAGAAATGTGTTGTGAACATCATCTAGTAGTGAGAAATGAGGCATCAAACAAAGAATTACCTTTTAAGGTTTAAAACTATTAAATGACATTCATATTTATCATATTTCCCAAATATCATAATTGTGTACTATTCTGCGAGAAGTGAGCGACGATTGACAAAGTAGTGGTCACAACCCTTGGTCGCATATGTTAGCAAAGTATGCGCCTAGGGGGATTATCAAAAATAGACATTTAGAGAAATAGGAGGTGTAGACAAAGTCCGATTAGTGGAGTGGTGGGCTTATGAAGGACCAAACCTCAATCGCATTTGGCTATGGAACAAGCGCTTAGGGGCCTATTGACCATTGGTCATTAATCTGTGGTAGTGCATAGAGAAAATCCAAATATCCTGTCTAGAGACAAGCACATTTGGGCTTAAGCTCATGGTTTTGGCTCATGGTCATATGTGAAAAGGAGATAAACCACTAGGGGCCACAAAACAAAAAAATTGGTGCTCAGGTGTTGGGAATTTGGTGTTTTTGAATGGAAAAATGCTTGCGAATTGAAAAAGGGTAAAATATTATCTTAGGATGAATTGAGGTATGAATTAGAAATATCTAAGGGATTTTATAAATGAAATGACGTGAATATAAAGTGGCTCGTGTTCCCATATCGTGAAGTAAAAAATATTGACACTATAAGGTGAAGAATTTCCATGGGTAAATACCACAGGTCAACACCCATGGTAAAGGAGGCCACAAAAACTATAAATATGGAGTGAATAACAAAGTAGAGGAGATATACATATGGAAATATAGGGAGATGAAGTTGCTGAACCCATTCATATATAAAGAAGGAAAACACAGAGAGGATAGTAGAAACCTCAGCAGATCATGTAGCAGAGTGAAAGGGCTTGGGTGTGGTAATTGAACATGTTGATGGAAAGTAGTGACTAGAGAAGATATGAATATAGATATGAGTTGCAATTGAGTTTGTAGCATGGGTCCGAGGAAAGGAATGCCAAAACAAATTTGAAAATATGTGATTAAATATAGGCATGGGGAAATATATGTAGAATTGAGACAGAGTCTATAGAAGTGATTGAGTGAAATGCTAGTGCTTTTAGTATGCCTAAGTTGCAGTAGAATATATAGCCAACTGAGAGTTAAAGTAGTGAGAGCAACAAAAACAATCCTGAAGAATGAAAAGGAAGAAATCATATGGGTCCGAGTTTGAAAATAGAGAAAGAGTGATCTTCTAAGAAAATTAGGTTAGTGCCTACACATTAGGGAGCGTGTGCTTCCTTCATGTTGGTGCTTGTAATGTTTAGAGAGTGAGTGCTTCCTTCAGGTTGGTGCATATAAAGTTCAGGGGGTTGATGTCTCCTTCAAGTGGGTGCTTGTAAATTTAGGGGATGCATGTCTCCTCCTGGTTGGACCGAAGAAAGCTAGTGTAACAATAGGTTGCAATTTGAAAAAACATTCAAACATAAGTTTTGTAGTTTTCTCCCTTTATGGGTTTCCACATAAAACTACTATTTTATGTGTTTTTTACATTATTGATAGCTGAATGGTTTGAAATATTGTAAATTGTTAATAATTGTTAAAATTGACCATTATACTGATTCATCCCACCTTCATAGTATAATCATATTTCTAAAAATTTGTATGAGAGAATTTTCCTTCCAGGACAATTTAACGACTGGAAGGATTGCCTTTTAAGGTTAATGGAAAACAAAAGGAAGAGTGAGAAGAATTCATCTTAGAAGAAGATAAATCACATGCAAGTTTATGAGTATACAAAAAATATATAAAATGTAGAAGAAGTGAAGTTATATTTAGAAGGATGTTAGGTGTGGAGCTTGATTATCTTCCTGATTCATAGGTCTTGTTTCAGCTGGGTGTACCTTAGGAATACTATACACCCCTCCATGCAGGGGGGCCTATCTGCACTGGATGGGGGATCTGGGGGCTAGTGAGCCCTCGAAGCTAAAAAATAGATGAAAATTTTGCTTTGCAAAATATTGTAATTTCGTAGTCAATTTGGGCCATTCATTAGGAGGATAGTATGACGGTAGAAGTTATGTTAATTTAGGTTTTTTCTCCCTAGAAGGAAACCCTTGGTTTATATGAGGGAATTGTATTACCGTTGTGTATTATTATTCTGAGTGAGAAAGAGAGAGGAGACTATGTGAGAGTGAAGAGGAAATTATGACGAATTTTTTGTAGGTTGTATCTCTTCATTTTGAAGAATATTATAAAATTAAGGGCTGGATGTTTCTCTGTGGAGATAACCCAAATTGGCGAACAATGTATATTTGTGTCTCTCTTGTTTTATGCATTTCTGTGTTTTTGTTTCCACAAAATTTTATGTGTTCCATTGCTCTGTTATTTAATTTTCTAACAACTGGTATCAGAGTCGAAGGTCTATTTGGATGATAAAATTGCAAGAGAGAAGGGTTCCTAGTTCAAGTGGGATCAATGGCGGAAAATGGTAGATTTATGGTCGAGAAATTTAATGGCCAAATCTTCCAGCCATGGAAGTTGCAGATGGAAGATTATTTGTATCATAATTATCTATACCTACCATTGATTGGAAAATACAAGAAGCCAACGAGTATGGCAAACAAATAATGAGATCTTCTCGATAGAAAGGCACTAGGAAAAATAGGTTTGTGTCTAGCAACGTGGGTGGAATTCAACATTTCAAATAAAACAACAACAAAAGGTCTAATGATGACTTTGGCCAAACTATATGAAAAAATATCAACCTCAAATAAGGTATTTCTTATGAAGTGTCTATTTAATATGAATATTAGAATGTGAATCTGTTGCTAATCATTTAAGTGAATAGAACACAGTTACCAATCAATTAATTTTTTATAGGGGTAAATTTTGATGATGAAGTTAAGGCTCTGTTATTTCTGTGCTTATTACTAGAAATTTAAAATGGATTAGTTATGGCTATTAGTAACTCTGTCTCTGGATATAGTACTTTAAAGTTTGATGATGTTGTTGGTGTCATCCTTGGCAATGAAATGCGACAAAAAAGATCCTATGAGACATCATGTAATGCTTTAACTGCAAAGACTAAGGGAAGAAAAATGGAAAGAGGAAGGAGCTCAGGAAATCGTAGTTAGTGAAGAAAAGGCCTATCGAAATCCTCAGGGATAGTGTTTTAGAAATGTGGGAAGAAAGGACACCTAAATAAAGACTACAAATCTCATAAGGGAAAAGTAGGAGATAAGCAATAAGAGAAAAATCATGAAGCGAATGTGACAGGTGATGTGTTGCAATATTATTTGATTCTTTCATTATAGAATATTATTGATGCCAAGGTGGTAGATTCAGGGGCTTCATTCCATGCCACACCTAATAGGAAACATTTTCATGAATATGTTCAAGGATATTTCATACAAGTTTGTTTGGGTGATGATAAAACCCTGTAAAATCATTGGAATGAGTAAGGTTTTTATAAAGAAACAAATGGAAACTAGTGGCTATTGAAGGAGGTAAGGCATGTTCCAGATCTGAAGAAAAATCCAATTTCAACAGGGCAATTAGGTGATGAAGGCTGTGTAACTACATTCACATAAAATAAACTGGAAGGTCACTAAATGATCCTTGGTAATAAAAAAATGAGAAAAGGTTGGTACGTTGTATTTATGCAATGATATTTATAATTTTGTTAATGATTTAACCTCCACAAGAGAAGATATGACATTATGGTGTCATAGGCTCGATTACATGAGTGAGAAATGGATGAAAATTCTTCACTCAAGAAATTTGTTTCTAGGTTTGAAGCATGTTGGTTTGGATTTATGTGAAAATTGTGTTTATGGAAAGAAAAGGAGAGTCAGATTTCTCAGAGTTGGGAAGGAAAAGAAGAGTGAAAAATTAGAGCATTGCGCATACGAATGTATGGGGACCTGCTTAGGAATCATCTCTCGGTGGTTCTTGCTATTATGTTACTTTTATTGATGATGAAACTAGGAAAAAATGGATTTATTATATTCAAAACAAATCTAACGTATCTGATAATTTCAAGAAATGGAAAGATTTGGTTGAGAATGAGACAAGAAAGAAGTTGAAGTGTCTCAGATTAGACAATGGAATTGAATACTTCAACAAATAGTTTGATAAGTATTGTTCAGAGCATGGAATTCATAGAGAGAAGACATTTATAGTAACACCATAGGAAAATGGCATGTTACAAAGGATTAGCAGGACAATAATGGAGCATGCAAGGTGTTATGCGGAATTATGAATTACAGATAAAACACATTCCCTAAAAGCGGTGATATGCATTTATAACAACAGATCAAAGACTTTGCTGACACTTTCTCTAAGAGAAAATAAACATACGAAAGGATAGAGTAACCTACTTGTGATCCAAGCACTTCCTATTCTCTTTCTGTCGCTTTTGCTGTAGTTTCCAATCCAACTTAGATCGCCAGACTAGTTCCTGCAAGTATAAACACTAAACGACAAAGAGATCTAGATGTATATTTATCTTAATTAGTTAAATCGATTAAACATGAAACATATATATCAGTTAGAATCCATCATATGAAAAGTAGAAACATAAACATATACATATATGGGAAAATGAGCAACAATCTTTATTAATGGATAGAAGGGGGAGGCTACAACCAGCGATCGATTTGATGTCACTAGCTCCAGCATTCATCCCAGCCTCATCACAATGAACATCTCACCAACATCATATCACTCTTATCACAAAATCAATTGAGAATCCAACATCATTTCTTTACCCAATTTCTTCCTTCCCCAGCACTAGGATTTGTGCTCAATTTATAGAGAAACTGAAGGTAGTTTCTTAATCAATGACTTTCTAATAATAGGAAAGACATGTTCCCAAACTCAAAGGTGTTATGTGGACACATGGATTCGACATTTGACACATATGAACTCTTCTAGAAGGCACTGGCCATGTGGAAATTCTAGAACAATGAGAATTTCGCTCCCATTTGACCAATGCACTCTTGAATGTCAGGAAGTGCTTTGCAGAGCACCCTTGAATGGAGGTAACTGCATATGCAAAGCAGTTAGTCCCTTAAGAGGCTGCGTTGGTGAGATCATAGGTGATATAACATGTACTTCAAATCTTGGAAACCTTGCAATGGAAGTCATGGATGATTTGTTATTTTTCTTGTTCTTGTCTTAGGGCATGTAGAAACTGAGATGATAGGGGATGATAGATCCTATTTCATTGGTCCTAGAGATGATGTCTAGTTTGACCAGGTGATTGGGAATGATGCCCAAATTGACCTATAATAGCTGCCCCCTAAAGCATGAAGTGAGAATAATAACAATTTTTTTTGAATGAGATGCTTTACGATGTGATGTGTTGGAAATGAAGCAGAGCGGTGACCTGCATCAATATTACAATACATTACATCATGATATATCCTCTTGATCACGGATTGCTGAGGGAAGTCATTCCCATGCTCAACACATAAACTATCTAATAACATGTACATAGTGCAAAAAGTCGTCTACATTGGAATGTTGCCCAATAAAGACATGCCTAAAGATATAGGCCCATGTTCAGATGACGATCTATTTGTAAGGTCACCATACAGATGATGTGTACAACAATCCTGAAATCGCAACCCAGATGGCTGAAACTAGATCCGGGGTCTTCTTATTTCGTTCACTCAATTGTTTGGGTACAAGTCTAGCCATTCAAATATATGATTTGTAGTCGAACATGGTAAGACATCGTTTGATTATCAGCCAATGATGTGAGCTGTTAACAAATGCGAGAGAAGAACCATTGATTTTAATGGCCCTCAAGGTACTGCAATACATTTTGTAAGGCGTGAATAGATGATTTGATGTCGAATGCGATACAATATATTTCGGTAAAAAGTCTGGAAGCGAGGATCTTGTCAATGCTATAACAAGCCTCATGGTACTGGAAGATGATGTTTCTAAGTAAATAACCTGGATGATGATTTAATGTTGACAGGAAGTTACTTTATTGCGAAACAGGAGTTACTGATTTCGAAGACAAAATGTGACTTGATATAGCAATGTTCAGGGACGATTGTCATGATAATGAATGTTAGGTCCCTATATTACTAGTATAGTCCCTTATCGTTGTTAGTGTAACCCCCTTATTTTTATTATTGTACCCTTGTGACCCCCATTTTATTATTATTGTGCCCTTAAATTATTATTGTTAGGTCGGCTAGGATTACATTGTGGCCCACTAGGATTACATTATGGCCCCATGGACTCCTATATATAGATAGGAAGTTTTGTAAATTGTATCATCCAAGAATTGTTCATTTATGTAATGTATTGGAGGTTTCCCCCTTGAAGTGGCTCATTTCTAAGGCGTTGATATCTCTTTTCTTCTATTTTTGGAGTTGGTTACACAACATTTGGTATCAGAGCTTTGGATTCTAGGGTTTCGCTGCTCCAAACAGGTCATCGTGGCATTTTCGCTATAAATTTTTTTTTTACAAAGTTTCAGAAGCTAAAATTTTTAGGGTGCGAAGCTGAAATCCTGAGGAAGATTTTCTAAAAATTTCAGATCTTGGTTCGAAATATTTTCGGAGATATGATCTGTGGAAGTTAGGTCTTTTTTCAGGCTCCTAAACAGGTCATCGTGGAATTTGCGCTATAACTTTTTTTATACGAAGGTTCAAAATCTGAAATTCGTATGGTGCGAAGTTGAAATCCTGAGGAAAGGCATCAAAAAATTTCAGATCTTGGTTCGCAATATTTTTGGAGATATGATCTGTGGAAGGTAGTGCGTTTTCAGGCTCTTGAATTTCATCTCAAAGAGGTGATCGTGGGAAAAGTGCAATAACTCTCTCTGTGGGCATCGGATTGGAGTGCCGTAAAAAGTGGTTGCAAGTACACGGACTTTAGTTTCTTGGCTGTCAATTTTAGAGGCAAAGGACGAAACAGTGACACGTGGCAAGTCGTACAAGTTCGCTCTACTGAACTAGTCCATAATTAGGTCATTGTGGGAGATTGGACACAACTTTGTCTTGGAGAATCCAAATCAGGTCAGACCTGTGGCATTCAAAAGAGAATTTAGAGGGATACTTCAGTGCTGAATTTCAGATATTGAAGATTCACAATCACAGAGATAATACAATTTCAATATCGAGCTCCTAAAAGCAAGTAAAAGGTGTGTGTGTTTTTTTTTGTTTTTTTTCTCGAATTGCATAAGTCTTGTTCGAAGAATCAAGTTGAATTGATTGCAAGGGCATATTGTAGAATAGATATCAATATTGGATTCTAAAATGGCCCCTAAAAAGAATTCAACACCCATTAAGCCTTTAGAAGGCTCTACTATGACTCATGAAGACGAAGAATGGTCAAAATTACAAGAGCAAGTGCAACAAATTTCGTTCTCGCAAAGAAAAACAAAAAATGAAATGGAGGTTTTGAAGAAAGGCGTGGAAGCTAAGATGAATGGTTTGGAAGCTAAGATGGATGGCATGGAAGTAGGCATGGAAGCTAAGATGGATGACATGGAAGCTAAGATCGATGAAAAAATGAAAGACAACATGGAAAACATGAAGAAGGATCTAAAAGTAGACATCGAAGGTTTGGAAAAGTTGATACAAGAAATGTTTCCTAATGGTGAAAAGATTGTAGAGGAAACTCATGATGAGAACAAAATAAATGTTAATCGTGATTTCATAAACTCTACTGTTGGAGGGAAGAACCACCATATTCCAAAAATGGATATGAGGAAGTTTGATGGAAAGGATCCTGTAACATGGATACTACGGATGGAGCAATATTTTGATCTCCATAATGTGCAAAACACACAAAAGGTACGCATTGCAACTTTACATTTAGAACAAAATACATTTGTATGGTATCGATGGCTTTGCTCCCGTAAAAAATTGTCACTTGGTCAATTTTTACGGAGGAAATGATAGCACATTATGAGGATATGAAGAGCAACACCTTCTTTAGCCAATTGATAAATCTCAAACAAAAGGGTTTAGTGGGGCAGCACATTGAGGACTTCCAAAAATTGAATATAAGGGTAATTGATATTCCAGAAGAACACAGGATTGATCTCTTCATAGGCACTTTAAAGGATATCATCCAACATGAAGTTCGTGTTTTGGAACGTGATTCATTGGAGAAGGCATTCAGGTTGGCAAGAAAAGTTGAATGTAAAATTATGGCGACAAGGAAGCCTACCACTCAATTCTATAAAGAAGGAAGTGTTGCTACGTCTAGATTTCCACAACCTACAAGGTTGACACCACAACAATTGGAAGAAAAAAGAGCAAAAGGGCTTTGCTATATTTGTGATAGCAAATACAATAAAGGTCATAAGTGTGCTGAGAAGAAATTATTTACATAGATTGTGAAGAGGAAGAAGAAAATGAACAAGAAGAGGATATACACCAGGAACCAACCCTAGAAGCGGAAGAAATGAATCCGACCATATCGTGCAATGCACTGGCAGGGATTACCACTCCTCAAACTCTCAAGATACAAGGACAAATCAAGAAGAAAAAGGTAATAGTGTTGATTGATTCAGGTAGCACCCATAATTTTATTCATTGTAAGGTAGCCAAGGAATTAAATTGTTTCCTATACCCAGCACCAGAATGTCAAGTAATGGTTGCAAATGGAGGAACAATAAATTGCTCTGGAAAATGCCATAATATCAAGCTAACCATGGGGGAATATGTATTGACTAGTCCAATTCTTTCCATTCCTATGGGAGGTGCTGATGTTGTACTAGGAGTACAATGGTTACAATCTTTGGGGACGGTAGCTTTTAATTTTCAGGAATTTTTCTTGAAATTTTTTTCAGAAGGAAAGGAAGTCGAATTACGAGGTACTAAAGGGAAGCCGGGAAAGATAATAAGCTCTAATGTCATGGAAAAGCTTCTAAAGAAAGAACAACAAGGCGTAATTGCACAATTATTCTCACTAGAAGTTCCGACATCAAAATCATCTATTTCTAAAGATCTCCAACAAGTCTTGGACAATCATTCCAAGGTGTTTGAAACTCCCAAAGGACTCCCACCTATTCGTGATCATGATCATGCTATTCATTTGATTCCAGGAAGTGTTCCTCCAAACATCAGGCCTTATAGATATCCTTACTTCCAAAAGAGCGAAATTGAACGTATGATTGCAGAAATGTTAGAGGCGGGTGTAATTCAACCTAGTCAAAGTTCTTTCTCTGCTCCTGTAGTATTGGTACACAAGAAGGATGGATCATGGCGAATGTGTCCAGATTATAGGGAGCTCAATAAGCTCACAATTAAAGACAAATTTCCCATTCCTGTGATTGATGAATTATTGGATGAATTACATGGAGCAATTTATTTTACCAAGTTGGATCTTCGTTCAGGATATCATCGAATTAGAATGAAGACTGAAGATATTCCAAAAACAACATTTCGAACTCATGAGGGTCATTATGAATTTTTGGTCATGCCTTTTGGCCTTACCAATGCACCTTCTGCATTTCAAGGGTTGATGAATTCCATTTTCAAACCCTTCCTTAGAAAATTTGTGCTAGTATTTTTTGATGATATACTAATCTACAACAGGTCTTGGAAGGATCATGTTCAACATGTTGACAGGGTGCTCAAACTATTGCGGGAGAAACAATTATATGAAAAAACATCCAAATGTTTCTTTGGAGTACAAGAGGTGGAATATCTGGGTCATATTGTATCTCATGAGGGTGTTAAGGTAGACCCTAACAAAATTAAAGCCATTAAGGAATGGAAAGTCCCCTCAACCATAAAGCAGTTGCGAGGATTTCTCGGGTTAACAGGGTATTATCGCAAGTTTGTTAAGAATTATGGGAGAATAGCAGCACCTCTAACAACATTATTGAAGAAAGATGCATTTTCATGGACTCCTGAAGCAACTAAGGCCTTTGAACGTCTTAAGAGGCAATGTGCCTAGCACCGGTCTTAGCTACACCAGACTTCACAAAAACCTTTATTGTGGAATGTGATGCCTCAGGAAATGGAATTGGTGCAGTTTTAATGCAGGAAGGAAGACCCATTGCTTTTGAAAGTCGTCCAATCAAAGGAAAGTATTTACAGAAACCTATTTATGAGAAGGAAATGTTAGCAATATTGCATGCACTAAAAAAATGGAGAACTTACCTAATGGGAAGACACTTCAAGGTAAAAACTGATCATGATAGTCTTAAACACTTTTTGGAACAAAGACTATCTTCAGAAGAGCAGCAAAAATGGGTCACAAAGATGTTAGGTTATGACTTTGAAATAATCTACAAAAAAGGAAAGCTTAATGTTGTTGCAGATGCACTCTCAAGAAAGAATGAAGAGGTGGAAGCATTGTTTTGTGCCATTTCTATTATCCAACTAGATTGGATAACCGAAGAAAGAGATGAATGGAAGAAGGACAAAGATGTATGGACACTCATTCAAAAGTTGCAGCAAGATCCTAGTACATCTGATACATTTAGTTGGAAAAATGATTCCTTATGGTACAAAGATCGCTTATATCTATGTAAGAATTCCCAACTAAAACAAAAGATTCTTCTGGAATTGCACACTTCTCCTTTAGGAGGACACTCAGGATTTTTAAAAACTTACCACAGGGTGAAGAAAGAATTTTTTTGGGATGGCCTTAAATCTGATATTCAAAAGTTTGTGGCATAATGTTTGGTTTGCCAGCAGAATAAAGTTGAGACAATTAAGACCCCGGGACTTCTACAACCTTTATCCATTCCAAGTCAACGTTGGGAGGAGATTTCAATGGATTTTATCACAGGTTTACCTAAGTCCGAAGGAAAGAGTGTCAACATGGTGGTAGTTGATAGACTTACCAAGTATGCACACTTTTGTGCATTATCTCATCCATTTAAAGCAAGTATAGTTGCTACTACATTTATGGACAGAATTCAAAAGCTACATGGAAGCCCAAGGGTTATTGTGAGCGACAGAGATCCCATTTTTAATGGAAATTTTTGGATGGAGTTATTTTCTTGTTTGGGTACTCAATTAGCTCATAGCTCATCTTATCATCCTCAATCTGATGGTCAAACTGAGATAGTAAATAAACTTTTGGAAGGATATCTTCGTTGTTTTGTATCTGATAAACAAACACAATGGGTCAAGTGGTTACCTCTCGCTAAATGGTGGTATAACACTTCCTTCCATCCTGCAGCAAAAATGACCCCATTTATGGCACTTTATGGATATCATCCACCATCCATCACATCATCTTTAAGAGAAAATTCGAATGTTCAAGCAGTGGAAGATCACATCAAGCATCGGCAAGAAGTTCTCCAACTCTTAAAGGATAACCTGAATTTGGCACAAAATCGAATGAAACAACAGGCAGATCAACATCGTAGCGAGAGAAGTTTTGATGTAGGAGATTGGGTATTTTTACGGCTACAACCATACAAACAAATGTCCCTCAAGCAAGAAAAGAAGGATAATAAATTATCTCCAAAGTACTATGGTCCTTACAAGGTGTTGCAAAAGATTGGTACTATGGAATACAAATTGGAGCTTCCTGCTTCTTCGCGAGTACATCCAATTTTCCATGTTTCATGCTTAAAGAAGGTTATCGGTGAAAATCTTCTAGTTCAAACAATATTACCCGAACTTGATGAGGAAGGAAAAATCATATTGGAACCTGAAGCGGTCACGGAAACAAGAACTCGACAACTACGGAGTCGATCAATTTCAGAGTATCTCATCAAGTGGAAGAACTTACCCACTGAAGATTCTACATGGGAGGATGAGAATTTTATACAGAAGCACCCAGAGCTACTCAAGCGTTGAGGACAACACTTTTTGAAGGAGAGGGGCATGTTAGGTCCCTATATCACTAGTATAGTGCCTTATTGTTGTTAGCGTAACCCCCTTATTGTTATTATTGTACCCTTGTAACCCCCATTTTGTTATTATTGTGCCCTTAAATTATTATTGTTAGGTCGGCTAGGATTACATTGTGGCCCACTATGATTACATTATGGCCCCATGGACTCCTATATATAGAAAGGAGGTTTTGTAAATTGGATCATCCAAGAATTGTTCATTTATGTAATGTATTGGAGGTTTCCCCCTCGAAGTGGCTTATTTATAAGGCGTTGATATCTCTTTTCTTCTATTTTGGAGCTGGTTACACAACAATGAAGTTTTATGAGTATAATTTGCAGAAGGATGAGTATTCACTCGATAACTTTTCTTGAACATATCGGCAACACTGAGATGAGTTGCAGCATTGACCCAAAATTGACGTGAAGGTATGATGAACCATAGGTATGAATGAACCGTGAAGAATATTACCCAACCTAAACAGTCATGGTGATGGAGTGAAGTGTCATGTTCAAGTGCGACCTACTACCTTAAAATTTTTGTTCACTTTCCCAAATTTTCCCTAGTTATTTGTTGACTAGTACCTCTTTATTTTTTAACAAGCTTGAGGAGGATAATATATGCTTGATCTATAATTCAACCCTTCGTGCGAATAATGTATCACTATTTAATAATTTAACGAGTCTAGCAATGAATGAAACTCAATTCTTTCCATGATTGAAAAGCTTATCACTATTTTATGTTTTAACGAGCCTAATGACAGTGAAAACCTGGTCCTTTTTCATTTTAGAGAGGATGAAAAAGAGGGCGAAAGAAAAATCCATAAGTACTTTTTCATAAAGTTGTCTCTCAGATTTGAAAAAGTGTAAAATAATATCTAAGAGAACCTCCTAGCCATGTTCAACTAAGGCATTCCTTTTTCTTAAATAATCTATCTCAGTCCGGAAAAGGTTTAAACTTATACTGAGTTGATATTAATTCATTTACTTTTACGAGCTCGAAAAGACAAGTGCTCGACAATATTTTCACATTATCGAAGTCTGAAAAGAGCTAAAAGAAGACTCTAGGGGTTCCTTTTTCGCTGTTATCGAAGCTCAAAAAAGAGATAAAAGTGCGCTTCAAGTCCTTTTTCATTTTTATCATAGCTTGAAAAATAAGGATAAAAGTATGCTTTGTGGTCAAATCATTCTTGAAATAAATGTGCATGACTAATCTACTCATCAGCTGCAAACCTGTTCAGAACAACATCAAATGGATTAATCAAATATGACTAATAAATATGATTTGCAAATAATTAAATGACTAATTAAAGAGTTTTACTATTCATTTTTACCATTTGAAAGTTACCATTTGCATTTTGGAGCTCTGAACCTATTTTTTCCCCTGAACTTCAGTTGTCGATTGGGTGCAATAGGTAAGAACGTTTTGAATGCCCCCTTATAAAAACACATGTCGAATGCCCCCTGCAAGAGTAGACGCCCCCCAAGATTCATTACATTCAGCTAAAAAGACTAATAGTTGGATGGAATGAAGATTCATTTTATGAGATCAGATAGAAGACTCATTTTAATTAGGAGAGGATTTTTTACATTTGTTAACGAGCTTGACAATGGAAAAGAACTATGCCCATGACTTGTTTCATTTTTTAACGAGGTTGACACAGTAAAAGAACTATCCTCATAGCTTGTTTCATTTTTTAACGAGGTTGACACTGTAAAAGAACTATCCTCATTGTGCAGTTGGACTAGTGAGTGTGCGGTGGAAAAGATGTAGTCTAACAGAGTCATCATTTAAGGAGTTTGATGAGCACCACAAATGATAAGTTATAACATGTGTTGACGGGTCTTCTCTAGGGTTTCCATTGAATTTAGGAATGTCAGAGGGTAATTTCTGTGGTATCACTGACCACCAATGAGAATAACTGATGGGGTCAACTTGATATTGTATTGAAGATGGGATTAAAGGATCAAGTTGTTCAATAATCATAAGGGAGGAACCAGATAGGATTCCAGATGATGACATGGGTGAAGTCAATGGACAAAACATCGAATATGAAGCAAAAATAGATGTTGTCGCAACTGAAATAGATGGTTAATTCTGGGATGTTGTCTCAGCCATGGTCAAATGACCCATTATATACCCTATAAAATCTATGGGAACTCGAAGTAAAACATGATCAAAAAAATTAGAGGAAGGTGATTGAGGAAAATACTTGTACAGGTAAAGATCCTCCCCAAATTGAGTTGGAGTTAAAGGTGTCTCGTCTTGTGGTATTTCTTCAATCGAAATTAAACTAGGTGTAAGGATTTCGCCATCAGGCCCAAAGTATATTTCAGGAGATTGATTGCATGATATGGGAGACTCAATGGCTACAATGGATTGTGGGGTGACCGATACAGGAAGAACTTCCAGTCGTTCGACTTTGAGATGCAGATGTTCTGGCAAAAAAAAGACAAGATTTGGATTAACTTCCAATTGAACAAAGTCGGGTTCGGGAGTTATGGTCTCCCTGATTGGATGGGTCGTGACCACAGGTAGCTGTGAGGTCTCTGTCTTGAAAACAGTAGATGAACTAGGATTTGTAGAAACAACTTGTGCCAACTCTAGTATATGTGAAGATGATGCTTCACCATAGGTACTGATGGTACTAGTTTCGGTAGAGCGATGTGGTTTTAATGCAAGTCTACGCGAACAAAGAGGAAAGGGATTTTCTTCTTGCACGATGACTGATTTATTTTATGACCAAAAACAAATAAACAAAATAAAAGAGTAATGCTAGGCAAAAGGTTTACCAAGAAACTATGAACTGCAGAATACCTCCTGACGAACCAAGAAGTACAAGTAGGCAATCTCCCCGAATGCTGTGTTCGGTGTATAACAATTTACAAGGGGACCAACTGGGTTCACTATGGATGGATAGAAGCCTAAATTTTTCCTCCCAAATATACTCGAAGGTACGTGGAGGCCCAAGTCCATATTAGCGTTGTCTAATGCAAAACCGCACGCTTAGAGCACCCCTTTATACTTTTCGTACTATAACACCGCCCGATATACCCAAAGGTACATGGACGAGCTACGATATAATTACGTATGCGGAGTGAGGTATCACACTCGGAATGTATCACAGGAAATTAACGACATCTACTATGTTTAATGGCACCGAAACACGTCTCTAGCCTAAACCTTCTAAATGTTATCGTTATGGTTCCAATGCTTTTTTAGGTAAATTGATGTAAATTTTAGGTTGATCTTGTTTATCAATTTGCCTTTCAAGGTTCATCGCGATGATGTGATGGAAATTACTAAAATGAAAACTAAAATGATAAGCAAAATTTTCAATTTTAGCTTTTTCAATGAAAATCTTAGCTACTAAGGGGAAAGAGCAATCAGTTTTGAGAGCAAACAACAAAGAGCACAAACTTATATGCAGCTTTCCTAATTTGTTCCTATGCAAAACACACAATCCACTACATGCAAGTGCAGGTTTTTCTTTTAAGTCCCCTTAATATGAATACAAAAAGGAAACTATATGCATCAAATCAACAAAAACAAATTATTTCTTCTTTGAGAAACAATGAATTTAACAACAATTTCTCTTTTAGGAAAAATGAAGAATGGAACTAAAATTTTTCCTACAGGAAATGAAGAATTGAACGACAATTTCCTTTACGAAAACAGATGGATCTAATGCAGAAATAAAAATACTTTGAATTTGATTTTTCAATGATAAAGAAAAAAACTTAAAGAGACATTGAACAAACTTACTTTTCAAAGGAGGAAGGATCAGGAAAATTCACTGGTCTCTATGAGGTATCAGACTATTGAAAACACAACAAACAAAAGGCTGAATGTGATGGACATGAAAAATTCGAAGGGAATTTGGTTGGCTTAGGGGGCAACGCAGTATCTAAGGGGAGAGAGTGCGTTGCAAAGCACCCATGAGTGGGAGACAGTGCTATGAAAAGCACTGTGTCTTGACCAAAAGTGCATTGGGCGCAACAAAGATCAAAATTATTGCTACTAAAGACACTTCTAATGCAATTAGTTGATTCAAAAGTCTAATAATTGATAGTAGATGCTACTGGGTGCATAAATAGAGGAAAAAACACCAGGAATGAAAGGAAAAATCCCTGGCGGAGTCACCAATTTGTTATGCGGAATTATGAATTACAGATAAAACACATTCCCTAAATGTGGTGCTATGCATTTAGAATAATAGATAAAAGAGTTTGCAGATACTTTCTCTAAGATTAAATAAACATACAAAAGGATAGAGGATCCTACTCGTGATCCAATATTCTCCTTCTATCGCTCTTGCTGTAGTTTCCAATCCAACATAGATTGCCCGACTAGTTCCTGCAAGTATAAACACTAAACAACAAAGAGATTTCAATATACAGATGTCTATTTATCTTAATCAGTTAAATCAATTAAACATGAAACATATATATCAGTTAAGAATCCATCATATGAAAAGTAGAAACATAAACATATACGTATATGGGAAAATGAGCAACAATCTTTATTAATGGATAGAAGGGGGAGGTTACATCCAACGATCGATTTGATGTCACGAGCTCCAGCATTCATCCCAACCTCATCACAATGAACATCTCACTAGCAGTATATCACCCTTATCACAAACTTAATTGAGAATCCAACATCATTTCTTTACCAAATTTCTTCCTTCCCTAGCACTAGGATCTGTGCTCAATTTATAGGGCAACTGAAGGTAGTTTCTCAATCAATGACTTTATAATAATAGGAAAGACATGTTCCCAAAATCAAAGGTGTTAGATGGACACATGGATTTGAATTTTGACACATATGGACTCTTCTAGAAGGCATTGGCCATGTGGAGATTCCAGAACAATGATAATTTCGCTCCCATTTGACCAACGCACTCTTGAATGTTGGGAAGTGCTTTGGAGAGCACCTTTGAATGGAGGTAACTGCATATGCAAAGCAGTTAGTCCCTTGGGAGACTGCGTTGGTGAGCTCATAGGTGATATAACATGTACTTCAAATCTTGGAAACCTTGCAATGGAAGTCATGGATGATTTGTTCTTGTTCTTGTCTTAGGGCATGTAGGAACTGAAATGATAGGGGATGATAGACCCTATTTCATTGGTCCTGGGGATGATGTCCAATTTGACCAGGTCATTGGGAATGATGCCCAAATTGACCTATAACACAAGGTGCATGAGATTGCATGCAGGATTTCCCTTACAATTTTTGGCAGATGCTGTAGATACCGTTTTTTATCTAATAAATAGAGGGCCTTCAAGTTCCTTGGATGGTGGTATTCTAGAGGTGGCATGCAGAGATAAAAAGGAAAAATACTCATTTTAAAGACTTTCAGTTGTGAAGCCTTTATCCACGTCAATAAAGAAAATAGAACAAAGCTTGAGGAAAAATAAACTAAATGTACCTTTTATCGGATATGGTGTTAATGATTTTGGCTATCTCTTATATGATTATTAAAATCACAAAATAATTATGATAAGAGATGTCATGTTTAATGAAAAGGTCTTGTATAAGGATCGGATGTAGGAAAAGAAACATGAAAATGAAAACAAAGAATATACAGTGCTTGATGAGATCATAGAAAAAGTAAAAGTGTCTACAAATCATAATTATCAGTAGCCACAACAACAACATGTAACTCAAACACTTGAAAGTGGTGTTAGAATTTATTTTAGAATAATTAGACCCCCTGAACGATACTCTCCTTTAGTATGTTATGTATTTTTGACTGATTCTGGTGAACCAGAGAGATATGAAGAAGCAATTAAGGTAGAAACCAGGAAGAAGTGGGAGTAAGCCATGGAAGAAGATATGGACTCCTTGAGGCATAACCAGACTTGGGACTTAGTCAAGTTGCCTACATGTAAAACAAAATTGCAGAATAAATGGGTTTACAGGTTGAAGGAAGAAGATGGAGGAAAACACAGGTATAAGGCTATACTTGTGGTGAAGGTGTTTGCACAAAAGAAAGGTATAAAATTTGATGAATTTTTTTCTCCTATTGTTAAAATGACTTCAATCAAAACTGTTTTAAGTCTAGTGGCAACAAAATATTTACATCTTGAGCAATTAGATGTAAAGAAAACCTTTTTCCATGGGGATATGGAGGAATAAATATATATTCAACAACCACAATGGTATGGGGTTAAAGGGAAGGAGAAATTGGTGTGAAAATTGAAAAAGTGGTATCTAAAATTTGACAGGTTTATGTATGAACAAGGTTATACTAGATGTCACTTTGACCATTGTGATTATCTTAAAAATAAAAATGATGGAAGCTATATTATATTGCTATTGTATGTAGATGACATGCTTGTTGTAGGCTATAACATCTGGGAAATAAATGTTCTAAAATAAAAAATGGAAAATTCATTTGCAATGAAGGATTTTGGTGCTGCGAAACAAATCCTTGGTATGATAATAACTAGAGACAAGAATCACAAATTAACATTGACTCAGAGGGAGTACATAGAAAAGGTGTTAGAAAGATTTAATATGCATAATGAAAAACCAGTTAGTATACCTTTGGATATCCATTTCAAACTAAGTAAGGAGATGTGTCCCAAGACACAAGAAGAGATGGATTATATGTGTAAATTTCCATATCCATCAACAGTTGGAAGCTTAATGTATGCAATGGTCTGCATAAGACCTGACATTGCAAATGCAGTGGGACTTGTAAGCATGAATATGAACAATTCGAGAAAATAGCATTGGATGGAAGTGAAGTGGATTCTCAAGTATTTGAGAGGTACCAAAAATAAAGCATCATGCTTTGGGGGTTCAAACATTTCTCTATAGGGATATGTTGATGCAAATATGACAGGTGATAGAGATAACAAGAGGAGCACCACAAGGTATGTGTTTATTGTAGGTGGAACAACTATCAATTGGGTTTCAAAATTGCAAAACATTATTTCACTTTCAAGAATGAAAGCAGAGTATGTTGTTTCTATAGATGCTAGTAAAGAAATGATTTGGTTATAAAGGTTTATGGATGAATTGGGAAAGAAGCAGGATATTAGTAGGTTATACAATGACAACCAAAGTTCCATTCATCTTGAAAATAAATCAACATTTCATTCTAAGAATAAACATATACAAATCAGGTACCATTTCATACGACCAATTTTGGAAGATGGACAATTGAAGCTGGAAAATATACACACTAGCCAAAATACTGCAAATATGTTAAAAAAGGCTGTAATTAGGGAGAAATTGAGTTTATGCTAAGTTTCAGTTGGTCTTCAAGTATGATGATGAATATGAGAAACAAATAGGTCCAAAGTGGAATCAGTTTCCAGCAAGTGAAGCAACGGTGGAGTTATTATAATCAATATCCAAGTGGGAGATTGTTGGTTGGGGAGCCTAATTATATTCCTCATTGAGAGGTCTTGTTTCAACTGAGTGTATACCCCAGGAAGACTTTACACCCCTCAATCTGGGGGGTACAGGGGGGACTTATCCCCCTTGTGGGGGTTCGAGGGGGGCCTATCCACCCCGACTAGGGGGTAACAGGGATAGCAGGCCCTTGACGGGGTTTTGGGGGCATCATCCCTGAAGCTAAAAATAGATGAAAGAAATTGACTTATAAAATATTGTAATTTCATAGTTAATCTAAGTTGTTCATTAAATAGATGATCTGACAATAGAAGTTATGTTAATTTAGGGTTTTTTTTCCCTAGAAGGAAACCCTCGGTTTATATGAGGGAATTGTATTGCACTTGTGTATTATTATTCTTAGCGATAAAGAGAAAGGAGATTGTGTGAGAGTGAAGATGAAATTACAACGTATTTGATGTAGGTTATATCTCTTCATTTTGTGGGATACTATAAAAGGAAGGACTGGATTTTTCTTCGTGTACGTAGCCCAAATTGGGTGAACCACATATATCTATGTCTCTCTTGTTTTATGCATTTCTGTGTTTTTGTTTCCACAATAATTTATGTGTTCCATTTCTCTGTTATTTAATTTCTAACAAAGAAGAGGTTGAGGTTAAGACGACGTTTACGGTGTTGGACTTGCGAATATTTAGGGTATGTCCTTGATAGGAAGTCCCAATTAGAGCTCACATCATTTGGTGTAGGAGTCCCATCTGGAATAAGGCCTAGTTTACAGATTCTTAAAGATTTTCCTTGGCTCTAACTTTCAGCAAGAGAGAGAGGGATGAAATGGTGCCTTAAAAAAAAATAAGGTGTTCCTGGTGAGTATTTAGTTGAGATGCGTCAAATTTATTCTAGTGCAGAGGGATTGATGAAAGTGAGCCTCTAAGTGAGAGGTAATATTACCACCCAAGAAGAGACACACATGGACAAGAAACATATTTCTAACATCCAACGGAATAGTCCACAAAAGATGCGATGATCATTACAACCAATGAATAAGAAGTATATGTCTAGTATCCTGCGGAATAGTCCATAAGTATGGGACATTAATAAAAACTGTTATATCACATCCACAAAATAGTCTTACAAACATTCATAGTCCATGCATGAAGAACGTGATGGCCTTGAAGGCTTCTGTTATTAAGTAAAATTTCCAAGAAACATGTATACAATGAACATCACTAGCTCCAATAGTGGAGCGTTGGAGCCACTCCTTGCTTCCTTAAAGAACTATCTTATCTCTCTAATGCTTTGCGAGAGTAGAGAAGGTGAAAATTACTTTGCTCTTACAATGAGGGGATATATAACAATGTGGAGGTGATGGTTCACCTTCCTTGTGACTCTTCATCTACCCTCATGACTGTTTGAATTCCTATGAATTTTCAACTTTACATGACTCTTCATATTCCACACATGTCTTTTGGACTTTCACTTTATAATATATTTTTGAAACATGAATTACATAATCCACCATGATGGTGTGGCATGGGACAACTCATGACATGACATGACATGACACTGCTGACATAGGTTACTTGATGATGTGGAAATGTCAAGAAATTGTTGGCGTTGTGTGCTGAGTGTCTTCTTGAGAATGTTTTTCTACTCACCTCTGCATGGCTTGGTGATAAGGAATCTTCAATTATCTTAAGGCTTGGATAGTGGTTGCAAATGGGTGTCCCTTTGCTTTCTCTAGATTGATCAAATTGCATGTTCAACTACAATAATGTCTTTCAACATGTTTTCCTCGTTCATTTCCTTCTTCGTCATTTCGCCATGGAGTGATAGGGTACCTATTCCTGCAATTCACTCATGACGAGATGACATCAATACGAAAACCTCCTAGTCTAAGATTATGCATATCGATCCATTGATTGAGTTAGGACTGGATGGGAAGATGGGAAAGGGGCTCAATGAATATGAAGTTGTGTATTTCAAGTAGTCAAGCGAGAGCCTTGAGCCTTGATATTGCATAATGTGCAGTTTAGGCTTGGCTGAGGGAGAAAAATACACAGTTCTGGAAGCTAGTGAGACAAGCTGAGGGGATGGGCATTGAATGAACACACTGCATAGTTCCAAGAGATAAGAGAGGATGGGAAATTACACAATTACGCACCTTAGAAACTCAAGGGATAAGCTTTAGGTTAGATACTGCGCGATGCATTGTTAAGGCTAGGTTGGGAAGAGGAATCACACAATTTTGGGAGCTAAGGTCAGGGATTGAGAATTGAAACTGCAGAGTGTAACAGCCCTGGGAGGCAGGAACTGTGCATTGCATAGTGCCAAGAGGAAAGGTCACAAATAGAGGATTGAGACTATGCAATGCATAGTTCAAGGAGGCTGGATGAAGCTAGGTCGCTTGGTCGAGAAGCTTTTCTAGAAATGGCCAAGTGTGGGATCGATGAGACTGATGTGAACAATGATGAGACTTTGGCTGTGATCAAACACATAGAATACTTGAATAAAAAAAAACATATATCATCCATGACGCATAAATAATGCACTTCCCTCCGTGCGACAACTTTACCAAAACTTACGAGAAGTGTGACACTTAAGATACACTTTACCACAACTGTGACGACACTTGTGTGATCATGCTTAAAAATTTGGAAATGAGTGCGACATATGTTTACATGGTTAGACCAACTCATTTACACAAATATGACCTCTTGAAACCACCATGAAAGGATTATATACATGATGCGACAACTATCATGCAAAAATACGACATTTTTCCTAACTTGCCAAAAGGGACCAAAACAGTTCAGGAAAGTGCATGAAATGAGTTTAAAATTTTGCGAAAACAATGTACAAGACCAAGGGAGGCTTCAAAATTAAGTGAAAAATAAAATTTTGGAGGGTGTTGTAGCAGCAACAACACTTGGCGACACATTGATAGAATTCCAACTTATTTGCCTTGGCTAACTCTTTCGTGTATGGCCTTGGTTCTTCGAGGAGTATTGATTCATCGTGTACTATGGTCTCCCCACTTTCCCCCTAAATAGACATGGTCCCTTTTATACCTTCTCGGTTAAACACAACATAAAATTTAGAACTATCACAGTTATTCGAGTTGGGAAGGTGTTGAAGCCTCGAAATTCGTTGCAATAACAAGGGGATACCACCCGGTCAGGAGGTTAGTGAAACTCCTTGCTACTCCTTTTCCATTGAAATGGTGGGTCCGATTGTTAAACTAGGTCCAGTTACCTTCTCTCAATCTCCAATGGTTTAAAATATAACTCTTGTCTACCAATGGGAAAGAGACATCAAATCATTTCTCTCTTGCTGATCAGTCAAGAAAGTGATCCTTAAGCTAATTTAGGGCTCAACCAAACCACAACTAAAGTCTTGCCTCTTTGGGGAGAGGACTTCTAGGAATATATAATTTAATCTAAATGCAAAATTATTCTAAAAATGAAACCAAAAAGAAATTTATCCTAATCCTATCCCAATTAGGCAGATATAGATCTAACCCAACCGAGAGCAATATATTTAAATGATTGGGATTTAAATGTGTCTGTCTTATAATGAATATCAAATTAATGAAATAGTTCAATTAACTGACATTATGAATACCAAAACACATTCCATTTAGAAACCTCTTAACTAACATAATCAATCAAACAACATTTAGGAAATAGTTCACAAAAATGATATTGATTGTTAAATCAGTATTATACGACAAATTTCTAAGTAAATAGTTACTCATAAATCAGAATTCAACCCATAAGATTAGAGATAATTAATGACATATAATTGAAACAATTTACTTATATCGACAATAGTGCACAAGTATGAATAAAATGAGACATTCTTGCTATCATTAAATAAACCAATATTTAAAACAATAGTATTATAAATACCAATTTATTGAAATCATTTCTCTGACTCGGGTCTCCAACCGTCCTTTATAATGCTTGAACTTCTGCTTTTAAACTAGAGCTGCAATAACGCAAACTCTGTTCTCCATACATAATTCAGAATGCAAAAGAAAAATCCAAAATAATCCCCCGATATGAGTTTTATCTCCTATACCCTACAACTCCAAATCCTTTATACAACAGTGCTTTCAAGAATCCCTGAGTTTCAGAGAAGAGGAGCCCCTATTACATTCTACAATCTGCTATTTATAATATTTACAAAGGGATTTCTTCATAGGAAAGTTTGTTGAAGAGTGGTTATGATCAATCAATTTTCATTGGTCCAAAATCATATCCTTCAATTGATGGAGCCTTCTCATTGATTAAGATCTTCTTATTCTGATCTCTTCAATTGTTTTCCTGTAAAATACAAATAAAAAACAAAATTA
This sequence comes from Pinus albicaulis, assembly GCA_034641835.2. Taxonomy (NCBI): domain Eukaryota; kingdom Viridiplantae; phylum Streptophyta; class Pinopsida; order Pinales; family Pinaceae; genus Pinus; species Pinus albicaulis. The sequence goes on from CM076583.1 coordinate 1,093,070,813, forward strand.
AAATGTAAAAATAAAATCAAAATGCCAAATATGGAATTAAAACAAATCCAATCAAAACTTAATTAAATAAATAATTGAAAATGAAATATAAGTTTTCTATTGATGCTTGTGATGATCTAGTTGGTCAAGGATATCATTGACGAATGGATATTCACTTAGAAGAAGCAGTGGACAAATTAAAATGCAAAAAACAAAACCCAGAAAATTGATTTAGTTTTAAAAATTAGGAGCTTGATTTTCTGCTGAATTTTAGGCCCAATAAATGATCAAATCTATTAATGAAACCTCTTCAGAAATGTTCTCCATGATTGTATCTATCCAATGAGCCATCCTGGGCCTCATTTGGCCAAGTAAAACTCCATTTATGAGCTTCTAAAGTTGGTATATTAAAATTTCTAGAATTTTGGAAATTCTGTTGCTTGGGTTAAAATTCAATTTTTTTTAATTAAATTCTAATCCTAAATTAGATTACATTTTTTTATTTAATTAATCCTAATTAATTGTAATTATACTATTAATCTTAATTAATAAGAAATTAATAAAAAACATAATTTAACTAATTTTAATTTTAATTTATTAACTAATTAAAATATTAAAATATTATATTAATATTATAATTAAATTATATTGAAATTATAATAAAAATATTATAATTAAAATATAATATTATATAATATAATTTATTTTAATTAATAATTCAAAAAAAATATAAAATGCACACCACGTGAGAGAGAGAGGAGGAGTGGAGTGAGAGTATGGAGGGATAAGGGAGTGTTAGTGGAGGAGAGAGTTAGGTGGAGGAATAAGTGGAGAGAAACATGAGGTAAGCATGAGGTAGGAGAGGTGAGGTGAGGTGGAGGGTGAGTGACGTGAGAGTGATGTGAGAAAAATGAGTCGGGAGGCATAAGGAGGTCAACCAAAACCTTATATTAATTTTTTTTAGCCCTTTGTATATTTTCCAAATAACATCGGAGTTCGGCGAATTTAAAATGGACGTGTTTGAAGTGTTTTGCGAAATGCGATATGCTATATTGCGATATCGCATTTTCATAATCAAATTTTATTTCGGCCTTTTTAAATCATAATTTTTTAATTTCGGGATTTTTAGAAAAGAGTATGTGTTGTGAAGTGGGGCCCACGTGGGATTAACCATCCTACAAATTGGACTTCAATTTTTGTTGTTGTTGTTTTTGTTGCAATTTTGGGGTTTTGTGTTTGGCAATTTGTTTTTTGATAACAAGTTGGAGTAAATTACCAATATCCCAAAACGTATTTCCGTTTATTGTACAATTTAACTGGGTCATTTTGTAGGACCATTAGTGAAAAATGAAATAAATAGTAAAAATTAACTAAAAATTAATATTCACAATGAAGACTATTTTAATTGCGAAAAATTGAAATATCACACTTTATACATTTTTTAACCCAAGCGAGAAAATGATCAAACTTTAAAAGAGTGCCATTTACAACTGGTTGTCCAAATGGAGTGAAACAAATATCGTTGAAAAGCTTGTGAAAAATCATATTCAATGAAACAATCAAAATAGAAATCCGATAAAAATGAAAAAAATGACAAAATTTCAAAATAATTAACTTAATCAAAACCATAAAAGGTTCTTAGCCAAAAATTAATGGAAATGGTCCCCATTATTCGAAGTAACAATTCAAAAATGGGGGGGAGGGGCTTGTTGGGTTTTCCCCATAACAATGGCGACACATGGGAGAAGGACCAATTATTTCTGATTAAAGATGATGAACTTTAATTTACTTAAAGGTTAAAAATAATGGAAATCATGAAATTATCTAACAATAAAACGTTTCCATAGGTCTCACATAAATATATTAAGCAATATAAGTTTGTAAAGGTAAGTACTTAAAACATACTTAAGGGATGAATCCAAACTTAGGAAAAAATTGTTTTTTTTTTTTAAACTTTCCTCATGTGAAAAATAGAAGAAGGTAGAGATAGGTGTTTTTGATAAAGCATATATCCATTTTATGATTGTCTCTGACATCGCTTTGCTTCCAGTGAGCCTGAACAATACTTCGGTGAAGTTGTCTTTTATGTCATACAAGCTTAGTCCCGCTGCCAATGAGCGTCTATAGCCCCGACGAGTTTACTTGTATTTCTCATGCTTCCTCTTTTAATCACCCTTTTGATAAACACATTTGAAAGCTTTTAGTTTGTGATGTATTTGAGTGAAAGAGGCGGGATGGGAATAGAGATTTATGCTTAATGGACATAGTACTTTCATAATGTTTACTCCAAATTATTTCCCTGCAACTATCAATCAAAGGCTTTTATGTGGAGGGGTGGGAGGGATTCATTGTATTAAACTCAAATCAGTTCTTTCCTTGAAAAATTAAGCTCAATTACTTAGAAAGGATGTGTGTTTTTCCATGAAAAATATTTTAAAGCAAGATGACTTTATGGTTCCATAAAGATATGCCTTTAATGATAAATGAAATTCACTTAAATGGATAGAGTAAAAGATTTCTCACGTATGTCAACAACTGTAAGGTAAGAAAAAGACATTTCACATAAATCATGGCAAAGTTACCAGAATCAAATCAAAACTGAAAGCTAAAAGAAAATGAATTGCTAAAATAAAGTAAGAAAATAAATTAGCAAATGAAAATAAAAATGAAGAAAGAAAAAACTAAAATAAAAACAAAATTTAAAAAATAAACTCCAACAAGACTGCTTATATAAATTTCTCAACAAAGGATTATAAAAGAAAATAAGCACATGTACGTTCCTTCCTATGTTGAGATTTAAATTTTTTTATCTTGCAGAGTTATAAGAAAAGGGACTCTTAAAATGTAGAAGATGAATAATAGTGTTGATGTAGAATACACTAAATGGGAATTATGTCTGCTGCAAATTTTCCTTCTTTTGAAGAAAAAAATAATCTTTCAAAAAGCATCTTAACTATTTTCTAATGAAATTATTGCTTAAAGAAATAGACTAGAGGTTCAGAAACTCCCCAGTATAGCTAATTTGATGAGGATCATTACTGCTTCTCTCAAGAATATCAAAGAGCAAAAATAAATTTTGAAAACTGATTTGGTAGAGGCATGAAAGGTTCATGAAGACCTGAAAAACATAATTTGAAATCAACAAAAACTAAAACAAATAATGAAGAAATGAAAATAAATGAAAGTGGGCACATGAAGCTTACCATTGGAGAACTACATTTAATCTTACCTGAAAGGTATCATTTTCTCCAACAAAAATAACTTCTTCCTTTAATTAGAATTAAAAACATGAAGTTTTATTGACCCAAAATCATTATTTATTAAATCTAAAGTAAAACAAGAAGTTAATTAAAAGAAAGCAATGTTTCATGTTGAAGGAATCAGAAATCAATTGAATATATCATAAATGAGGATGAATATATGCTTCTTTATGAGTTGTAGCGATGGATTTTCTATTTGATTCTTCGATTTTGAATTTATATCAGCCCCAAAGTATTGAATTTGATTCAAAATCCCTAATAATGTAACAATATATGAATAGGACATGAATATTTATATGATAAGTATGGAGCAAAATTCAAAATAAAAGAGAATAAAAAATATGAATTAATAATCTTATAGGTCAGTGCCTTGCCTAATGTTTTGCATTGTGATATTCTTTGCCATGCATTAATTTAAAAGCTACGACTTCCACCTTTTCCAATATGCAATTGAGTGTTTTCTATAATAACTAAAAGACAATTGTGGAGAGACATATATCGGTGTTTTATCGCATCAGAAAATCTTAGGATAATGCCTCATTTGATTTTCACGATGCGTTATAAGTGTAGTAATGGAAAAGTTGCGATGAGCATATGTGACAGGAAACTGCAATGGAACGATGTGATATCGAAGAATAATCATATTAAAAATGTGAATGAAATGAAAGGCAGATAGTATTCTACTGATAGTGGAAATGCGACAAATGACGTGGCACATTGGGACAGGTTTTGGAATTTATAAGAGATAAAAAATTGGCATATTTGAGTACGGGATGTAACATCATTGATACACCGATGTGCGATGAAGAACATACTCGATTGTTTTTATTATATGGATTTGATTTTATATCGGATCCGGGACATCAGAACCTTTAAATATATGCTCCTACCAAACTTGTGATTTATGAATGGATGCGATATCTTATAGAACCGAATTTAAATGTTGTATCGGGTCCGAGGTTATGAGAACATCACAAATTTTGGCAAAGTCATTTTATCGGAAAATGAGTGAGAAGGAATATCGAAAGACATGCATCGAATGTTTCCTATCAGGAACTGTTAAGAGCTGCCTCTGATTAAATATTGTGATACAGATGATGCGATATCAGACAGAAATATTATGGGAGATTGGAGGGAATGAGAATATCAGGAGATCAGAGATATTTGGAGTATGCTCATTTTAGAACCTTCGATTTGCGAATTGCAATATTTGACATGCCATATGTGGGCCGATGATTTCTTAAAGTATTCAATTAAAAAAGAAGTGACTCATTTAACTTTGCTTTTAAATAAATAACCCTTGAATAATTTAGTTAACTGTCGGAACATCTAATCAAAAAGTAATTTTATCATAACTTTATTATGAAGAGAGTTCATGAAATATAATGATCTGATATGATTCCGCCGACAATTTATTAAGAATTATCAGGATTTCAATGAATAAGAGAAAAATTAGTTAATTCTCAAATTTAGATGAAATCATAAATACTTCCCTGAACATGTTGCGGATTTTGAAAAGATCTAGCTTCTTGCTTATATTGAGTTTTCATAATCAAGTCAATGAAGACCGGCAAACAAAACAAATAGAAATAAAAAACAACCTTTGAAAAGTAAAATTAAAAATAGATGATGGTGAACCTGCAAACACATACATGGAATAAAATTGACTCTAACTTTTACCTCATGAAGCTTCAAGTTCTCCCAAATTTTCTCAAAATTTGCATATGTTCAACATCACATACTTATTTGATCTAAAAATGCTAAGTAATGAGTTTTTTCAAATTGCATCCACCTCAAATTTACATTGAAAGATAGGAGTAGTAAAAATGAGGTTTTTTTGTTTTTTGTTTTTTGTTTTTGTTTTTGTTTTTAGAAATACTTGTGAATAAAAAATTGTCAAGTTGTAGAAAATTCTTAGAATTTCTTCATGTATGATCAATGTGATGAATTTTGAAAAACAAGACAATTTAAGGCTTGAAAAATATGTATGAAATGATAATTCAAGAGCTTCTAAAATGCTCTAAGCTGCTTTTCTACAATTGAAATGAGATGTCCAAAAGAAATGAGATTCATTACTTGCTTTATTGAAAATCTGAATGCAAACAGAAAAGAAAATTAATCTATTCCTATTTCTAACTCAATGAAGGAATCATGACTAGGTATAGTCATACTTCCAATGTAACCATGTAAGCATTTTAATTCCTGCATGTATGTACATATCAAACATTAGTAACAAAAATACAAATATAGTTAAACTAAGGAAATAAAACCTGAAAGCATAATGTACAATCATTTCTAATATATTTATAGAACGCAACCTATTTACAATCCCCTTCTCTTGAAATACCCTTTCCAACTAAATTTCAGTTGGATCATAGAAATCTGGATGGATTTGCACTAATGATTGGAAGGGATTCAAAAGAGAAAATATTAGGCCAAATTGTGAATAAGAAATTTTAGTTTCAATAGCCTGTAATTTTTTTTTAGTGTTATGTTCTAGTCTTAAATTATTAATGATCTTCCGTGAAGGAAAAATTTCCAAATGTCTTTCAAATGGATCAATAAAAAACAGATGGAATTTCGATAGATCCAACATAAGATTATTTATTGAATTATATTGCTAGTCATATTGTGAAAATACACTCTTTTGTTGGCATTGCTCTCGAGAAGTAAGAAGTAATTGATAAGGAATGAACATCGATTGAAATTGAAAATTTAATAGCTCTTGATGTTCACAATTATAATTTGAATCTTCATTTTCCCATTGAGGTAATGCATCAATTGAGTGTTCAATATTGAGCTGCTCAATATGCCAGCACAAAGTAAAAAATATAAGACTAAAAACAGAAAATAAATCTAAAGTTAATAACAAAATTGAATCATAGTTTACACTAGTGTTACAATTATTGTTACAACACAATTGAGACCGACTTAAAACAATTTTCTCTTCATAAGAATTGAGCAGAATAATATAATTAGAATGATTGTTGATACCCACTTCTGAATTATAGAGAGGGTCATGACTATAAATGAGAATGCGAGCTTGATCATCATATAAATCATATATTGGAATGGTTTCTTGAATGCTGAAATCATGAATATGATTGGTTGTTTGAAAATGAGAACTATTTGAAACGATTTCTGAATTAAATTGTTCTTCATTTTCACCTATGATTAGACTTTGATCAGGAGGATTCAATTGTAAAGAAGACAAATCAATATCATCAATGTCAAAATATCTATCATGAATGATGTCATGACATTCTTTAGAATTTCCGTCGATCTCATTCAATGTATCAAATTAAGAAGGAACATTGAGCTCATGTTCATTAATTCCAGAAGAATGATCATTAATTAATTCTTTGTCTTGATAAAAATTAATTGACAATTCATTTAGATCAGCCTCTCTGTTTTGTGAAATATCTTTAATGTGAGGAGAAGATAAATTGCTATTAGAAAAATTATCGAGATAAAGGGAAAAATATGAATATGAAACAATGTTTTTGAAAATGTCTCTATTTGAAAACTCTTGTGCATTCTATTTATTATAAATTTCAGATTCAAGATCATTCCTTTGTGTACTCATCCTTTCATGAAGAATGTTGCTTTGTTCTTCTGAATTTGGAATTTGCTCATCATGAAAAAATTCGGAAATTTGTACATTAGTCTGCGTGTTATTGGTTACTTTGATTGATGCTTGTACTTGTTGATTTATGATCTTATTTCTGAATCCAATACAGAGTAAGTTTCAGATTTCAAGGCAACCATTTTTTCAAGATTGTTGCTGGTATCTTCTTGTATTTTAACATCGAAATTTTCCAAGCTTTGTGATTGAGATTCATTAACATGTGAAGGTGCAGCTTGATCATTATGAATACTATAGGAAGTGTGCACTAAATGAATGAATTGATCATACATAATAGAGGCCACTTCATCATCATTTGTTTGTACCTCCATATTGGAATTCTCAATTATGTCAATGAAATTGGAAGTAGATTGAGAAAAGCTTGAAATAATTTCACATGGATTATGAATGAGAGGAAGAGAGAAAATATGTTTAAACCAATCTAATAATTCTTCTTCGAAGGTTTATCTTCAATTTTAAATCTTAAACAATTCAAACAAAATTGAATATTAAAATCAATAAAATATTCACTTTCAAACTTTTGTAGATCTTCAATTTCGTTACATACTTGTTCGTAGTCATAGCCATCAAATTTACAAGGGGAAATTGTAATAAATTGTTTCGAACTGTGAATTGATGCAACTAGAAGTGATTGACACCAACTTTTGGATTTTTCCAAGAATGTAAGAGTAAAAATCCTGCATAAAATACCTTCATCAATATCATGAAAATCATAATTTGAAAATTTTTGAATAAATTGAAAGAAATGATTAAATGCAGAAGTATTCCTCTTACCGTTAAAAATTTACCTGAGATAAGTGTCTTGCTATTTCTAGTGGAGTATTGGAAGATGCGCGTCCAGAAATACAACTCAAAATTGGAAGTATTAGAGCCATTATAATAAAAATGAAATGTTAACCACAAAGACAGAAAAATCTCAGGACCTCCTTCTATCGCCAAAATGTTGAAGCCTCGAAATTAGCTGCAACAACACGGGGATACCACCCGGTCGGGAGGTTAATGCAACTTCTTGCTACTCCTTTTCCGTTGAAATGGTGGGCCTGACTCTTAAACTAGGTCCAGTTACCTTCTCTCAATCTCCAATGGTTTAAAATATAACTTTTGTCTACCAATGGGAAAGAGACATCAGATCATTTCTCTCTTGCTGATCAGTCAATAAAGTGATCCTTAAGCTAATTTAGGGATCAACCAAACCACAACTACAGTCTTGCCTCTTTGGGAAGAGGACTTCTATGAATATAGAATTTAATCTAAATGCAAAATCATTCTAAAAATGCAAGCAAAAAGAAATTTATCCTAATCCTATCCCAATTAGGCAGATATAGATCTAACCCAACTAAGAGAAAGATATTTAAATTATTGGGATTTAAATGTGTATGGCTTATAATGAATATCAAATTAACACAATAGTTCAATTAACTGACGTTATGAATACCAAAACACATTCCATTTAGAAACCTCTTAAATAACATAATCAATCAAACAACATTTAGGAAATAGTTCACAAAAATGATATTGATTGTTAAATCAATATTATGAGACAAATTTCTGAGTAAATAGTTACTCATAAATCATAATTCAACTCATAAGAGTAGAGATAATTAATAACATATACTTGAAACAATTTACTCATATCAACAATAGTGCACAAGTATGAATAAAATGAGACATTATTGATATCATAAAGTAAAACCTGTATTTAAAACAATAGTATTATAAATGCCAATTTATTGAAACCATTTCTCTGGCTTGGGTCTCCAACCATCCTTTACAATGCTTGAACTTCTACTTTTAAACTAGAGCTGCAATAGTGTAAACTCCATTCTCCATACATAATTCAAAATGCAAAAGAAAAATCTTCAATAATCCCCAGATCTAAGTTTTCTCTCCTCTACCATATAACTCCAAATCCTCTATACAATAGTGCTTTCAAGAATCTCTGAATTGCAGAGAAGAGGAGCCCCTATTACATCTTACAATCTGCTATTTATAATATTTACGAAGGGATTTCTTCATGGGAAAGTTTGTTGAAGAGTGGTTCTGCTCAATTAATTTTCATTGGTCCAAAATCATATCCTTCAGTTTCTAGAGCCTTCTCATTGATTGATATCTTCTTCTTCTCATCTCTTCAACTATTTTCCTGCAAAAAACAAATTAAAAACAAAATTAAATTGTAAAAATAAAATCAAAATGTCAAATCTGGAATTAAAACAAATCTAATCAAAACTTAATTAAATAAATAATTGAAAATTAAATATAAGTTTTCTATTGATGCTTGTGATGATATAATTGGTAAAGGATATCATTGATGAATGGATTTGCACTTAGAAGAAGCTGTGGGCAAATTAAAATGCAAAAAATAAAACTTAGAAATTGATTTAGTTTTAAAAATTCAGAGCTTGATCTTATGCTGAATTTTAGACCCAATAAATGGTCAAATATATTAATGAAACATCTTTAGAAATGTTCTCCATGATTTTATCTATCCGATGAGCCATCCCGGGCCTCATTTGGTCAAGTAAAACTTCATTTATGAGCTTCTAAATTTGGTATATTAAAATTTCCAGAATTCTGGAAATTCTGTTGCTTGGGCTAAAAATCAAAATTTTTTAATTAAATTATAATCCTAAATTAGATTAATTTTTTTAATTAATTAATACTAATTAATTTTAATTATATTATTAATCTTAATTAATAAGAAATTAATAAAAAACAAATTTAAACTAATTAAAAAAATTGATTTATTAATTAATTAAAATATTATATTAATATTATAATTTAAATTATATTAAAATTATAATTAAAATAAAATATTATATAATATAGTTTATTTTAATTAATAATTCAAAATATATATAAAATGCAGACCACGTGAGAGTATGGAGGGATAAGGGAGTGTTAATGGAGGAGAGAGTTAGGTGGAGGAATAAGTGGAGAGAAACATGAGGTAAGCATGAGGTAGGAGAGGTGAAGTGGAGGGTGAGTGATGTGAGGGTGATGTGAGGAAAATGAGTTGGGAGGCATAAGGAGGTCAACCAAAACCTTATATTAAAAAATATTAACTCTTCGTATATTTTCCAAATCGCATTGGAGTTCGGCGAATTTAAAATGGACGTGTTTGAGGTGTTTTGCGAAATGAGATATGCGATATGGCGATATCGCAATTTCGTAATCGCATTTTATTTCAAACTTTTTAAATTAGAACTTTTTAATTTCGGGATTTTTTAGAAAAGAGGATGTGTTTTGAAGTGGGGCCCATGTGGGATTAACCATCCTACAAATTGGACTTCAATTTTTTTTGGCAATTTTGGAGTTTTGGGTTTGTGATCAGAACTGGATCATGGACCTAAGTGATAGCTAAAAATTCAAAGTATTTGGAAGTGTGACGAAACATATCGACCAGATAGATCTCGTCTTCCTGATTCCGGCACCGTGAACGGTTCGAAAAACCAACACCGTATGAAGAAGTTATCGGAGTTTTAAAAGTCCAGTAAATTGCAAATTTTGGACTTTGACCAAGTTTGAATTGGATTTGGGAAATACTAAAAGGAGAATATTCCAGGGAATATTCTTGGAATATTCCCCAAAATATTCCATTCGGTCCAATCAGTGTTGGACAAGTGGCGCATTGTGGTTCCACTGTTGGAGCACGTGATTTAATTTGGACCAATCAAGGGATGCCATGTGGCAGGCCTGGAGGCTGCCATGTGGCCAAGGAACAGAGTATTAAAATTTGTGGGTTGGCATAGGAATTGAACGGTCAACCTCGTGCCTGCAGTGCCCGCAATTTACCGTTGGACTAACCATTAGTCACTAGAAAATTTGGCGGAAATTCCGACGGCCAATTCGTCGCTATTCCGACACATAGTCGTCGCAAGAGCAACAGATCGAGGGTGGGAAAAACGTGGTTTACCATACCATCGCAGTTCCAACGCTTTAAAAAGTGTCGCACTATCGACACTTTTTCCGTCGCTTCCAAACAAGCGTCACTTTTCCGACGTTTCCCAATCCGTCGCACTTCCGACCTTTCTAAACTGTCGCACTTTCGACGAAATGTGGTCCGACGTTTTGAACATCGCTCTTCCGAAGTTTGTAAACTGTCACAATTACGATAGAATGTGGTCCGACGTTTTGGACGTCGCTCATCCGACGGTTGTAAACTGTCACAATTCCGACGAAATGTGGTCCGACGGTTTGGACGTCGCTCTTCCAACGTTTGTAAATGGTCGCAATTATGACGAAATGTGTTCTGACGTTTTGAACGTCGCTCGTCCGACGTTTTTATACTGTCGCTCTTCCAACGTTTCTAATCTGTTGCAATTCCGACGCTTACAAGGCGTCGGTATAGCGATGACAGGTTCAATTTAAAAAAAAAATGAAACTTTAAAAGAGGAAAAACGCTGTTTTGAGTATATTATATGAAGTAAAACAGTCCATGAAGTCATTACATTTTCACATCTGAAGATTGGAACCCAAATATCCATCCAGAAAAGTGGAAGTCCCACCCCAGAGAATGATAGAAAAATACCCCATGTCACATACATGCAGGGACATGATATAAAACCCAGTAACGGTCCACATGGAGATTATCGACAATCTGAGAAAGCATCCAAATATGCCCGAGGCATCTATAAGAAAGTGAAATAGCAGTATGTAGAATAGTAAAGCAACGGATAGAGTACGTACCGACGTCCATTGTTCCAAATACAAATTAAAGTACCCAAAATCCTTGAACAGAGAAAAACGCTAATCATGTGAGGAGTGTGATATGTCCAAAATATAAAAATACCATGAGACCATATCAATAAACCAGCAACATAGACCAACATAGCTAGTTTTGAAGGCAAAGTGATAAACATTAATCATTTTTTTCACAAGAGAAAAAACGTTGTTTTGAATATATTATATGAAGTAAAACAATCCATGAAGTCATTACATTTTCACATCTGAAGATTGGAACCCAAATATCCATCCGGAAAAGTGGAAGTCCCACCCCAGACAGTGATAGAAAAATACCCCATGTCACATACAGGGACTTGATATAAAACCCAGTAACGGTCCACATGGAGATTATCGACAAATCTAAGAAAGCATCCAAATATGCCCGAGGCATCTATAAGAAAGTGAAATAGAGTATGTAGAATAGTAAAACAATAGATAGAGTACCGACGTCCATTGTTCCAAATACAAATTAAAGTACCCAAAATCCTTGAACAGAGAAAAACGCTAATCATGTGAGTGTGATATGTCCAAAATATAAAAAGACCATCGGACCATATCAATAAACCAGCAACATAGACCAGCATCGCTAGTTTTGAAGGCAGAGTGATAAACATTAATCATTTTTTTTTCACAAGAGAAAAAACGTTGTTTTGAATATATTATATGAAGTAAAAGAGTCCATGAAGTCATTACATTTTCACATCTGAAGATTGGAACCCAAATATCCATCCAGAAAAGTGGAAGTCCCACCCCAGACAATGATAGAAAAATACCCCATGTCACATACAGGGACATGATATAAAACCCAGTAACGGTCCACATGGAGATTATCGAAAAATCTAAGAAAGCATCCAAATATGCTCGAGGCATCTATAAGAAAGTGAAATAGCAGTATGTAGAATAGTAAAGCAATAGATAGAGTACCGACGTCCATTGTTCCAAATACAAATTAAAGTACCCAAAATCCTTGAATAAATAAAAACGCTAATCATGTGAGGAGTGTGATAACCATCTGCAGAAACCCAGGCTCGCTTGTAAGATCAGGCTCGCTTGATTCCAAAATTGGTAACCATTTGTTGCATCCGAGATGTAAGGTTCAGGCTCGCTTGTTTCCATTAGTAGCCTGCTACAACATCCACCCTGTTCATAGCAAAAGGTTCCTGTAGATATACAGAGAAAGAGTATAATACGTAGACCATATAAACATGGCTCTGTATTTCAAAAAACAGGTTTAAAATAGAAATAGGGCAACATTTTTTTTTCCAAGTAAAGTTAATCTATTAACAGTGGGAATAAAATTACACCGAAGTCAAAATCATTACCCAGACTCATGGCAAATTTGTCATCAAAAAATCAAAAAATTAAGAACACTGCCCTCATACGGGGAAACCAGTCTTGAACGTTTAATTTATAGAATTTAAAAAGATTACAAAGGTCCAACACAGTAAAATAATCTAAAAGCAACCCAATTAAGTGGGCCGCGAAGCAAGAAAAACAAATTAAACAAACTACTCCTCCGGCTCCTCGACGATTTGGTACCATCCTTCGGAAGGTCTAGGATCGCTAGGTGCTACCTCCACATTCATGCCACGACTCCCCTCCTGAAGGCTCGAATTCTGGCCAGCTTTTTCCGAGCTTAGACCCGCCGTACGGGTGCATTCTTCCTCCATTTGGGCCTCCTCGTGGAAAACCACAGTGACTGAAGCTGTAATTCGTGGGCGGTTGAGAGAGCAATTAAAGGAAAATTGCGCAATGCGCGTCGTGGGAGAAGGTGAACTAGCGGTGGGGAAACAAGGAGCAGGGGAATCCATACGGTGGCCAGATCCTACAACCCGACCCCTCCCACTCCTAGTATTTGGATAGTGACCTGCATAATCACTGGACTGGCCGGAAGACAACTCGGTTGAGGGGTTGGAGGGAGCGCGCAGGAGTTGACCTCTAGTGCTCCCCCCGCGGCAATGCATCCTTTGACGCACACAAGGCATGGGTGCAGTCTCACTAGAAATGGGCACAAGAGGAGACGGAGAAGTAGAATTCCAATAAACAGAGGAAGACAGACAAGGACCAAACCGAGAGAAATGAATATATGCAGCAAGGTCTACGCAACAGTTCATCTGGCCACTTCTCCTTCTCGTCACAGTGAGCAGGCAGTGTAACCCAGCAACCGGCTCGTCTGAAAAACCATAGCGAAATCAATGCAATGCAATCAAAGGACGCTCGTCATAATTAATCTCTGATCATTAATGAGAGCCGAAGGCAGGATCATATTGGAGCATGCAGAATCGCTAACGGGAGTGGAGGTCCGATCTTGAACAGTGTTAAAATTTAATGCGATTTGATGTGAAAACCTTGGAACTTAATTGAACAACGTTAAATCTTAATGCGATTGATATGAAATCGCCACATCCATGTCCCATTGCCTTAAACGCCATCGAATGCACCCGCAGCCGGGAGTAGGGCAAGTTTTTATTGAGGACACGTGGTAGAAATTGATTTGAGTGGATCTTTGTTTGGGCCGCTCGCGTAGTGGAAATCCAGACCCGAAAAATATTAGGGCGAATTTGATAAGAAATTCACGTCACAACTCTCCCTCCGTACGCCAGCCCAACTTCGGACCCGAAAACGATTAGGGCAGAATTCATTTGGTTTTCACGTCACAAAATTGGCCGACGTCAGTAGACTATTTTGGAATGCGGATTTGGTTTGAATTATGGTTTATCGCCGTTTGAATTCCGGCGGGCTCGACTTAAGAACAATTTTGTTTGATCCCATCTTATAAAATTTGTGTTGGTTTTCTTTGATAATACACATATTTATAATAAATCATGGGAATACCACACTAAACATGTGGAAAAGTTATATAAATTATTGAGAACAATCATTTTTATGTAAAAGTATCCAAATGTGCTTTTGGGAAATAAGAATTCAAGTATTTGGTTCATATTGTTTTAAAGGAAGGAGTGAAGTTGGAGCCTCAAAAGATGCAAGCTATTACAAAATGACCTATTCCTAAGAAAATCAAGGTTCTTAGAAGATTTTTTAGACTTACATGATATTATTGATCATTTGTTAAAAATTATGCATGCATTTCAAGTCCACTCACATATCTCTTGAAGAAAATATCATTTATATGGAATGATGAGGCTACTTTGGCATTCTCTCTTTTAATGGATGCCATGTCTTCTATACCAACATCGGTTGCACCTACTTTTGGTAAAACATTCATAGTAGAGTGTGAGGCACTAGGACAAGGAATTTACGTAACATTAACACAATAATGGATATCACTGGCTTTTAAAAGCAAGGAATTCAAAGAAAATATTTGGTGAAATCTACGTATGAAAAATAAATGGCAGCAATATTACATGCAATAAAAAATGGGGATAGTATATCATTGGGAGGTACTTTAAAGTCAAGATATACCATGATAGCATAAAATATTTTTTGAAGCTATGGATTTCATTGGAAGATTAACAAAAATGAGGAGAAAAAATGCAAAGTTTTAATGTTGAGATAATCTGCAAAAAGGGTAAGGAAAATTTAGTACATGATGCTCTTTCTAAAATAGAAGAGGCCTCAAATTTATATCCAATTAAATTTTCTATTCCTAGGTGGCTAGAAGAATCTTGCCATAATGGAAAAATGACAATAGTACTAAACAAAAACTAAAATTTATAAAGGATGGGATGAACTCTATGGAGCATTGGGAGTGAAAGAGAGATATACTTTCGTGCAAATGTAGAATATTTTTATGCACGCAAGCATATTTGAATAAACAAATATTAAGGGAGTCCCATGTCTCTCTGATGGTAGGACACAGGGTTCCTTAAAACATCTCAAAGGATCAAAAAATATATTTTGGAAGGAATGAAGAAAGATATTCAAAATTTTGTAAGAGAAGGTCAGGTTTGCATAATAAATAAAAGAGAGATAGTAAAATCTCTAGGGTTACTTCAACCATTTCACATACATATTCAAAGACTAGAAGATATATCAATAGACTTTATTACAGGGTTACTGAAATATAAAGGTAAGTATTACATTTTTGTGGTCATTTATATAGACAAATTTTGTAGATTTTTTTTGTAGAGCTCAAAGTACATAAACAACAAGCCAAGTGGCAGAAGTGTCCGTGAAAGAAATTCATAGTCTTCATGGTTTTCCTAAAGTAATAGTAACAAAAAACTTTTGGAAATAATTATTTAATATGAGTGGAGAAACACTAGTTGCCATGAGTTCTACATATCAAACACAATCAAATGGTCAAACAAAAATAGTTAACAAATGTTTTTAAGGTTATCTACAATGTTACTCTTTAGAAAAGCAACTTAGTATGCCATAATTAATAATCATTCCCTGTTCAATTTTGTTAATAGGTTTATTTCAGACGATGATGCAGGGGCATTAGGCACTAGCCAACAATGTAGGAGGTTTTGTCCACATGTTGTGGCTAGGAGGGTTCGAAAACATTTGAGTTGTAACAGCTAGGTGTCAATACCTCAGCTGACTGTATTACTTAGACTAGTTATAGTTGTAGGAGTCGAACAGTTTCAGTTAGTTGAATTATTATAATTAGACCTTTTGATTTCTAGAATGGTCCTCTCAAAGGAACCGAAGAGCCATATGTTATGTATATAAATTGTAATTCCTCGGATGAATAAAAGTAGAGAGGGAAGAGGAGAGTAGAGAGGGGATTTCTGCAATAAACCTCTGTGTGTGAACAATTGTTTCTAGTTAAATGATTTCCAAGCATAATTGCCATTTAATTATCTCGAACTGCTAATTGTGAAGAATTGTTTAACTGTGAGGCGATTGGGTATTGATAATTCCATTCTTCTGTCTTTGAATTCCCGTAAATTGTTGGATAACCCTGTGAACTCACCCCACCCGAAGGCGAGGCCTGTGTAGAGAACCGGGGTCGTGAACACTGTTCAAATATAAAAATACCGCTTAATAAAGAGACAAAATTGTTGTGCTTTCGGAACCTGACCCGAGGATTGGACATGAGTTAACAAACAAAAGGATAGCGGAACCAGACTTGCACCCGTGGTCAAGCCCTGTACCAAAACCACGAGCGGAATCACAAAAGCGGGTTTCCCATATTGCACCGCTTTTGCGGAGTAGGCGGTATTTTCTATTCGCGAGTGATTCCATAGGGAATGCGACATGTGGCGAAGTGACCCCCTAAAAACCACCGTTTAACCCGCGCCATCGTACGTTAAAGCCCGATGTTGGAAGCCGAGCAAAATTGCCAAGAGTCGTTGATTTGGAGAAGGGCCATCGAACGGTGGTCGCACGTTGAACTTGCCCGAAGGTTAACTAAGGTGTGTGGAGGATAGCCAGGTACGATATGAGTGTTTGATTGGTTATTGATATATATGGGTGGGGCCAGAGTATAATGAAATTGTTTAATTAAACGATTGGCGGATAATTAGCATAAGTCTGGAGCGTGATTGTTGTAAGGCTGGGTGGTGAAATATAGAGCCGAAAGTTCATTACAAGTTATTTATTTAAAAAGAAATGTGGAGTATAAATACAAAGTGTTGAAAGTTAAACATTGGTTATAAGGCTTGGAGATAATATAAAGACGGGAATATAGATTAAAGTCCAAGCATTGTGGATAGTATTTATTTATCAAATTCTATGAATTTCTACGAATTTGATAAATAAACCTGAAGAAAAAAGAAGTCAATTAAGACTCAGGCTGGAGGAAAAGAACGGGGTAAACCAAGGGAAAATGCTGATAGAGCGATTGTAGACACAACAGCTCTCCTTAGGGGTCCAATTTCAGTTTTGTTGCGTCACACGATGATCTCTCTTCTTTGGCATTTACTTGTATTGAAGATCACTATTCTAGGAATAAGGAGTTATTTTCTCCAAAAATAACCCTAGCCAAACATTGAGAATGCATCAAGGATATCTTTCTATGCTTCATAAGTACATATGTTCTACTTCTAAATCATGTCTTGGAAGTGGTTGTTTTGCTGGAAATTATTCACCAGTTGGTTTCATACCAAAGTCTTTTTCACATTTTCGGCATCCAATACATGAAAAAGATAATGGTTTAAAACAACATAAATATTTGAAATTTTTCAAGAATTGTCTGGCACACTTTGAATATGAATTTTGAAGTCAAGTGCATGATGCTATATAGGATCAAGTGTCATTTTGAATACCAAATGTTTCACAAGAAACTTCTCAACATGCTACCCTGCAGTAAGGATTAAATGACAATATTGCATCAACTATTTCCATAATAAAAGTGCACCTCGGCCATAAGACTAAACAACTACAAATTTCGTAGATCTAACAAGACCACACAATCAAATGTATTCCGCAAGGCCAATACTGTATGAAAAATGAAAAGGAATTTGCAACCAAAAATACCTTAGGCAACTAATTCAATTAGATACACCAAACCATCAAGGAAAACTAGCCTACTTGGCCCCAATATTTTCAATTGGGTCCTCTAATTCAACCAATAAAAAGGCCAAAACCATAGCATTGAGATACATTTCATTACACTGTCAATAACAATAAAATTTGACTCAGCCATAACCCTTTCCTTTTATTGTTGTGAAAATATTTATACATTACTCTAATGTGGCTAGTCCATAGGCCAAGTAGACCACTGGGTAACAAATATGTTTCCTTTCACCTTTGAGTTTTCAAATTATGCCTACCAAATCTAAGACATTTAAGAGAGGGAACTAATACAACGTTAAAAAGAAAACCAGAGCACACATCTACAAATTACCTCCTTAGCTACTGTCACACCATCATTAACTATTTTAGGAGAACCATGCTTGCTCTCCAAGACAACATTTTTCCCTTCGCCCCAAGGGTGACTCCAACAAGATCAGCAAGTTTGTTCACACCGCCTGCAAGACAAATTGACAATGCTTTTAGTAAGTGTGCAATTGAATGCCAGACCATATGCCAAAACAAACCTCCATGAAAAATTAAAATAACACATTAAAATCGAATATAAGTGGACAAGGAAAGATCCACCGCAGTGAAGTTTCACGTGCAGGTGACCTTCCTTTAAACATAATTTTTCCTCTGACCTGCAATTTTTTTGTCACTGAGCCATCCTTGTTGAAGTACAACTCCTTTTCCATAGCTCTTGTATTAACTACCTTCTCTCTGTCGCGTAATCTCAGAGTCCCTCTTCTGCTTGAGCGATTAAAGGAAATGGGTGAAAAAGCTGAAAGAGAAGACAATTGTCTGCCATAATTATCAAACATTGCACCCAACTTCTTCCCCTTTCCATTGTTACCCAATGAGGTAGATGTGGCAATTGTTGTCATACTGCCCAAAGCAGAGGCCATCTTCTCTTATGTTGAATATAGAATTACAAGATCTTCATATTAGTATGAACCTTAAAAAACATGACTCCCATTGCTAAAAACCACTTTTAAGTTGTAACATGCAAACTAAAAAACTATCGCAACTTTTGGAAACTTCTGGAGCATTAAGAGAGAAACAAACAAAGAGAAATACAACCACAATCCTCATTTTAATGAGATCGGACTATATATTTTCATTAAGATAATAGAAAGAAATCACGACTATATTAAGGCCAGCACAAAGCAATCTTTAACCAGTGTCTCTCGCGGCCTTCAGGTTGCCATGCTAGAGGTTGCATATTTTTAATTTAAATTCTTGACCTCTCGTGCCCATCTATGAATGCATCCAATGGGATATCTACATCGAATGCTCCTTTATATCCCCAAAAACAAATTCCCTACTACAAGAGCACCAGTATTGATGGATCACCCCACACCATCCCACCCACTAGAAACGGTGAAAAAGGAAACTTGAGAAAACTTCTGAAATATCTCAAGATGACTATATGGGTGGTTCTTATGAATCAACCAACCATTCAGAACATGCTCATCAATCCAAACCATGAGTATTATGTGACGATATTCAAGCAGGCACTGAATCAGATTTCTAAAGCTATGTTAGAGAAACCCTAAACTCTCAGTGAAAATAGGTGAAATGTGGCACCACTCAGAGATTGACATGTGCCAATTGGTACAAGTGGTATACAATTGGCATGCTCAAACAACGAGGTGATGCAGGAATGACATGAGGGAGAAAATATCAGAAAAGCCCCAAATCTGGAGAACTAAAGCTCATCACCAACCTAAGATTGACAACTTTACATGATGTAACCTATGAAATCGTAAATGGAGAAATCATACTAACAATAAAGTAACCTATGTAACAATAAAGTCGGATTCATCCTGGGAGTGGTAATGGGAGAAATCATAGTGAACAACAGGAAACATGAAGAGTTGCTTACAATCAAATAGATTAAAAAACACATACAAAAAACCTAGATAATAATCATGAACAAGCTTAATATTGAATTATGAACTATAAAGGAACTTACAAAATGTGACATTATGAACTTGGTCAAGCGCACAAGCAAAAATATCCTGGACATGACCCTGGTTGACAAGTTGTATTTCTCATGATGCAAGAGGATTTGTACCTGCACTGCCAAATCAATCAAAATCCATCATTATCTATACAATAAATACAAGTAATTGATGTAGTATTTTTTACTCTAAGATGCATTCTTATGATAATTTTAGAACATATGTTGAAAATGTCAAAACATACCTGAATAAGCTCCTCTTCGTTTCAAGAACAATTTATTGGAGTCGCATGAACTTGTAACAAGCCTCCCACGATCTGAAAGAGTAGCAACTAAGTCAACAATGACTTTTTTGTTGCTACGCTGGATCGAGGGAGGTTTGCTCCAAGATTAAATCGCTCCAATAAATTATTCTCTACTAAACAGGGCCAACCACGTGAAGGTGGAAGCTCTTATGGCCCCTCCCCCCCCTCACATCACTCTCAATTCCCCAATACCCAATCTATATTTCATTTTTTACTTTCATGAGCATAAAAAAAAATATTCAATAACTAATAAAAAACAATTCAACAAAAAGTACGCAAGGAAACATTGCAATTAATGCTTGACATAAAAATAGTATGATAAATGAGTTTTTATATAACGCAAAAAACGTTTCAAGTATGGTCATTGGTAACGTTCCAAGTATAATACAATATTTTACATTATCGAATTTTATTTTTCTTCTTCCTATTTCTAAAGCTCCTAATTACATCATCAATATCATCATGCTCTGCTCCTGTTTCGTGCCTTTCGACCCGCACTGCTGACCTAGTTGTGTAGTCATGATGTCTGGTCTCATCCAGTGATGGGGCATCACCTACAAAAACAGATAATATTAAATTTTAATTGTCAGTTTTTAAATATCATTGAACTAGTTCGGTAATATTAATAAAAAAAATTGCAATGAGATTATTTACCTGGTGCACCAGTTGTCGGCGCTAACCTAGTTGCGTAGTCACGATGTTTGGTCTCATCCAGTGATGGGGCATCGCCTACAAAAACAGATAATATTAAATTTTAATTGTCAGTTTTTAAATATCATTGAACTAGTTCGGTAATATTAATAAAAAAAATTGCAATGAGATTATTTACCTGGTGCACCAGTTGTCGCCACTAACCTAGTTGCGTAGTCACGATGTCTGGTCTCATTGAGTGACGGGGCATCGCCTACAAAAACAGATAATATTAAATTTTAATTGTCAGTTTTCAAATATCATTGAACTAGTTCAATAATATTAATAAAAAAAAAATGCAATGAGATTATTTACCTGGTGCACCAGTTTTCGCCGTTGGGACTGTTGCCCTGTCTTCCTCTCTGGTGGTAAGATCCTCAAGGGAAACATTCTTTGTCATTTAAACAAAAAATGTTATAAGGACAACCATCAAGGTATAATTAGAAAAAATTATAAGTGGAAATTAATTACTGTCACGGCCCTCACTGATAGTAGCATTGTCGGCCTGGTCCCCACTACAATGATCAGGTTGCACGTGAGGATCATCTACATCTAGCTCTAAAACTGGGTTATTTTCCTCGTCGGTAGTGCTGCTCCCCTGATTTAAACAAAGTTGTTAGACATTAAATTTATGGATGAAAACAAACATATTGAAAGGTTAATGTTTTACCTTATCAGGCATTCTGGATCTTGGGACCTGCCCCAAGCTTCTGCGACGTTCAACTACAGCTTGATAGTCGAAATGGAAAACGATATTTTTATCTTCCTCTGTAGTTTCTGTTCCGAAGTCATCACCCTACATTACATATGATTGTGTATTTTTAATCATATTTGATAGGATTACAAAAACGTTGGAAGGCGATACAATTAATTATAAGATGTTTAGCTACTTAATTACAATTATTGCAGCTAATTTCAAGTAGCTGCCCTGGCCTAGCTTGTGATGGCCATTTTTCTCAATCCTAGCTTTGGTTGCCTTTGAGGTGTCGGGCAACCTAGCATCAACAAAATTGAAGTCAGATATGACGTAGCACACTTTTATTTTAGACATAGAGAAAATTAAAGCTATTGAATTAAAGTTGTAATTTACCTTGCGGGTCCAGTTGGCATTTTTCCTTCTTTCTTTGCCCTTTTCTCTTTTCCGTCATGGATGAGTGCTCTCCACTCACTCGCTGGAACTGTGAGAGGACGCTCGTATCTAGGGTTAAATTGCAATTGTGTCCTATAGGTGTCCCTGGTATATTTCAAATATTTGCCGGCTACCTGAGCCACCGCTGTTCTGTCAAAAGTGCTGACCCCAAAAAGGGCTTCTCGATAATCTAGAAGTTCTTTTTTCAGGTTGGAATTCTGGGAATTCCACCCTGTGCGTATGGTTGGGCCAAAAATTACCAACGCATGGCTCTCCAAAAACCTGTAGAACTCATTGTTTCCTACACAGAAAAAGAAAAAGAAAAGATATTATCATTAATTTAAAAATAAAAATCATGATAAATATGTTTTAGATAAAGTACATGAAATAGTTAAAATATTAAAATTTACCTGGGAGTTGTACATGCTTTATAGGGACACCCTCATCGTTCACCAACAACGTGCCATTAATGGTCCCTGTAGAGCTGACACGTGTAGCTCCAGGAAACGCAATAATGTAGTTGGCCATATCGGCCTCATCATTGCCAACACGTTCAGCGGTTGGCTGGGTGTCTGCTTGGGCAGGGTGTGTTTCTTGGCTAGCACCTAAAGGAGTAGAAGGTGTACGAGAGGGTTGTTGGGCAATCTCTTGCCCTTGTGTCCCACTACCACCAACACCGGGTTCAGCAAGTGCCAGAAAACGCTACATACAAAATAACTTTTTGTTAGTTTAGTCAATGTAAAAATTAAAAATCAAACTATCACAATTCATTTCATGCAGAACAAAAAAAATATCCTTTTGAATTTTTATTATTACCTGATATCTTTCTAGCTGGCTCATAAGATTTTTTATCCTCTCTTTTGTTTCAGGTGTTTGAGGTGCGTCTATAAAAGTATTAAATTTCGACCTTGCATCTCGTGCCTTTTTTTGCAACAAGAACACTGGAGATAGGGATGAAGAAAGCTCTTCCTCAAAGAGGGAATCATCAGGCGTACCATGGCTAGGTGTCTGCATATTTGAACAAAATTAATATTATTTCAATTATGTAAATAACTAAAATACCTGAAGATAGAGCAATGCTGGCACTTTACATGTTCTTCCGCTGGCCTCTTTTCGCGATCATCCCGTCTCAGGGTTGTTCCTGCACTGCTCTGATCAGTCTGCCACATTGCAATAAAATTATAAATGTAAAAACTTGAAAACAATATCTAACTTGAAAACACAAAATGAAAAATGAAATAATTTCTAATAAGACACCGGAAGATAGAGTTAGAGTTTCAAATATGCCTTGCATTGAATTCAGTCCCGGAAACATGTCATTGCACATTAAGGTACCCAAACAAGAGACTAGTTGACAATGAAGACCTTATTGAATATATTGTTGGAGCAACTTCTAGTAAACTTGTTGTGAAGACCTTGAGGATATTTTTGGAGCAACATTGTTGAAGTTGATGGTATAGCATTGTTGGAGACGATCTTGAAGGGCCTTGAAGTGAAGCTTTTGGAGAAACCATTGAAAAATCCTTAGAGCATTTAAGTAAGGCACTTTCTATCTTCTATCACATTTTTCCTTTCAATATCCTTTAAACGATTTTGTTGATATTTAATGTTTGAAATCACGTTATAATTCCTTGATTATATGTGTTTGGGGACTTTCCCTTTGAAATTACCCAAAAATACCCTGGAAATTTTATCTTCAGGATGCATGTCTGACCGTATTGTTCAATATTTTGATTGATAGTAGTAAACATAGATAGTTAGGGGGCTCTTGACTTGGTTTGGTTGGGCCATTAGATCCCTAACATCTACTAGGGAGAACCCCCCTTGAGTTGGAGGAGATCTAGCCCGAAGTGAAAAGAGGTTGGTGAGGTAACAATGGGGCTATTGAATTACACATGGTATCACACTTTAGCTTTAGGAATTTATCTTGAGAAGTGCGAGATTTTGCTATATCAATTCTCAAATTGTTTACAACACTATTGTTAAGAACTAATAAGAAGTGATGTTGAGGGTTTTTTGGGTATAAGAAACAATACCATTTAAAAACTAGGGTTCTCAGTCCTTGGCATTCCTTCACCTGGGCCTAGGGGCACACTAGAATAATTTCACACTAAACCATGCAAACTTAAAATTAACTTAACAAATCCATAAAGTAATAATAATCATAATTCCTAATTTCCTATTGTACGATATGATGCAAATTATTCAAACATGAAGCAATGAAGACATGCAATGTCTGAATTTCAAGATTGATGAACCAATACAAGAAGTTAGAAACTACAACTTTGATTCAACACTCTATGTCCTAACTCCAGGAAGGAATCTAGTTTGTAGGAATGAAGAGGTTGTTATCTTTACAATCCCATCCCAACATCAAATTCAGTGATAAGTTTCTATGAGGTTCTAGGTCAAGGAAACATTCACTCCACGAATGATATATTTAAGTAGGCTTCTCCTATTCTGGGAAAACACCATACCTATAATGCATTCACTTGCATGTATAAAGGGAAAAGAAAACATGTTTTCATACAACGGTGACAAAGGCATCTTGGGGAAAGGTATCTTCACTTTTTATTTATGTTGTTCACCCACACCACTCTCGTGTTTTCACTAATCCTATTTTTTCATTTTTGGATTCAAATTAAGTTAAGGCCTTAAGTATTTTTGACCTTTCGGTGTAGTTTTTATAAGTGGCATGTATGGATTTTCCATTAATTCTGCACTTTTTCTCTTCATGCGCATGTTTCCCTGGAAATCAAATGCATGATTTAATCCCATACATTTAACAAGTTGTTGGATCAACTCCATAGGAAATATCATGTTTCCTATTCAATCAAAATTTATCTCAGTTAGGGTAGGTAGGAAGGTTTTCCCTTTGTATTAATAGGGCACTTTTAGCTTGCATTTTTATTATATCTTTCAAATTTAGTGTCATTTCAATTAGGGCATGATTTTTTGCAACTTTCAAGGTGAGAATGAACAAAGACAAATTTTTGTGATGGATGACTGTATATGACTCCATGGCCAGAGGAAAAGGCACTAATATACTTCTTCAAATATCTATAGTTCTCATTCACCTCATACGGAGATGGTCCCTGATTTTGAGCCAAATATTGCAGCAAAAAGTCCCCCCCCTCCATAATTTGATATTCAATGGAAATTTATTAAATTGATGATGGGGCATGATTATGGAACATTGGCACATACATATGTAATGGAATTCCAAGATCATGATATATTTTTGCATATGTTTATGGAGGTGGTGGAACAAAAAAGAGCTCAAATAGAGCTGAAATTTTTCACATAAAAAGGACTGTGGGCTTGACTAATGGTTCCATTTAAAAAATGATATCTAGACAAAGAATAAGTGTAGCATGCAAACATGCATTGAAAATCCATCTGAGTTTGCATTGTATTACTTATGAAGGATTCAAATTTGGGTTTCAAAATGCTAGGTTATGGCATGATTTTGTCGAGAAACCCTTAGTTGGATTCTCATGTTGGTTTAATTTATATTTTAAGTTTGTTTTGCAGTCTTTGGGTGATAGTAACTCATGAAATAGGTTACGAATGTGTAACAATCATATTTCAAGAATAAAGTTGTGATTTTTTTTTATATTATTATTATTATCTATTAGCTACGAGTATTGACACCTAATGCCTGGAATTTTGACATCTTGATATCATGGATAATTTTGAAAATGTTTCTAGTAATGTTAACATAATAACTGTCATTACGTGTCTTCACTTTTGTCACCATAATAGACCTGTGATATGGACTAATCACACAACTTCATATGCTATGTCCCAACAAGTTCAAACTGGTTGAACCTACCTCATAGTGTGGTTGTTAAGGACAAGTTGCTTGGTATATAACTCGATAGCATAGACCACGTTGCAGTTCTAAAAAGAATCCTCAAGTGTCAAAAAAATTTCACAATATGTTCTACTATAAAGCCTTTTGGGATACCTGAAATATTATATGTATCATTGATGACTTTTAAAGTATGACAAGATCCAGAGGGAAAGGAAATCAATGGAAGAGTGATCCACCAATGAGAACCTAGAATTTAGCATCAGATGAGTTAGAGTCTAAGAAATTGAAACCCTATAATTTTAATTAGTGATGAAGGACATCACATAGGTAATTATATTTTCATGTAGAATAATCTGTTAATTCAAATTTAAACTACATAATATGAAAGGCATACCATAAATTTTCCCACGTAAGTCCAAACAACCTATAAAAAGGGAAAACCTTCTTTTTCCATGGGAAATAATTTACCTTTCCTTTTTCAAGACAATCTAAATCACAAAAAATATGAACTATACTACACACATTCTTGGATAATGTGAAAGTGGAAAAGGAATACCCTACACAAGTGATGCACACATGTACATTTGAACACTAATAGTTTTTTGTAGTTGAAATGCAATGCTTGTTTTCATTTAAATGTAGGGTTTTTAAAGCAGGGAGAAATAATGGCTGCCAAATTAATAAGCGTTTCTTTGGGAAAAATTTAAATCTTGTGTTGGGTGATGAAGATAATAGAGGGTATTTAATCTTGATTCTTGACATCTAGAGAGAACCCTACAGCCTAACACAATCCAATGGAATTGACCAAAAAAACCCAAATAGAGTCAACCCTACTATAGGAGGAAGGGCCTGTAGTAAGAACTTATCATTTTGCAAGAGCTGAGGGCGAATGTTGTTCTGTAAGAGCTGAGGGCGAACGCAAGGTGAATGTTGAATGTGATGTAGGTTGAGGGGCGAATGCGTGCCTGCGACCACCTATCGAATGTTTCGTGCCAAACTCAGTGCCAAATATTGCGCAGAGGCCGAAAGTGAATCACTGCATTCTGCAAGAGCGGAGGCCGAATGCGCGCGTGATATCAGACGTTAATGTAGCACACATGTACATTTGAACACTAATAGATTTTTGTAGTTGAAATGCAATGCTTGTTTTCATTTAAATGTAGGGTTTTTAAAGCAGGGAGAAATAATGGTTGCCAAATTAATAAGCGTTTCTTTGAGAAAAATTTAAATCTTGTATTGGGTGATGAAGATAATAGAGGGTATTGAATCTTGATTCTTGACATCTAGAGAGAACCATACAGCCTAACACAATCCAATGAAATTGACCAAAAAAACCCAAATAGAGTCAACCCTACTATAGGAGGAAGGGCTGCGGTGAACCCCCCGTTTCGGGGCGGGGGGGGGCGGCGGAGAGGGGCGAGGTACGGACTCGTGAGTGCAAGGCAGTCTCTCTCTGTCTGCCGGGCGGGGGGGGCGGTGCGCGTGTGTGTGACGTTAATGTAGCTATTGCGATGGATACGAAACAATAAAATCATTTTTATGTAGCGCGCATATAAGTTTTGTATTTTTATGTAGCGCGCATATAAGTTTCGTATTTTTATGTAGCGCGCATATAAGTTTCATATTTTTATGTAGCGCGCATATAAGTGTCGTTATAATGACGGTGGAAAAAGCGTCGCTACTGGGACGGCTGCCTCCAAACGTCGCAATTGCGACACTTAGACGTTGTGTCGTACTTGCGACGTTTGGAAGCAGCCGTCACAATAGCGACGCTTTGGGCCATAGTGTCGCAATTGCGACGTCTTCCTCCAAACGTCGCAATTGCGACACTTTGTCTAAGTTTCGGTATTGTGACACTTTTCTATAAACATCGGTATAGCGACGGTTTCAGGTGGGATGGAAAAAATTTGTGGAAATTTCCGACATTTAGTCAAAAGCGTCGGAACCAAGTGTCAGAATTTTAACCAAATGTAGTAGTGAGTTCTTAACACAATACGGTATCGCGTTTATGTTAAAGTCTTAGGTTTCCAGTATGGGGGTTTGGGAGGCCAGCACCCACCATATGGCTATAGCTCGGAGCCACGGGCCAGAGGTCAAGCGAAAAACCCCGACAATTCCAGAACCGCTAACCCCATCGAGGAAACTTGACACATGCAACAGTAAATTTAATATAACCGCGTTGTTTATGGCGGCGGTTACGGCTAATTAGCTAGGCTAGTTCGACCATGTGGCCATGTTAACCCAAGCATTAAATGCCATGGTCAGTATGGCAGAGAATTAGTGGTGGAACTAAAATTTTGGAATTTCCAAACTTATCTACAGTTAAACTGCAGTTATCCATAATTAGTGGAGCTTCTTTAGGGGTCATTGGGAAAAATGAGTTTAGGCTCTATCTTGAGCTAGATTCGCCCAATTTTGGAGTGCCAATAGTCAATTTCGACTATCTCCAACATTATAGACTCATTGGTGAGGTTTGTAGATCCATCAAATGACTTTTGAGCAGATTTTTTCTTCAGTGAAGTTCAAGGGGCCACCAAGGCCACCAGGAGGCAACAACAGTTTGAGGCCTCGCCAGAGCAGCTAGAGGCCTTATTTAGAAATCCAATAGTCAATTTTGGATGTTTCAGATGTTATGGAAATAATGGTGTGGTTTTCAGAGCCTGTAGAGGAATTTTTAAGGCCGAGATGCTTCAGTGAAGTTCGAGGGGCCACCAGTGCCAACTTTTGCCAGCAGTACTTCGGGGCCTAGCTGGGGCAGCTAGATACCTTATGCAGAAAATAAATAGTCATTTACGACTGTTTTGATACTTATGAATCTATTGATGGAGGTTGAGGAAGCTTTTGAGGACTTATAGATGTCTATAAATCATTATAGAAGTTAGTGCCAGGGGGTTTCGATAGGTGTTGGAGGCGAAAACGGAGCAGCCAGAGGCCATTTTTAGTGAACCAATAGTCTATCCTAATTATTTTTGGCATTCTGAATCTAATGAAGTGACTTTTAGAGCCAATTAAACTAGATCTCGAGAATTTTTAGGGAATTTTTGGGTAGCCCAGGGCAAACCGTGGAGGAAGGCCTATTTTGGGGATGCAGTGCTCATTTTGAGAAAACGATCAGTCGATTTTTGGTGTTTGATGTGTGTTGGAGATAGTAGAGGATGTTTTAGGGATAGAAAATAATGAAGGAGTTAGTGCCATGGAGAAGCTTAGGGTAGCTCAGAGCACCGACAAAAAGAATCAAGTCTAAGGGAGCATAGATATGTTTACAGAGTGAGAAAAACCATGACATGGATATAGATGGTATTCTAAGCCCTTTGGTTCAATTCAATAACCATTGGAGTTAAGTGTGGAACTTGTAAAAGAAAATTTTCCATAATCCCAAAGAGCCAATTCAAAATGACAAGAGCTCAAGGAGACGTAGCCCATGATATTCGGGTGAACTCGTAGATTAATATTGCTGTTATGTGTGGATGGTTATTTGCTGCATTATATTTCTGTTACACATGTTTAATTTCAACAAAAACAAATGACTTAAGAGACTTAAACAATTAAAAATCATACACCTCTTTCAAGCATAAATTTCGAAAATTGTCAAGTATAAGCTAGATATTTTATTTGTTTAACTGAGTGGGAGGTTCTTGAAAAGCATAACAAGTTATCCAACCCATTTTCAGATCAATTTGGCAATTTTTTTTTTGATAACAAGCTGGAGTAAATTACCAATATCCCAAAACGTATTTTCATTTATTTTACAATTTAGCTGGGTCATTTTGTAGGACCGTTAGTGAAAAATGAAATAAATAGTACAAATCAACTAAAAATTAATATTTACAATGAAGGATATTTTAATTGCGAATAATTGAAATATCATACTCTTTATACATTTTTTAACCCAAGCGATAAAATAATCAAACTTCAAAAGGGTTCCATTTACAGACCGATTGACCAAATGGAGCGAAACAAGTATCGTTGAAAAGTTTGTAAAAAACAAGATTCAATGAAACAATCAAAATAGAAATCCGATAAAAATGAAAAAAATGAAAAAATTGCAAAATAATTAACTTAATCAAAACCATAAAATGTTCTTAGCCAAAAATTAATAGAAAGGGTCCCCATTATTCGAAGTAAGAATTCAAAAATAGGGGGTGGGGTGGAGTGTTGGTTTTTCCATACAACGGAAGGGTAATGAAGTTTGCGAGCTTAAGGTTTTAGAGTATAATTTTTCATCTTTGGTGTTGCTCCGCTGCCAACAGGCCTAGACAGTACCTCGACGGAGTCACTACATGAACACAAACATTGCTCCGCTACCAAGGAGTCTGATCAGTACCACGATGGATATTCTTGTTTAACCTATCTGCATAATAATCATTTATTTATTGTTTATAGGACTGTGCGTTGGCACTTACATTTTTGGTGGAAGAGGGATCCCGACTTATTAAGATTAGGAGAGGTTTTTCCTTCATAGAGGCATATAGAAAATTATGATTTGGGTTTGATCATTTAGTTTTTTCCCCTTCTCCTCTTCTACTAATTGAATAAGCATGAAAACACCAAAATATAAAGAACCAAATTTAGGCATAAGGTTTCCCGAATAGACATGAGTTCATGGTTTAACCAAAACTCTCCTCAAGGATGGATTGTAGTTTCCATTGGAAATTCATCGACCAAAAGATATAACCAACACAAGGAAGACACAACGAAGTTTTATCCAAATGTTGAAGTGTTACAAGAATCTTCAGAATTTAGTCACACACATAATAAGAAGCCAAAACATGTTCATGCACAACACTTATTCACATGACGAGAACAAAATAGAAATCAAACAACAAGAAAGGCTATGTACATAGTGTAGGGTAGAGCCCCATATTATCATTCAAAATAATATTTTAAATCTTGGCCATTGAAAGGGAGAGAGTCAATATTCCCATCAAGTGATTGAATATGATACATGTGTTGGCCAAGATTTTCGTGAACTGTGAATGGTCCAATCCATAGGGATTGAAACTTTGTGTGTCTGCCCTTGTCCTCGTGGGCTTTGTCTCACTTCAAGACTAAGTCACCCACACTGAATTTATTCTTCTCTGCATACTTCTTTTTGAACCACCTCTTGATATGACTCTGATGTAGTGATTTTTTTTCTTTTTCTTTCAACCTTTCCTCATGCAACTTGTGAAGAGTGTCCATCCTACGCTGCACTTATAAGCATGGCTTGGGTTGAGATTCTTGCGAAAGTTGGAGAACAAGAAAGTAGATGTTTGGAGGGAGATGGATTATTTTACATACACTAGGAAGTAAGAGGATAGCTGAATGTTTCAATAAAATTCCATTTTCTAATGAAAAATTGTATAATTTTAGCAATGAAAAGCATGTCGCATTATCGAAAAGAAGTGAAGTAGAATTCCGAACCTGGAAAAGATATTATGTTTAAGAAAATTGATGACTTCTTGATCATTCACTTACTTAAGTGGAACTGCTTATGTCCACCTGTCATAGGTAAATTTGGGCATCATCTCCCATGACCTGGTCAAACTGGACATCATCCCCAGGACCAATGAAATAAGGTCTATCATTCCCTTACATTTCAGTTGCTATATGCCCTAAGAGAAGAACAATTCATTCGTGGCTTCTATTATGATATTTCCAAGGTTTAAAGTATATGTTATATCACTTATAGACTCACCAATACAACCTATAAAGGGACTAACTACGTTGCATACACAACATCCTCCATTCAAGGGTGCACTGCAATGCACTTCCCAACATTCAAGAGTGCGTTGGTCAATTGGGAGCGAAATTCTCATTGTTCCAGAATCTCCACATGGCCAGTGCCTTCTAGAAGAGTCCATATGTGTCAAACTTAAAATCCAAGTGTCCATCTAACACCTCTGAACTTGGAAACATGTATTTCCTATTATTAGAAAATCATTCATTGAGAAATTAACATCAGTTTCCATATAAATTGTGCACAAATCCTAGTGCTAGGGAAGGAATAATTTTGGTAAAGAAATATTGTTGGATTCTCATTTGAGAGAGTGAAAGTACTGATATGCTGCTGGTGTGATGTTGGATGTGGTGAGGCTGGGATGAAGCTGGAGTTGGTGACATCAAATCGATCATTGGTTGTAACCTCCCCCTTCTACTCTTTAATAAATATTGTTGTTCATTTTCCCATATATGTATCTGTTTATGCTTCTATTTCTCATGCAATGGATTCTTGAATGATATATATGTTTCACATCTAATCGATTTGAGTGATTAAGATAAGTAGACATATGTATATTGCAATCTGTTCGTTGTTCTCTGTTTATGCTTGCAGGAATCAATCTGGCAATCTAAGTTAGATTGAAGGCGACATAAGGAAAAGAAGAAGTGCATGGATCACAAGTAGGTTCTTCTATCATTCTGTGCATCTATTTATTTTAGATAAAGTGGTAGAAAAGTCTTTCATTTGTTGTTATAAGTGCCTAGCACCACACTTAGGGAATTTGATTTATCCGTAGAAAATAATTCTACATAACACCACCGCATAAATTAGTATGTGGCAGTGAGAATATAATGATGCTGCTTTGAGGAATGCATGAATATTTCTCTAATGAAATCCAAGCCCCACTTTTGAAAAGGTTCTTCCACTGTGATAGGCTACAATGGCGTGGCTAACTTCTTGTTTCATCCAACGCAACTTTGAAAGACCGAACACTTGCGGGCATAGGTGTGAGCATATTTGAATAATGTACGAGGCCAATAGAAACCAACCTGCATAGGTTTATGCGTAGTTGTGTTGCTCACAAAATTTCCCTTGGCTGGTCCCTTATGGAGATCACACAATAATTTCTATGAGTCGTGCACTTCTAAACACCTTAGTAATACTCCATTATGGTGCTTTTTGAAAAGCACTAGGTGCACCAACTGGCCCAGATAATGCTTTAACTCTAAGTGCCCTTTTCTGTCGTGCGAATTAATGAGAGGGCACAGTTCCATGCTCAAGGTATTGGCGCACACTGTACTGATCCAGGTGGATATTGATGGTCACCTGCCTATTCCACTTGGGGCTCCACCATTGTCTCTTTCATTTTTTCAGTTTCGGCACAGTTTACTATTTTTAGCAGTTTTTCGGGTCCTAAACTTCCGGAGCCGTTTTGAGGCCCTAAATGACGTTTTTGGAAAACGGAGAGAAACATGGGTCCATGGACCGATGTTTCTCATTCAAAATTTGTAGTCCTTGGATAGATCTTTCTAATGAGGTATGGTATGCGTCAAACGAAGATCGTATGCCAAAGTTACGCCCCTCGGAAGTTGAAACACCAATTTACCCAAACGGGGCCCATAGTTTTTGCACTTCATCTCCTAGGGTTAGGGTTTTGGCTGTTTAGGATTTCCCATTGTTTCTAAATAATAAATAGGCCCTCGAGCCTCATTGTAACTCATTTTAGAGGCCTGTAGCCGCCACATCTCTTCTCGGAGATAGCTGTTGCATTCGTTCCATGCGTAAAGCAAATTTCAGTTCTTTGATATTAATGAAATGAAGTGTTATTTCCGCTGCATCTCTGTATTTATGGTTATGTGTTTATTCTGTTGCGTTCCTGCATAAATCCGGATCAGTGGTATCAGAGCGGTCTGCCTTTTCTCGATCCTTCTTTGCATGTCCCCAACGAGGTCGGGGTATAAGGAGCTAGGGCTCGATCTGGTGGAACCTTTGCAAGATCAGCCTCGCAAACCTCGACGGATGCCCATGGGGGACGAAAAGAAAGATGAGGGAGCAGGAGATTCTATCAAAATATTGCTCGAGGAGGCCCTCGAAAGACAAAGGAACGTGATGATGGATAACTTTGCTCAGATCCTTCAACGGCTACCCACCGGCGGCGCATCTGCATCCAGCAGCCACTCTGGAGGCGCGACTCCTTTTAAGGTACAAGTAAATTTTGACATTCCCATATTTGAGGGTCAAATAGACACAGATGCTGTAGATAAATGGTTGAATCTGTTAGAAGGATATTTCTCGGTTCATGACTTTTCAGACCGGGAGAAGATTATTTTGCACTCCTCAAAGCTACCCCTCATGTTAAGGACTGGTGGGAAACCTACTGTGAGAACAAAGACCAGAAAGAACCCTCTCTGTTCTCGGCCGTACCAACTCGGAATTCTTTCCGAGACGCCGTCAAGGAACAATACTATCCCGTGGGGAGCTATGAGGACAAGTACATGCAATGGACCACGCTGCGACAACAAAGGGATCAAGATGTGCACGAGCTGACGAATCTGTTCCATACCCTGCGCACAAAGTTGGGTATCAAAGATTCAGAGAAACATTTGGTGCTAAAGTATCGCAGCTGTCTGCACAGATACATTCAGGAGGAAATGGATTTCCTCGACATCTCCTCGCTTGGTACGGCATACCGGTATGCTGCCAAGATTGAGCAGAAATTCAAGCAGAAGAAGCGAGACTTTGGATCTGTGAATCAAAAGCAAGGGAAAGGTGCTTCCAAACCGCAGAACAAAGGACCGAGCCAAGGCATGGCGGCTAAAGACAACTCATCGAAACCACAAGAAAAGAACAACACCGCAAAGCCAAAGAAGGACACGGGAAAGTGGTGTGAGTTCCATAAGAGCTCCACTCACAACACAAGTGAGTGTCGGGCCAAGCAGTCGCTAGTGGCCGAGATGAGGGCTTCTGAGTCAGATGCATGCTCTAACTCCGAATCAGAACCTGAAAAGGGGAATGAAAAAGGGAAACAGATTATTGATGCGGAGCCCAACGCCACTGTTGCCACTACAAAGATCGAGAAGGAGGAACCGGAAGATCCAAAGGAGGAGGAACGTCTCTTCCACTCCCAGATATGGGTAAAGGGCTCCTCGGTACAGTTCATTGTCGAAAATGGGAGCCAAAAGAACCTCATTTCAGCAGACGCCGTGAAGCGGTTGGGCTTGTTGACCACAGCTCACCCACATCCATACACCATCGGGTGGCTTCACCAAGGACGAGATCTTCGCGTCAGCCGGCAGTGTCGCCTTCCCTATAGCATCAAGCCCTTCACGGATGAGGTATTATGTGACGTTGCTCCTATTGATGTTTCTGATGTATTATTAGGACAACCATAATTGTGGAAGCGTCATGCTGTGTATGAGTCTCGACCTCATGCTGTTATTGTTACTTTGGGAAATAAGTTGTACAGGATACCAGAGGTGCCACCTCCTGTCGCTATCTCTTTGGTTACTGCAAAACAATGCAGTAAGCTCATTTCCCAAACCAGGAAATTCGTTTTCCTGATGATCCGCCCCCAGGGCAAGAAGAAGACTGTGGCCACGACCTCCAGACAGGGCTCCTCTGCACAACAACAAAAAATGGATAAGGTTGTGGAGGAGTACGGGGACATATTCACCTCACCCACAGGGGTTCCTTTGCACTGTCAGGTCAAGCACCCGATTGATCTGACCGCAGGTGCGCTGCTACCTAATGGACCGATCTATCGGCGCTTTGTTGTGGAGAATGATGAAATCAAGAGGCAGATTCA
This sequence comes from Pinus albicaulis, assembly GCA_034641835.2. Classification (NCBI taxonomy): domain Eukaryota; kingdom Viridiplantae; phylum Streptophyta; class Pinopsida; order Pinales; family Pinaceae; genus Pinus; species Pinus albicaulis. The sequence goes on from CM076583.1 coordinate 1,093,106,256, forward strand.
GGAGTTGTTGCAGAAATGTCACATCAGACCAAGTTCATCTCCTTGTGGGAGCCCGATCGTGTTGGTACAGAAGAAGGATGGGACGTGGAGACTCTATATTGACTATCGGGCACTGAACAAGATCACTGTCCGGAATAGGTACCCAATCCCACGGATTGATGACCTTCTGGACCAACTCAAAGGTGCAAAATATTTCAGCAAGATTGACCTGAAGTCTGGGTATCACCAGGTACCAATTGAACCCTCCGATGTGTGGAAGATTGCCTTCAAAGCCAAGGAAGGCCTTTTCGAATGGCTGGTCATGCCTTTCGGGTTGACGAATGCTCCCGCCACCTTCATGAGGATGATGGATGACATCTTGAGGCCATTCACCAACTCATTTGTAGTGGTGTACTTGGATGATATTCTGATCTTCAGCCAGACTTGGGAAGAGCACCTTCACCACATCCGACAAGTCCTCCAAACACCGCGGCAACACAAGTTGTGTGCCAATTTGGAGAAGTGCACTTTTGGCATGACCCAGGTTCAATATCTGGGATACATTATTGATGAAAGGGGGGTGCATGTGGATCCCGCCAAGATCCAAGTCATTCGGGATTGGCCAGCCCCAACCACTATAACAGAGCTTCGCAGCTTTCTGGGTCTTGCTAATTTCTACCAGAGGTTCGTGTTGGGATTCTCTCATATCACTTGGCCCTTGAGTCAAGTCACCAAGGGAGGAGCGAGAGCAAAATTCTTTTGGTCGGAACCTCAATAGAAGGCGTTCACAGAATTGAAAAATCGCCTCTGTTCTGCCCCAGTGCCCACTTTACCAGACTTGCAACAACCATTTGAGATCGAGACAGATGCCTCTGACTATGCTATTGAGGCAGTTCTCACTCAACAGGGACATCCAGTGGCATTTCACAGTGAGAAACTGTCTGACACAGTTTGCAAGTATCCCACTTATGACAAATAAATGCACTCCATTGTGCAAGCTTGTCGACAATGGAAGCATTACATTTTGGGGAAGGAAACAATCATCCACACAGACCACCGGCCCCTGCAGTTCATACAGACACAAGGGAAGTTGCAGAATGATCGCCATCATAAGTGGTCCACATATCTGCAACAGTTTCATTTGAACATCAAGTACAAGAAGGGTAGCACCAATCATGTTGCAGACTGCCTCAGTCGACCACCGATCGTGGCGCTCACCACTGTGCTCAACTCTTGTGGGAACGACACTTCTGATTGGCCGCTTCTCTATGAGAGTGACCCATAATTTAGCCACACTTACAAGGCACTCTTGGGGGGTACGCAAGTTCCAAATTTTCACCTCCAAAATGCACTTTTATGTCACATGGGACACCTTTGTGTTCCTTCAAGCGAGCGTGCCAAGATGATATGGGAAGCACACTACAGTCAAGTCGCTGGGCATTTCGGGGTTGAGAAAATAGTATCAATCCTGCAGAAGTATTTCTATTGGCCGAACCTTCGAAAGGATGTCGAGAAGCACATCAGATCCTGCACTGCTTGTGCCATCGCCAAACCGACCATCAAGAAGCAAGGCCTATATACTCCTCTACCTACTCCTAGTCGACCTTGGGAATCCATCTCCATGGATTACATGTCAGGCCTGCCTTCTACTAAGCAGGGAAATGATCGTGTTTTCATGGTCGTCGACAGATTCTAGAAGATGGCCATTATGGCGGCCTGCAAGAAGAATATCACAGCAGAAGCCACTGCTAAATCTTCTTTGAACGAGTGTGGGTGCACTTTGGGATCCCACAGTCTATCATATCAGATCAGGATAGTAGGTTCCTCAACACATTTTGGTCCAGCCTCTGGTCAATGTTGGATACCAAGCTCACCAAGTCCACAGCTTTCCATCCCCAAACAGATGGCCAGACAGAGGTCGTCAACAGAATGATTGTACACATTATGCACATGTAAAATTCAAAGCATCCACACACATGGGACGAGAGCCTCCCCTATGTACAACATAGTTATAATCGAGCTCTCCACAGTTCAATCGGCCATAGCCCCTTTCAGGTGGGCTTGGGATTCCAGCCACTATGTCCCATTGACGTAGCCATGCCATTTGCAGCTGCTCAGGCCGATTCAGCTCATGTCCAGTCTGAAGTTGACAAAGCAAGTAGCTTCATCAAGCGCATTCAACACATCTGCCAACAGGTTCATGATATATTGGACAGAGCCAATGCCAAGTACAAGCAACGCCATGATCAACACCGGGTGCCACACAACTTCCAGGTGGGTGACAAAGTATGGCTACATTTGTAGAAGGAGCGCCTCACTGGACCCCACCGCAAGCTTCGCCCGCTCCGATACGGGCCGTACACCATCACCAAGGCTGTAGGGAACAATGCATTCGAGCTCAGCATTCCACCATTCCTTGGTCTGCACCCAGTCTTCAATGTGGATCGCCTTCGTCCTTACTTCCCACCTCTACTGGACACCTCGGACATTGCAGAACAACTCACACCAATAGAGTTAAACCCAGACTGCATGGAACAGGCCACCACATATTATATCATGGACATGAAAATCAAGAACACTCGCCAACAGAAGATCCAACTATATCGGGTTGTCAAAGCTGGCCAACTCCTGCACCAAGGAAAGTGGTTCACGAGGGACCAAGTTCAGCAGAAATTTCCTCATCTCATGGAGTAACTTAACGCAATGGGGACCATTGCTTCCTAAGGGGGGAGGAATGATCTAGGTGGATATTGGTGGTCACCTACCTATTCCACTTGGGGCTCCACCATTGTCTCTTTCAGTTTTTCAGTTTCGGCACAGTTTACTATTTTTAGCAGTTTTTCGGGTTCTAAACTTCCGGAGTCGTTTTGAAGCCCTAAACGACGTTTTTTGGGAAAACGGAGAGAAAAATGGGTCCATGGACTAATGTTTCTCATTCCAAATTTGTATTCCTCGGATATATCTTTCTAACGAGGTATGGTGCGCATCAAACGGAGATCGTATGCAGAAATTCACATACAGGAAGTTGAAACACCAGTTACCCAAACGGGGCCCATAGTTTTGGCGCTTCATCTCCTAGGGTTAAGTTTTAGCTGTTAGGATTTCCCATTGTTTATAAATAATAAATAGGCCCTCGAGCCTCATTTTAATGCAGTTCAGAGGCCTGTAGCCGCCACATCTCTTCTTAGAGATAGCTACGAGCGCCCTAGCTAGTTTTATTTCCATAATGTCTGTAAGCAAATTTCAGTTCTTTGATATTAATGAAATGAAGTGTTATTTCCGCTGCATATCTGTATTTATGGTTATATGTTTATTCTGTTGTGTTCCCACATAAATCTGGATCATGTACGTACCAAGAGTCTACAATAATAGCGGGGGAAGTTCTCTATACATTATACATTTCGATCTCCTATTCTCATATAGAGGGATCTTCTTCTTCTCTTGCATCCACTGCTTTTGCTGCTAGTCGAAATAAAATGTGGCCCTTGATTATGTACACTGGTTTGAACTCTAAATCATACTCTTGTAAGCCAGTCATCTCGTTCTCTCTTCTCTCACCCAGATCTTGTTGGAAAAACAATGATCTAATTGTTGGGTGAGGAATACAAATAATATAGTGGTTTTTCAAGAGATAGGGTTGAAAGTGCTTCACCGCCTTGTTGATAGGGTTGAAATTGCGTAAGCTTGTTTATCAATGGTGGGATAATTGAGTTCAGTTCCTTGAAGACTATCTCTCATGAAAGATATTGGCCCCTCGTTGTTCTAATCATCCTTTTGCATAAGCATGACAACGAAAGAAGTGTCGAAAGAAAAAATGTAGAGCAGAAAATCTTTGCTGAAATCTGGGCTGTATAGAGGAGGTTCTTCTACCAATAGCTTGCTTGTTATGGGAAAATTCATCCTTTTAATTTTTATCCCATCTTTATATTGTGTCCTTATTTACCATCTCCTGAATTGGCTTGACAATTTGAGCGTAATCAGAGATGAACTTGCAGAAGAAGTTGATTTTCCCTAGGAAGGACTGCATAGATTTCTTGCTCACCGGGAAGGGAATATGCATAATTTATTTGACCCTCTTCGGGTCTACATTAATCCCACTTTTGGCAATGATGTGGTCCAAGAGATTATCCTCGGACACTAGAAAAATACTCTTCTTGGGATTAAGGGATATCACGTACTTGCAACGTTGCTAAATTTTTTTCCTCAAATGGCGTATGTGGTTGGATCTATTCTTAGAAAAAACCATGACATCATCAATGTAGACCACCACACTCTATCCAATCAATCTGCGGAAAGTGATTTCCATGGCGCGTTGAAATGTTGCACTGACATTAATCAACCCGAATGGAATTCTCTTGAATGCGAATGTACCCCACTTCATGTGGAATGTCGTTTTGAGTCCATCAGGTTGCGAGACTAGAACTTGGTTATATTTGGAATATCCATCAAATAAAGAAAACATATCTAACCCCGATAATATTTGCAATATCTGTTCCATAGACAACACGAGGTAATTGTCTTTGTCCAAGGTGTAGCTCAGGTTGGGGAAATCAACACATAAGCGGATTTCCTCGAACTTCTTTCTAAATAGGACCAAGTTCGATACCGAGGTTGAATGTCGCACTTTATATATGATCTGAGTGTCCATCATCTTCCTTAGCTCCTTTTGAATGAGAGTCTCAAGCGCCGAATGTACTTTCTACAGCTTTTGTTGGAACGGCTTGGCCCCTTCTTTGATTGGGATCACGTGATGGATAATTCACATGTCATAAGTTTTGAGTTCGTCATACGTCCATGCAAATACATCTCAATACTGCAGGAATAAGTGGATAAAATGTTGCTTCTCATGTGGTGTGAAACAAGTACGGAGATTAATAAATTTCAGATTTTTATTTTTTATTTTAATTTTAATTTTTTATTTATATTTATTTATTTTATTTTATTTAATTGTTATTTTTTATTTTATTATTTATTTATCATTATTAATTTTTTTTTTCAAATTTATTTATTTATTAATTTTTTTTTCTTTGTTCCCAAATTGATTTTCTTGTGCGACAACGTTGAGCTATGTGTCTTTACATTGAATGGCCCTCGAAAGCGATTCTACAAGTTATATAATTTTTCCAATGATACAACACATTTCGGCATGGCGTTATCTTTGCTTGCGTTAGCTACATCCTGCAATGCTTTCTCGTGCTCGTCTTCATCAATAGCTGCATCTTTGAATACATCAACATTTGCCATAAAGTGTAGTATCTGCTGGTCATCATTGAAAACACATAAATTAGTATTATTATCAATGAAGAATGGCTTATAAATAATTTCTATAGAAAAACCGTTCCTAAGCGATGAAAACTTAGCAACAACATTTTCCAATGCATTTGCAGCTGCATTGCATGTTCTAGGAACATAAATAATGTTAAAATCTTGGAAATGCGAAAGAAAACCCCATACCGCTTGTTGGTAGATTTTGAGATGAGGTGAATCATAGTGTATGGAATCACATACTTGTCGTACAAAAATTTATGAGACACCTATTGCTTTGAGAACTGCAATGTTGAAGTCGATGGCTCTTTGAAAACCCAAGATGAGTGCTTCATATTCTGCAGTTTTGTTGTTGCACACAAATTCCAAGCAGCTAGAGATCACATGTTTTCTTTGTAGTCTATTAAAACACAACCAGCTCTAGATCCCTCCTGCATTTTGGAACCATCAAAGTACAATGTCCACATATCATAGTACAAGGACTATGTGCTACACTAGTACTATTATTATCACCACTACTAATTGTACAGATGTCATGTTCACTAGTTGGACTTGGAAGGAGCTCCAATTGTGTATTTGGTGGGACTGGGGATGGATGAGCAAGATAACACCCCAATTCAGTTTCCAAAAATTATTTTTAAAAGATAAGATCTATGAAATCCACTCACTCATTCTTTCCATCCAAGGGAGTAACAATATGTTTCATGTATCCTTTTGAGTTCACTTAGATCTGATTGTTTCTGCCCTTGTGCAAAAGCCACAAATGTGACTAGTCCGTAGAAAAATACCCTTATATCTTGTTGGAACAATATCTGGTTAAAAATACCCCATATTCTTCCTAAATCTCCACAATTTCTATGTTTATACATTGGTGAACTCGTTCATCGAATGATAAACATATTAGCCCATTTATGATTTCACCAATTGAATGGAAAAGAGTCTTATCTAGCTGAATAATTTGTGCATATGTTTTATCCCATTTTGCATTGATTTTATTTGCAACCGATAATGGAATTATGTTCATCGATGCACCTGAAGCAAATAAGAAATTGTGTACATTGTAATTAAAAAATTTGAAAGTTGACAAAAATGGAGGGCAGAGTGTATTTACATCTATCGCTAAAGCATTAAGTACATATTTGAGGGAATGCGAGGACATACCAGATCCCTTATTTGAAGAAGCATTGTTACCTGAGGTGGACTATCCAAGTACGTGTAGGAGCATGTCCCGCTGGCTCACGATCTTCATTAGTTCGAGAATTAATATTTTCGCGTGAGCTTTCTTCATCTCTTCAACTATGTTATAATCCGAAGCGGGAGAGATCACCGAAGTGTCTAGAGGTGTAACTTAATTTATGACTTTCATAGTGGTGATATTAATCTTACTGCTTGTGGAAATAATTTTCATTGCGACTGCATTCCCAAGATTTCTCTGAGTGTTATTTTCCAAGTCGACGAGCAGACTAATAGTTCTTAACAAATGTTCCTTGAATTTATGCTTCGTCAACTCTTGTTTAGTGGCTGAGCCTTGAATTCTAAAAATATACAGGTTATTCTCCTTTTGGGCTGGGCCATCACTTAAAGGCTATTTCTACGCAACTTAATGCATTCACTACATAACCCACGGTTGGAGTTTCGTTAGTAGGAACAATTTCCTCCTTTTCTTCTACCGGCTTAGTCTGCTTGTCAGACAATACTGTATCAATGAAGTGTGTAGCAAGAGCGTCCATATTGTGGTTCCATTGAGGGAATGTTTTCTATGAATGATATTCTTGATGAAATGAACAATACTGATCCATGCCCATACTCTCAGTATTCAGCAAAAAGTTCAAGCTTTGCGCAGACTTGGCTAGTTGGTTACCGTTGCTGTGGGAATTGGTAGTCCTTCTCAGAAAGTTGAACTTGGGAGGCTTGCTGCTCGCGGTGGTCTCGCTTGACCTTTGTATAAACTCTAATAATTCAGTTGACAGTCTTAATGGTGTGGGTCAAGCTTTCAAGATTGAGTTTCTCTTTCTATTTTGCCTTGCTTAAGAAGGTATGAGACCTTTTTCCCGTGTCTTTGGATTCTTTTGCTGGTTCATCATCTACAATGACCCCAATCGTGAACAAGTCCTTTTCAAACGTGATCGCCTCTTCATAATTTTCTATAAGTGTTTGTTTCACAGTTCTCTTTACAAACTACACAATTCTTGTTGGTAAGGCAGAAGTGTAGTAATCAATAGTGATGGAGTCATGAGGTTTTGTGTTTGCTAGAAATTTATTCAAAATGCGGTTAAAGCTCTTATTGAAATCTTTCAATTTTTCCTTTTTCTCCATCCTGAGATTTCCCAACTCTTTTAATAACATGGTGGGAGTTTTGACATCAATGAAATTTTCAAGAAAAATTTTCTTAAACCCCCTTGAATTCTGGATGGAATTCAGAGGAAGACTGTGATATCATACAACTTCGCTGCCATCTAAGGTGCACGGAAAAAGTCTACATGCAACATCATCATAGCATAACTTTCACGATTTCATATGTAGGTAGAATTTTTCTAAATGGTCATCTGCCTTTATTGCTTTGTTAGGGTCATACTTCGTTAGGATATTTTCTGTATGCCTTGGCATCTTGTGTAGAATGCATGGAAGTGCAAGTGGCCCTAAGTCATCCAATCTAGATATTGGTCTACCATGTCTTCATCTTTGTCCTCCTCCTCTTTATCAGAATCTGATGGCTCCTCTTCCTCTTCCTCTTCCTCTTCACTGCCTAACCCATGGAAAATATCTTCTGAGAGTACAACGTTATCTCCATCACCACCGTTGTATAATGGACATTTTTCTAAGTTTTCTGAGTTCTCCAAAAAGTCTGCTAATTCCTCAAGGGTGGAGAAAACCAAATATTGAATAGTAGAAACCACTATCCCAGCAGGGGTGGTTGGGTTTTTTTTTGGAAAATATGGAAGGTTATGTACTCCCGAAATGAATCCAATATCTTTTGCAAACTGATGGGTTATAAGACGGATGGATCGAATATGATCGTAAGAGATTTCACAAGTTTGTACAAGATTAGGATGAGAAGAGTCACCAAATTTAGGAATACAAGTAGGGGAGGTGTTGTGAATGTTGTAGCCTTGACCGAAAGATGTAATATTTGGAATGGTGAGGTTATCAACCATAAAAAACTGGTTTCCCTCCTAGCGCTAGAAATGTTGACGGTGCTAGACCCGCCAACATTTAGCCGATCTCGCCGATATGAAGTCGCAATTATACCTCACACTATTTGGTGTTGGATACCCATCCCAAATAAGGCCCGATTGTCAAATTCTTAATGATTTTACTTGGCTCTAACTGTCAACAAGAGAGAGAGGAATGCAGTGGTGCCTTCAAAAAGAAATAATGTGTGCTTGGTGAGTGTTCAGTTGTAGATGTGTTAAATTTTTTCTACTATGGAGGGAGTGTGGAAAGTAAGCCTCTAAGAGAGAGGTAATAGTACCACCCAAGAAGACACACACACGAACAAGAAGGATCTGTCTAACATCCAAAGAAATAGTCCACAAAGTACACGGAGATCATTACAACCAATGAATGAGAAAGCTCTGTCTAGTATCCTCCAGAATAGTACAAAACGATGGGACAATAAAAACAACCATTACATAACATTCTCAATAAGATACGTACTAAAATAACTGAAATAGTTCAACTACTTTAGCACATGTGAAAGTAAACATGAAATAAAAACTTTGGCAGAATAGTATTACAAACATTCATAGTCCATGCATGAAGAATGTGTTGGCCTTGAAGGCTTATGTTATTATGTAAAGGTTCCAAGACACATGTATACAATGAAAATCACCAGCTCCAATAGTGCAGCGTTGGAGCCACTCCTTACTCCCTAAAAGAACTAGATTATCTCTCTAATGCTTTGTGGGAGGAGCCAAGGGGAAAATTCCTTTTCTCTTAATATGAGGGGATATATATAACAACGAGAAGGTGATGTTTAACCTTCCTTATCACTCTTCATCTACCCTCATGAGTTTTTAACTTCCTATGATTTTTCAACTTTACATGAATCTTCATATTGTACACATGTCCTTTGGACTTTCACTTTATAATAAATTTTTGAAACCTAAATTACATAATCCACCATGATGGTGTGGCATGGGATAACTCATGACATGACATGACATGATACTGTTGACATAGGTTGCTTGATGATGTCACAATTCCAAGCCAATGCTGCTGCTATGTGTTGAGTGTCTTCTTGAGAATGATTTTCTTTTCATCTCTGCATGGTTTGGCGATAAGGAATCTTCAATGATCTCAAGCCTTGAATAGTGGTCACAAAATGGTGTCCCTTTTATTTCTCTTGATTGATCAACTTGTATGTTCAGCTACAAGAATGTATTTTAGCATGTTTCCCTGTACATGTTCCTGCAATTCACTCATGACGAGACGACCTTAATTCGAAAACCCCCTAGTCTAATATTATGCATATTAATCCATTGAATAAGCTGGGAGAAGATAGGAAGCTAGGAAAGGGGCACAATGATTTCAGAATTGCATAGTTCACGTAGTCAATGGAGAGCCTTGAGCCTTGAGACCATGCAATGCACATTTTAGGCTTGGTTTAGGGAGAAAAATGCGTAGCTCTGGAGGCTAGTGGGGCAGGCTGAGGGGATGGGAACTGAATGAAAACACTGCACATTTCTGGGAGAAAAGGGAGGTTGGGAAATTATGCAATTACGCAGATCAAGAGCTCAAGGGATGATCTTGAGGCTAGAGACTGCACAATGCGCAGTTAAGGCCATGATGGGAAGAGGAATTACACAATTTTGGGAGCCAAGGTCAGGGCTTGAGAACTAAAACTACGCAGTGCAACAGTCATGGGTGGCATGAATTGTGCATTAATTAGTGCCAATAATAAAGGTCACAACTAAAGGATTGATACTACATAATGCACAGTTTAGGGAGGCAAAGTGAAGCTAGGTTGCTTGACTGGGAAGCTTTTCCAGAAATGGCTAAGTGTGGGATCGGTGAGACTAATATGTATAGTGATGAGTCTTAGACTATGATCACACACTTAGAATGCTTGATGACACAACATCATGGATCATTCATGACACATGAATAATTCAATTCCCTCTGTGTGATATCTTTATGAAGACTTATGACAAATGCGACACTTATGATACACTTTGCGACAAATGTGACGACACTTGTGCATCAATGCTTAAAACTTTGTAAGTGAGTGCAACGAATGTTTACATGGTTATAAAAACTCATTTACACAAACATGACCTCTTGAAACCACCAGAACAGGCTTATATACATGATGCAACAACTAACATGTGAAAATACAACATTTTTCCTAACTTGCAAAAAGGACCAAAACACTTCAAGAAAACACATGAAATGAGTTTCAAAATTTGTGACAGCAATGTACAAGATTAAGGAAGGCTCCAAAATTAATCGTAGGCTAAAATTTTGAAGGGTGTTGAAGTAGCGACAAGAGGAAGATCTTCAAAATGAGCTCACTGCTGATCTATAAGAAAATATATCACAACTAACTATGGTTAATTAGGAGGGATTGCACCAAGAAAAAGCACCATTATCAGAATGAAACACTATATGCTCAGTGGGAGGTAAGAATTAAGGTTTATTTAATGGATATTAATTTGGAAATATGGATAGCTGTTGTAGTTATAAAGAAGAATGACTATAATATAAAATCAAGGAAGGATATCTTGAGTGAACTATCAATTTTAGACTCTGATAAAGTGAGACATTGTGATACTGTAAAAGAAATTCCAGATAAGATACAATGTATATATGAATAAGGACATCAAAATGAACTAATGAATATCAAATACCTTGACTAAACAAATAGTGAATCAAATGATAAAGGGTATTTCCTTGTCACGATTTCCCAAGTTGCTGATCATCAAAAGAACAATTTGTATTCAAAGGATGTAGTTGGAAATGAAGAAGATGCTAATGAGGTGAAATCCACATGTAAGCTACTATTTTTTTGAAATTGTAAAATAATAGGTCATCTTGCTCTTAATTTTTCATATGCAAGTTCATAAAATGGTAGTAATAAAGGAGAACTAGAAGTTGAGAGAACACCACATGAGGAAAATAAGAAAAATTCTTATGACTATCCATCTCATGGATATAATAGATGCACTTCTAAGAGTGATGAAGAAGATATTATACTCATTTCTATGGAGGATAAATTGGATTATGAGAAATAAGAATACCTTATGAGAAGATATATTCTAGAACTAGCTTATCTCTACTCTAGAGTAAATTAAGATGTCCACAATAACTAATCAAAGATAGTAGGAGTTGTTGCAGGTTTATGAGAAGAAGGATTGAGATTTTAAAGAATTAAGAAAAATAATTATTATGAGAAATTGGTTGACGTTTCGAATCCCAACAAGGATCCATCTTCAGAACAAAATATGAATGAAATCAGAGAGAGGCCTCAAACCATTGATAAATACGAAGAGAAGTTTAATTATTCTAAAAGATTCAACCATGGATTAATTAATATGTAATTAATACTATTAATATATTATAATTAATTCTAATTTTAATATTTATTTATATAAATTGAATAATTATAACACTAATTATTCTATTGATAAATAAAAATAATTAAAAGAAATAAATCTATTGAATTAATTAATTCCAAATAAGGTAACCCTCAGTTTATATGAGGGAATTGTATTGTGGTTGTGTATTATTATTTTGAGTGAGAAAGAGAGAGGAGACTATGTGAGAGTGAAGAGGAAATTACGATGAATTTTCTTTAGGCTGTATCTCTTCATTTTTCTGGATAATATAAAAGGAAGGACTAGATGTTTCTTTGTGGAGATAGCCCAAATTGAGCGAACAACATATATTTGCGTCTGTCTTGTTTTATGCATTTCTGTGTTTTTGTTCCCACAACATTTTAAGTGTTCCATTGCTCTATTATTTAATTTTCTAACAACTGGTATCAAAGCTGAAGGTCTATTTGGATGATAAACTTGTAGGAGAGAAGGGTTCCTAGTTTGAGTGGGAGCGAAGGTGGAAAATGGTAGGTATATGGTCGAAAAATTTAATGGCCAAAACTACCAGTCGTGGAAGTTACAGATGGAAGATTATATGTATTAGAAATATCTATACCTACCTTTGAGTAGAAAATAAAAGAAGCTGACGAGTATGACAAGCGAAGAATGGCATCTTCTCATTAGAAAGGCACTAGGAAAAATACGTTTGTGTCTAGCAACGTTGGTGGAATTCAACATTTAAAAGAAAACGAAAACAAAAGGTTTAATGACGACATTGGCCAAACTATATGAAAAAATCTCAACCTAAAATAAGGTATTTATTATGAAGCATCTATTTAATATGAAGATGTTAGAATGTGGATATGTTGTTGATCATTTAAATGAATATAACACGGTTACCAATCAGTTAATTCTTGTAGGGGTAATTTTTAATGATGAAGTTAGGGCTCTGTTATTTATGTGCTCATTACTAGAAATTTAGAATGGATTAGTTATTGCTATTAGTAACTCTGTCTTTGGATATAGTACTTTAAATTTTGATGATGTTGTTGGTGCCATCCTTGGCAATGAAATGCGACAGGAAAGCTCCGTTAAGACATCATGTAATGATTTAACTGCAAAGACTAGGGGAAGAAAAATGGAAAGAGGAAGGAGCTTAGGAAATCGTAGTGATTCAAGAAAAGGCATATCCAAATCCAAATCAGGGATAGTGTTCTAAAAATGTTGGAAGAAAGGACACCTAAAGATAGACTACAAATCTCATAAGGGAAAAGCAAGAGATAGGCAATAAGAGAAAAATCATGAAGCGAATGTGATAGGTGATGTGTTGAAATATTCTTTGATTCTTTCATTAGATAATATTATTGATGCCTAGGTGGTAGATTCAGGGGCTTCATTCCATGCAACACTTGATAGGAAACATTTTCATGACTATGTTCAAGGATATTTCAGACAAGTTCGTTTGGGTGATGATAAACCCTGTAAAATCATTGGAATAAGGTTTTTATAAAGAAAAAAATGGAAACCAGTGACTATTGAAGGACGCTATATATGTTCCATATTTGAAGAAAAATCTAATTTCAACAGGGCAGTTAGGTGGTGAAGGCGGTGTAACTACATTCACAGACAAAAACTGGAAGGTCATTGAAGAATCCATGGTAGTAACAAAAGGAGAAAAGGTTGGTATGTTGTACTTATGCAATGATATGCATCATTTTATTAATTATTTAACCTCCTCAGGAGAAGATATGAAATTATGGCGTCATAGGCTCAGTCACATGAGTGAGAAAGGGATGAAAATTCCTCACTCAAGAAATTTTTTGCCAGGTTTGAAGCATGCTGATTTGGATTTATGTGAAAATTGTGTTTATGGAAAGAAAAAGAGAGTCAGATTTCTCAGAGTTGGGAAGGAAAAGAAGAGTGAAAAATTAAAGCATTGTGCATACAGGTGTATGGGGACCTGCTCAAGTATCATTTCTCAGTGGCTCTTGCTATTATGTTACTTTTATTGATGTTGAAACTAGGAAAACTTGGATTTGTTGTATTAAAAACAAATCTAACGTATTTTATACTTTCAAGAAATGGAAAGATTTGGTTGAGGATGAGACAAGAAAGAAGTTGAAATGTCTCAGATTAGACAATGGAGGGGAATACTTCAACAAATAGTTTGATAAGTACTGTTCAGAGCATGGAATTCATAGAGAGAAGACATTTCTAGTAACACCATAGGAAAATGGCGTGTTAGAAAGGATTAGCAGAACAATAATGGAGTGTGCAAGGTGCATGAGATTACATGCAGGATTTTCCTTACAATTTTGGGCATATGCTGTAGATACTGTTTTTTATCTAATAAATAGAGGGCCTTCAAGTTCCTTGGATGGTGGTATTCTAGAGGAGGCATGGAGAGGTAAAAAGGCAAACTACTCATTTTAAAGACTTTCAGTTGTGAAGCCTTTGTCCACATCAATAAAGAAAATAGAGCAACGCTTGAGGAAAAAACAAAGAAATGTACCTTTTATTGGATATGGTGTTAATGATTTCGGTTATCTCTTATATGATTATGAAAATCAAAAAATAATTATGATAAGAGATGTCATATTTAATGAAAAGATCTTGTATAAGGATCACATGTAGGAAAAGAAACTGGAAAATGAAAAGAAAGAATACACATTGCTTGATGAGACCATAGAAAAAATAAAGGTGTCTGTAAATCATAATTATCGGTAGCCACAACAACAACAACAACCACAAAAAAACATGCAACTCAAACACCTGAAAGTGGTGTTAGAAGATATTTTAGAATATGTAGACCCCTTGAACGATACTCTCCTTCATTATGTTATGTATTGTTGACTGATTTTGGTGAACGAGAGAGATATGAGGAAGAAATGAAGGTATACACTAGGAAGAAGTCAGAGTAATCCATGGAAGAAGATATAGACTCCTTGATTCACAACCAGACTCGGGACTTAGTCAAGTTTCCTATAGGTAAAACAAAATTTCAGAATAAATGGGTTTACAGGTTGAAGGAAGAAGATCGAGGTAAACAAAGGTATAAGGCTAGAATTTTGGTGAGGGGGTTTGCACAAAATAAAGGTATAAACTTTGATGAAATTTTTTCTCTTGTTGTTAAAATGACTTCAATCAAAACCGTTTTAAGTCTAGTGGCAACAAAATATTTACATCTTGAGCAGTTAGATGTAAATACAACCTTTTTCCATGGGGATTTGGAGGAATAAATATATATGTAGCAACCACAAGGGTATGGGGTCAAAGCGAAGGATAAATTAGTGTGAAAATTGAAGAAGATATTATATGGCTTAAAACAAGCTCAAAAGAAGTGGTATCTAAAATTTGACAGGTTTATGTATGAACAAGGTTATACTAGATGTCACTTTGACCATTGTGTTTATCTTAAAAATAAAAATTATGGAAGCTATATTATATTTCTATTGTATGTTGATGACATGATTGTTATAGGCCATAACATGCGGGAAATAAATGTGCTCAAAGAAAAAATGGAAAATTCATTTGCAATGAGGGATTTTGGTGTTGTGAAACAAATCCTTGGTATGAGAATAATTAGAGACAAGAAAAGTCACAAATTAACATTATCTCATAGTTAGTACATAGAAAAGGTGTTGGAAAGATTTAATATGCAGAATGAAAAACCAGTTAGTACACCTTTGGATATCCATTTCAAACTAAGTAAGGAGATGTGTCCCAAGACTCAGGAAGAGATGGATTATATGTGTAAAGTTCCATACGAATCAACAATTGGAAGCTTAATGTATGCAATGGTATGCACAAGACATGATATTTCATATGCAGTGGGAGTTGTAAGCAGGTATATGAACAATTCGGGAAAATAACATTGGATGGAAGTGAAGTGGATTCTCAAGTATTTGAGAGTTGCCAGAAATCAAGCATCATGCTTTGGTGGTTCAAACATTGCTCTATAGGGATATGTTGATGCAAATATGATAGGTGATAGAGATAACAAGAGGGGCACCAAAAAGTATATGTTTACTGTAAGTGGAACAACTATCAGCTGGGTTTCAAAATTTCAAAACATTATTTCACTTTCAACAATGGAAGCAAAGTATGTTGTTGCTATAGATGCTAGTAAAGAAATGATTTGGTTACAAAGGTTTATGGATGAATTGGTAAAGAAGCAAGATATTAGAGGGTTATATGGTGACAACCAAAGTTCCATTCATCTTGCAAAGAAATCAACATTTCATTCTAAGACTAAACATATACAAATCAGGTAACATTTCATACGACCAGTTTTGGAATATGGACAATTGAAGCTGGAAAAGATACACACTATCCAAAATACTGAAAATATGTTAAAAAAGGTTGTAACCAGGTAGAAATTGAGTTTATGATAAGTTTCAATAGGTCTTCAAGTATGATGATGAATATGAGAAACAACTAGGTCCAAAGTGGAATCAGTTTCCAGCAAGTGAAGTAGTAGTGGAGTTCTTATAATAAATATCCAAGTGGGATATTGTTGGGTGTGGAGCCTAATTATCTTCCTGATTCAGAGGTCTTGTTTCAACCGAGTGTATACCCCAGGAAGAATGTACACCCCTCAAACTGGAGGGTACAGGGGAGACTTCTCCCCCTTGCGGGGGTCTAGAGGGGCCTATCCCCTCGACTAGGGGGTACCAGGGATAACGGGCCCTCAACAGGGGTTCAGGGGAATCATCCCCGAGGCTAAAAATAGATGAAAAAAATTTCCTTGTAAAATATTATAATTTCATAGCCAATATAGGTCATTCATTAAGCAGATGATCTCACAGTAGAAGTTATGTAAATTTAGGGTTATTTTCCCTAGAAGGAAACCCTTGGTTTATATGAGGGAATTGTATTGCGCTTGTATATTATTATTCTTAGTGATAAAGAGGGAGGAGATTGTGTGAGAGCGAAGAGGAAATTACAATGGATTTGCTGTAGGTTGTATCTCCTAATTTTGTGGGATACTATAAAAGGAAGGACTGGATGTTTCTTCGTGTATGTAGCCCAAATTAGGTGAACCACATATATCTATGTCTCTCTTGTTTTATGCATTTTTGTGTTTTTGTTTCCAAAATATTTTATGTGTTCCCTTTCTCTGTTATTTAATTTTCTAACAAAGAAGAGGTTGAGGTTAAGACGATGTTGACGGTGTTGGAATTGCCAACATTTAGGGGATCTCCCTGATGTGAAGTCCTAATTAGAGCTCACATCGTTTGGTGTAGGAGTCCCATCCGCAATAAGGCCTAGTTTCTAGATTCTTAAAGATTTTCCTTGGCTCTAAGTTTCAGCAAGAGAGAGAGGGATGCAATGTTGCCTTAAAAAAAAAAACTTGTGCTTGGTGAGTATTCAATTGTAGATGTGTCAAATTTATTCTAGTGCAGAGGGATTGATGAAAGTGAGCCTCTAAGAGAGAGGTTATATTACCACTCAAAAGAGACACATACAAACAAGAAACATTCGTCTAACATCCAGCGGAATAGTCCACAAAATATGCGACGATCATTACAACCAATGCATAAGAAATATATGTGTAGTATCCTGCGGAATAGTCCACAAGTATGGGACATCAATAACAATTGTTATATCACTTTATCAATAAGATAAGTAATAAAATAACTAAAATAATTCAACTAATTTAGCACACGTGAAAGCAAAAATGAAATACAAACATCCACAAAATATTCTTACAAACATTCATAGTCCATGCATGAAGAATGTGCTAGCCTTGAAGGCTTCTGTTATTAAGTAAAAGTTCCAAGAAACATGTATACAGTGAACATCACTAGCTCCAATAGTGGAGCATTGGAGCCACTCCTTGCTTCCAAAAATAACTATCTTATCTCTCTAATGCTTTGCGAGAGGAGCCAAGGTGAAAAATACTTTTCTCTTACAATGAGGGGATATATAACAATGAGGAGGTGATGCTTCACCTTCCTTGTGACTCTTCATCTACCTTCATGACTATTTGAATTCCTATGAATTTTCAAATTTACATGAATTTTCATAATCAACATATGTATTTTGGACTTTCACTTTACAATACATTTTTGAAACATGAATTACATAATCGACCACAATGGTGTGGCATGGGACAACTCATGACATGACACTGCTGACATAGGATGGTTGATGATGTGGAAATTTCAAGCCATTTTTGGTGTTGTGTGCTGAGTGTCTTCTTGAGAATGTTTTTCTTTTCACCTCTACATGGATTGGTGATAAAGAATCTTCAATTATCTCAAGGCTTGAATAGTGGTCACAAACGAGTGTCACTTTTCTTTCTCATGATTGATCAATTTGCATGTTCAGGTACAAGAATGTCTTTCAACATGTTTCCCTCCTTCAACTCCTTCATCATCTCTCTATGGAATGATAGGGTACCTATTCCTGCAATTCACTCATGGCGAGATGACATCAATCTAAAAACCCCCTAGTCTAAGATTATGCATCCTGGTTTTTAAAATTCCGTGGTTATAGTTATTGTTATCAGAAACCGGATTATCCACGGTATCATAGAAGACTGGATTATGCATATTGATCCATTGATTGAGCCAGGACCAGATGGGAAGATGGGAAAGGGGCTTAGGGACTATGCAGTTGTGTATTTCAAGTAGTCAAGTAATATAATTAAGCCTTGATACTGCGTAATGCACAATTTAGGTTGGGATGAGGGAGAAAACTATGCAGTTCTAGAGGCTAGTGAGACAGGCTGAGGGGACGGGCATTGAATGAAAATGCTGCACAGTTCTGGGAGATAAGGGAGGATGGGAAATTACACAATTACGCATCTTAGGACCTCAAGGGATAATATTTAGGCTAGAGACTGCTCAATGCGTAGTTAAGGCTAGGTTGGGAAGATGAATTTCACAATTATGGGAGCTAAGGCCAGGGCTTGAGAACTGAAACTGCATAGTGCAACATCACTTGAAGGCAGGAACTATGCATTGCATTGTGCCAAGAGGAAAGGTCACAACTAGAGGACTGCGACTATGTAATGTGTAGTTTAGGGAGGCAAGGTGAAGCTAGGTCGCTTGGTCAAGAAGCTTTTCCAGAAATGGCTAAGTGTGAGATCGATGAGACTGATTTGAAAAATGATGAGACTTCAAATGTGGTCATACACTTAGAATACTTGAAGAAACAAAAAAATAGATCATCCATGACACATGAATAATGAATTTCCCTCCGTGCGACCACTTTACCAAAACTTATGAGAAGTGTGACACTTAAGATACACTTTACGAAAACCGTGACGACACTTGTGCGACCATGCTTAAAACTTTGGAAATGAGTGCAACATGTGTTTACATGGTTAGAAAAAATAATTTACACAAATATGACCTCTTGAAACCACCATAACAGGCTTATATACATGATGCGACAACTAACTTGCAAAAATATGAAATTTTTCTTAACTTGCCAAAAGGGACCAAAACACTTCAGGAAAGCACATGAATGAGTTTAAAATTTTGTAATGACAATGTACAAGACCAAGTAAGGCTTCAGAATTAAGCACAAGAAAGAATTTTGGAGGGTGTTGTAGCAACGACAACACTTGGAGATACATTGGTAGAATTCAAACTTATTTTCCTTGGCTAACTATTTTGTGTAGGGCCTTGGTTCTTCGGGGAGTATTGATTCATCATGTACTATGGTCTCCCAACTTTCCCCCTGAATAGACATGGTCCCTTTTATACCTTCTCGGTTAAAAAAAACATAAAATTCAACACGATCATAGTTATTTGAGTTGGGAAGGGTAATGAAGTTCACGAGCTTAATATTTTTAGAGTATAATTTTTCATCTTTGGTGTTGCTCCGCTGCCAATAGGCCTGGACAGTACCTCGATGGAGTCACTATAGAATCATAGACATTTCTCTGCTTCTAGTGAGCTCGGTCAGTACCATGGTGGAGTTTCTTGCTTCACCTCTCTGCGCGGGAAGCCTTTCTCTTATTTTGCCTCTATTTATTTATTTATTTTTTATAGGACTATGCGTTGGAACTTACATTTTGGTGGAAGAAGCATTCCAAATTATTAATATTAGGAGAGGATTTTCCTTTAGAGAAGCATATAGAGACCTATGATTTGGGTTTTATCGTTTAGTTTTTTCCCCTTCACCTCTTCTACTGATTGAATAAGCGTGAAAACACCAAAACATAAAGAACCAAATTTAGGCATAACATTTCCAGAATAGACACAAGTTCATTGTTTAACCAAAACTCTCCTCAAGGATGGATCATATTTTCTGTTTGAAATTCATTGAGCAAAAGATATAACCAACACAAGGAAGACATAATGAAGGTTTAGCCAAATGTTGAAGTGTCACAATACTCTTCAGACTTTAGCCACACACATAATAATAAGCCAAAACATGTTCATGCACAACACTTATTCACATGGCGAGAAAAAAATAGAAATCAAACAATAAGAAAGGATATGTACATTATGTAGAGCCCCATATTATCTTTCAAAATAATATTTTAAATCGTCACCATTGATAGGGAGAGAGTCAATATTCCTGTCAAGTGATTGAAGTTGATACATGTGTTGGCCAAGCTTTTCATGAACTGTGAATGATCCAACCCATAGGGATTGAAACTTGGTGTGTCTGCCCTTGTCCTCGTGGGCTTTGTCTCACCTCAAGACTTAGTTACCCACAATGAAGTTATTCTTCCCTGCAAACTTCTTGTCGAACCACCTCTTGATATGAATCTGATGAAGTGAAATTTTTTCTTTTGATTTCAACATTTCCTCATGTAACTTGTGAAGAGTGTCCATCATATGATGCATTGACAAGCATGGCTTGCCTTGAGATTCTTGTGAAAGTTGGAGAATAGGAAAGTAGGTGTTTAGAGGGAGGACGGTGATCCAGATTTATGCAGGAACGCAATAAAATACAAATATTGTAGAAATTATATGCACTAAGCATGCATATGTCCTAGATCCACCTGATCTCACACTATTTAAATTTATGCAAGATACTGAATCTATTCCACTTGTTAATCTTTTGTGGAAAATTTAATTGCACACACATGTAAAGCATAAATAAAAATAATCGCACATAACACAGTTGTTTTTAAATGGGAAAGCCTGAAGCTGAAAACCCCAACTATATATTATGTATCATGGAATCATATGACAATCCTCATACAAAGCTTATCAAGCTCTCAGTACAATACAATCTTCATACACTAATAAGGAAAAATCTTGCAAATCCATGCACCAATCTTTGCCCTCCTGCTAGCCTTCCTCCACTGCGCAATCCAAGTTGATTACAAAGACCAATTCGATGCAATCCCACTCTCCTTGACTGCATGATTATCATTGGCAACTCCAATGTATATGTAGATGCAATTCATGCATCACTAAAAGTCACAACGGATAATCCATCTTGCCCTTTCACCTATCTCTCCACTAGGTCTCCACTGAAACTGCCATGCACTGTAGTTAACTGCTGTATTGTTCAATTGATTAATGAGTTATTATTTGTGAATTAATTAACTAATTAATTAAATCCACTCTCACTAGTGTATCAATTAGTTAGACTAGATACAACTAGCTCAACTGAGTTAAACTGAATACAAATCCATAATTACTTCTTCCAACTGTGTCATAACTCTACCACTTGAGTTCTAACTGAGTCCTCCAAGCATTAGCTCTAGCAAACCCTTGGGAATTGCATAATTCCTTCAGCCCACTGATTTGACAAATTTTTATACTAAAATTAAGTGCTCCAAGAGAATAAGTTGTTGTTTATTTTCTGATTATTATTAAGAGCTAATAATAATCGACATGCATCTATTTTTAGATCAACGATCTATAAACAGACTTCGCCCAATATTCTAAAAATATAATTTCATCTATTTTTCCAACTTGATCAACCATCCACAAATAGCATCCTGCAACTTTTGAAATATGATCACCATGTCTAAAAATAGACTTGCGCCAAAAATAGCCTACGGGCCCACTTAGTGAAGGCGACTCTTTTTCACTAAGCTCATCATCTTGGTCAATCTCAACACTCCCTCTCAACAAGATAGGGATTATCCTTCACCCCGATCCTGCCTCTATGGTATTCGAATTTGCTCCTGGTGAGCGCCTTCGTCAGAATATTTGCATCCTGATCCTCCGTAGGAATGTACTGAAGCAACATGATCTTTTGCTGCACACAATCTCTGATATGATGATACCAGATATCAATATGTTTAGATCTATCATGAAACACAGGGTTAACTGAGAGTTTAATGCAACTCTGATTATCACAATGTATCACCGTGGGATCTAAATGTGAACCGAACAAACCAACCAGAATCTTCCTCATCCTGATAGCCTCACATGCAGCTTGACTTGCTGCCATGTATTTCTCTTCTGCTAAACTAAGTGCCATGGATATTTGTTTCCTTATGTACCAAGAAACTACCGTAGATTTGATACTGAAAATCCCCCCTGATGTGCACTTTCTGTCTGTTGGGCTTCCTGCCTAATCTGCATCCGTGAAGCCATGAAACTTCACTTCATCTGTCTTTCTATACCATAAACCATACTCAGATATGCCCCTGAGATGTCTCAGGACATGCTTTCCTTCCTTCCAAAATAGCTTGGTATGCTTAACCATCTCTTGTGAAAGATGGTTCACCGCAAAGCATATGTCCGGTCTTGTATTGACTAAATACATGAGTGAACCCACCAACTGTCGATAAACAATGGCATCCACTACCTCTGCCGATGTAGCATCCTATTTCTTCCAATTTTCTGGAAGAGGAGTGTCGATAGGCTTGCATCCTTGCATGTGAAACTTCTCCAGTATCTCCCGGGCATACTTGTCTTGAGACACAAACAGTTCACCTTCCCACTACCATATTTCCAATCCAAGGAAATAATGAAGGAGGCCCTAATCCTTCATCTCAAACTCCATTGCAAGATCTGCCGTGCATGAGTGTATCAACTGCTCATCACCTGTTAGTATTAAATCATCAACATAAAGTACAATGATTAAAATCTTACCCTCCACCACAATCTGGTACAGGTTTGCATCTGCCTCACTCTTGGTGAAGCCAAGTCCAGTGAAATAACTGTCGATCCGAGTGTACCAAGTATGGGGTGCTTGTTTCAGCCCATGCAAAGCTATTTTGAGCCTGCACACATGCGACTCACTGCTGAATATCTCAAATCCTTCAGGCTACTCAATGTACACCTCTTCCTCAATGATCCCATTAATGAACGCAGTCTTCACATCCATCTGATGAATGTGCCTGTTGAGCCCCAAAGATGTCCTTTTCTTTCACCGAATTTAACTTCATTTCCTTTGTCCTTTATCAATTATAGGCTTAAAAGATCAATAGGATTGATTAAATTCACTTTAAGAATGCATACAATAACTGACTTACTAAACTTTGTGGTCTTTTTGTTGTAGTAATTTTTGACTAGACTTAGCTACAGAATGCAGCCATTCTGTAGCTAGTCGCCTATTCCGTAGCTATATTCATGTTCACACAGGTTACAGGTGTCACTTAAAGGAAAAATGCATATGTTTGAATTCCAGAACTCACCTACATCATTCCTTGCCCTCTACAAAGTCTGAGCAAAAATCTGCAAGTGGTTATGCACGTGGAGGAAACCCA
The DNA here is from genome assembly GCA_034641835.2 of Pinus albicaulis. Lineage (NCBI taxonomy): Eukaryota > Viridiplantae > Streptophyta > Pinopsida > Pinales > Pinaceae > Pinus > Pinus albicaulis. The sequence goes on from CM076583.1 coordinate 1,093,129,677, forward strand.
AACTAAGAAGTAGATTCCTACCAGGACAAGGACTCTACAGATGTCTTCAGCAAAGTACGAGGCCTCAACAAGAGTTATAATTTGATTTTAATTGAAAAAGACACTTATCCATATTTCTTCTCCAGGGCAGTTATGTATTTCTCTTATAAGAATAACTTGGGAAACCAAGAGATAGTTAGTTAGTTGATGTTTTATTGTTAAGTTGTCAAAGACCGTAATACTATGTTTTTGAAGCTTTTTCCTTTAATGAAAGAAGAACAAATTTAATACATGATCTGAAGAAATCTTGAGGAGATTCGTGTGCTAATCTGGTGGTAGAGGGCCCCTACTGCCCGAGAAGCTCTGTGCATATTGTTTAGATAAGTAACTTTAGCTCTGTTTCATTCCTAATTTAGGTAGTTTTCTGAACTTTATGTTTTATGCTCACTTACATTGAATGTTACAGCCAGTCTTGTTCTTATGAATTGTTCCATAATACCACTAACACTGAACAAGATAGAGCTGTAGTATTTCAGAAATTAATTGCATTTTAGTTCAGTTGTAGTATTTCAGAAATTAATTGCATTTTAGTTCAGCTGTAGTATTTTGGAGGCTAATTGCATATTAGTTCGGTTCTGTTTAATGTGTTTTAAGTTTTATTAGCTAGTTGTATTCTAGTTCTGTTAAATTAGAATTAAAGGCCTTCATTATTTACAAACTGCTCTTGTTCTTAATCTCTGCTAATACATCATTATCGTAGGAACAAGAATTGGTAATGTCATTTTGAAGTCTTGACTGTTATGCAATTTCTCATAATTTTACAAACTTGCCTTTTTCCAAAACTATTCCAAAAGATTTCTAACCCTTGAAATTGGCTTAATAGTGACATTTTGGGTTGCAGAATGGATTAATTTTAGTGTCATAAGTTAATTTAGAGTAGGGTTCCTTACTATGTTACAGATAATCTTTTCCAAATGTGGTCCAACAAATTTCTAACCATGGATGAGATTTTCTCTGTGATAATTGTAAGTTGTTGTTTACTTAGAAGAACCTCATTGCATTAAACTTATCCTTTTATCAAGTTGTTCCAACATACTTCTAGTGAAATGAATTGGACTGAGCTCATGTTATGAGTTATTTTTCTTGTCAAGTTTTGCAATCTGTGAATTAGCATTTTCTGTTCTTAGGTGCCATACATAGTTTAGAATAGATTTTGCTCTGTTTTAGTGTGACCAATAACTTCTCTTTGCCAACAACTTAGTTCTTTTCCTCTTAGCATAAAAACATAAAACCAAAAACACTAGAAAAACACTAAACACAACGAAGTAGGAAGCAGATACCTAGGCACATATAGTGCACTTCACTTCAACAATTTACTAGCCCTGGTTGACAATTTATGACATCAATTTAGGAACACTAAGTTGAGTAGACAGTGCCAACCCATTTGCGCTGAGAGAGCAAGGATGGTCCGTATGGAAGAATACCGTGTGACAGGTGCAAAGGTTTCTTCATAGGCAATCCCCTCAATCTGTGAGAAGCCCAGGGAAATAAATCTTACCTTATAATTCTCGACACTCCCATCAGTAGCTTGCTTTACCTTGTAGATCCATCTTGATCCTACAACTGATTTTCCCACTGGCCTTGGAACAATCTCCCAAGCACCGTTTCTAACAATGGAGTCATACTCCTCCACCATGGCATCTACCCATGTGGGCTCCTACACTACTTCTTCGAAAGAATATGGCTCTGTCACAATACAGTTGCTCATAAGAGCCATGTATCCAGTAAATCGGTCAGGTGACTGTCTCTGTCTGTGCTGTGATGTAGGGACTCCTACATTCTGTGCCACATCAAGCTTCAGTCTCTCAGCTTCTGTGGTATGCTTTCTGCCTTGTCTGATGTTTGGTTCTGCATGAGTGGACTCCTCCACTCCATGAATCTCTTCTTGTGGCTGATCCACATCCAGAGGCTCATCTTTGGGAATAAGAAGTTCCTCCTCTGCATGCAAGTGTAGCTCCCTCTCAAGCGATAACTTCATGGCTTTCACCTCATTGAATTTTATATCCCGTCGCACAAAAATCATTCGACTGTCTAGAAAATACACATGATAATTATGGGGTGTTTCTGTGTACCCAAAAAATATGCCAACTTCTGCAGTCGGCTCCAGCTTCTTCCTGGTGTCCTTTGTCACATGAATGTAAATAGGTGAGCCAAAAATATTCAAATGAGAAATATCAGGCTTCTTACCAGTAAAAGCTTCTTCGGGTGTACTCATGCCAAGCACTCTATGAGGACAACGGTTTTGCACATAAATCGCAATGTTGCATGCTTCCGCCCACAAGTGCACCGGTAGGCCTTGGTCATGTAGCATCGCTCATGCAACACCCATGATTGTTTTGTTCTTTCTCTCCGTGACCCCATTCTGCTGTGGGTTATGAGGCGCTATGAGTTCTCTTCGAATTCCTTCTTTGCTACAGAAGTCTTTGAATTCACTCGAGATGTATTCACCACCATTATCACTCCATAGAGATTTCACTTGCTTCCCCGAATCCTTCTCCACCAATGCCTTGAACGCACAGAACTTCGAGAACTTTTCACTCTTCTTCTGCATGAAGAAGATCTAGCATCTACGAGAATAGTCATCAACAAATATAACATAATACCTATTTTTTACTGTTGAAGCAACTGAGAACGGTCCACACATGTCTGTGTGAATTCTCTCCAGGATCACCGAAGCACGGTTCTCCTTCTCATGAAATGTGGTCTTCAAAAACTTACCCATAGTACATCCCTTGCACTAATCTGACTGCAAAAGAGTACCCTTGGGAAGTCTAGTAGAAATATGCTGCAAAATATTCAAAGCGCCATGGTGAATATGGCCCAATCTCCTATGCCATAATTCGCCCTCACCCCGGCTCACCAATTCTTCTACTTTGCCCACCATTACAGCGCAACCATCTACCTCCAGCTTGTAGAGATTCTTAATTCAACCCCTATCTTCTTAGTTTGACCCGTTGTTTTATGTTGAAGGAAGGCTTTTCCCTCACTGAAAACAACATCATAACCTCTGTCTTCTAGCATTGCGACTGAGACCAAGTTCTTCTTTAGACCTGGAACATGCATAACATTCTTCAACAAGAATGGATTATCGGACTCCCTCTCAAAGGTAATGGTCCCAATTCCAGTTGCACTATACCGACCATCGTCGCCCATCTCTATATGCATCTGGAGGTCCTTCTCCTCCAAGTCACTAAACAACTCTTTGTCTCCCGTCATATGGAAAGACACACCACTATCAAGATACCACACCAATCCCATACAGCTTGAAACCAAGCATGCGATCAAGGAGAAATCAAGTTCAAATTGCGAGGCTAAGGCCTCTCCAGCTGCAGATCCAGCAGCCTTCTTGTTCTTCTTCTTCTATGGACAGTTAGTGGCAAAATGTCCATGTTCGTGACAGTGAAAACACTTCACTTTGGACAAATCCTGCTTCTTGCCTTTAGCATTGGATTTTGAAGGATGTTTCTTCCACTTCCCTTTCCTTGCTTTGGCAGCCAAAGTGAAATTCTCTTCATCCTCATTCTTCGATGAAGATCCATCCCCTCGTACCTCGCCCATCCCTCGTACCTCGCCTTATCTCTTCTCGCAAAGATCCACTCAAAGTCGCTCACATCCTCGACAATATCTCCCGTCCATTAATGCAGTCTTCGTAGCTATGCCCACCAAAGCTTAGCCTGCTGAGAATGCTTCACCATGTATTCATCATCAATAGTAACCCCCCACACTTCCCTACCATCCTTGCAGTGGACAAACTTCGTGAGGTATTTTGGAATACTATCGCCTTTCTCCATTTTTATTTTTCTGAGCTTGTCTTTAAGCGCCAAATTCCTCTGGTCACTTCTGCTTTGGAACAAACTTCTACACCAAGAATATTCTGTAGCAAATTCGAATTGTCCACCAGCACAAACTCACTTTACAAGTGAAATATTCAATTAACAAAGCTCCGATACCATGTAGAAATTATATGCACTAAGCATGCATATGTCCTAGATCCACCTGATCTCACACTATTTAACTTTATGCAAGATACTGAATCTATTCCACTTGTTAATATTTTGTGGAAAACTTAATTGCACACACATGTAAAGCATAAATAAAAATAATCACACATAACACAGTTGTTTTTAACTGGGAAAGCCTGAAGCTGAAAACCCCAACTATATATTATGCATCATGGAATCATATTATAATCCTCATACAAATCTTATCAAGCTCTCAGTACAATACAATTGTCATACACTAATCAGGAACAATCTTGCAAATCCATGCACCAATCTCTGCGCTCCTGCTAGCCTGCCTCCACTGCGCAATCCATGCTGATTAAAAAGACCAATTCGATGCAATCCCACTCTCCTTGACTGCGTGATTATCATTGAAACTCCAATGTATATGTAGATGCAATTCATGCATCATTAGTAGTCACAACGCATAATGCATCTTGCCCTTTCACCTATCTCTCCACTGGGTCTCCATTGAAACTGCCATGCACTGTAGTTAACTGCTGTATTGTTTAGTTGATTAATGAGTTATTATTTGTGAATTAATTAACTAATTAATTCACTCCACTCTCACTAGGGTATCAATCAGTTAGACTAGATACAACTAGCTCAATCGAGTCTAACCGAGTTAAACCGAATACAACTCCATAACTACTTCTTCCAAACTCCACCAAACTCGCCACTTGAGTTCTAACCGAGTCCTCCATGCATTAGCTCCAAGAAACCCTTGGGAATTGAGTAATTCCTTCACCCCACTAATTTGACAAATCTCGTCTATCGAAATTAAGTGTTCCAGCAGAATAAGTTGTTGTTTATTGTCTGATTATTATTAAGAGCTAATAATAATCGACATGCATCTATTTTTAGATCAACGATCTATAAATAGACTTTGCCCAATATTCTAAAAATATAATTTCATATATTTTTCCAACTTGATCAACCATCCACAAATAACATCTTGCAACTTTTGAAATATGATCACCATGTCTAAAAATAGACATAGTCTAAAAATAGACTTGCACCAAAAATAGCCTGTGGGCCCACTTAGTGAAGGCGAAACTTTTCACTAAGCTCATCATCTTGTTGAATCTCAACACATATAACCATAAATAAAAATATGCAGTGGAAATAACACTTCATTTCATTAATATCAAAAAACTAAAATTTGCTTACAGACAGAATGGGAATGAACTAGCTAGGGCGTTGGTAACTTATCTCTGAGAGGATATGTGGTGGATACAGGCCTCTGAACTGTGTTACAATGAGACTCGAGGGCCTATTTATTATATATAAATAATGGAAAACCCTAAACATCCAAAACCCTAACCCTAGGAGACGAAGCACCAAAACTATGGGCCCCGTTTGGGTAAATTGGTGTCTCAACTTCCCAGGGACGTAACTTTGGCATACGATCTCCGTTTGACACGCACCATACCTCGTTAGAAAGATATATCCAAGGAATAAAACTTTCAATGTGAGCAAAATTGGCCGATTTACCCTTGTTTCTCTCATTTTTCCCAAAAAAATTCGTTTAGGGCCTCAAAATGGCTCCTAAAGTTCAGGACCCGAACAATTGCTAAAAATAGTAAGTTGTGCTAAAACTGAAAAAATGAAAGAGACAATGGTGGGGCCCCAAGTGGAATAGGTGGGTGGCCACCAATATCCACCTGGATCATTCCTCCCCCCTTAGAAAGAAATTTTCCCCATTGCGTTGAGTTCCTCCACAAGATGAGGAAACTTCTGCTGAACTTGGTCCTTTGTGAAACACTTTCCTTGGTGCAGAAGTTGGCCAACTTTGACAACGCGATATTGTTGGATCTTCTGTTGGCGAGTGTTCTTGATTTTCATGTCCATGATACAATCTGTGGTGTCATGTTCCATGCAGTCCGGGTTTAAATCTGTTGGTGTGAGTTGTTTTGCAATGTCAAAGGTGTCTAGTAGAGGTGGGAAGTAGGCACGAAGGCGGTCCACATTGAATACTGGGTGCAGACCAAGGAATAGTGGAATATTGAGCTCGAAGGCATTGTTCCCTAAAGCCTTGGTGATGGTGTATGACCCATATCGGAGCAGGCGAAGCTTGCAGTGGGGTCCAATTAGGCTCTCCTTCTCCAAATGTAGCCACACTTTGTCGCTCGCCTGGAAGTTGTGTGGCACCCGATGCTGATCATGTCGTTGCTTGTAATTAGCATTGGATCTATCCAATATGTCATGAACATGTTGGTGGATGTGTTGAATGCGCTCGATGAAGCTATTCGCTTTGTCAGCTTTAGACTGGACATGAGCCGAATCAGCCTGACTAGCTGCAAATGGCATGGCTACGTTAATGGGACATAGTGGCTGGAATCCCAAGCCCACCTGAAAGGGGCTGTGGCCGGTTGAGATGTGGAGAGCTTGGTTATAACTATGTCGTACATAGGGGAGGCTCTCATCCCATGTGCGTGGATGCTTTGAATTGTACATGCACATAATCTGTACAATCATCTTGTTGATGGCCTCTGTCTAGTCATCAATTTGGGGATGGAAAGCTGTGGACTTAGTGAGCTTGGAGCTTGGTGTCCAGCATTGACCAGAGGTTGGACCAAAATATGATGAGGAACCTACTATCCCAATCTGATATGATAGACTGTGGGATCCCAAAGTGCACCCACACTCGTTCAAAGAAGAGTTTAGTAGTGGCTTCTGCTGTGATATTATTCTTGCAAGCTGCCATGATGGCCATCTTCGAGAATGTGTCGATGACCACAAAAAAATAGTTGTTTCCATGCTTAGTATAAGGCAGGCCCGACATGTAATCAATGGAGATGGATTTCCAAGGTCGACTATGGGTAGGTAGCGGAGTACATAGGCCTTGCTTCTTGATGGTCGGTTTGGAAATTTCGCAAGTAGTGCAAGATCTGATGTAAATCACGACATCCTGTCAAAGGTTCAGAAAATAGAAATACTTTTGTAGTACTGCCACTGTTTTCTTGACCTCGAAATGCCCATCGACTCGACTGTAGTGTGCTTCCCATATCATCTTGGCACGCTCGCTTGAAGGAACACAAAGGTGTCCCAGGTGACATAACAGTGCATATTGGAGGTGAAAATTTGGAACTTGCGTGTCCCCCAAGAGTGCCTTGTATGTGTGGCTGAATTCTGGATCGATCTTGTAGAGAAGCGGCCAATCAGAAGTCTCGTGCCCACACGAGTTGAGCACGGTGGCTAGCGCCATGATCGGTGGTTGACTAAGGCAGTTTGCAACATTATTGGTGCTACCCTTCTTGTACTTGATGTTCAAATGAAACTGTTGCAGATATGTGAACCACTTCTGATGGCGATCGTTCTACAACTTCCCTTGTGTCTGTATGAACTGAAGGGGTTGGTGGTCTGTGTGGATGATTGTTTCCTTCCCAAAAATGTAATGCTTCCATTGTCGACAAGCCTGCATAATGGAATACATTTCTTTGTCATAAGTGGGATACTTTTGAACTGTGTCAGACAATATCTCACTATGATATGCCACTAGATGCCCCTGTTGAGTAAGAACTGCCCCAATAGCATAGTCAGAGGCATCTGTCTCGATCTAAAATGGTTGTTGAAATTCTGGTAATGTGAGCATTGGGGAAGAACACAGGCGATGTTTCAATTCTACGAACGCCTTCTGTTGAGATTCCAACCAAAATAATTTTTCTTTTGCTCCTCCTTGGTGACTTGACTCAAGGGCCAAGTGATATGAGATAAGCCCAACACGAACCTGTGGTAGAAATTAGCAAGACCCAGAAAGCTGTGAAGCTCTGTTAGAGTGGTTGGGGCTGGCCAATCCCGAATGACTTGGATCTTGGTTGGATCCATGTGCACCCTCCTTTCATCAATAATGTATCCCAGATATTGAACCTATATCATGCCAAAAGTGCAATTCTCCAAATTGGCACACAACTTGTGTTTCCGCAGTGTTTGGAGGACTTGTCGGATGTGGTGGTGGTGCTCTTCCCAAGTCTAGCTGAATATTAGAATGTCATCCAAGTACACCACTACAAATGAGTTGGTGATTGGCCATAAGATGTCATCCATCAACCTCGTGAAGGTTGCGGGAGGATTCATCAACCTGCAAGGCATGACTAGCCATTCGAAAAGCCCCTCCTTGGCTTTGAAGGTAGTCTTCCACACATGAGAGGGTTCGATTGGTACCTGGTGATACCCAAACTTCAAGTTGATCTTGCTGAAATATTTCACCCCTTTGAGTTGGTCTAGAAGGTCATCAATTTGTGGGATCGGGTACATATTCCAGACATTGATCTTTTTCAACACCCGATAGTCAATATAGAGTCTCCAAGTCCCATCCTTCTTCTGTACAAACACGATCGAGCTCCCACAGGGTGATGAACTTGGCCGATGTGACATTTCTGCAGCAGCTCCTGAATCTGTCTCTTGATTTCATCATTCTCCAGAACAGAGCACCGATAGATCAGTCCATTAGGTAGCGGCACACTTGGGGTCATATCAATGGGGTGCTTGACCTAACAGTGCAGAGGCACCCCTGTGGGTGAGGTGAAGATGTCCCTGTAATGCTCCACAACCTTGTCCATTTGTTGTTGTCGTGCAAAGGAGCCCTGTCTGGAGGTTGTGGCCACAAAATTCTTCTTGCCTCGGGGTCCGATCATCACAAAAACAAATTTCCTGGTTTGGGAAATGAGCTTACTGCATTGTTTTGCAGTAACCAAAGAGATAGCGACAGGTGGTGGTACCTCTGGTATCCTGTACAGGTTATTTCCAAAAGTCACAATAACAGCCCGAGGCCAGGACTCAGACACAGCATGTCGCTTCCATAAGTATGGTTGGCCTAATAATACATCAGAAACATCAAGAGGAGCAATGTCACATAATACCTCATCCATGAAGGGCTTGATGCTGTATGGAAGGCGGCAATGCTGGTTGACACGGAGATCCCTTCCTTGGTGAAGCCACTCAATGGTGTATGGCTATGGGTGTGGTGTGGTCAGAAATCCCAACTGCTTCACGACGTCTGCTGAAATGAGGTTCTTTTGGCTCTCATTGTCGACAATGAACTGTAGCGGGGAACCCTTTACCCACATCTGGGAGTGGAAGAGACGCTCCTCCTCCTCTGGATCTTTTTGTTCCTCCTTCTAGATCTTCGCAGTGGGAACAGTGGCATTGGGCTCCGCATCAATAATCTGTTTCCATTTCTCATTCCCCTTGTGAGGTTCTGATTCAAAGTCGAAGCATGGATTTGATTCACAAGCCCTCATCTCTTCCACCAGCGACTGCTTCACTCGACACTCACTTGTGTTGTGAGTGGAGATATTATGGAAATCACACCACTTTCCCGTGTCCTTCTTTGGCTTCATAGTGTTGTTATTTGCTTGTGGTTTTGGTAGGTTTTCTTGTGCCACCATGCCTTGGATTTTTCCTTTGTTCTGTGGTTTGCAAGTACCTTTCCCTTGCTTATGATTCGTAGATCCAAAGTCTCGCTTCTTCTGTTTGAATTTCTGCTCAATCTTGGTAGCATACCGGTATTCCGTACCAAGTGAGGAGATGTCGAGGAACTCCATTTCCTCCTGAATGTATCTATGTAGACAACTGTGATACTTTAGCACCAAATTTTTCTCTGAATCTTTGATACCCAACTTTATGCATAGGGTATGAAACATATTCGTCAGCTCATGCACATTTTGATCCCTTTGTTGCCGCAGCGTGGTCCATTGTATGTACTTGTCCTCATAGCTCCCCATGGGATAGTATTGTTCCTTGATGGCATCTCAGAAAGAATTCAAAGTGGGTACCACTGAGAACAGAGAGGGTTCTGTCTCGTCCTTTTTCTCACAGTAGGTTTCCCACCAGTCCTTGATATGGGGGGTAGCTTTGAGGAGTGAAAAATAATCTTCTCTCGGTCGGAAAAGTCATGAACCGAGAAATATACTTCTAATATATTCAACCATATATCTACGACATCTGCATCTATTTGACCCTCAAATATGGGAATGCCAAAGTTTACGAGAGTCGCGCCTCCAGAGTTGCTGTTAGATGCAGATGCGTCGCCAGTGGGTAGTCGTTGAAGGATCTGGGAAAAGTTATCCATCATTGCATTCATTTGTTTTTAGAGGGCCTCCTTGAGAAATATTTTGATAGGATATCCTGCTCCCTCATCTTCCATGGGCAGCCTTCAGGGTTTGCAAGGCTGATCTTGCAAAGGTTCAACCAGATCGAGCCCTAACTCCTTATACCCCGACCTTGTTGGGGACATGCAAAGAAGGATCGAGAAAAAACAGACTGCTCTGATACCACTAATCCGGATTTATGTAGGAATGCAACAGAATGCACATATAACCATAAATAAAAAGATGCAGTGGAAATAACACTTAATTTCATTAATATCAAAGAACTGAAATTTGCTTACAAATAGAATGGGAATAAACTAGCTAGGGCACTGGTAGCTTATCTATGAGAAGATATGTGGCGGCTACAAGTCTCTGAAATATGTTACAATGAGGATCGAGGGCCTATTTATTATTTAGAAACAATGGAAAACCCTAAACATGAAAAAACCTAACCCTAGGAGATGAAGCGCCAAAACTATGGGCCCCGTTTGGGTAAATTGGTGTCTCAACTTCCTGGGGATGTAACTTTGGCATACGATCTTTGTTTGACACGCACCATACCTCATTAGAAAGATCTATCTGAGGAATACAACTTTTAGTGTGAGCAACATCGGTTTGTAGACCTATGTTCCTCCCAGTTTTCCCAAAGAACGTCGTTTAGGGCCTCAAAACGGCTCCAGAAGTTCAAGACCCGAAAATCTTCTAAAAATAGTAAGTTGTGCCAAAACTGAAAAACTGAAAGAGAAAATGGTGAGGCCCTAAGTGGAACAGGCGGATGGCCACTGATATCCACCTAGATCATTCCTCCCCCCTTAGGAAGCAATGGTCCCCATTGCGTTGAGTTCCTCCATGAGATGAGGAAACTTCTGCTGAACTTGGTCCTTGGTGAACCACTTTCCTTGGTGCAGGAGTTGGCTAGCTTTGACAACCTGATACAGTTCGATCTTCTGTTGGCGAGTGTTCTTGATTTGCATGTCTATGATACAATCTGTGGTGGCTTTTTCCATGCAGTTTGGGTTTAACTCTGTTGGTGTGAGTTGTTTTGCAATGTAAGAGGTGTCCAGTAGAGGTGGGAAGTAGGCACGAAGGTGGTCCACATTGAATAATGGGTGTAGAAAAAGGAATGGTGGAATACTGAGCTCGAAGGCATTGTTCCCTACAGCCTTGGTGATGGTGTACGACCCATATCGGAGTAGGTGAAACTTGCGGTGGGGTCCAGTGAGGCTCTCCTTCTCCAAATGTAGCCACACTTTGTCACTCACCTGGAAGTTGTGTGGCACCCAATGTTGATCATGTCGTTGCTTGTACTTAGAATTGGCTCTATCCAATATGTCATGAACCTGTTGGCGGATGTGTTGAATGCGCTCAATGAAGCTATTTTCTTTTTCAGCTTGAGACTGGACATGAGATGACTCGGCCTGAGTAGCCGCAAATGGCATGGCTACGTCAATGGGACATAGTGGCTGGAATCCCAGGCCCACTTGAAAGGGGCTATGGCTAGTTGAGATGTGGAGAGCCTGATTATAACTGTGTTGTACATAGGGGAGGCTCTCATCCCATGTGCGTGGATGATTTGAATTGTACATGCGTAGAATGTGTACAATCATCCTGTTGATGACCTCTGTCTGGCCATCATTTTGGGGATGGAAATATGTGGACTTAGTGAGCTTGGTGTCCAGCATTGGCCAGAGGCTGGACCAAAATGTGCTGAGGAACCTGCTATCCTGATCTAATATGATAGACTATGGGATCCCAAAGTGCAACCACACTCGTTCATAGAAGAGTTTAGCAGTGGCTTCTGCTGTGATATTATTCTTACTGTCTGCCATGATGGCAATCTTCGAGAATCTGTCGATGACCACGAAAACACGGTCATTTCCATGCTTAGTAGAAGGAAGGCTCGACATGTAATCCATGGAGATGGATTCCCAAGGTCGACTAGGGGTAGGTAGCAGAGTATATAGGCCTTGCTTCTTGATGGTCAGTTTGGAAATGGCGCAAGAAATGCAGGATCTGTTGTACTTCCCGAGATCCTGTCGAAGGTTCGACCAATAGAAATAATTTTGTAGTACTGCCACTGTTTTCTCGACCTTGAAATGCCCAATGACTCGACTGTAGTGTGCTTCCCATATCATCTTGGCACGCTTGCTTGAAGGAACAAAAAGGTGTCCCAGGTGACATAAACGTGCATCTTGGAGGTGAAAATTTGGAAGTTGCGTACCCCCCAAGAGTGCCTTGTATGTGTGGCCAAATTCTGGATTGATTTTGTAGAGAAGCGGCCAATCAGAAGTATCGTGCCCACAAGAGTTGAGCATGGTGGTTAGCGCCATGATCGGTGGTCGACTGAGGCAGTCTGCAACATTATTGGTGCTATCCTTCTTGTACGTGATGTTCAAATGAAACTGTTGCAGATATGTGGACCACTTATGATGGAAATCGTTCTGCAACTTCCCTTGTGTCTGTATGAATTGAAGGGGTCGGTGGTCTGTGTGGATGAATTTTTCCTTTGGATGACCTCGTTGGGGACATGCAAAGAAGGATTGAGAAAAAATAGACCGCTCTGATACCACTGATCCCGATTTATGCAGGAATGCAAAAGAATACACATATAACCATAAATAAAAACATGCAGCGGAAATAACACTTCATTTCATTAATATCAAAGAACTGAAATTTTCTTACAGATAGAATGGGAATAAAGTAGATAGGGTGTTGGTAGCTCATCTCTGAGAAGAGATGTGACGGCTACAGGCCTCTAAAATTACAATGAGGCTCGAGGGCTTATTTATTATTTAGAAACAATTTAAAACCCTAAACATTCAAAACCCTAACCCTAGGAGGTGAAGCGCCAAAAATATGGGCCCCATTTGGATAAATTGGTGTCTCAACTTCCCAGGGAAGTAGCTTTGGCATACGATCTCCATTTGATGGGCACCATACCTCGTTAGAAAGATCTATCCTAGGAATACAACTTTCAGTGTGAGAAAAATTGGTCTATGGACCTATGTTTCTCTCGGTTTTCACAAAAAAACGTCGTTTAGGGCCTCAAAATGGCTTCGGAGGTTCTGGACCTGAAAAACTGCTAAAAATTGTAAGTTCTGCCAAAACTGAAAAACTGAAAGAGACAATGGTGGGGCCCCAAGTGGAATAGGTGGGTGGCCACCAATATCCACCTAGATCAGATGGATTATTTTCCACACACTAAGAATTAAGGGGAGGTGTTCAGAGATGGATTTGGCATGAGTCAGTCATCCCATAAAGCATTTACCAAAGCAGAGTTCGAGTTCCTCTATTTATAGAATATGGTATTTTTGATGATACTGATGAGGTTCTTATTTGTGGAATAAAAAAAAACATTCCCCTTAGATAGTAATTAGCTGAGTGTTTCAATACAATTCCATTTTCTAATGAATAATTGTATAATTTTACAATGAAAAGTATGTTGCATTATCGAAAAAAGTGAAGTAGGAATGTCAAACCTGGAAATGATATTCTGTTTAAGAAAATTTATGACTTCGTGATCATTCACCTACTTAAGCACAACTGCTTCTATCCACCATGTAAATTATTCTGCGGAAGTGAGAATATAGTGATGCTGCTTTGACAAGTGCGTGAAGATTTATTTAATGAAATCCAAACCCCACTGTTGAAAAGGTTCTTCCACTACGATATGATACAATGGGGTGACTAGCCTCTTGTTTTGTATAACACACCTTTGACAGACAAAAGATTTTTGGGAATAGGTGTGAGCATATTTGAATAATGTAGGAGGCCAATAAAAACCAACCTGCATAAATTTATGCACAGTTGTGTTGTCCACAAAATGTCCCCTGGCTAGTCCATTATGGAAATCACGCAATAATTTCTATAAGTCGTGCACTTCTAAACACCTGAGCAATACTCCATTATGGTGCTTTCTGAAAAGTAATAGGTGCACCAACTGGTAAGATAATGCCTTGAGTCTAAGTGCCCTTTTCTATCATGGGAATGAATGGGAGGGCACGGTTCCATGCTTAAGGTATTGGTGCACATCTACATACCAAGACTTCACAATAAAAGTGGGGGAAGTTCTCTATACATTATACATTTCGATCTCTTGCTCTCAACTAGAAGGATATTCTACTTATTTCGCATCCACTTCTTTTGCTGCTAGTCTAAATATAATGCGGGCCTTGATTATGTGAACTGGTTTGAACTCTAAATCATACTCCTGTAAGCCATTCATCTAGTTATCTCTTCTCTCACCTAGCTGTTGTTGGAAAAACAATTATCTAATTGTTGGGTGAGGAATAAAGATAATATAGTGGTTTTTCAAAAGATAGGGCCGAAAGTGCTTCATCGCCTTGTATACTGCGTAAGCTTCTTTATCAATGGTGGTATAATTGAGTTCAGTTCCTTGAAGACTATTAATCATGAAAGGTATTGGCCCCTCAATTTTCTAATCATCCTTTTGCATAAGAATGATGACGAGAGAAGTGTCGAAAGAAAAAGTGTGGAGAAGAAAATATTTGTTGAAATCTAGGCTGTATAAAGCAGGTGCTTCTGTGATAGATTTCTTGATATGGGAAAATGCTTCCTTTTCCTTTTTATCCCATCTGTAGATTGCGTCCTTCTTTACCATCTCTTGAATTGGCTTGAAAATTTGAGTGTAATCAGAGATGAGCTTGTGGAGGAAGTTGATTTTCCCTAGGAAGGACTGCATAGATTTATTGTTCACTGAGAAGGGAATATGCATAATTTATTTGACCCTCTTCGGGTCTACATTAATCCTACTTTTGGAAATGACATGGCCCAAGAGATTATCCTCGGACACTATAGAAATACTCTTCTTTGGATTAAGGGATATCACATAATTACGACATTGCTTGAAAAATTTCCTCAAATGGCGTATGTGGTTGGATCTATTCTTAGAAAAAACCATGACATCATCAATGTAGACCA
The DNA here is from genome assembly GCA_034641835.2 of Pinus albicaulis. Lineage (NCBI taxonomy): Eukaryota > Viridiplantae > Streptophyta > Pinopsida > Pinales > Pinaceae > Pinus > Pinus albicaulis. The sequence continues at coordinate 1,093,144,750 of CM076583.1, forward strand.
CCACACTCTATCCAATCAGTTTGTGGAAAGTGATTTCCATGGTGCATTTAAATGTTGCACCGAAATTGATCAACCCAAATGGAATTCTCTTGAATGCGAATGTACCTCAGTTCGTGTGGAATGTTGTTTTGAGTCTGCCAAGCTCTGAGAATAGAACTTGGTTATATTTGGAATAGCCATCAAATAAAGAAAACTTATCTAACCCCGATACTATTTGCAATATTTGTTCCATAGACAAGGCGGTGTAATTGTGTTTGTGCGAGGCACAGTTCAGGTTGCGGAAATCAACACATAAGAATATTTCCCTGAACTTATCTCTAAATGGGACCAATTTCAATACCGAATTTGAATGTCGTACTTTATATATGATTCGAATGTCCATCATATTCCTTAGCTCCTTTTGAATGAGAGGCTCAAGTGCCGAGTGTACTTTCTGCAGCTTTTGTTGGAATGGCTTGGCCCCTTCTTTGATTGGGATCACGCGATGGATAATTCACATGTCATAAGTTTTGAGTTAATATACGTCCATGCGAATACATATTGATACTACACAAATAAGTGGATAAAATGTTGTTGCTCATGTGGTGTGCAAAAATTACCAAGATTAATAAATTTCAGATTTTTTTTTTGTTCCCAAATTGATTTGCTCGTGTGACAACATTGAGCTATGGGTCTTTGCATTGAATGGCCCTCAAAGGAGATTCTACAAGTCATATAAATTTTCCAATGATAGCACAAATTTCAACATGGGATTATCTTTTCTTGCATTATCTACATCCTGCAATGCTTTCTCGTGCTTGTATTCATTGATAGTTGCATCTTTGAATACATCAACATTTGCCATAAAGTGCAGTATATGATGGTCATCATTGAAAACACATAAATTAGTAATATTATCAGTGAAAAATGGCTTATATATAATTTCTATAGAAAAACCTTCCCTAAGCGATGACAACCTAGCATCAACATTTTCCAATGCATCTGTAGCTGCATTTCATATTCTAGGAACATAAATAATGTTAAAAGCTTGGAAATGTGAAAGCAAACGCCATACCTCTTGTTGGTAAATTTTGAGATGAGGTGAATCATAGTGTATCGAATCACGTACCTGTCATACAACAATTTATGAGTCACCTATTGCAACGTTGAAGTCGATGGCTCTTTGAAAACCCAAGATGAGTGCTTCATATTCTGCAGTGATGTTTTTGCACTCAAATTCCAAGTGGCTAGAGATCATATGTTTTCTCTGTCGCGGGTCTATTAAAACACAAATAGCTCCAGACCCCTCCTGCATTTTGGAACCATCAAAGTACAATTTCCACATATCATATGTACAAGGACTATGTTCTACACTAGTACTATTATTATCACTACTACTAACTGTACATATGTCATTTTCACTAGTTGTACTTAGAAGGAGCTCTAACTGTGTATCTGGTGGGACTAGGGATGGATGAGAAATATAACACCCCAATTCAATTTCCAAAAAGTAATTTTAAAATATAAGATCTACGAAATACATTGGCTCGTTCTTTCCATCCAAGGGAGTAACAATATGTTTCATGTATCGTTTTGAGTTCACTCAGATCTGATTGTTTCTACCCTTGCGCGAAAGCCACAAATGTGACTAGTTCATAGAAAAATATCCCTATATCTTGTTGGACCAATATCTGGTTAGAAATACCCCATATTCTTCTTGACTTTCCATAATTAATATGTTTATACATTGGTGAACTCGTTCATAGAATGATAAATAGATTAGCACATTTATGAGTTCACCAATTGCATGGAAAAGAGTCTTATCCAGTTGAATAATTTGTGCATCTGTTTTATCCAATTTTGCATTGATTTTATTTACAATCGATAATGGAATTATGTTTAGCGATGCACCTGAATCAACTAAGTAATTGTGTACATTTTAATTAAAAAATTTTAAAGTTAACAAAAATGGAGAGAAGAGTGTATTTGCATCTATCGTTAAAGCATTAAGTACATATTCGAGGGAACGAGAGGACGTACCAGATCCCTTCTATGAAGAAGCATCATTACCTTAGGTGGAATATCTAAGTGCATGTGGGAGCATGTCCCGCTGGCTCGCGATCTTCATTAGTTTAAGAATTGAGATATTCGCGTGAGTCTTCAACTATGTTATAACCCGAAGTTAGAGAGATCTCAGAAGTGTCTGGAGGTGTAACTTTGTTTACGACTTTCAGAGTGGTGATCTTAATCTTAATGCTTGTGGAAGTACTTTTCATTGTGGCTGCATTCCCAGGATTTATCTGAATGTTTTGTGCCAATTCGACAAGAGGACTAATATTTCTTAACAAATATTCCTTGAATTTCTGCTTCATCAACTCTTGTTCAGTGGCCGAGCCTTGGCTTCTCAAAATTTACCGGTTATTCTACTTATGGGCTAGGACATCGCTAAGAGGCTATTTCTACGCAACTGAATGCATTCACTGCATGTCCTACGCTTGGAGTTTCCTCGGTAGAAACAATTTCCTCCTTTTATTCTATCAGCTTAGTCTGCTCGTTAGACAATACTGTATCAATGAAGTATGTAGCAAGAGCTTTCATGTTGTGTTTCCATTGTGGGAATGTTTTCTATGAATGATATTCTTTATGAAATGAACAATAGTGATCAATGCCCATAATCTTAGTATTCAACACAATGTACAAACTTTGCGCACACTTGTCTAGTTGGTTATTGCTGTTGCGAGAATTGGTAGTCCTGAGCAAGTTGAACTTGGGAGGCTTGTTGCTCATTGTTTTCTTGCTTGAGCTTTGTATCAGCTCTAATAATTTAGTTAAAATAGTCTTGAAGGTGTGGGTAAAACTTTCAATATTGAGAGTTTCTTTCTCTTTGGCCTTGCTTATGGAGGTCTGAGACCGTTTTCCCGTGTCTTTGGAGCCCTTTGCTGGTTCATCATCTACAATGACCCCAATTGTGCACAATTCATTTTCAAACGTGATCGCCTCTTCATAATTTTCTAGAAGTGTTTGTTTCACATTTATTTTTACAAACTACACAATTCTTGTTGGTAAGGTGAAAGTGTAGTAATCAATACTGATGGAGTCATGAGGTTTTGTGTTTGCTGGAAATTTATTCAAAATGCGGTTAAACCTCTTATTGAAATATCTCACTTTTTCCTTTTGCTCCATCCTAATATTTCCCAACTCTTTTATAACATGGAAAGAGTATTGTCATCAATGAAATTTCCAAGAAAAATCTTCTTAAACCCCCTCGAATTCTGGATGGAATTAAGAGTAAGACTGTGATACCATACAACTGCTCTACCATCTAAGGTGCATAGAAAAATTCTACATGCAACATCATCATAGCATAAATTTAACATTTTCATATGTAGGTAGAAGTTTTCAAAATGGTCATTTGCCTTTAGTGCTTTGTTAGGGCCATACTTTGTTAGGATATTTTTTGGATGCCTTGGCATCTTGTGTAGAATGCCCGGAAGTGCAAGTGGGCCCTAAGACATCCACTCCAGATCTTGGTCTGCCATGTATTCATCTTTGTCCTCCTCCTCTTTGTATAAATCATACAAAAATATGTATATTAATGCATTCAATTTGATCAAGCAATGTACTAAATCTAGATACTGAATCCTTCTACAAATCAATTTCGGAAAATAAACACAATCTCCAATCACAACAAGTGCAGGAAGAAGCAAATCAAACCACAACATAGATAATTTCCCACTGAAAGGTTGCTGCTCAAAACCCCTCTATCATATGTTTTATATTCCACAAGGAATCATGAAACAATTACAATGCAATCTTCTCACAAGAGTCTCCTGCAATCTGCCTACCATCTCACACTGATCCAGACAAAATTGGGCCAACACTTAGCCAATTATTAGCCTATCTTTAGCCTACCTTGCTCATGAAAAACCTGATGAACGCAATCCCTATTTTTTAGGAATTGCAACCTTCCTCAACCATGTTAAGTATCATGGGCATCCTGTGGTGTTTTAACTGCATCTAGGTAGCCTGCTAATATCACAACTGATAGTTAACTTCCCTTTAACCTTTGTCTCAATTGGGTCTCCACTGGAATTGACATGCATGAAACTATTAATAGTAAATCATCAGTTGCATGTCAGATCATTAATTGTGAATTAAATATAATTTAATTCACTTGATCTCTCACTGGTGCAACAAACATTTACAACTACTCCGACTGACTTTAACTCACCTAACCGAGTTAATTGATTACTCATGCACTTAACTACAAATTGAACTCTAAAACACGTAGAATCACTCTGCATGCCTCACCAACTACCCTCAACTTGAATTCCATGAGATAACTGAGTTTATCACACTCAGTTAACTATTACAAGTGATTATGAGATAAGATTACAATTTATTGTCCAATTTTATTAAGGGATAATTAAATTTGACACATCTCCAATTTAACAAATAAATTGAATTTCACACTAACATATCACTAGGACCCATCACTACACGACCTATGGTCCCACACTAGTGTAGGTGTTGTCATGTTGTTTCTAGATGCCAATTTCACTATTTCTTGTTGCAAACTTCAACAATCCCTCTCAACAAGAAAGGGATGTCCTTGCATGCGACATGCAACTCTTGCAAGTGACATGCAACTATTGCATGCAACACTTCTCTAGTGTTTCTTTTACGTGCAACTTTTGCATGCAACACTTCCAAAACTGAATAGCCTCCAAACAACCGAATCAATATAATGAATTTTCCATCAGAGTCTTATAACTGCTGGTACCTGCTGCACATGTCTATTGGATTCTTTGTGCTGTTGACATATGCATCCATGCACTTTGCACTGCTGCCAACTCTAATCTGCGCTCCAATATATGACACTTTTCACTCTAATTTATGTCCTCCTGACATTTGACTGCATCAATCTAACTGATCCTGCTACTACTGTACAGTGGGCTCCTCGTAGCCAGGTTCAATCCATGAGATGCACCATCTCTAGGATCTTGCCCAATTTCTTCTTGGGGTTAATTCTGCACATCGCCCCACCTCACACCTGGAGATATAGCTACATGCACTCCCTTTGCCCATCTGGCTCGAAATTTCTCTGCTTGAGTGGTTTCTGCCACTCCATGATCCTCAGCATGTGGTTTCTCCACATCTTGAGGTTCATTCTTTGGAACTAAGAGTTCCTCATCTGCATGCAAATCAAGCTCCCTCTAAAGGGACAATTGCATGGATTTCTCACACTTCCCCATGGTACATCCCTTGCATGTGTTTATCTGCGAAAGAGCACCCTTTGGAAGCTCAGTAGAAATATACTGCATGACCTTCAAAGCTCCATGGTGTAACTCACCCTCACATAATCTCACCACTTTGTTTGCTTTACCCATCAATGATGTGCAACCATATACACCAAGTTTATAGAGATTCTTCACACAAATCCCAATATTCTTGGCTTAACCTGTTGCTTTGTGTCGAAGGAAATATTTTCCTTCCCTGAAAACAACATCATAGCCTCTATCCTCCAAAATTATGACTGAAACTATATTTTTCTTCAAGCTTGGTGATGGGCCTCTAAATTGGACATAAAATGAGGCACACCTAACCTTTCTTAAGCCCATCTACCTTCCTAATGCACATGAAAAGATATATTAAATCTCTCCTTCTGCACTTGATAATGTTTTCTTACGCTTTAATATTTTCTTAGGAAGGTTTAAAGGTAATTGCATATTTGTACCTAATATTGGTTATTTTTTTAGAATATTGTGAGAATATTTTGAATATTATGCAGATTTGGATAAGGAGATAATTTAGGGACTTGCTCCATGCTAGTGGAAGATCAAGAGTGAATAATATTAGGAAATTAGGGAGAAATATTGTAGAGATTCAAGGGGGTTGTCCACACTCAAAGGAAGCCAAACGATCCTCATGAGATCCCCTCCAGCAATTCGAATTATAGAGGCAACCAAGCAACTCAAGAACAAGTGCACTCAAGCCATACTTCACTTGGAGTCAAGTGGACTCATAACCTATTTTTAGGGAGCTGTTGGTAGCTACCCTGTAGAGTAAATAAAGCATATCTAGAGCTAGGAAGAGCTAGTCAATGTTAGTCAGTGAATCGATTTTAGTTGGAAATTTGTTGCAAGCTATTGAGCTTTTACTTTTACTCAGTGATCAAACTTTCAGATATGTATGAGGTTATTATTTTATGAAATGAGCAGACTGATTTCATTCTACTGATTTAAATTTCAGAGAGCTAGGCTCGTGGGTTATGGCTCAATCCATGTGCCTCAGCTTCTCTGTTGTTACTATCTTTTCCTTTCTGCCATTAAGCTAGATTTCTTTCTATCATTCAATTAGTTCTGCTTTTAATAGTTTCAATGTTGTTTAGTTTTTCTTCCAGTGTGATGTTGTAGTTAATTTTCTTGTGAGTAGTAGAATAGAGGAAAAAATCAAAAAATTGTGGTCAAGCCTCCCCCTCTCATCTTTGTCAATAGAGTTCGAGTAGGGTAGAGCTTCCCACAGGCCAAAAATTTCTCTCTTTGAGTTTAGGGAAGAAATTGCATTACAAAGTCCGAGTCTCTCTTTCACTGGTTTTATCATGCATTTTTGTCCAGTTTCTGTGCATGAATCCGCAGGTGTGTTACACTTCTGAGCACTGCTGGTGTGCCTCCATTCCCTCCTGTTTTTTGCTTCTTTTTACTGCTGCACCCTACCTTTTTCCCTAAACGAACTTAAGCCCTTCAACCCGTCTTATTCCTTTGTTTTTTTCCATTCACGGTTACCTTACCATTTTAAACGAAAAAAACGTTAAAAATCATTCAAAACCAATTGAAACGTGACCTCTGCCTTTCCTCCTCGAAATCCCTGCTAGCGTACTTCGCAGATCTCTCATCGCGACTTTTCCTTTTTCCTTTAACACTTACCACTCATTTTTTCCGATTGTGATATTTTGAAATCGAAAATCGCAATGTTTTCCCTTTTTCTTCAAGACTCACTGCTTGTTTCTGCGGATTGTGATATTGCGAAATCGCAAATCGTAAATCGCAACGTTTTCCCCGTTTCTTCAATACTTGCATCTTGTTTCCGCCGATTGCGATATTGCGAAATCATGTCGCAAATCACATTGTTTAACTTTTTCTTTAGGACTTACTGCTTTGAAATGTTGATTGCGATATTGCGATCGCGCTCCGCCACCGGTCCCACCACCACATCACCCATCAGAACCACACATCACACTGTTTACCTTTTCCTTTTAACGCTTACCTCTCATTTTGCCGATGCGATAACTCCACCACATCACACATCACACTTCATAACATTTCCATTCTCCCTTTAACAATTATCGCTCCAGATTGGTGATATTGTGATTGCGATATCGATCCCACCACCGCGTCATCCGTTGCATCGTACATCACAAATCACAGTTTTTGTTGTGTTCCCGTTAACCTTTACTGCTTTCACTTTGCTATATTGTGATTGAGATTTCACATATCGCATATCGCACTTCCGTCCTCTATCGCACTTCGCCATCGCAATTTTTGAATTATTCTGCTCCAAGGCCTCTTTGTGCTTCAACAAAGCTTTAATCCGGTTTAAACCCCCGCTTTCCACTTCTATGCCTCATTTCATGTGTTAAGCCCTCAATTAGCCTCTTTAGCCCTTTTCTTTCCTCCAAGCTGCAAATCAACACTCTTTTTAATTAGAATTAAGTCATGGATATCTTAGTTGCATGAGTAGAAGCATGATAGATAGACCATAAGACAAGTAGAGTGCATTTAGCCGTTTGTCCAAGTTAAGTGTGGCTTAGAATTAGTTTCCTTTCTGCCATTTATTTTCAGCAAGTTAAATTAGTTTCCTTTCTGTCATTTCTTTCTGCAAATTAAATTAGTTTCATTCTTGTCATTTATTTTCATCAATTTAGTTTAGTTTCCTTTCTATCATTTCCTTTCAGCAATTTAATTTTCAGTTTTTATCATAGTTTAAGAAATAAAACCCTTTTGTAAAGCAGAAGAGGATGAAATGAACAGAGTGCATATTCTATGTCTATAAAACTATCACCTCCAAGTTTGTACGAACTTCCAGTTGATAAAGTAAAGTAGGGAAGCCCCTGGGAGTTGCAACACTCTTGGTGAAATACCATGGATCACCACTTTTTGGCGTCGTTTCCGGGGAGGTATCTAGTAGATGCTTTGATTTTGTTTTTAGAATTCTAATATTCTTTCCTTTATTTTCATGCTATTTCATAAATATTAAAAAAAATATACAAAAAGATATGATTTTTATGCCTCATAGGAATAAAGATACTAAAAAAAGAAAGAAAGAAAGAACTTCTCCAATACCAACCCCCCCACTTGACCACGTGGTGCAGTAAGAACCAAATCACCATACACTTTTGAAGGTAGAAGAGATGGATGGGTATGATGACAATGAAGAAGATCTTATTGGGTTTCCCATTCAAGATATGGACATCAGTGTACATATGAAGAACATCCCTCTATATTTTCTTCCCAACTTCCATGGTATGAGGACAAAGGATCCGAAAACATTTCTCTTTGAATTTGAGATACTTTGTAGGTCTTATGGCTACTTATCACACACTAAAAAACTGTGTTTTTTTCCTGCAAAATTGAAGGATGGAGCTCTTAAATGGTTCACCAGTCTAGGTACTAATTCAATAACATCATGGAATGATATGCGAAAGTTATTTCTAGAAAAATACAAATATCGTGATCTTAGAGAAGAAATTTTTAGAATGAACCAATAATAAGGTGAGAGCCTTGAGGATATAATAGAGAGGTTCACGTATAATGTTAAGAGGGAAAAATTGCATCATTTAGGATTTGACACACCAAAAACCCTCTTACTTAGAACAATTAGGTATGAGTGGATTGATCTCCTTAATCTCATGAGTAAAGGAGATGTATATCAATTTTCATTTGAAGAAAGTTGTGAAACATGCAAGCACATATCAAGAGGAAGGGAAAGAGTAAGTAAGTCAACATCAACATTGGTAAGGCAAGATGAACTTGGAAATATGCTTGATAATTTTAAAATGGAAATTCTTAGCAATCTAAGTGAACAATTAGAAATGTCAAGAATGCAAAATGAGAAAAAAGAAGATGCTGATATTTTTGTTATCCATGTAGAAGCATATGATACTAAATGTTGTTCATCATTCCCCAGGTTTAAATAAGTTTACCAAGAAGACAATGGAGCAAGGAAATCACCAAATAAGCTATGTTATGTAGCTCCAAGGAGACCCTGGCAACCTGGTCAACTTGATGTGATGCGAGGACCCACTCCACAATTTCAAGATTATTCACATACATCTCAAACTAATTGGGACACACTCCCTCCTTGGAAACTCATGAGATCCATCATTAGACATATTTGGAGGGGTTAATAGTCACCTTTTTGCCTTCTTAGATCACTTTTTCTTGCATTTTTATTATTATTTGGGTTTATGATGCTATTATAGGTGGTGATTAAGGCTAACATACTCTGAGTGCCTAATATAAGGTTGGGTGCAGAAAAGCATGATCTATTAAGCACTTTTATTAAGATTTTATCACAAAAACTTGGAGGAGACAACAAGGAGAAAATATAGGAGGATTTTCCACCCTCAAAGGTAGCCGAAGGATCCCAAAGATTCTCTCTAGCAATTCTAATTCCATAAGCAACCGAAGGATCCCCAAGGATTCTCTCCAACAATTCGAATCCTAGAGGCAGTCGAGCAACTCAAAGAGGAGAGCACTCAATCTATGTTTACTTGGAGTCAAATTCGACTCAATCACCATTTTCAAGGGAGCTGTTGGTAGCTTCCCTGTAGAATAAATAGAGCAGAGCTAGAGCTAGGAGGAGTTAGTCTATTCTAGTCTTGATTCCATTCAGAACTATTGTTATGAGCTATTGAGATTTTTGTTTTTTTTCAGGGATCAAACTTTCAGAGATGTATGTAGTTATTCTTTTATGAAATAAGCAGACTGGTTCCATTCGACTGATATAAGTTTCAAAGGTTTAGGCTCGTGGCTTAGGGCCCAATCCATGTGCCTCGAATTCTCTGTTGTTACTATATTTTCCTTTCTGTCATTTAGCTAGTTTTGCTTCTGCCATTTAAGTTAGATCTGCTTCTGATGAGTTTCATTTCTATTTAGTTTTTGTGCTTTTGTTGTTTTAATTGCTTATGCATAGTGAAATAGAGGAAAAAATCCAAAAATGTGGTCAAGTCTGCCCCCTCTCATCTCTGTCAATAGAGTGCGAAGTAGGGTAGACCTTAACACAGGACAAAATTGCTTTATGTTCGAGTTCGGGGAAGAATTTGTAGTTACCAAGCCCAAGCCTTTCCTTCACCATTTCATCCTGCATTTATGTCTGTCTCCTGTGCATAATCCACAGGTGTGTTTCATTTATGAGAAATTCTCTTATGCCTCCATTCCCCTCCTTCTCTTCTCATTTTAACGTTCTACTTACCTTTTATTTTCCTAACGCACTTGGCCCCGCAAAGCCTTATTCCTCTGTTTTCCTCGTTCACGACCGCCTTATCCTTCCTATGCAACATGCATGAAAAACCATTCAAAACCATAGAAACCCAACCTCCACCTTTTCTCCTCAAAATTCCCTCTACCGTACGTCTCACTTCACAAATCGCAACTTTTGGCTTTTACCTTCAACATTTACTGCTCGTTTCTTGCGATTGCGATATTGCGAAATCGCAATTCGCACTTCACATCGGTTATCCTTTCTCCTTTAACACTTACCACTATTCTAGCCAATTGTGATAGTGCGATCTCACCCCGCTGTCGATCCCACCGTCACGTCGCCATCACAAATCACACTTCGCCTCCTTTAGATTTTACCCTCAATGCTTGCCGCTCGTTCTTGCGATTGCGATATTGCAAAATCGCACCCCGTGGAACTTACCATATCACACATCACATGACTCAAATTTTAGTTTATTCTTGTTAAAACCTTACCACAACCCATTTAAAATTGCGAAGTTGTGATTGCGACATCACACATCGCAAATTTTACCTCCATCGCATCTCCGCCATCGCATATTTTGATTCTTTCCGCTCCAAAGCCATTTCTTGCGCTATATTAAGGTTTTATAAGGTTTTGAACCCCCCTCTTTCCGCTTATAAGCCTTTTTCAATTCTTTCCGCTCCGAAGTCATTTCTCATGTTATAATAAAGTTTTCTAAGGTTTTAACCCTTGATTTCCATTTCTAAGTCATTTTCCATGCGCTAAGCCCTCAATTTTCTCTTTTATCCCTTTTTCTTCCTCCAAGCTGCACATTACTTCTTTTGAGTTAGAATTAAGTCATGGATAGTTTAGTTGCATGGATAAGAGCATGGTAGATAGATCATAGGATAATTAGAGTGCATTTAGCTGTTTCACCAAGATAAGTGAGGTTTAGAATTAGTTTCATTTCTGCCATTTACTTTTAGCAAGTTAGCTTAGTTTCTTTTCCGTCATTTCCCTTTCTACCAAATAAATTAGTTTCATTCTTATCATTTCTCTTTAGCACTTTAGTTTAATTTCCTTTTTGTCTTTTCCTTCCAGCAATTTACTTTACAATTGTTCTCATCACTTCAGAAATAACACTCTTTTGTAAAGCAAAAGAGGATGACATGAACATAATGCATTTGCTGTGTATATAGCACTATCACCTCAAAGTTTGTAAGAACCCTGAGTTGATAAAGTAAAGTAGGGTAGCCCCTGGGACTTGCAACACTCTTGGTGCAATACCAGGGCTCACCAATTTTTGGTACCGTTGCCGGGGAGGTGCCTAGTAGATATTTTTATTTTGTTTTAGCATTCTTTTTACTTTCCTTCCTTTTCATGTCACTTCAAAAATATTGAAAAAGTACAAAAAATATTTGATTTTCATGCCTTGTAGGACTAGGAATACTCAAAGGCAAACCTTACCTAAAACCCCCACATCACCTCCTAGCCACCCTTCACTCTTCTTCAGTGGCAGTGAGATTGAACCCTCTCTAGGAGAGACTTCTGAATATTTTGAGAATCCCATTGGGGAAGAAGAAGAAGACCTTGTTTCAACTGAGGGACCTACTTCACCTATGTTAACCATGGCTGGGACCCAGAGAGCCTTTCCAATAACAGAGGTAGATGGGGACACTAAGATGAAAAACATTAGTCCCTAAACTCTTCCACACTTCCATGGAATTACCTCTAAGGACCCTGACACATTCATGTTTGAATTTTCTGTTGTCTATAGGAATTATGACTACACCTCTGATGATCAGAGGCTGAAGCTATTCCCATCCACCCTTAAAGATGTAGCCTTGCATTGGTTCATGGGTCTACTTGGGGATAGCATCACTACCTGGGCACAGATGGAAGATACCTTCAACAACAATTACAAAGACTACTGTAGGTCCAAGGAAACTAAGGATGTGATATTTAGGATGACTCTAGGGCCTGATGAATCCCTAGAGGATTATGAGGAGAGGTTTCAATTGAACTATAA